>JANSVA010000218.1:43492044-43529388 GCA_025504915.1 Erythroxylum reticulatum | reverse complement strand
CCTCCCCTCCCCCGCCCCTCCCCTCCCCTCCCACTCCCACTCCCACTATAAAACACCTTTCTTACCCCTCCCTCTTGTCAGCATCCTTAACCTTTTCTAAGTCATCAAGATTGCTTTTCCATATGACGCCTGAGGTTGCTTTCTCTTCTACTCCCTCCTTGCTAAAATGACTAATAAATTTCACATTACAAGTGAACAAAAAAATGATTTTTATATGAAAAATGAGTTAATATACGAAAAGTAAATAAAGAAATGCCATGATTTATATATGAAAAATGAGTTGACATATAAATCTTTTTTTATTTACAAATAACATGATAACATAACAAACCAAGTTCAATGATAGGCTATTCATATATGTCCATTCAAAGTAGTGAGGAGAAGCATTAAATGTATTAAATTTTCACATCAACTAGAAATAATAGTTAATGATAAATTTTTTATATGAATGATCTCTTAAGGTTATAAGTAAAGATATGAATTTTCTTATGTATGAGTTATTCATCTTCTTCCTAATTAGAGACTAATAAAAAAAATATCATACAATATCATGAAATATTATGACTTGAGCCAAATGCTCATCTAAAATGTACTCATAAATTACGAGTTAGGATTCACTTTGGATTACGAAGCAACGATAAATGTTAGGGTTTCATTTTTCTTTGGTTTTCTTTTGTCATGGTAGATAAATAACTTTTTTTATTGGTTAAAAGAGGTTACTAAGAAGATTAAGAATGTTTGGGAGTCGTAAGAAACATAGAGCAAAAGATAATTAAGGTAAGAGTCTTTTTTTTTCATAAAGTTTATAAATGTTGATATTAGTAATTTCTATAGCTTGCATTGCATTGTGTGTTTTTTTTTGGCCCTAGTTACATAGTGGATGGTATTATGAAAATCACATATTGTTATCATTGATTATTGATTTGTAAGGTATGAAATGTGTTATTATTCGTTAATGTACTTCTAATTGTTCTTCTAAAATAAAAGTTCTTGATTATAAGCATCATATTTAAAATCTTTTAGGTTTGATTTGGGTCATTACAGTTGGATCTTAAGGATGTTTAACATAGTATGTTTTAAGAATCAACTTTTCAAAATTTTTAATTTAAAATTCATTTCCTTATTTTTAGATATAAATGCCATATTTTAGGTTTACAATCATAATAATCTATGCTTATTTTAGTTTTAGATACTCACTTGACCTTTTTTAGAGTTGGTTATGTTGGCTAGAATTGTTTTCAAGATTGGGTTTTAAGTGTGTTAATAATTAAAAAAATTAATCAAATTATTATGATCATAGGCATGAAGTTAATAAAAAGAATTATGATTTAGATTATTCTTTGTTCTATGTTTCACTTATAAACAAAACAAATATTGATATGTTTCTCTTATTAAGGGGCTAAGATAGGGTTTTGAAGGCATTTTAAGATAAAGAGCTTAGTGTTCAGCCATTTCAAGAAATTGTTAAGGTATGATATGAACTTCTCTCAAAATTTGCAAGTCTTAAAAGAATTCATTCCCTAGGCCATTAACTCCATTCAGCAAGACTAGCTCATTTATCCATTTTATGAATTAAATGTAAAGAATGCTCTTTTCTTAATTATGCCTGAAAAGGCATCTGGTCCAAATGACTTTAGTGCTCTCTTCTTTAAAAAATCTTGGCCTTTAATAGGTAACATTCTCATTGAAGCATTTTTGCAATTTTTTTCTACAAAAGTCATGCTTATGGAGCTTAAAAAAACTTATGTGACTCTAATTCCTAAGAAGAAAAATCCAAATTCATTAGGTGATTTTAGACACATCTCATACTATAATGTTACTTATAAGATCATCTCCAAATTGTTAGCCAACAAACTTAAATTTGTACTGGATACCCTCATAGACAAAAGCTAATGATCCTTTATAAGTGGAAGGTATTAGGGGGATAATCTATTGATAGCCTAAGAACTTTTCAAGTGTTACAAATCTAAGAAGGCACTAAGTTGTGCCATGAAAGTGGATTTTGTAAAAGCTTTTAATATAGTTAATTGGTTCTTCATATTAAAAGAACTTAGCATTTTTAGATTCCTAGAGGTTTTCATCTCTTGGTTTAAAGGATGTATATGCTCAATTTCCTTTAGCTTCTTGGTTAATGAAGATCTTACACCAACTTTCAAAGGAACCAATGGCCCTAAATAAGGAGGCCTTTTATCTCCTTGCTTATTTGACATTTTTTTGGAGGTTTTTGTTAGAATTACAGTCAAAGATCAATCAGTCCAAGAGTTTCCAATTTCACTACTGATGTAAGAAGCTTAACTTATTTAATTTAGCTTTTACAGATGATCGTTTTTTTTCCGAATGGTGTAGATTTTTTTTAATGGTGCAGATCGAGCTTCTATTAAAATACTTATAGGATTGCTCAATCTTTTTAACTTACTTTCTAGGCGCTCTATGAATCCTAAAAAAAGTTGTATATATGTTTCTGCAAATTCTAGTCGTAAGCTAGAGCTACAAACAAGCATATCAGGATTGAGCTTATAAGAATAACCTTTCAAATATTTAGGAATTACATTCTTAGATAAAAAGATAAGCTACAAAAATTGTTAGGCTTTATTTAATGCAATCAGAAGGAAAATTAACCATCGGAATAACTTTTTTTCTATCTTATGTGGGAAGACTCCAGCTTATTAACTTGGTGCTAAACAATATGTATATTCACTGGTGTTCTCACTTGTTCTTGCCATAAAATTTGATTAAAGACATTAAGAGATGTCTAAATTTCTATAGACAAGGTTAGCAGATAATAACAAAGGTATGAAGGTCAAATGTTTTGATATGTGCTCAAAAAAAGAGGAAGGGGGCTTAGGCATTATCCCTATAAGAAGCTTAAATAAAATGCTTGTAGCGAAGAAAATATAGAGGTTGTTCTTTGATCCCCAATAGATTTGGGTGAAATGGGTGCATGCTTATATAATTAAAAGCCAAAGCCTTTAGTTCCTTAGGTTAAACTAGTCCGATTCTTGGTTCTTTAATCAAATACTCAGAATAAGGAATATAATGAATGATGGTATCAAATTCAAGATTGGGAATAGAGATAAGGCTTGGTTTTGGTATGCTCATTATCATCATTTGGTTCCTCCGCATAAAATTCCACAACTTGAATTATTGAGAACATGTATCCCTATGGATGCTACAGTAAATAAGGTAATATATAGGGATGAGTGGAGCAAAAGATTTAGAAGTCTTGGATACCTAATAAAAGATACACCTAACTATAATCCCTGTAGTACAATTGAGGACTGGCCAAAATGATCTCTCAGATATTCACAAACAAATCTTGCATGGCCCTTATTAATCCTCCATGACCACAAGTCTCATGATGGAAACTTATTTAGTTCACTAATAAATCCCCGAAAGCCTCCTTCATATTATGGTTAGCTATCTGAAATAAATTACCTAGAAAGGACAATCTTCGACGCATAAGTCACAATGCTACCTACATTCTTTGTCATCAATCATTGGAAACCACAAATCATCTCCTTCACTCTCATTTTGGAAGTTTTCCCTAAGTCTCTATAAACTCAACTTCATAACTGACTCGTGGATAGAATTTATTACATGGTGCGAGTGAGTTAGATTCACTTTTAAGGTGATCTAATTATGTTCAAACTAGTTGTCATTTAGGTGTTTAAGTAATATGGATGGAGAAAACTATACAATATTTCAAAAGAGAAGCTAAGATAACCAACTTTTCACTTAGAACACCATTTAGCAAATTCAACTAATAATTATTATTCATGATATTATTATAAACAGGAGTGAGGCTCTGTTAATGAACTGGAGATTAAATTAGTAATTTTCTTATTACAAATCTTCATAGATAGCTTCCCTTTTCTGATGACTAGCTTCTTAAACGAGTGGCTTGGTAAACTAATGGTAGACTTTTAAAAGGGCTATGCCTTTCACGTATGAACCCTTGTGTTATTTTAAGCACTTTCAATTTCAATTTTTCAAAAAACAAGTTCAAATTATAAAGAAAAAGGTCCAACCACAGGCTGATTATTTGATCCAACGTTTAAAATAACTTGTCGTACAAGTATGGATTTTTTTTATTATATTGGGCTTAATACAATTAAAATTAGGTTTTGTGAAAGTGTATGTATATGATAAAATCACTTAGACTTTAATTTGACTAAATTGGATGGTGAATTTAAAATAGCACTCATTGCTAAAGACTTGACATTGCTAAAGTCCAAAGTCTTAAAATTAATATATTTTATTTTTAGTTTGTATAACCCAAAATTAATTTAAATATCCCAAAAAAGAAAAAAAAAAGGCAAAAGGGCATCCTGATTAATCAAGCCTCAAGCCCAAGTCAACCAACTAAAGAATAACGGTCAAACTCAAAAAGCAGTCAAAAGCTATCGCTTAAATTCGTGAAGTTCACTTAAGCCAATCAGCAATGATCAAAATCCCACTTCCATCGTTCTCATTAACCAACACTTATTTAGAACTCATTTTTCAACTGTTCTTTGCTCATCCTCATCAAATCAAAAGCAATTTTTATTATCTTTTCATTCCGTTAAGATTTTTTTAAAAAAGCTTTTTATATTACATAAAGTTCAATCTGTCTTTCCTTAAGAATCTATTTTTATTTTTTACTAAATTAAAAATTTTGTTTCTCATTCTTTTTATTCAAAATCAAATAACTTTTCAATCTTGGTTTCTTTTATTTGCAATTTAATAAAAAAATTAAACAAGAAAACAAAAGGAAATTTTCATCAAAACGAAACCAGGCTCGTCGTTTCTGGTCAAGTTCCTTCGTTTCCACGTTGCAGAATTTTGGGACGAACCTCTCAATGCCTCCATTTTCAGAGCTTCTGTGTCTGTCTTTCTCGCAAATTGCTTAGAACTCACTTGTCACTCCTCATCAAATGGAAGAGAACAGCAGCCCACCTAAAACTGAAGGCTATACTACCCACCAACAACAAGAACAACAGAGAACAGAGCAGAATGTAGAGCCCGAGCAGAAACCGCAACAACCGGTGAGTGCCGGAGGATGGGGTGGCTGGGGTTTCTCCTCTTTCTCTGTTCTTTCCGATTTCCAGAAGGCTGCTGGAGAGATCTCTCGAAGTGTATGGTTTTGTTTTATCTCTTCGACTGTATAAAGATTCAATTTTTAACACGTATGCCTGATTTCGTGTCAGATCCAGTTGTTGGGTTAGACTGATTTGGAGTTCTAGAGTAAAATGATTGAAAATGGGATTCAATTTATTGGTTATTCCTGTTGATCCTCGTGGTTGAGTGCCAAGTGTTTGGGAAATGGAATTAGATTTGACAATTGCGTTGATTAGTGGATGGTCGAACTGCATTTTGTAAAATATTGATTATTTCTGATGTTCAAATTAAAAAAAGTAGAAAAATTTTGGAACTTTTGTGCTTGAAAATTGTGAGCTCCGACACGGACACGCAATGAAAATCTTGGTTGGATGTTCTTTTCCGAAACTTTTTGTGCTCACCATCTGATAATATCATTCTGGTGTGGCCTGTGAATTGTTTGAATTAGTGATTAGTCGTTCTACCTGGATACAGGCAGCTGTGGCCGCAGAGAAAGCTGCAAAGAGCATTGCAGATATGCAAATTGCTGAGGATTCAGTATCTTCCAAGGGAGAAGATGAGAGACCGGAGTCTTCAAGCAATGAAGAAAGTGGAGATCAGGATGAGAAGAAACGGAAATCTGCTTTGGATAACTTGGAGAAAGCAAGTGAGGATTCTATCCTTGGCCAGGCAAGTTCAACTTGTTCTTTTTCTGAACTTTTCTGTGATATAAGAAGCATTTCTTTCGGGAAATGTTTTGAGTATCTGTGCTGTATTTGTAATTTTTATGATTGCCATTGTGAATGTGACATATATGACTCTTTTTGTAGCCTGTATAGCAATGATGTTTTGAAATGTTACCAGGTCTTTGTGCTAAAATTTCAAATGTGATCCATTGTGTTATGACACCGTTTGCAATTCAATAGCATCTTCCCTGCGACTATACTTTTCTTGGATTCTCCATTCTAGTTACTAGCATTCTTTTGTCTGTTTTCAATTTATAGTCGCTCTTTTAATATCACAATTATATTGCTGTTGTGATACTGTTTGTTAATGAACTTTGCTAGTCTAAGCTCCTCATTCACTGGTTGTTAATTTCTGTCATCTGTTTCTTTATGATGAAATTGTTTGGTTCATTAACTAATCTTAACACTTCTGTGTACATATTCATAGGGTTTGAAGGCTCTTGATCACTCTGTGGAGAATTTCGCTTCAGGAGCATGGCAAGCTTTAGGAAGTGCATTGAGAGGGGGTTCCAGTTTTGTTCAAAAGTAAGCTTACAGTTGGAAACCTTTTTTTTTTAATTTAAAAAACCTTGTTGAGAAAGTATACGTGATTAATAGAAAATGGGTACTGTTTAATAGTTAATAGTTAATGCCAATATCTGAGTTCCTTGAAGGAATTTGAGTTTCATATTTTCCATGAATAGAATTATAAGTAGTATCATGTGGAAGGAAAAGGGTTTTTCAAATTACGCTTTTTAATTATTTTTATCTTTTGGTATATTAATGAATTGATATTTTCTGAATCAAGTTTTTAACATGATGGATTAGTATTTGGAAGTTTTTTCAATTTCCCTTGTAGCTATATTGCTTCCTAGACATGCTGGTTGTTTATATAAGATGTGGATATATCACTGTGTGGAATGACATGCATTATTACTCATTCTTGAAGGCTCTGTTGTTCACAAACATATAGAATATCATCTCATTAAACTCACCGGGCCTTCACATCTTTAAGGCACGCTGGAAGTCAGTAATGAGAAATTTTGATGTATAGTGTGAAGGTTCATGTGTTCTTTGATGCCATATCCTAGGGATGTGAAGGGAAGAGGGAATATATCACAGTAGCATACTGTTGCAAGTATTTTTCGCTTCTGTTTCCTCATATGTGCTGTCTTTTCTTTCTTTAACTGTCTTTAGGCTTGAGCATTCTGCTGCCAATCTTGCGGAATCAATTCAGCAAGGTGGTCTACCAGGAGCAACTGGTTCTGTTGCGCCATCTATACTGGAGGTTGGTTTGGAACTAAAAAGTTTGTATGTCAGTGCTATAATCCTTTCTTATTGTTTTCATATTGTAGACTGGAAAAGCTTTTACAACAAAGGGCATGCAAGTGCTTGAATATGTAGGCAAGGAGACCATGGATTTACTGATCACTGAGACTGGCATTGAAGTTGAGAGAATTTCTATAGGCTCTGCAAACGATGCTGATGAGGATCAACTGCTTGAGGATGTGACATTCAATAGGTGTTTCTATATATATGGAGGTCCTGAACAACTGGAGGTCATTTATGCTCCTTTTTTCTTTGAAATCTATTTCTGAAACTGATAGTATTGAAATTCTGAATCTTAATGTATTCAGGAGTTAGAGGCATTGTCAAACCACTATGCCTTGTTATTTAACCGAAGAAAAGCTAAATTACCAATGGATCAGAAGTCTGCATATGATGGAAAACTTAAACTTATTCAACAAATTTTTAGTTGTGGTGAAATGGATTTAAAAGATGCAGAGTTCGATAAAGGAAAGACAATTGAGATGGGAGCTGAAGGAAGCAGTGATGAAGTGAAAACTCTGCATGATGCTAGTGTGAGCAAGGCCGCTGACATGACAGCAGGGTAAGCAATCTCTACACATCACTATGTAAAAATTTGTTTTGATTAATAACATGTTCTGGATTAGTTTTGTTTTGTTTTTTTTTTTTCTTTTTTCTGGCTTCTTTTAGCATTTCTTTTTTTTCTTCTTTTGCTGCATCAACTGCATAGGCTGAAATATTAAGACTGTTGTTTATTTCATGCAATTAAAGTTTGTCTGGTCCTGGCTTTGATCTTTTCCTTTTTCAATTTCAATTCCTGTGGATATTGCATGACCTTGCATACCCATTTTACTTTTGTTTCCTGCTATGATGTGCTGGACAATGCATTTTGGGTAGAATGTGATCTGACCCAACTGGTAATTCCAGTGTTGAAAGCCGTCAACTTAGGTTGATAAAGTATGACTGCTCTTATGCACTTCTGGTTGTGTTTTCTGATTCACTTAACCCTTTCCTATCATTTTGCAGGTTCACTAGTGCCTTAGCGGGTCCAAACATTAATGACGTAATTCAAAGGACTGCTGGCAAGCTAGAAACTCTTCATTCAGAGGGAGTTCATGTATATATGTTCTATCACTTTTATCTTTTTATGTTTCTTAAAATTTGTGAGTCTTTTCCTTTACCGTGTGCTTATTGAGATGGATGTGTGTATATGCAGAGGATCTCAGAAATGTGCTGCTCTGCAGTTACACGACTTTTGATGATCGGTAAGTCCATCATATCTAGTGCTAACAAAATGCAGGAAGAAGATGGTGACTGGGACATAGTAAATATTGACTGGCCTGAAGATTCTTTTGAAAAGGCTAAGATAATCCGTACAGAGGCACAATCTATAACAGGATATGTTGAAGCAGTTTCCAACAGCTTTATAACAGGTTCTTATTTGCTTTTTAGTATTTTCATGTCATTGCAAGATGCAACTGATTTTGGGTCAAAAGTCTTTTGTTGCATACACGAAGGGTTAATATTGCTCCTTTATATCTTGTGTTGTGCTGTTGCCACGTCCTCGGAAATTTCCCTATTTCCATATGCATGGAGATAAAGCAGTTGATAGCTTGTTTTTCGTCTGTTATCAGCCATATCTGATGTAGCTGAAGCCTATGCAGCTGCTCTCAAGGGTGCTACAGCTGAATCCCCTAAAGAAGTTCCTCAGGCTCAGGCATCAATAGAAGAAAAAGCCAAGGCCTTATCTGAAAACCTGCGAGCTGATCGAACCACAGCTGTGGCCAAGATTCAGGATGGGCTCCAATATTTGACATACGTAGTTATCTTCACGTCAATGGCTACAGCCTGATCATTACTTGTATATAGATCTTCAATGGCTACAGCCTCATCATGACTTCTATTTGTATATAAATCTTCTTATGTAGGTATGGTTTCAGTGCAGATGTCCTAAGTCCAAATCGAAATGATAATTTTTATTTGTTGAGAATCGTTGTCGAGTCCAATTTGAATGCTAATAACCATCCAATGTTCGTTTGAAAAATTAATAACCATCCAATGTTGAGTGTCTTGTGACCATGTGATTAGAATGCCGATAAGATTGACAAGATCAAAGATCGAATGATGGCATGCTTTGAGTCATAAGTTTACATGTGCCTTGATGCGTATAATCTGTGTATTGTCCTATGGTTTGTAATGTACCCCTCGTTTTTTAGACTTTCCTATGAATTTAATTGTGTAACACCTTGCACTCCTACGTCAACTTTTGTTGGAAAGTTCTACAACAAACTTTAAAACGACTTCGTATTTTACTTAAGTACCATGCAAAGAAAGATGTCGTGTAGGTTATTCAACCGTGTTACTTCACATGAGCAAATACGCCCTGTAACAAAGATGAACTCTTCTAGTTATAGTTGTTTAAAGTCGTAGTGGAAGTGGTTGGATTCAAAACCAAATTGGAAGTCACTAGATTTAAAATCGAAGTCGTGGTGAAGATTACAGTGGAAACAAAAATTGAGAGTCGATTGAAGATTACACAACCCTTGTTGTTGAAAAATCCTCATCCTGGTAAGTTTAAAGATCCTATAATTTTGGTATTTTAATTAGGATTCCAATTTGGAACGTGATTGGAGCCACTTTTGTGTGTGAATTCTACTTTTTCTAACAATTTTTGATTCAAGTATTTTGCTTCTTATATTTGGTTTCATTTTTGTATGTGAGACTGTGAAAGAGTGTGAGCATAATGCTACGAACATTGTATAATTAAAATCTAAGATCATATATTATTTCACACATCTTCTTCATCTATGAAGTTATTGGACAAATCTTTCTATCAATTACGCTGTAATTGGCAAGTCAGTTGCTCTATTCATTAAAAGTTGTAGTTCATGAGCATGTAAAATGGTCTTAAACCCAAAAAAGAAAAGCTATAATAAGAGGGTACAACCAAGCCAACTTGTTGGTTGAAAGGATTCAATAACTAAGAATAATTAAATTTGAACCTCATGACTCATTTGCTCTTTCATATGGGCCATAGATTCTTGTTGTGTTTAATATAGTCAGAGTGAAAGTCACGTCCGTATTCCAGCATGCCAAGATCCTCCCTATTCATATATCCTTCTTATTATAATGTGAATTTGAGTAAAGTTAAGACATGGATAGCGCAATTTAAATGTGCAAGAGATTGAAGCAGTTGTGTGCATGTGTCCACCAACTCATGCCTGACAGATACAGTATGGCTGTACATGTGCTTGAGATTCCTTTGAAAGAGCCAGATACTTATTGCGTTCCATTAACTTAACAGTGGTTTTCTCTATTAGCCATGTGCTCACATCTCCTATGCATTCTTCCAATGCCAATAACTCCTGACGGCACTTTGCTTCTTGTGTTTGTTGTCGATTTTGCTACTAGTTAGTGTCAATCCAAAAATTCTTGTAATATGTGGAGTCATCAAAAGATTTCACTTGTTTAAGACACATGTGGCATGAACCAAGTATACCTTTAAGAGTTATGATGTACAATAAAATGTACCTGTTGCTTTCTATCACAGTTAAGAAGTGACCTCTTAACTTCGTATATTGTTGTCCATCATCTTTAAGCAGCAAATGCAAGGCATGCTTGCTCTATATGCTTTGATATCTAAATTCTCTACCTGGTAATCTCGTAAAATATCTCCTTTTAATTTTGAAATATCGATGATCATCTCACGTACTTGTTAACAATCCATTGGTAATCAATTTTTTTAATATCAAGTCAAGAATGAGTTTTTTGGAATATCTTGATCTGAAATACATTTCCATCTTGTTTAAGGCTTGCATATATTCTTCACCCAAATTTCTTTTTGCACTCTACAATGTGACTTCATATTACTACAATAAGATAACTTTATCTTTATTTCTATGAAATATTTTCTCGAACGACATCACGTGGATTACAAAAATGACACTGCCTAAGGGAACACAACAATGTTTGTTATGTGGCATTTACTTACCATATGTAATGCCGTGTAGCAAAACAATATGCCATTTTGGAGTTTGTCATTAGGTTTTCTAATGGAAGTTGATGGTTGGGCTGATGAATATTATAAAACCAAAACTATAGAGAAGCTACTGATAATTTTTAAAATTAAGGACATTGTAATAAAAGCAAATAAAAAAGGGGTTATGTATGTAACCTTTAAGAGCATTTAAGCAAAAACACTCCAAAACCATAGAACTAGTATAAGAAATTGTTGCCTTAAACTAGGATATGACTCGTTCAAATCATGGGTTGGAACAAAAGAAAAGAAACTTGAACAACGCAGTCCTATTCTTACATTAAAAATTGATGGTTTCTAACTCTTTATATAAGTACAATAGTTTCAACTGTTAGTTCTATCATTGATGAATTGTACTGTTCTTGTCAAAACTTTGGTTGACAAAAGTGCATTTGTTTGAACCACTACCTTAAATAAACCAAACTGTTTTATTTATCCCAATACTTTTCTAGTCCTAATTGTCTATACTATGATAAGTTAATAATTGCAATTGAAACAATTATTTTAGCTACCATCAGTTCTTCCTTATGTTTTTGGATAATAAATCCCACTCCAAACTTTTCTCTGTACGGGAAATAAGTAAAATTTGTATTTGGATTTAACTACCGCTTTTTATAGCTTACTCCAATATAAACTGCTCCAATCTTTTTCTTAAGTTTGGTTTAAGCATTTACACTTCCTTCTCACCTATTTCCATGGGTTAAGAAAATCTTTTACATGATATATCATGTTTGTAATCTGTTTGTTTCTCCCTTTATATAAAAACATGTTCCTATTTTGTCAAATTCCCCATCATATCATCATTATGACTTCACAAATTGGCATATGAAGTATTTTTGGAAAGAATAACTTCACTCTTAGGTTAGGGGAAAATGTGAATAGTTTTAACCATTTTAAGAAAGATATAGTGTTCTCTCTAAGAAAATTTAAGCCCTTAATTTCCTAACACTCTATTGCAAAAGGGAAAGTCATTAATGAATTCACATTGGTTTTTGGTTTAGTTCTATATATAGTAAGGCTAGAAATAGGTCTGAATGGGCTAAAGTCACCTATGGTTTCAATTAAACTTGATTTTGTTATTTCAATTTAAGTTGGACCAAAATTTTAGTTAGACACGAACTGAGTTACTCAAACCATTTAACTCGATCCTAAACTTGATCGCCTTAAGAAGATGAGTATTGTCTTCCAAACCCTCAAAAGAGAGAGAGCACAAGTAAGGAGTGTAAGAAAAAGATGCCTATGCCTAGTAGATAATGAAAACCATATGAAGAAATGGACATGAAAGAGAAAATAATAATCATGGGAAGGGTAAAGTATCACACCCCAAAAGGCTTCCGATTATAATGATAAAGACAATAGCTGTAAGCAAGTAAAATAAAGAAAGAAAATGCCCAATTTAAGAATCAAAGTTTGAGAAATGCCATTTTTTACAATGAATCTTAGATTGCGATATCAAGGTAAACATGCAATAATTTTAGTAGGAAAGGTATTCATAAGTAAAATAAAATGAACTTGAAGGAAGAATTTGCTTAGAAGATTAAATGGTGTTTTTGGAGAAAAAGAAGAATAATTAGGTGGAGAGTACATAAAGGCAGCCACCATAGCTCTAAGAAGCATAGTGTACTTGGCCATCTTTTCCAACTTGATCATCAATGCTTATCCCATCCATGCCATTTTCTCCTTCCACAACTCATCTATATCTTTTTTTTTGGTAAAGTTAAGGCTTTTATTACCATTTGATACCACCAAACTGTCTAATATTTTAATATGTTAGTTTTTTATTTAATGGCATAAAAAGATTCCAATAGTAGGGTTTTGGGTTATGTTAGGCACAAACTTGGGCTGAGGCTTGAATTTTTTGAAGAAAAAGCTCGAGTTTAAGAAGAAGTCCAATCAACTTAGGTTAAACCTTTTATCTCTGGGTCATAACGAATTTTATTTTCCATCTCTACCTACTGGAGATATTTTTTCTATCAACATCTTTCTTGTCTAAAGTTTATTTCTTATTGATAAACATTATTTTGTTGTCTCTAAATCATTTTTATAACTTTAGAAGGGATATTTAATTTTCATAACTTAGCCCAAACTACTTTGGAACTTTCACCTCCAAACCATTTTCTTCTTGCCCCATTTAGTATATCATTTTATATATGCTCTTGACCAAATATTCCCTCCCAAAATAAACTTTCTCTCCTAGGCAGTCAAGGATCCTTTCAAACTGAAATACGCCTCCCATTAGCAATTCTCCTTTTAGATTATCTTCTAATCACACTTTGAGCCATGAGCAAACTTCTCTAAACATTGCTTGGTTTACTTTCCATCTTTGCCCTAAAAAAATATAGTTCAAATAATATTTAGTGTTGAAAACCTTTGCCACTAAAGAATCATGATGGTTGATTAATATCCACTCTTATTTCCCCAACAATGCTATATTAAAATAATGAATTGCTCTAAAGCCCATGTTGTTATACTTCTTCTTTTAACACAAGTTACCCCATTTTAACCAGTTACCACACATAACTCCATTGGAAATAAGTATATGTTTCATGATATTACTTGACATTGTTTGGGCAATTGTTTTAAGTAATATCTTTTTACTCGTAAGTGAGAGACATTACTTACTCTATCTTTATAGAAGTTAGCATACCTTATCCCAATTATAAATACACATTTCTTTCTTATTCCTAATTGGTAGACCGAAGTAATGGTTTGATTCCTTCGTCATCTCTTTAACACCTAGTTGACCACATATTTCTCTTAAACACTTTTACTAAAGGTACTATATGACTACTGGTTTATGTTCTTCAGTTAATCAGGTAGTTGTAGTTTAGTGGCATAATTACTTAAAGGTATTATTTATCTTATTCATTTTTGTTTAATCAATTAATATATAAGATACAGTTCATGAGATAAATATACATTATAAAAAGTTATAATAAGATTATAATTATGAGATTCATATTATATTTATATTTTATTCCTAAATTATTTTTAGTCAATATTCTATTGAGGTTGGACATTAATAAGACATAAAAAGACTAGAATACATTATATTTCTTCCTTATGAATGAAGTAAGTAATTTTATAGACTAAAGTATGAAGATATTTAAACAAACATATAGGTATTTGTTAAAGAATAAGTTTACTGAACTAACCCAATATAAGAATTTCATTTGGAACATTACTTATGTATATATAGGAATTCTTATTGTAATGATTGTATAAGTAATCTTTTCATTTGATATCTTCAAAGTATCTTAGAAAAGAATTGATATGTTTTGGTGCTACTTATGATCTATCTTTGTTATCTTTATGGTAGTTATTTAATATAAAATAAATTATATAGAGATAGTTAAGTGATCAATATAGGATTCATCATCCTAAAGTGATTAGGAAGAATGTTAGGTTGTTCTCAATTAGTATTGATACGAGAAATCCTTGGCTAAGGTAGAATGACATTTTGAAATTAGTTTTCATTTGTAATTAATAAAATCAATTACTAATGGTTGAGACAAGCATGTTTAAACTCAAATCGAGTAGACATAATTTTATGCTCTATATATAATTGAAATATTGTATAATAAAATAATTGAATTATATGAAATTATGCACAAATAGTTTAATTAAAATCACTTTAACATTCCTAACATTTAGATAGTCATAAACATCAATCTTAATTTATTGATATAAATTATTTAATTAGAAAATTAAAGAAAAATTAAAAGAGTTTAATTTATCTAATTTTACATATAATTTTATGGTTATATTTTATATCTATTATCAATATATTAAGAATTTAATAATTCACACACAAAGAATGATTAATGAGAGGAAAAAGATAATTTAATCAAATTTGAGCTTGATTATAAAGTTTAGAAAACTTTAGGATTAATATAAGGTATTTAATAAATAAGAATCAATATAAGATGTTGGATCCTAGTTGAATCCAATTAAAATTTATTCAAAATTAGTTATATTCTAACTAAAATTTAATTAAAATTATAATTTTATTTCAATAAACTACTAAAAAGTCCAAACAATTTATAATTAGGCTTAGTTTATGAAGAAAGTAGCACTTCTTGCTGGATATTCTCTATACTATACCATTGTAGAAGTCTTTCAACACGTACGTATGGATAATGTTAAAGATCAATCACGAGTTGTTACATTGATTGCAATGAGCTAATTTTAAAAATAGCTAAGAGAAAACGATAAAAAATGATTAAAATTTATAATAAAGCATATTTTATTATAATTGATGTATTATTCATATTATATATTTTAAGTAATCTTGATTTTTAAGAAATTAAACAAAAGGAATTTGTTATTATTACTTGTACATGTGAGACTGAACCCTGCCTTAATTTCTTAATAATAATTTATGGTGATTATCAAGTTGTCTTGATGCCATTCATAGTTTTTTGTTGCATCTCTAATTTCATATGTAAGATATTTTCGGTATTCTAATTATGTATTATTTAATTTTATTTACATATTTATTTGAGAGTATGAATAAAATTTAATAGAACTGAGGTAAAAATTATTAGGTGTTCGTTTGCTCCACTTCTCCGCATGTAACTATAAAGAACAAATATTTATTGTAAGTAAAAAATGCGTCTGATTTTTGGGCTTTCCTTATCTTACATCCGTGTGAGAGACTTGATGGTACATAATAAGAACAGAAGCGGAGATAAGAAATCTCGTTCTAACCTTACATTTATTGAATAAAAACTGTCCATATTCAATGTACTTGGAAGCTCCAAATCATTGTTACAAAGCGCTCACCGCCTATCTCCAAAATCAGTTCTTTGAAGGCTAACATTAACAAGTTCTGATCTTGACTCATTGTACAGCCATGGGAGACATTGATCCAGCATTTATCCAAGACCCTGAGTACAGGCCTACACTTGAACCTCAAGAACCTGACCAAATACCAGTTATCAATCTCTCAATTTCTTCTCCAAGTGAAACGAAAAATCTTGTTTCTGATATTGGAGAGGCTTGCCAGAAGTGGGGTTTCTTTCAAGTGATTAATCATGGTGTTTCCAGAGAGCTGCGTCAGAAGATGCAGCAGGTGGCAAAGAAGTTCTATAGCCAGACATCTGACGAAAAAAGGAAGGTGAAGAGAGACGAGGTGCATCCAATGGGATATCATGATGGTGAGAATACTAAGAATGTCAGAGACTGGAAAGAAGTGTTTGATTACTTGCTGTTGGAGCCTACCTTGATTCCCGCATCCGGTGAACCCGATAGTGAGGAGTTAAGAACTTTGACTAATCAATGGCCACAATACCCTCCTGAATTCAGGTATTTGGTTTGTTGCGTATAGTTATGTTTTGTCCTGCACTCAAACATCGAGAAGTTGCTGTAGAATATATTTCAGTGTTCTTAACTCGACAAATATTTCGTTTTTCTCGAAAGGATATTATATTGAATGCTAAGGTTGTCCGTTTCATTCACAAACTTGGAATTGACAGTTTTGTGGTTTTGATTGAGGTGACTAATTCGTTGTATTGTCAGGGAAGTGTGTCAAGAGTACGCTAGAGTAATGGCTGAACTGGCTAACAAGATAATGGAACTCATTTCTCTGAGCTTAGGATTACCTGCTAGCTGGTTTAATGGCTACTTCAAAGATCAAATTAGCTTTTGCAGGCTCAATTATTACCCCCCTTGTCCTGCCCCTCACCTAGTTCTTGGTGTTGGTCGACACAAAGATGGCAGTGCCTTAACCATTCTTGCTCAAGATGATGTTGGTGGACTAGAAATTAAGCAGAAGTGGGATGGAGAATGGATTCCTGTTAGACCAACTCCAGACGCTTACATCATCAATATTGGTGATGTTTTTCAGGTACTAGAAGTTCCTGATGAGTTTTACATGCATTCCTCGGCAGTAGAAAACGACAGTAATGGTTATTTGAAGCAGTTAGTGAAAGAGATCCCTCTTATCAGGCTTAACGTTGAAAGTGTTAGGAATACAACTTTCCAAGTACGTAGTAAATTGTGTAGCTAGAAGTAAGTGTAATTGTTGTTAGATTATTTAATGGCCATGTGACTTATAGATTTGAGTCCCATAATATGTAAATTGGCATTAGACAAAAGCAGTAATATGTGAATTGGCAGCGCAGGTCTGGAGCAATGACAGATATGAGAGTGTAGAACACAGGGTGGTCGTCAATTCCAAGAAGGAAAGGTTTTCTACCCCATTCTTCTTCTACCCTTCTCACTACGTTAATGTTAAGCCAGTGAATGAGCTAGT
Source organism: Erythroxylum reticulatum (assembly GCA_025504915.1). Lineage (NCBI taxonomy): Eukaryota > Viridiplantae > Streptophyta > Magnoliopsida > Malpighiales > Erythroxylaceae > Erythroxylum > Erythroxylum reticulatum. The sequence continues at coordinate 43,511,987 of JANSVA010000218.1, read as the reverse complement.
AAATGAGCTACACCCTGCAAAATTTAAGGAAATCAACTGGGGAAGGTTCTTCGCGACAAGAAACCGCAGTGATTATAAGAAGCAAAACGTGAAGAACATTCAAATCGATCATTTCCGAATATGAAAGTAACTTGAGTAGAGAGTGAGGTTACTTGATCTTTGTAAAAGAATAGTTCCATGTTGGCTACCTAGTATCAGATGATCAGTTGCTAGTAGAAAAACGGGCATCAGAAACATGGGGCACATTAGCTTGTATCACATGAGGAAAATCCACGACCTAGCTTGCTTCTAGCTGAAGGACACCCACCTTTGCTTGGAGCCTAAAATCTTCCCTTTGTCATGTAAAAATGAGCAATGTGGAAGACACGCGAAGGACTATATTTTCTTTAAAAATAGGACATCGGAAGAAGCAGAGTTGTTTTCTATCAATTTTATTCTCTTATCAACTTCTTCACGTTAAACCAAAAATAGGAATACAATTTATAGGCAGCATAGAACATTCTAGTTCTAAATTTTCCATATTCCTAATGCTTTACACTTTCAACTTCCCAACAAATTAAAGCATAAATTAAATAACAATAAAAACAAATTTAAATGCCAACATTTACCCACCTTAAACTTGTTTCTCCAATAATTGTAACTCAAAGTTGCTTTCGCGGATACCGAAAAACTTTAACTTTGACAGTTTTTGTAAATATGCTCCCAACTTGATCACTTGACTTCATATATACAAGCTCAACTTCTTTTGCTTTGCTACTCTCCCTTATGAAATGAAACCGAGTATTAATATGCTTCAAACGCTCATGATGAATCGGATTTTTGGCCAAAGCAATTGTAGATTTGTTGTCCACATATATCTTTGTTGCGACTTCTTGATGTAGATTAAGTTCTTGAAGCAATCTCCTCGGCTAGATTGCGTGACAAACACAAGAGACTGCAGCTATATACTCAACTTCGTAAGTCGATAAAGCAACAATAGACTACTTCTTTGAAGACCAAGTAAATGCAGCACTTCCAAAATAGAAACAAAACCAGTAGTACTCTTCCGATCATCACAACTTCTAGCCCAATCACTGTCACTAAAACCAACAAGTTCCAACTCCTTTTTAGATGTATGTAGCAGCTCATAACCAATTGTACCTTTGATATATCTCAGGATTCTCTTGGTCGTCTTCAAGTGAGAAGTCTTTGGAGTCTCCATGTACTTACTTACCAAACCAACACCAAAAAGCATATCAGGTCGAGTGCAAGTTAAGTACCTCAAACATCCCACGAGACTTTTAAAATAAGTTGGATTGACTAACTTTCCTTATCCTTCCTTCGTTAATTTGATACCGTACTCCACTGGTGTATCCATGGATTGACAATCCTCCATTGAGAATTTCTTCAAAATCTCTTTAGCATATCGTTCCTATAAGATAAAATTTTCATTTTTACCTTGCTGCACTTCAATCCCCAAGAAGTATCTCATCAAACCCAAGTCGGTCATCTCGAGCTCCTTCTCCATGGATTTTTTAAACTCTTGAATCATAGAGTTGTTGTTTCCTATGAAGACCAAGTCATCCACATATAAACACACTAGCAAAATATCATTACTAGAATTGATTTTGGCATATAAAGAATGCTCATATGGACACCTCACAAAATCTTCTTGAACAAAACATGCATCAATTCTAGAATTCCAAGCCCTTGGAGCTTACTTGAGCCCATAGAGGGCCTTCTTCAACCTGAAAGCTTTTTCTTCTTCGCCTTCGACTATAAACCTCAGTGGTTGTTCGTCGTAAACCTTTTCTTCAAGGTTTCCATTCAAAAACGTTGATTTCACATCCATTTGGTACATCTTTCGTTTGAGCTACAAGAGAAATTAACAATCTTACAGTTTCAAGTCGAGTTACAGGTGCGAATACCTCTTCATAATCCACACCATATTTCTATTTGTATCCCTTCACAACCAGCCTTGCTTTATGTCCCTCCACCTCTCCTTTTGCATTTCTTTTCATCTTGAACACCCACTTGACACCAATTGCTTGATGCCCTTTAGGAAGCTATGTCAACTCCCATGTGTTGTTCTTTTGAATTGCGCGGATCTCTTCATCCATTGCCTTCCTCCATTTCTTTTCTTTGGAAGCTTCTTCATATGTTAATGGATCAAAACCTGCAAATAAACACAAGTTATTCATCTCATCTTCATAATCAAACTCAACGGGTTGGCTTGATTCATAAATCTCTGAAATTCTTCTTGTCTTTCTTATGTTCAAGCTGCTTGAATTATCTTCATGGAACTGAACTCGATCTCTACGAGGCGATGAATTTTTATTAATGTGATCTGATGTGTATTCTTTCTGCCACTGCTCTTCATCAAAGACAATATGTTTTGATTGGTTATCGCTCTTCTAGTCCCATGACTGATGCTCATCAAACTCCACAACTCTAGACATCACGATTTTTTGAGTTATAGGATTATACAGTTTATAGCCACTGCAATTTTCGCCATAACCCAAAAATATGCACTTCTGACTTTTATCCTCCAATTTCGTAAGCTTCTCTTCCAACAAAAGCAGCACATCCAAAAATTTTTGTCAACTTTTGGCTTACGAAAGCTCCAAGCTTCCTCCGATGTAATATCTTTGATGCATTTTGTTGGAAACCTGTTCAACAAATATACAGCACAAGCCACATCATCTCCTTAGAACTCTTTTGGAACATTCCTCTCTTTTAACATATATTGAACCATATTGATAATGGTTCTATTTTTTCTCTCCGAGTTACCATTTTGCTGTAGTGTCTGAGGCGTGGTGAGCTGGTGTATAATCCCATTCTCCTTGCAAAAACACTCGAACTCGAAAGATGTATACTCTCCTCCGCGATCAGTCTGTAGACATTTTAATTGACATCTGCTTTATTTTTCAACCATATTTCTGAACTCCTTAAATTTTAAGAACATCTCTTTTTTCTCCTTCAACATGTAGAGCCATGTTTTCCCATTGTAGTCATCTGTAAATGTCAAAAGATATCGATTTCCACTTATGGAAGCAGGCTTGATGGGTCCACAAACATTCGAATGCACCAATTCAAGACACGATGATGCTCTTCTCGACTTGTACTTCTGAAAAGGCTTTCTCTGCTGCTTGCCTATAACACACACTTCACATAAATTGTCGGGGGCTTCGTTCTTTGGCAGTCCCATCACCATGTTTTTCCTCTCGAGTAGCTTCAACGCCTCAAAATTTATATGCCCATAGCGAAGATGCCAAAGAATAGAGTTGTTCAACGTTGTTGCCTTCAAGCAATTCGATTCACCAATTATTAGTTTCAGCGGAAACATCTTGTTCTTAGTCATCTTCACAAGAGTAATCAATCTGTTATTTTTATCTCGAATACTAAGTGCTAAATCATTCATTTTTATGTCATAGCCCTTTTCTAGCAATTGTCTAACACTCAACGGATTACTCTTAATCTCAGGAACATAATAAGCATCAGAAATACAAAGCTGTCTTCCATTATGGAGTTCAAAAATAACATCACCTTTCCCTTCAATGAGCCTGTTTGAGAGATCCCTGAAAGTAATGTTGCCGAGCTGTCTTTCATCTAGCTGAGCAAAAAACTCCTTTCTTCCACACATGATTTGATGCTCTAGTGTTGAGAAACCAAGTAACAGATTCGATTGATTCTGGTTTATTGCAAGAAATAAGCAGTACTGGTCCATCGTCAATTTTTTCTTTGTTGACAAGGTTCGCTTTCTCACTTGCATTGTTGGCATTTTCTGTGTTGTACCAACAATCATAAGAGCAGTGTCCAAACTTTTTACAAACATAGCACTGGACATCAGATCTGTTATTTCTACCTCGTCCACATCCATGACTTTGACTCCAGCTACCACCCCTTCCACGACCATTACCTTTCTGATCAGTATCATCTCCATTATTGTGATTGTTGGTTTGCTCGCTAGAACTTGAAGCTCGTCCTCTACCATGACCTCGGCCTCTTCCTCTTCCTCGTTGATAACCTCCTCTAGATAAGTAATTCTTTTTTAATGACAGCTTTGCTTGCAAAACTTGCTCCAAATTCTTTTCTCCACTTTTCTTTTGTATTATTTGTTCATATGCTTGTAATGATCCTAGTAACTCCTCTATGGATATGGTCTTCAAATCCTTCGTTTCTTCAATCGCCACAACTACAAAATCGAACTTCGAGTCTAGAGATCGCAAGATTTTCTCTACAACTCGAACATCCTTCAGTTCTTCACCATTACTCCTCATCTGATGCACAATGGCGATTACTTGAGAAAAATAATTAGCAACCTTCTCCGAGTTTTCTTGTTGTAATGATTCGAACTGAGCTCGCAATGATTGCAAGCAAATCTTCTTCACTTTGTCAATTCCCTAATATGCTTTCTTCAGTATCTCCCAAGAATCTTTTGAGGTTTTCGTTGTTGCAATTAACTTGAACGTTACTACATCGACTGCTTGATAAATTGTGAATAATGCTTTCTTCTTTTTCTTCTTTATTACTTTAAACTTCTCCTCGTCCTCCTTTCCGGAACTTGATTCTCCATAGCCATTCTCCACAAGGTCCCACGCATCAAGAGCACCCAACAAAGCCTCCATTTGGATACTCCACATCTTGTAGTTTTCTTTCGTCAAGGTGGGCACTTGTGATTGAACGAGATTTGTCGAAGCCATTGTTGTTGAGGCTCTGATACTAATTTTGAAGGACTATATTTTCTTTAAAAATAGGACAACAAAGAAGCAGAGTTGTTTTCTATCAATTTTCTTCTCTTTTCAACTTCTTGATGTTAAACCAAAAATAGGAATACAATTTATAGGCAATATAGAACATTCTAGTTCTAAACTTTCCATATTCCTAACACTTTACACTTTCAACTTCACAACAAATTAAAGCATAAATTAAATAACAATAAAAACAAATTTAAATGCCAACATTGTTCATCTTACCAATTTGAACTTGCCATTTTCTATACTTTGTTAAGAATGCATAATCCTCCTTTTTGTTCTTATCAGCCTTCAATTAGATTTGAAGTTAAGAAGTGAATGTCACACGACTACTTGTTTCATGAAAAAAAAAAACTTGACACATAAGAAAAACAAAATTTGAAAGAACAAATTGTCAGATGTAAAGAAAGCTACCGTGGTGTCGAACTTGGTGAGAAGAAGTCTAAGTAACAAACTTTCTTTGGACTTTGTAAGTTCCCTCTTATAGAACAATTGCATTAAGAAGCTCTCCCTTTTTCAAGTTGGTTAAGCTGATGCTAGAGAAGGTTTCGTATCTGTCTATATGATATACATCATTATTATAGGGGGATATGGCGATGGGTTTGGATGATCGGGCTATGGAGAGGCTCGGGGGATATGGCGATGGGTTTGGATGATCGGGCTATGGAGAGGCTCGAGCCTCGACCCCAGCCTAACGGGCCCAAGTTGGTCCAACCTAACCTTACCTTATTTAAAATGATGTTATTTCGTTGTTCTCGATTAGGTCTTAGGCTAGGGAAGGCTTGGATAGTTTGAGCCCATGGACTGATCACTTTGGGTTGCGCTGGGTGGGGCTGAGCCTAAGCCCGAGCCTAATTGCCATGTTATCTAACTAAGCATCCTAAGAAGCCACAACATATTGTTACTATCATTGTTAATTTGAGTGTATAAGAAAATAAAATGGATAAACACAAGGAGCCATGAACATCATCATCAACCGTAAAGATTCCATTAAAAATTTCGGCTTTAGGAACAGAAAATGGCGATAAGCCATATTCAGCAACGAGGACAACATATATGGTAAAAGAGTCTGAGTTTGATTCAGTTTAGTTCAGCTTAAAGTTAATAAATTTGACATTAAAGTTAACCACTAGTTAGACTCTTTTCTTTTCTTTTTTCTTTTCTGATTTTTAAACTTTATGTCAAGCTTGGACTAGGCTTTTACATTTCAAAGCCCAAACCTCATCCATACACAAAATGATATTGTTTTGTTTAACAAATGATGTCGTTTACTAATTGAATATTTTGTCTTTACGATTATGTTGCGTATTTCTCCCTTGACTCTTTGAATTTGTGCATGCCTTTATCGTTCTCAGTGTTTTCTATTGCTTGTTCCTTCTCTTCTATTGTCATCTCCATTTGATTTCACCAAAAATATCTCACTATTTCATCTCTTTGTTTCACCTCCGAAATGTTTCCTTTAACAGTTCAACTCTACTTTTTCTTCAATTATTATTGTTTTGAATAAAATCCCTTGAATCCAATAACCCCTGTTATTTTTCCCTCATATTTTAGTAACATCTAAACAAGAATGTGGTTGTCTCAACATTTAAAAAGATATTGGAGAGTGAAAGACAACCATTTTAAGCATCTTTAAAAGGGTTGCATCAGTATTACTTGGGTAAAGGGACAAATCATAGAAGAGGGGAAGCCTAACACTAAACAAAGCTATCATCAACATTTTTTTAGTGAACTTATGGTTTAGATTTAATAACTCTTTCGATTTTTTTACTATATCCATTAAAAGTTTCTATCTCTAGTTTGATTGTTTTTTTTAAATTTTTTAGTTGTTTGTTTTTGTTTTTTTAGGTTAAATGACATTTTGTTATAATTTCCTGAAATTATGAGCTTAGAATAATAAAGTTTCATAAATTAAATAACAGATCCTATTTCTTATTAGAAACAATGGTTGTAACTTTTACCTTACTTTGTTTCTCAAAGTTCAAAGCATTTTTTAGTTATGTTTATTATTATACCAATTAGCTATGTTATTATATTGATTGATTATGAAAATTTTTTAGTTTAAACTTACAATTTATATTAGCTTGTTCATTCCCTCACGACCTCTAAGTGTAACTTCAAATTCCATGAGAAATGTACAAAGCTTAAACTATCTCAAATTATTTTTGCAGATGACCTTTTGTTATTTTGTGTCGTAGAGAATGTCTCTATCATCATTCTTATGCAAGCCTTGAAATTGTTCTCTAAATGGTTAGTTCTCTACATAAATACAGAGAAAAGTAGTATGTATCTATTAGCTAATGTTAGCAATGGGCAGGAACTGAGGACAACAACTGGTTTGGGCATCCAACCTCCATCTTTTAGGCATCTTGGTTTACCTCTTACTATATATAAACTTAAAGTCTCTGATTGCATTCCTCTGCTGGAAAACATTAAAGGGAAAGTGAATTCTTGGCAAAGTAAACACCTTTGATATGCAGTAAGAGTAACTCTTATTATTTCAGTCTTAAGTAGCCTGTATATTAAATGGATAGCACGTGTCGCTCTACCTAGGAAGATTATGAAGGAATTTGATAGATTGATGAAAGCCTTTATATGGGCTGGCACGGATGAAATAGGTAAAAAGGTAAAAGTTTCTTAGAGTGAGATCGACACACCTAAGAAGCAAGGAGGATTGAGCATCATTGTTGTATCAATAATACAAAAGGTGCTACTTAGTAAGAGAATTTAGAGGTTGTTTTCCAATAAGGAATCATTGTGGACAAAATGGGTACATATTATTCATCTATAAGATATTAATTTCTGGCAGCTTGCCATTTCTAAGCACTTCTCTTGGTCTTTCAACCAAATGTTAACAATTCGGCCTCTGATTTACCCCTATATCAAACACAGAATCAATGGAGGTGAGGGTACATAGATATGGTATAATAATTGGCTTGCAGCTAGTCCTCTTATACAAAACCCAAGGTTTGCATATTTGAAAAGGGGATTGCCAACTGCATCAAAGGTCTCGGTCTTAATTCAAAATGGAGAATGTTAAGGTAAATTCAGGGGTTTCTAAACATTAGGTGAGCACCTTCCTCAACTAGCGTACATGGGTATGGAAGATGAAATATCCTAGTCTCTAAACCCATAAGATAATTTCACAAATGAATCTTGTTGCAAGTTATTCTAGAATGCATCAATGGAAGTCCCTTGGTATAATCTCATCTGGTATAATTCCCTACATCCAAAAGCATCCTTCATTGCTTGGCTAGTTGTCAAAAATAGGCTGAGGACTAAATGTAGTTGGTTCAGTCTAACTGAAACATCCTGTGTTCTATGTTATAATGTTGATGAAACTATAAACCACTTGTTTTTTGCTTGTGAATATAGAAAAGCTATATGGAATATAATTCTTTACATGACGGATGTAGTAAACCATAATTACGAGTGGGAGGCTACCTTGTGATGTTTCACAAACTATTTCAAGCTTGGAAAATAGAATGCATTCCTATTGAAAGTGGCATTTACCACTACCATATACATGATACAGAAGGACCATAATTGTCATTTGTACAAACACGGGGAGGAAGATAAATACAAGATAGTCGAAAATATTGTGAATTGGATTTGAGCTGTCATGATAGCTAAACGAGTGGATCATTTTCTACTAACCATATGAAAGCAAAATGGTGCTTATAACTATCTGTTTGAAAGTGTAGGCGGTGGATCTTGATGTTATCTAGTTAACTTTTGTTTGTAAACTTCCATATGGGGCTATAATGCCTAGTTTAATTGTTTTTTTTAGAGCTTTTGTTTTTGTAACATTGTATTGGCTTTTACTATGTTAATATCACTATTCTTTCATTTTCCAAAAAAATTATATTAGTTTGTTGTCTCTTTTATTTATTACTATTTTTTGATTTCTAGAAGCATATGGAGTTCAACTTTCTTTTCCCATTTACTATCACTTAGTTAGATTTAAGATGTAATGATTCAGGGATGTGTTAAATTTGGTGCTATTTTAAATAGGGATGATAATGGGCCCCAGCCCGGCTTGACCCACAGGCTGGTGGCTGTAGGTTTATAGGTTGACCTGACTTGGCTACACTTAAATTTGGCAAAACTACATCGTTTTGCACCTGCCCTTCAGGCCATGAGCTGGGATAGCCTCGGCCCCTGCCAGAACCGTGGCCTGGCCTACCTGAACCAAAGTCAGGTTAGGCCCAGACTGCCATCCCTAATTTTAAAAGATTCAGGGATGTATTGAAATTTAATTTTTTTTATAAACTTTGTTGTTAAGAGTAGTTTACATTTATTAAAGGTTCTTCTATGTTATGTTGAACTGATTAGCATGTAAAGTGTGCCTCACTTTACCGGTGAGCTTTGATGAGCTAAGACATTCCTTGTGTTATTTTTTCATTTTTATTTACTTTGTTCAATATTGAATTCAATTCCCTCCGACTAGCATTATTGACAATAATGTTTCATATAAAGCCTTAAAATATGGTAGAAGGAAAAGTAGTTTTCTTCTTCTTTTTTTTTCCTTTATTTGTTTTATGATATATTTTCCTCTTGCTTTTGGGTAATATTATTAGGCTCCGTTTTTGGAGTATAACTCTAGAATCATAAAACGTGAGCGTATTACCCTGTAGGGTTACAATCTGTAAGGAAATTCTCGCCGTTAGTAATGACGGGTTTGCAGCTGTAAAGTATATGTTTTGCTGCGGCGAAGCTAAGGCAATATCTCCAAGGACCCTTCAGGAGAAGTTTGTTGCAGCCAACATTTGGCTTCGTTGAGGAGAAGTTACCAAAATCAAATAGAGATGCCCTTCGGGAAAGGTTCATCACGGTAACCTTTTGGTTTTGCCGCAACGAAACCTGTAACGTGCAAGACAGACCCCAACTTCAACAATCTAAAAGCACCAATAATTCCCAAAATCCATTAACAACTTAACCAAAAGATAAAATACAAACATATATAAAAGAAACTTCTTCAAATCTTAGTCTCATTAATAAGAAAAAATAGAGTTTTACAAAGTTTTAATGGGCATTTCAAGCCACAATACATCATTGGAACCAAAATCCAAAATATAAAATACACATGAATGAGAAATACTTGAAATACAGCTAAAGCCTTGCGTTTTATATAAACTAACTCAAAATACAAAAATATGCAAAGTTGGAATGATGCTTTGACTCTTGATCACTCGATCTCTTGCTCATCACCTGGAGATAGGGATAAATGAGGGTGAGCTAAAAAGCTCGTTGGTAACAAGTTTATAACTGAGAAACAAGCAAAACTATTGAAAATATCCATTGTTATAGTAAATTCGCATTGAATTCATAAAATACGTATTTCTGAAATTCTCCACTTGTCAAACAATTCATAAACAACATAAGCATGTATTCATCAAACTTACCAACAATTCATAAACACATAAGCACATCTGAATGGTTTAGGTAGGTCTATAGGGGAGTTCTTGCTAATCTCCAATGACAACAGAATGAACTATCACAATTCTACATAATAGTTTTGTGTAATTCATGAACAGAGGGAAGTCCATGAAGGAGTTATATGCTACTAGTGGACAGGCAGGAGAAGCCTTTAATAGATTTAATGTGCACGTGACGTAACATAATGGACCACCACTAACCCACACAACATGAATTTCATAACTTGAACACATATTGCCCAAAAAGGCACATTTTGAAAGCATGATTTTCACAATCATAATATATTTCAATTTCCATTTCATAAATCTCAACCAAATTCAAGTGCCAAATATGTAGCAATTTCTCAAATAATTTAAGAAACATTAAATTCAACATTTAAGAAGAAATAAATGCATCATTTATAAAATAATTGAAATCATTCAATTTTCTTGATTTGAAAAGATAGTCATGGCTCATTAACTTAATTATAAACATGTAACCTACCTGAACTCCTTGCTTAAAAACTTGCTCAAATGTGCCTCTCTTCTTGCTCCTCTTGCCCTTCTTGATTTCCTTTAACATTGGAACAATTGAGAACCCACAAAGCATATTCACTAAAATTGATTCTAGAATACTTAAACCCATGCATTTCCTAAGCTTCATAAACTAAAACCCTTCCAAATATCCAGACCTTCGGGTCAATTTTTCATGATCATTCTGATAAGGTAAATGAAGAAATTTGATAACACTTTCTTCTAGAAAAAATGTTCCTCATTGTCTTAAGTTTATAATGACACTATGCCAAACATTTTTAGACTGTTCTTATACTAGAATGATATTTTATGCTCAACTTGCATCCAGAAATTGAAATTTTTAGAGACTTAATTAAAACTCTATTTCACCATACAATTTGTAGCCCTGTGTCTCTAGTTGACTCCAAATAAAAAATCATTCCATTTGGATAACTACAAAACAAGTTATGCCTAAAATACTGAAGCATGTTCAATCTATACAGGAAACATTGCGAAGCCAAAAGTTGGCCGTAATGAACTTTCACAGAAACATACGCAGTGAACATGTTACTGCTACATTTTCTAGCTTTTAACTTCCAATATTTCACCTATAACCCATATTGTACCTAAACCATCTTTTCTACTTCATTTCCTCTTTATTCTTAACTTCATTTCAACTCAATATCATTCAAAAATAAATCATGATCTATCTTTGATCATTAACCCAAAAATAGAACATGTGCATATAACATTCATCAACAATTTGTGAAGATTTAACTCCTATCTAACATCAAAACATGTTTCATTCATCTAATCAAGAAGAGTGATGCTTATACTTGCTTGTTTATCCATGGCTCCTTCTAGAGTCTCAAAGAACCTTAGCTCTTTCAACATACATGAAAATCAACTTTCAAGGTGGACTAGATTAGGTTTTCATCACCAAAGTGAAGGCAAGTAATTATTTGGAGTGGCTAGATGAAGGGTGTTAGCAAAGTTCAACGTTGATGTTTGGGTTGGGATAATATCATGAGTGAGAAGAAGAGAAGAAGAAAGCAAGTGGTAAGCAAAATTAAAGACAAAAAAATGAAACATGGCCTTTCATATGTAAATGACGTGGGTGAGTTTAAAAAGCAAAGTAACAATTGCTTGGTGGGTGTCATGACACGTCATGACACTCACCACATAAAATCAAATTAACATCTTGTAATACCATTTAATCTCTAGTCCATTTGTCACCCAATTCTAATCCAATCGTCTCCTAATTTTCAATGATACTTGTCGTTAAATCCCAAAGTCATTTATCAAAATTTCCACTGCCATTTGTCATTTATTTCTACCACTATTCATTAATTGTTCTATCACTTGGCATTTTTTCTAGTCCAAAAATACCTAAATTCTTTCAGAAATTTTCCTAAAATTTACCAAAAATTATGAATCACTAAATACACTCTCCAAATCAACTTTCAACATATAAAAACCACAATTCTTAATATAATCACATTTATAAACAATTTTACCTGGAATGTTAATGAATGCACGTATAATCATTTTAATGTGTGCAATAATCAAATTCATGTATGTGTTTGCTAACATTATGCATGAGCATAAGAAGTATTTTCCTAATCTCTCATTGCTATTTTATCAATTATAGAAATCAAGGGTTCCAACCCTTAATGTGGGAACGAGATATTACAAATGTACTTTTTTAAAAAAATTTTAGCGTTACTCTAAAGATTAGGAATAAATAAGAGGAAAATGACCTTAAATCTTCTCCTTAGCAAAGTTTAATTTGAGAAGTTAGATAGCAAGTTCTTTTAGTTAACAATGTTCCCTATGCTTTAATGACTGCTTAAGGAACTGAACACACTTGTCCCATTTATGATTTCTTCATAATAAGAATGCAAAACCTTATCAACCTATTTGCGAAAAATTAACTACACAACTAGTAAATATTTTTAGCACCTTTAGACTGTTCCTTTAGTATTTGATCCTGCAAATAAAATATGACCTCCTTCCAACAACAAAGGTAGGTGTTACGTTAAATCCAATATTATGATATTTACATATTATGTTTATGTCTCTGGTCTTCATAAACCTCAGTAAGAGAAGTTTTTGATAGTTATTCATGTTGTTCAAGTTGTTCATATTAACATCATTCCACTTTACTTTTCCCTTTTTTTTTTTTACTATTTTGTTATGGCTTGCTTGATATTTTATTTGAATCATGCTTATGGCAAAAGGTTGGGAAAACTGGATATGCATATATAGTCACCCTCAATCCATGTTAGCATGTTGTCTTGTTCCCTTTTTTTTTAGATATGATGCTTTTTTTTAAAAAATATGTAACGTAATGCAAAATATGTTGTTACTTGTTCTTACATAGTATATCTCTTTTTCTTATTCTTTCATAATATCTCTTTTTCTTGTTATCTCATTATATCACTTCTTATATATAATATATGTACTTTATAGTATTTAAAAATAATCATTTTTTATAATTGTTTCAAATGGATCAAATTAATTCTTTATAAACAAAAACCAACATAATAAAGAGTTACAATCCAATACCTAGTTATATACGTAATGAAGAATACTTTAAATTGAAGGAACTAGTCTTTAAAAATAAGAAGTGATGTTTGGAATTACTTCATCAATATAAATGAATTGATAGAGTTGATAAGGCATAATCTAAGTATTATCATCAAACTTTGGTTGGAGGCTCTAAAGGTGAACCATCTTATTTAAAAAAGTACATAAACCCTTGGAATAAAATAAAGAAGGTATTAGGAGGTCAAACCTAACCTTTTCTTTTTTTTTAAACCTCCAATCTAATAAAAGAAAAGAGTGATATGACTGTCATGGATTATGATCTTAATAAATCCAAGCAATTACTTATGAAGAAACTTATAGAGAATGAATATCCACTCTCAATTATGGACAATTAAAACTCCAAGATACTTTCTACGTCATTTTGATTGACCTTCAAGATGCCAATTTATAATACCATAAAAAAGAAATCTTCAAGATTTTTAAAGAAAAATATTTGACGTTGAAGATGTTGTCAATTAATCTTAGATCAATTGCCAATACATCAAACATATAGATGGCTGATAATTATAAGAAAATTTATATGGCAGTGAGTTATCTTTAAGTCAAGTTATATTTGATCAAGCATTATGTTAAAATTTTTTGGAATATGTGCATATTTTATAAAAATATCTACATAATTTGGCTTTAGTTTAAATTAGATACATTCTTCACAAGTTGTTACATCATTATTGTAATTATATCTTACCTTGAAGAAGCCAGAGTAGAAGTGGGAGCAAAAGTAGGAGCCTATGAAAGGAAAGAAGCTACATAGCAATCAGTTTTTTAGGATAAAAGTAACATTTCTAGTTATTCCATATTGACATTTCCTACTTCGGTTTTTAGTAAATCATTGGACTATTCTGTATCTAAATCACTTTTAAAGTTTATATCTTCATCACCTGTTAAGGAATCTAGCTATTTGAAACATGAGCACATATGATTTGGCCTAATCATCTTATATCTCCTTTATTGTATGTCTTTAGTTTTACATCTAGAGTGAAGTTACAAAGAAAAATGATAATAATGAATCATAGATTTTACACGTATGAGCTAAAAGTGATTGAATCCTTTTTTTAGATATGCTTTTCATTGGAAAAAGAAAAAAACTATAGTTATTAACATAGCTGTTGGCTTGATTACTTCTAGTGATTCTCAGGTCTTTAGATCCTATAAGAGATACAATATCAATCTTTTTCCATTCCAGTAAAACTATATATTATTTGAAAACTACTCATTAATTGACGTGTTTTACGGGTTAGTTCTTAACTTTTTGAGTATATGGTATTAAGACCTCACCAACTACTTATTCTTTTTTTGTATGGAGATACATATTATTATCAACATTACTTGGTGTAGTTTTTATTTGGTTGCCTATTTTGTTGAGTGGTTGATGAATTATTTTTATTTGTGATATTATCCTTAATTGCAATAGCTTTGTGTAAATCTAATAAAAAAACAATGCTTAGTATGTATTTATATTGCATTTATAGTAACTATAAAATTGTTCATGATTTATGCACTTCATTCCATTCCCATAATGCCATAATGAGGCATTTTGATGCCACTTAGTGAGTATTTAGCAATTTTGATAGAAACCTAAAGTATTTTGCACTTTTTGGTTGTTTTGAATAAAAATGTGGATATCATGTTCTAGAATCACGATCATGTTGCATTTTTGGTTTTGCTTGGGTTTCTTATGTTTAGATTACTGATTACTTAAGTTTTTATGCGTAGTTTTTAATTTTTGGGTTTGAGATGGTTCGATTGGGATTTGGGCTATGGCAAGCTCTATAGAGCTCAAGTTTGAATTTAGTCTGCATGCTTTGACCCTAATCAAGCTTCGGCACCCAAATTTCAAACCTAGGTTGAAAAATAAAAATTTTAGTCTAACCTTATGTTATAGGTGATTTGAGCTTTTTCTGCCCATTACCAACTCTAACTATAAACTATAATAAATATAAAGAAAGATTATCATTAGGTAGGTGCTTTCTCAAAACCTCCTTTCAGTAATGATGATGAAAAAACACTCTTTAAGAAAGTTTTTCTACATAAACAAGCTTAGTGGATAGCAGAGTTATTATACATGTGAAATTTGTTTAACATACTGTTATATTAATTTTAATATAATTTGTAATAACTATTCAAATATTTATCAAATTTGATATGATAATAAATTAATTTTCACTAAACTTGTATTTATAATATACTGAAAATAATAAATAAGATGATTAATTTTTATATTATATTTATAATTCATAATTTGTAAATACTAAGTAATTTGATTGATTTCATTTTTAATAAATAAATTGAAAATAATCACACTTCATATTATGTAAATGAGATGATGTAATAAAAGCTAATAATTAACAATAAAAATCAATAAATTAGTTTTTATATATTTAAAACAAATGAATTTTAAATAAGCTGTAAGAAATTAATTATTATTAAGTAATAAGTAAAAAATAATACAATAAATAATTTATTTTCATATATAACTAATTAATATAGTATTTATTATTAATGAAATATGATAATTTAATATTCTTTAATTACTTATAAAATTTATGAACATCACATATTAAATAACATATACTTTTTATGTACATAATGTTATAAAAATATGGTATCGTGATAAGATTATATGAATTTATAGAATTTTGTTTTTTGGTTGGCAAATCAGTAATATATAAAAAATAATTTAAAGTTATGTATAACACTTGAGATTGTCTATGACGCCAATCTCTTTTCTAAACCAACAAGGAAGAGCCTGCGTGAACATAATGACCCCTACAATTGTTTCTTACATAAAATCCCAAAAATCATCCTAGATAAGACTACCCACCAAGATGATCTTATGGCAAGGATCATCTTACCAGAAACGCAAGCATATCATACAACCATTCTCAAGCAGAATTAAAATAGTCAAGTCTTCTCCTACTACAATGTTATGATTTCTATCCCTTACCTCATCAGTGCGAGAATCCAAGCTTTGTTCTTCAATTTTACTGTACTATGTGGTAACTTCTCATCATAGCATACCTATGGTGGTGAAGTTGCACCCTTTCCTTTGCAATTATCTTCCTCTCTATCAAGTGTTTGTATAACTCTCACCCAACCATCCTTTGTAAACCCAAATGTACTTCCAGTTTTGAAGAACCCGACAAAGGATTTGTGGATCACCTACTGTTAAGACTTTGGTTAGCACACTCTTAATTGGAAACATTTTTCAGGCTGCTAGGGTAGGTCCATCGCCGAAGGATTGCCTCCCATGTATTTAACACCCTTGCTTCCACAATTGATGCTTTAAGGCTAATGCATTTCTTGAATTTGGTGTATTCCTTGCTATAAATACCGCAGAGGGTTTGGATTCCCTTTATTTTCCTGAACCTGCAATCAAAACTTGCAAACATTACATTAAAAGAATAAAACACTCCAATATTACCCTCTCTCCATATTTGAGCCGAGTTGTTCCATAACTTGAAAGATAGCTCTATTACAGATGCTTCCCACTTCCGAGACTTCATCTTTGAAGGTTTGGAGATTTCTTTCTATCCATAGGTTGTACACAGTAACCGAAAGGATGATGATAAACACATTAATATCACAGTTACTAGAATTTGGTGTGTGGTTGAACCAATTAAGAATGGAATGAAAATTTGTCAAGCTACGAAGTTATAAATGGAAATGATGAAGAAATTGTAACCATACTATTTTAGAGAATTAACAACCAAAGAATAGGTGATCAATAGTCTCATTGTTCGAAGTACATGGGGAGCAGTGATTAGGGGTGTGAAGGTAAAGGAGTTTGTCTCTTGTTTGCAGTTTATTCAAAAAAGCCAGCCATAGTATGAAGGAATGCCTAGGGCTATTCCTTTTATGCCATACTTGTCTATGCCAAGGCACTCTCTAAATGGGAGTTCTCATAAAAGAATATGCAGAATCATTCGTGTACTTTTTAGAAGAGTTTGGTAGCCATTCCAACCTATCATCTTGATAGCCATCTGTTTGATACTATAGAGGTTCCAGATTCCTAATGATCCTGACTGTTTCCTCTTGCCAGCTCCACTCATTATTCCTGATTATAAGGGACACCCTTGAATTCATAGGTAGCTCTGACCTATTGATCATATTAGTAGTGAAAACTAATCATATTAGTTATTAATTATTTTAAAAATATTATAAATAAAAATTATGGTTAATTGTAAAAAATATTAAATTTTACTTAATTTTGCAATACTAGCCTAAATTTAAAATATGGTGTTAAATACTTCAACTTTTAATTCGTTACAGAAATAACTTGATGACACAGTGAGCTATGTTGGATATATTTTTTGTTGTGCCGTTATAAAAATTAACAATTTTAAAAAATAAAAAATTTAAATCCCTAAAAACAGTCTAATCCTAAAATGTTTCAAAATACCATAGTTATTGATATGGTCTCCAGGGCATTGTACTTCTATAATCACTACTAGCATACTACTCCATATGCTCTTTGTTAGTTATTCTTACCCTCCATGGAATAAAAGAAGGCTTTCTTTGACTAGCAAACCATCGTTCTTTTTCCTCCCTTCTCCGTTGTGGTTACCTCTCCTTGCTCTTTATGGATTTGTAGCTCTGAAATGTCGTGGATTTATGTGTCCATGTTTTTGTTATTTATTTTTGGTTTCTGGTTTTATCCATATTTTCTTATTATGGTTTTTTGTATGTTTATCTGGTTTTACGAAGATCTGTAGCCAAAAGGAATTAATAAAGTATCTATAATGTGACTATAATTTGTCTAAAATTTTAAAAAGTTAAGGCATAAACTATTTTATTTTTGTATCATATGAATTATATGATGGATGGAAGTGTTTTGAGTATAAAGAAATGGGGTAGTGCTATATTTAGTTTATATAAATAATAACAAAACCTTAACAGAAGGCATGAGAATTAGGACAGATAAGGCATATGAAAATCCAACATGTATGGAGATTGAGGATTGTTGAACCATTTGAAAGCCCCTTATTTTATTGAGGTTTATATCTATTCTATGATTTGTTGTTTAGTGTTGTATACCAATTACAAAAAGGGGAGATGATACTTTCTATAATCTAGCGTAAATAAAAAATACTAGGGAGAGAATAAATAACCCTTAATGAAAAATATTTTATAGTCTTGAGCCTATAAATGTCATGGTAACACTTTCTATATCCTTAAATTATAAATTACGTAGTCATTTATTATTTTTCTCTCATAGAAGTTCTAGTGTGGATGAGAATATGCAATTGAGAATGTCTAATAGATTAAAAGATGTTTTTTCCATGAATAATTCTTAAGAGCTTTAGAATCACATAGACTTTAATGTGTTTTATTGGAAACTAATAATTAAAATTATTTGTAATACAGACGTGAGTGAATTTTGAATTTTATTATGGTGGGGTATTAGAAAGAAACGACAATAATAAATATGTTGAGGGTAAGATCAAAAGGAAGAAGGATATAAGTGTTAATAAACTTAACATGCTAGTACTAAAAGGAGTATTATAAGTTAAAGGATATAGAGTTATGTATATATTTTATAAATTTCTTGAAGAGTTAATGAAATGCTTGAAAGAGTTGATCTTACACCATGACAAGAACATGCTATATATACTTCACCATATACAGTAATTGAATAACCACAATATTGAAATCTATTATAAGCATAGTTATGATAATCATGTAATAAATGGTGAAGAATATGATTTCGATATCGACAATAAAGATTGGATATTCCAAGTTCATGTGGAAGAAGATGATGAAGATTTTTTTGTAATACCCCCTATACGGAACCTACAACTACACATAAGGCAACCAATTTCCTATACATACATTCATGATATGCATTTCAATTCAATGCTATACATATACACCTTACAAAACTCCCCCATGCTTAACATTATCATTTAACAATAGTAAAACATTTTAAACATTTACATGGTAATCCAAAAGAAAACATACAATTTCTTTTAACCATTACATGTATAATAATCTTTAACTAAAAACGCCTTACATAAGTACTTTTTCTTCTATCTGTTGGCCTTAGTCCCTGCAAATGTTCTATGTACCTCACTCCTATAAGTTGGACCTACACGGATTAACACTCGTGCAAGCTTAGAAGCTTAGTAGGGAAACACTTAGTTTTTATGACCACTCACAACAGTCATCCGCCAATAACATACATTCATGAACATCGCACAAATATAAATAATGATGACATAATTAATCAAATAAATAATGCAAACATGGTTCAATATTTTTTTCATATACTATAAATTCACTTTCAAAACTCAAACATTGATATTCAATACTTAATGATACAAATTATCAATACAAATGATAATGCAAATGCTCATTCATATACCGATTATTTATGTTGTCATACTGTATTTCTTATTTATATCTCTTTACTTTACTTTCTATGTTAGGTTTGCACATTTTCTATGAGTGTGGATAACATGTGTTGTAAATATCTGAAGATATCAAACTATAGATAACCAAGGTATCAAACTATAGATACCCGAAGGTATCAAACCGTGGACATCGGTGATGTCAAACTGTAGCAGCTACACTGTAACCCTATAGGCATGCCTATCTATCCACAACCAAGACAATAGAGCAGGCACTATAACATTTCCTTTAACCATTTGCAAATTTCATAATTCATATATCA
>JANSVA010000218.1:43469854-43483147 GCA_025504915.1 Erythroxylum reticulatum | reverse complement strand
GCAAATATTCACTATTTATTATTCATGTGCATATATGAATGCATGAATATATCTGAAACACTTTCAATGATTCTAACACATTCAAAAAGACCAAAATACCCTTGCCAATTGGTGAGGGGATGTTACAAATGTCATGCAATTTGCAATAAGTTAATTGTTGATTTACAGGCAAGAACATGTCATTACGGACTTTAAGATTTATTACTAATCCTATATAAGGATGCACTTACTTGCATTATCATATTAGAGGGAGGATATCGATGCATATATGAGTCAATAGTTTAAGAGTGAATGTTATTTGAAAAGTCATCAGTGAGCCAAAAAACCTATTAAAGATCTAAAATTTTGGCTGAAAACTAAAAACATGCAACATATATTACCTTATTTAATAAAGAAGATGCTAAGAAGGCTAAAAATACTAGAAGAAGGGATAAAGATGAAGAACTACAGAGTCTGAATAAATTAAGCAAAATAGGAGTACTTATTAAATGTCAACATTGTTATGGAGTTGGTGACAATAAAGAGAATACAAAAATAAAGACCAACCTTTGAGATAAATATAAAATTATTAAGGTATTGTATACTTATTTATAATTGAGTTTAATTCAAATGTTCTTTAAATGTCTAATTATTCATTGCAAATTATATATAATGCACTAAAAGCAAGGAAGATCACCGAAAAATCAAGTACATATATCTAATATTAATAGCAATACAAGAGGAAAAGCTAAACAATTAGTATCTATAGTATAAAAGATTGCACATCTCTCATAAGAAAGGAGAAAAGATAGGTGGTGAATATTCACTTTTATTTCTTATTTTCCCTCAAATTTACAAAAATTATAAATATTGATATATATATATATACAAGCTACGTAAAGATATGGAGTTACACTTAGAGATGTTAGTGGGAATACATGTTTTTGTTTATTTTCTTCCTACATGAAACTACGTGGTTTAACTTCAAATATATAGATATATATATATATACACTTAGAGAAGTTAGTAAGAACACATATTTTACAATTTGTCACTTAATTACAATTTTATGGTTGGTTATTTTTTAATTAATTTGAAGTGATGATAGTATACTTTCTGTTTATGATGTTTTATAAATGGGTAGAAATCAATTTCTAGCATCCGAACTAACTTAAGCTGCTCAAAGTTCAACTGCAAATACAAATACATAAATGACAACTTAAAACAAGAGGAGGTTCAAATTAAGGACAAACAAATCAACTCCAAGAAAATCTCAAGTTGATGATGGTGAATCTACTAAAAATGAATCATTTTTGTGTTAATTTAATTAAGTATTTGAGCATTATGTTGTGATTTGGTTACGAACATTATGTTATGATTTGGAAAATCCCATTATATTTTAACATAGATGTGAAGAGATTGTGCTGTTGTTACGGTCTCTAAGATAGGTTTTTGGCATATCATTTGTATCCCATGTCTTTGATGAAATATTTGCTAACTAAACTTTAGTTACAGTTTTACGTAATCTTCTAATCAAAGAAAGATTCAAGTTTAAATATTCAGCATTGTTAGATTATTTATAATTAATTTTTTAATTAGTAAATATCTTATGTTATGATATTTAACGTGAAATTACATGTCTTATTGATGTTGCACCATAACTCTGCATTTAGATTTTCCTTATAATTTGTAATTTTTATTCTTGCCCTAACTATGACATCAAAAAATCTATAACTAAAGGGTCAAAACAACAAATTAACTAATTGCTAGGTTAGGCAAATGTAAAGGCTAAATTTGATAAATATAATTGTAAGCCATCTCAACTAAGTTGGTTGTATGTTTGATTGCATTAATTACATAAAAAGGAACTATTATGAAGACATAATTTGTTTTGATTAGAGAAAGCAAATAAAGCTTGTCTTTCAACTGATTTACGAATATTTATTGAAGCATAAACAAGTTTTGAAATTTTCAAATTGAATTGAAACAGGTGTTGCATGACATGTCTTCCATCTTATAAGGAGTTTGTAACAGGTGCTACAAGGAATTTCTATTTAGATTTAATCTATACTCAAGCTCTAACTGTCATTTTATTTTGTTACAAGGAATTTGTTAGGTTAGGTAGATAATTATCCTACACATCACACAAAGCTGGAGTGTAAAGAAATATAATTACATTGGAATATGAATATTTACAAAACCATTGCATGTTCCTAAAAATACAAAACTAATAATATTTATAGACATGAATAAAAACTAATAAGAGTAGTTGTTTCAATAGCCATGTTTGTCAAGATGTATCAAACACCCAAGATCTGTAGAACCTGAAAAATAGAAACAAGAACACAAATATTAGACTTATGTCAAATTTTAAAATGTTTATGAATTAATATATAAACTCACCGCTAGTAATAACAATGAATCTTACGGATAGGAGTCTCACTAAGTAGCAAAATTGTTTATAGTCTTTTACCAAGACTACATAACTACAAAACACTTATAATTTGAATGATCATTAATTAGTTGATAATATTTACATAGTTAAAGCTATAATTGAAGTGTTGATAATATTGTATAAGAAATACTCACATTTTTATTAATACATTTGAAAAATGTTGAGCAATATTAGGCTTAGTATTTGATATTTGTAGCTTTATCTTATCATTAAAATAAGCTGAAATTTTATTAAGAATCACGATAACCATATTATGTGCTCTATTTAATAACAACAACAAATATGTATTTTGTTGTATTGTAAAACATAATGCAACCTCTTAGAAAAATTGAGAATTAATATATCTTTTTAACTTCTGCTAAATTGTAGAAACTTCTTTTTATTCGACTAAAGATGGTAAAATTTTGTTTCGGCCTTGTCTTGTATTTATTGGTAAGGTTAGCTAGCATGCATAATAATAACTTGGTTTAGAGCAGACCAAAACTAGGCATAAATTAATCATCATCTTGAGTTTTTACCTCTACTAAGATGCGGGAACTAGAGCTCCAGGCCATAAGCCAACTAATGGTTAAAACTTAAAAGAGCAGGATTTCCAATTTATTTCTTCATATAGAGATACATTGAATAGGATATAAGTGAAAAGAGCTTAATATAATATCATTCAGAGTAACCGTATTTGGTCATCTTGAAAGCAAATAATGTAGAACTAGGAGGTTGGACATAAAAAATACAAGAAAACAGAACCAAACCCTTAGTAGGTGATGAACTAACTTTGTGATAGTTGATTCTGAGTCACCCTAAAATGTTAGGTTAGATAGTATTAGATACCTATATTCTCTACTGAGTCAATATCAAAAATCCTCAACAACCCAACCCCACACTTGTTCACAAATACCCACATAAAAATCCATGGCGAAATGACCGAATAGAACCACAAATGGAGCGAAAAAGAAGAGGGCTTCGTATTGAAATGACTAGCCGAAGAAAGCCTTCTCCGATTCCATAGTGGGTAAGAATAACTGATGAAGAGTGTATCATTGGTGATTATGGAAGTACTACGTCTTGGAGACAATAACGATAGTACTCAGACTTCGCGTTTATTTATAAATTTTGACCCTAAATTTAATAAAAATTAATGTATTATTTTTTAAAATAATTAATATGTTATTAGTCATGATTCATGAATACAATATGATAAATTAATATATTATTAATTATTAATAAAATAGATTAATACTAAATACTGAATATTCATTTATAATTTTTTATATAAATAATGATGTGTAAATATAATAAAATAATAAAAGTTGTGATTTCATTTATTAAAATTAAAAATTATTTATTTGTAAAAAAATGAACATTTTACCATAAAAGATATAAAACAAATAAAAGCAAAATAGGGTAAATAGGAGATTTAAGCGACATGTAATAACTAATTATAAATGAAAATAAGAAATCGATCGTATTTATTGGTATTATATAATAAAATAAATTTAGTAAAAGACTTTATTTATTATAATATTAAATTAATAAACATTGTTAATTATGAATGAAATGATAAGTTAGTATAATTAATTACTGATAAAATGGATTAATATTGCACATTAAATAACATTATATTTTAACTAACAAAAAAATCTATTTAACGCATAATATCTTCTGCTTAATTAACTCTTAATTAAAATATTAATGGAAGTGATTTCGGACAAAACTTTCAGATATGCAACTGAATTGAGTGGAAACAAATCATCTGTTCTTATTATTATATTCTTTTCCTGCTTTATAAGCATAAATAGATGAATCAGAATAATAAGAAAAGATAATTTGAATCATAGTCGAGAAATATATGTAATATTTATCAGAGTCAATAGTCAATGCAACCACCAAAAAGCCTCGTACGTGTTTTCCTATCCTTAGAAAAGAACCACTGCTGCCTGCTTCTTTAACCCTTTTGATTGTGGTACCATATGCAACTACAATTCGTAGAAAAAGTTGCCTTGCATGTGAACCTGAGTTTTCTCTTCTTTGGCATTTTCTACCTCCATTTCAAGTAATCATCAAAAGTTGCCAACCAACCACCTACCACGGTTTTTTATTTTAGTTTATTACGAATGAATTGTGTTTGTCTTTAGTTTTATGCGTTTGAAAACCTTAACCCGCTTCCTGCCACGATATTACCTCCACTGACTTATTTCCAAGAGGTTGTTTCTACTGACTATTGCAGCCATGGGAGAGATTGATTTGGCTTTCATTCAAGAAGTAGAATACAGGCCTAAATTCAGGACAACTGAAGTTGATGAAATCCCAGTTATTAATCTCTCCGTTTCCAACGCTGGAGACACTGAAAAAATCGTCTCAGAGATTGGGAGTGCATGCGAGAAGTGGGGATTTTTCCAGGTGATAAATCATGGGGTATCAGTGGAACTCAGGAGAAGAATCGAGAAGGTGGCCAAAGAGTTTTTTGATCAACCTCTCGGACAGAAAAAGAAGGTGAAGAGAGATGAGTTGTATCCTATGGGATTCTACGACAGTGAGCATACCAAAAATGTCAGAGACTGGAAGGAGGTGTTTGATTATTTGGTGGTTGATCCTTCTTTTATTCCAGCATCTGCTGATCCTGATGACAAGGAACTAAGAACTCTGACTAATCAGTGGCCTCACTACCCACCTGAATTCAGGTAATTTGATGGCAAAGTACTCTGTTAAACAATACTAACTAGATTTTCGGCTAAAAAGTTAATCCATGTTTCAATCCTTTAGATGTTAAAAGCCAATAATTTCCAGTTTTTAGCCAGTCTTGAAATTGTTTCATGAGACTTGGATGGTTGTCATGATCAGAGAGGTATGCCAAGAATACTCCAGGGAGGTGGAAAAACTAGCTTTCAAGTTACTGGAACTTATTTCTTTAAGCTTGGGATTGCCTGCTGATGGACTAAGTGGATACTTCAAAGATCAAATTAGTTTCTGCAGATTTAATTACTACCCTCCTTGTCCTGCCCCTCACTTGGCTCTAGGTGTTGGTCGGCACAAGGATGGCGGTGCCTTGACTGTTCTGGCTCAAGATGATGTTGGAGGACTTGAAATTAGTCGCAGATCAGATGGAGAATGGATCCCAGTTAAGCCAATACCAGATGCATTCATAATCAACATTGGCAACTGCATGCAGGTAGTGTTACCAAATCTTCCCTAAGCTTAGTCGGATTCCTCATAATCAAATGTTAATCCTTTTGACATTTTACTACATACAACAATCTGTAGTCCATCGGTATTGATGTTTAAAGAAGATTTACGGTTGGCCTGGAAATGTTAGAAGATGAAGAAAAACAAATATTCTGCTATTTAATGTATGTTATATTTGCAGGTCTGGAGCAATGACAAGTACTGGAGTGCAGAGCACAGGGTAGTGGTGAATTCCCAGAAAGAGAGGTTTTCACTTCCATTTTTCTTTTTCCCTTCTCATTATGCTCAGATTAAGCCTGCGGATGAGCTAATAAACGACCAAAACCCTGCAAAGTACAAGGAGTTCAACTGGGGTAAGTTCTTTGCTAGCAGGAACCGCAGTGACTTCAAAAGGCAAGAGATAGAGAACATTCAAATAGATCATTTCAAGGTTCCAAGTCAGGGTTCTGAGTGATGGTTTTACATGTAACACCAGCTTGTGTATTGGAATTTACTAGTTAATACATTTGGCTTTGCTATTGCTCGGGTCACATGCTTTCGTCAAGTTTAGTGGCCACCCAACACCACCTACTTTCAAGTTTCAACGAAGCAAATTATGCAAAGGTAAACAGCATTTATCATTGGTCAAGAAGGTGAGCTAATCAATGGAAATTAGAATCATAATCGTAGCAAGCATAAGGTGTTCGGTGGAGAATAAAGAAACGATTGAAGAGGACACACGTCCTAATTTTGTCCACTTAATTGATAAGACAAATTGGTAGATTAAAAATGAATAAATTTAAGTTAAGAAACTCATGTGTTAACTGATTTTTTTATTAAATTATATAAATTTTATTTTTGTACTTATATTCAATGATATCCGCATAAGTGGTAAGGTCCACTATCGACAATTGACTAATTCTTACGGTACCAATTATTGAATTAAACCCAATCTCTTGGACCATCTAGATAATCGACTAATAATACAATTTCTTTACCTTATAAACTACAATATTAATTATTTTTATTTTGTTAAAAAATATTAATTATAAATTAAATACTCTTTAATTTTGAAACTTTAGAATCTGTTTATATGAAAATTTTCAAAGTTAGAGATAAAAATTATTTTCCGTTAATTATATTATAAATTAAGTAGTCCCTTTTATTTTTTAAAATTACCTTATAACCTATATCATTTATTCATAAAATGACCTACTAATACTAGGGTTGCATTATACAACAAATTCTAAAATTAGATCCAAGACCAAACAAAAATTATCTGCATTGGGGCCATAAAAAGTAAATGCTTTGAATGGACATGTGTCACTCCGTGCTCATTTGTTTTGTGTACTTGGTCCTTTCTCTCAAATTTTTGGTTTCCATTGAACCTCTTCCCACCCTCTCTCATGATGTAATCAATGTCGTCACGCTTAGATGGGAACAGCACTGTCTACATTCAATGTACCTGAAAGTCTAAATACTCTTCTCTTTATTTGATTTGGTTCTTTTTTTATTTTTTAAATTAAAAGTAAAAGTAATATTATTTTATTCAAAACAACGTCATTTTGCCATTAATTTTTATATCTGAACCTCGAAACTTAAAAAAAATACTTTAAGCTCGACTCAAAATTCAATCAAATTAAATCAGCTCGAATTTTTTACCATCTCGAAACACAATAATACTTGTCATCCAAATACTCCCAATCATCAATAATTATTTATTTTTCAATTGGTTATGTACTACACTGAGTTATTTTTTCCTTGATCTTACACTTTTTTTTCTATTAAACTTTTATCATATTGACTATTGAGTCTTAGATTTGTCAAAATTTTGAAAACACAATTTGGAAGTAGTGGAGAAGAGATTTTTTGACTCTTGCTTAGCAATAGGATAAGATACACATCCAAATCTAATCCAATTTAATTGGACTTTAATTTTTTCCAAGTTTTAGAGTTTGTTTTGTTAGCTTAAATTCACTTTATCTCTTCTTATCCATACCAATTTGTTGTAATTCCATTGATTTAAATCTTATGGCTTTGTTGTAATTTCCTTAAATATGTTAAACTCAAATCATTACATTTAACACTAGTTTACATGTATAAATAGCATTGAACACCTTCACATAAAAAATACACTGAACTTAAATAGAGTATATCGCATATTTATTTATTTCATGGTATTAGAGCCCATTTGAGTGTATTCTTCCCATATTTTTTTCATTTTTTTCTATCCTTCCCAACCTTGTCATCTACACCATTCAAACAAGTATACCAACAAGTCTCAAACTCACTAACAAAATGAATCTAGAAAGCCTATCTTTAATCACCAACTGTACCAATTTCATCACCACTACTCTTGACAACAATAACTATTTAATTTGGAAAAATTAGGTTAAATCTATACTACTCACTTATGATTTACTCTAATATGTTAGTGAGTCAATATCCCCACTATTGAAGCATAACAATACTACTACTAGTACCTCAACTCTTTCGATAAACTTCTTGGATTGGCAAAGAAGGTCAAATTTGTTTACTATTACCTTATTGCTACCATCACCTCTAATATGACCTCACTAGCTCTTAGCTGTGGAACCACTCGAACTTTTTGAACCACACTTGAAGACTACTTTTTCCAGCAGACGACAACCTAAAAATTATTGCTTAGATGTACTAGAAAATTCAATTCTTCCATCACTGATTACTTAAAATTTATCGCATCAACAGCTGAAGACTTATCAACCATGGTGACCTTGTCTCCTTTAAAGACTTAGTGCTTTTTAGACCTAATGGCTTGCCTCCGGATTACAAATCATTTGTCATTGTTGTAGAGAGTTAAGACATCACTCTTTCATTCTCAGAATTGTATATGAATCTACTTTATGAACAACAATTTTTATCTCTTCATTAATCTCCACTTGAAGTAGCATTTGTGGCTCCTTATAGTAAAAGTATCCCGATGTATAATAAGATGAATGAATGGAGCAAAGAACTTATGCCAGGGAAAGTTATAGCCATTTAATAGAATAATTTATGTTCTCCTCGTAACCATTGAGATAGATCATGAAACCTTTTATAAGGGCCTAATTAACATAAAGCCTTTCTACCTTTAAACCTCAATAACTCAACCTCAAGCCCAAATTCCTAACTTACAAACCCATTCAATCATATTTTCACCCTGCACTCTAATGTAAACCTAGCCCCATATCTCTTTGTTTAGCCCACCTTTCCCTTATCATTCTTAACTCAATTCTAATCAAAGACCTTCAAAGTGTCAAATTTGTAAAAAAAAATTTGGCCACATAGTTGTTACATGTCTTTTCTTATACAAGTAATCTAAAAATAATCACATAACCCCTCTTCATGAATAGGGATGTCCATGGGTTGGGTCAAGCCAGGGCCGCTCCTGACCTGGCCCAACCATTGGTGTCGGAGGCTGGCCCGACCCATCCTTATTTTTTTAAAAATTACAAAACAATGTTGTTTTTGTTGTTCTTGTTGGGTTGAGTCATTTTGATTCGTGGCCCGGTCAACCCGGGCCAAAATCAGGTCTGGTTAGGCCAAAATTGACATCTCTACGAATGAACTAACCTTAATTCAATTTGTCTTTTTCGCTCTAAATATTTAACCCATTATAACCCTATCCACCAATCCTTTTAGTGAAATTACAAAATGACTTTCAAATACAGCTGCTTCCTCCCACATGACACCTAACAAATATCTTGTTGACTTGGTTTAACCAAATCAAGGCACTAACCAAGAAGTTGTCAAAAATGCTAATACTCTTTTTATTTCCTCTAAGGGCTCTTTAACCTGACCTACCCACCATAGACCTTTATATTTATGAAATATTCTCTTTATTACTTATCTTATTGGTAATTTACTTTATGTGACATTATTTGTTAATGATAATTCTTGTTTGATTGAATTTAATCCCTTTGACTATAATGTGAAGGACCTTTCAACCAAGACTCTGCTCCTCACAGGAAGCATATACAATAATCTTTATCCTTTAAAGATTACTATTCATTTCATAAATCTCATTGCACTCTCTACTCATAAAGTTTCTCCCCACATTTGGCAACAATTTCTCAGTCGTCTATACCCTCTAAATTATTTCAATCACTCAAAGTGTCTACCATCAATATTGATTGTACCTTATGTCTTCAAGAAAAAAGTTGCCATCTTCCATTTATCCCATCTACTAAAATCTATACAAAACCTTCTCCCTCTCTTATCTCTATTTGATTAATGTTACTTTATAATTCTTATTGATGATTTTAGTAAATATACCTTCAAAGTCACTACTAAAAACTTATTCTCCATTAAAATTAAAACGTTTCCATATAATAAAGCCTTTGAATTCGTTAAAGAATCATTTTCTCATTTTCTTACCACTCATGGCATTATTTTTCACATATAATGTCCCTATTCTCCATAATAAAAAAATCCATTATATTACTAAAACTGGCATCGCATTTCTTCTTCATAGCTCTATTCCTAATTGTTACCAGTTTGTGGCTTTTTTCAGTATTGTTTATCTCATTAATCTCCTATCTCCTTCACCTTACACTACAAATCTCCTTTAACTTCTTTTTCATGCATCTCCTAAACTTGATCATCTTCGTATTTTTGGTTGTACATATTTTCTATTTTTTGGCTCAACCAAACTTAATAGAATCACACCAAAATATATTCCATGTGTATTATATGGTTATGCTCCTAATTATAAAATAGATAGTTGTGCTGATCCTTCAACTGATAAAATATATATTTCTCGTCTTGTTCGTTTCCTTAAAACTCAATTCCTTCATCTCAGGCCCCCCCTCTTCTTGCACTCATCCTCGTTCTCTTTTTTTTACCACTACATTTCAATTTATTATCCACTCTCCAAAAATCCTAATCCTTACTCACCATCTATTTCTATAACTCTAGAATCACATGTTATTTCAACATCACTTCTCCTCATTACTACTAGAACCTCAAACATCGCCACCTTCCTCTCACCTAGTACTCACTCAAACTCATGATCACACTCACAAACTCAAAACTTTTCCTAATCATATTACTTACAGCACCACTACCAGTACATCTCCTAAACTTGATCCCATTTCATTACTCAAGCAAACAAATTTACTCACTGGCATCAAAATATGCTTGATGAGTTCAAGGTTTTCCATTATAATAACACTCAGTTTCTTGTCCCTCCCCCTTCAAATGCAAATATTGTCGATTGCAAATGGATCTTCCTAATCAAACTTAACACTAATGGCACTTTTAATCACTACAAAGCTAGATTTATTGCCAAAGACTATTATCAATCCCCTAGTTTTGATTACAGAGACACTTTTAATCCAATAGTTAAACCAACTATAATTCACATCATTATTACTTTTTCTTTCCTAAAAATCTGGTTGGTTTGTCACAACTTAATGTCAATAATAAATTTCTACATGAAAAACTTTAATAATATATTTTTATACATCAACTCCTAGTTTTGATGACCTTAATCATCCTCACTTTATGTGTCATCTTCATAAGGTTTATTATGGTCTCAAGCCTTTTAGGGCCTGGTTTCACAAATTAAGTCAAAAACTTACTAACCTTGGTTTTATTTAATCCAAAGTAGACATTTCTCTTTTTATTCACTCGAACTCAACTCATACCACCTTTATTATTGTTTATATGAATGATATCTTGTTAAAAGGTTCTTCACAAGACTTTATCCAGACTTTCCTTTATGTTCTCCATATTACCTTTACCATTAAGGCATTGGCCCTTTTCACTACTTTCTTAGAATTGAAGCTCCATTAATGTCCATTGGTCTTCTTCTCACTTAATCAAAATATGCTTATGATCTTCTTTATTGAACTCATCTTAATTCATTAAAACTTATCTTTACTCTCATTACCCTATTACTGCCTCTCTTAAAAAATCACGGGCTTCCTCTTTTTGACCCTACTGAGTATTTTTGTAATGTTAGATTCCTTCAATATCTTTATCTCCCCAAACTAGACATACAATTTGTTGTTAACAAAATTTATCAATTCTTGCACTTCCCTTTCAATGTCCACCAGATAGTTGTTAACGTAGTTTATAGCAGCTTCGCTCTACTCCATCCTATGGCTTTCATTTAACTAAACTTACTCACTTAACGTTACTTATTTTGATGTTAATTGGGTTGGTAGCCCTAATAATTCCCAATCTTCATCTAATTATGGAATTTTTCTAGGTCCTTCTCTAATTTCTCAAAGTTCTAAAAGGTAACCTATTATTGCTAGGTCTAGTACTAATGCTAAATACATGAGTATTACCCTTGGTACTGCTGAACTCTACTGGATTAACTCTTTTCTCAATAAAATTGGTCTCTCTGACATTAAGCAACTCTTGTATTGTGATAATCTAAGAGCTACTTTCCTTGTTGTAGATTCTGTCTCTCATGCTTGTACTGAGCATATTAAGAATGACATTCATTTTATTTGAGATTTAGTTGACAATAAGTCTATGTTTATTCATAACGTACCGAATTTTCAATAAGTCATTGATGTATTGACAAAATCTTTAGGATTTAGATTTGCTGCATTCCTTTAGCTGCGTGACATGCTCACTTATAGCTCTAAACTTGAGCTTATAGGAAGCTATTAGTAGAGATTCATCTTCATCTTTTCTTGTATTTATTGATTTAAATCTTATCACTTTGTTGTAATTTCATTTATTTAAGTCTTCACTTTGATGTAATTTCCTTAAATAAACTCGAGTCACCATATTTAGTACCGGTTTGCATACGTAAATATCATTGTACATTTTCATATCAACACAATTTGAAAAATGTAAAACAGCTCAATTATCCTGCATATTTATTCCTTTTAAATTTAAACTTTGAATTTAGTTTAATTCATCTATCAAATCTCCTAAATTCAAAGTTTGAAACTTTTTTATTTTAAATTCACAATTAATTTAAATTTTAATCAACTTAAATTTTATCGACTAATCCCATGTTAGATTCATATCAAAATATCAACTATATTCTCACTTATAATTGAGAATTGGTCTTGCATATCATGGCCGATCCTTATGTGCATTTAACAATTTATTTAATACATTTTGCCGATATTTAAGATTTTACTTACTGCATATTTGAGGTAAGAGTTTTTATTATAAAACAAATAAAATCTAGATATACTAATGTATGTGGTTATGCCTTTTTTTTTTTTTTCTAACTGTGTAGGAAGTTAAGAGACGAGAAATGTGAGTTGAACTCGTAACTCTAAAACCAAACTTTACCAGTATATTGCTTTCTCTGTTCATCTGGAAAGCCTAATATCCCAGCACAAACGTCATAACTTGCCAAAACAAATTTGTCTATTTTGTACCTACTTAAGCCACCTGGAATTTCAGACAGAACCCTGTCTAGATTCAATCTACTACAAATCCCCAATTCGTGACTATAAATGCCAGTTACCCATTTAATCATTAGCGCACAAAGTTTAGCCAGTTAGTCAGCGCGCAACCATGGGAGAGGTGGATCCAGCTTTTGTTCAAGCCCTTGAACACAGGCCAAAACTTGATATCGTTGAAGCTGAAGGACTACCCTTGATTGATCTCTCGATGTTAAGCTCTCATGATGCCACTTCAGACCCTCTTGCACTTGAAGGTCTTGTCGAGGAGATAGGAAGTGCATGCAGGAACTGGGGTTTTTT
>JANSVA010000218.1:43459639-43469754 GCA_025504915.1 Erythroxylum reticulatum | reverse complement strand
AAAATTATAGTAACATTAAGA
Source organism: Erythroxylum reticulatum (assembly GCA_025504915.1). Lineage (NCBI taxonomy): Eukaryota > Viridiplantae > Streptophyta > Magnoliopsida > Malpighiales > Erythroxylaceae > Erythroxylum > Erythroxylum reticulatum. The sequence continues at coordinate 43,469,733 of JANSVA010000218.1, read as the reverse complement.
ACGAAGCAGTCATTTTCGATAGAAAAGTCTCAACTGCATTTGTTGAATGTCAACATACATATTTAATAGCCAAAATGAAAAGCTAACTTCAAAGGAAGGGAGATGTACGGAGTAGGAACATAGGATGTGTTGAGAAATAAGGTTTGTGTTGTAAGAATAGCTTTGATATGAATGAAAGTAATAATAAAAACTAAAAAAAAGATTTTTTTATAAGATTCGATAAAAGAATCATTTGTTCCATATGCATAATCAATTGTTCGAATGTTATTTTGTATATACTATATTTACAAAATTATAATTAATTATAAACTCTAATCAATACATTTCAATATAATGTGTTCCTTTATCAAATTTAATCCCCGCTTAATTTAAATATGATTCTAATAAATTATACAATCTTTCTAGTATTTGAATTTCATCAAAAAATATTATTCGATTGTACCAACATGATTTGAAATACAATTGTGTCTCAAATAGATTTCAGTATCTAATTCTAACATAGAGTCAGGTTGAAAATTCTTCTTCTTCTTTGCACACTTGAACACATGACTCTAGATCCTCTTGCTTATAAATGTCGTTGATTAAACTATTAAGACAGAATGAGGAAATAAAATGAAAAGGTGAGAGCAATAATTTCCTTCATTATTGTAAATCTTTTCTAAATTAGAAAATATGTAGTCCAATATAGCAAAAGAATACGCCTTATCTTACATCCTTAAGGTTATTTCATAATTAAATAAAAACCTTAAGAAATCATGACACCCAAAGTAATAAGATCTATAGCGCAACTTAGTAATAATATTAAATTTAATTAACAACATTAAATCAACTAATAATTCACTCATATTCTTTGTAATTATATATTTGCATCACACAATAAAAGATAGAAATTTGAATTGATTGAATGAGATTGAATGTCTATCTCAAGTTGTAAATATTAATTACATAAAAATGACATTATCATGCTCCAGAAGCTAAATTATAGACAATTTGAAGCCTTTAAAATGATTTGATAAAGTAAGATAACAAAATTTTGATCACTAAACTATGTTAAATAAAGGTAAATCGAGTTCTGGAAGACATGATTCTTAGTTACTCTTTAAAAATTGGATTAAGAAAAAGTTAATCCTAAGTCTAAGTAATTAAAGATAACCTTATAACTTACCATTAAGAAACATATTGTCACGACCATTGGGTTGCTTCTTAGTTGAGGTATTAGAAAGTTTTATATTTTCAATTCTCTTAAGAGTTTTTATATTTTGCATTATGATTTAGGAATAACTAAAGATATGTATTCACTTCAAAAAAAATTATAAAAATTCAAATATATTCCAAATGTTTTGACAAAAAATTTATAAATTAATCCTTAACATCAAATAAAATAAGAAATCTTGGCACATAGCATAGTGAGATCTATAGTGTAACTTAATGTTAATATTAAATTGAATTGTCAACTTTAAACCAACCAACCTACTCATATTCTTTGTAATTGCATATCTCTATACAAAAATGAAAAGATTAAAATTAGAATTAATTAAATGAGGTTGAATGTATAAATCAAATTGTAATATTAATTATATAAAAATGATATAATGTGCTCCATGATCTAAATTACATAGTTTGAAGCCATTAGAAAGACTTGATAAGGTATGTTAGTAAAAATTTAATCACTAAACCTTGTTCAGTAAAGGTAAATCAAGATTTAGAAGACAAGATTATTAGTTACTCTTAAAAAATTGGATTTATGATATAGTTAATCCTAAATTATTAATAAAAGATAACTTATATCATCACCAAATATATTGTCACCACCATTGAGTTGTTTCTTACTTGAAACACTAGAAAGTTTTAATTTTTTTCCCTTAATAGTTTTAATATTTTAATTTATGTTTTAAGAATAATTAAAGATATATATTCCCTATTAATTTTATAAGAAATTCAATTATATTCACAATGTTTTGATATTTACAAATAAATCCTTAACATAAAATAAAATAAGAAATCATGACACCCAAAGTAGTGAGATCTATATTGCAACACAAAGTTGGTCATTAAAGTGTCAACTCTAAAGCAACCAACCCACTCACATTCTTTGTAATTACATTTTTCTATCACAAAATAAAAAATAAAAAATTAAATAAGGTTGAATGTCCGACTCAAGTTGTAAATGTTAATTATATAAAAATTACATATGAAGGTCTATAATCTAAATTACATAATTTAAAGCCTTTAAAATGACTTGATAAGGTAAGTTAATAAAAATTAGATTATTAAACCTTCTTAAGTAAAGCTGAAGGAGTTTTAAAAGACATGAATGTTAGTTACTCTTAAAAAATTAGATTTACAACAAAGTTAATCATAAATCTAATTAACTAAAGTTAACCTTATAACTTATCATCAAGAACTATATTGTCACCACCATTAAGTCCCTTATTAGTTTAGACATTAAAAAGTTTTATATTTTCTATTCTCTTAATAGTTTTGATATTTTGCTTTATTTTTTAAGAATAACTAAAGATACTTATTTACTCTTAAAAATTTTATAAAAATTCAATCGTGTTCTCAATGTTTTGATATTTATAAATTAATCTTTATCATAAAATAAAATAAGAAATCATGGCATGCAAAGTAGTGAGATGTGTGGTGCAACTTAGTGTTAATATTAAATTGAATTGTCAACTTTAAACTAACCAACCCATTCACATTCTTTGTAATTGCATATCTTCGGTAAAAAAAGATATAAATTAATTGTAAATAATAATTATATAAAAATGGCATTATCATGCTCCATAGTGTAAATTACACAATTTGAAGCCTTTAAAATGATTTGATAAGGTAATTTAATATAAATATGATTGTTAAACCTTGTTAAGTTAAGGTAAATGAAGTTTTAGAAGACAAGATTATTAGTTACTCTTACAAAATTGGATTTATGACAAATTTAATACGAAGTCTTACTAATTAAAGATAACCTTATAACTAATCATCAAGAACCATATTGTCTCCACCATTAAGTTGCTTCTTAGTTGAGACATTAGAAAATTTTATGTTTTCCATTCTCTTGATAGTTTTGATATTTTACTTTATGTTTTAAGAATAATTAAAGATATGTATTCACTCCTAAAATTTTATGAGAATTCAGATATAATCTTAATGTTTTGATATTTATAAATTAACCCTTAACGTAAAATAAAATAAGAAATCATGATACACAAAGTTGTGAGATCTATAGTGCAATTCAATGTTAGTATTAAATTGAAATGTCAATTTAAAACTAACCATCCCACTCACATTCTTTGTAATAGTATATCTCTATCACAAAATAAAAGATAAAAAATATGAATTAATTGAATGAGATTGAATGTATGTCTCAAGTTATAAATATTAATTAAATAGAAATAACATTATCGTGCTCCATAATCTAAATTACACAATTTGAAGCCTTTAAAATGACTTGATAATGTAAGTTGATAAAAGATTGATCATTAAACCTTTTTAAGTACAGGTAAATTAAGTTTTTAGAAAAGAGGATGGATAGTTACTCTTCAAAATTGGATTTATGACAATGTTAATCTTACGTCTAATTAATTAAAGACAACCTTTTAACTTATCATAAGAACTATGTTGTCACCATCATAGAGTTGCTTCTTAGTTGAGATATGAGAAAGTTTTATTTTTTCCATTCTCTTAAAAGTTTTGATAGTTTACGTTATGTTTTAAGAATAATCAAAATTATGTATTTACTATTAAAAATTTTATAATAATTTAAATATATTCTTAATGTTTTGATATTTATAAACTAATCTTTAAGATCAAATAAAATGAATTTTTATTTAAATCAATGTTTAATATCAAATAAAATAATTTTTATTTTAACAAATTTAATGATGAAATTAGAATTAGTGACTTTTTAATAAAATTTTATTTATATTATAGAAAAATTAAGAATTCATTATTAAATATTAGTGTGTTTAGGGTCCATTACTAAATTTTAATATATTAGGAACTAGTTTACAAATATTCAATAATAATTAGATTCAATATTTTTTTTGAACATTTAAAGGAATTTATTAAAGAAAATGAAATGTTACAAGTACAAAAGAGACCTCAGGAGAATACTCTTATAATACTGCTCAAAATCCATCTACAACAATTTACAAAACAACAGAGTATGTGATGAAATTTTGGAAATTAGATCCTCCAGGAAGAAGCCAGGATAGGATTGCAAGTTTTAGCTATGTCCCTTAACAAAATCAACTCCCTTAGGTTATAAACCACTTTAGAAATTACCACATCCAGAGTAGTGGCTTTACTCTTAAACCTTCAGAAGTTTCTTTCCTTCTAGTTGCTTGCACACAGGTCCCCATAACAATTATATGTACTTGAAAATTTTAAGCCTTTGGTAATTTAGAATGGTTTAAAAGCCATTAAATTGTTTTAGAGAATGAATTCCTTGTACAGTTCCATAGGCTTAGCCTTTTCACCATTTTCATGGTATTAGAGCTCACTTGAGTGTATTCTTCACATATTTTTTTTCATTTTTTTAATCCTTCCCAAACTTATCATCTACACCGTTTAATCTACACAAGTATACCTACAAGTCTCAAACTCACTCACAAAATGAATCTAGAAAACCTACCTTTAATCACCAACCTTACCAATTTCATCACCACTACTCTTGAAAACAATAACTATTTAATTTAGAGAAATTAGGTTAAATTTATACTACTCACTTGTGATTTACTCTGATATGTTAGTGAGTCAATATCCCCACTATTGAAGCACAACAATGCTACTACTAGTACCTCAACTCCTTCGACAAACTTCTTGGATTGGCAAAGAAGGCCAAATTTGTTTACTATTGCCTTATTGCTACCCTCACCTTTAATATGACCTCACTAGCTCTTAGCTGTGGAACCACAAGAACTTTTTGGACCACACTTGAAGACTATTTTCTCCAGCAGACGACAACCTAAAAATCATTGCTTAGATGTACTAGAAAATTCGATTCTTCCATCACTAATTACTTAACATTTATCGCATCAACAACTGAAGACTTATCAACCATCGGTGACCTTGTCTCCTTTAAAGACTTAGTGCTTTTTAGACTTAATGGCTTGCCTCTGAATTATAAATCATTTGTCATTGTTATAGAGAGTCGAGACATCACTCTTTCATTCTCAAAATTGTATATGAAGCTTCTACTTTATGAACAACGATTGTTATCTCTTCATCAATCTCCACTTGAAGTAGCATTTATGGCTCCTCATGGTAAAAGTATCCCGATGTTTAATAAGATCAATGACTGGAGCAAAGAACTTATCCTTGGGGAAGCTATAGCCATTCAATAGAATAATTTATGTTCTCCTCGTAACCATTGGGATAGACCATGAAACCTTTTATAAGAGCCTAATTAACATAAAGCCTTTCTACCTTTAAACCTCAATAACTCAACCCCAAGCCTAAATTCCTAACTTACAAACCCATTCACTCATATTTCCACCCTGCACTATAATGCAAACCTAGCCCCATATCCCTTTCTCTAGCCCACCTTTCCCTTATCATTCGTAACCCAATTCTAATCAAAGACCTCCAAAGTGTCAAATTTGTAAAAAAAATTTGGCCACATAGTTGTTACATGCCTTTTCTTATACAAGTAATCTAAAAATAATCACTTAACCCCTCTTCATGAATAGGGATGTCAATGGGCCAGGTCGAGTCTGGGTTGCTCTTGGCCCAGCCCAACCCTTGGTGTCGAGGGATGTCCCGGCCCAACCCTTGGTATCGAGGGATGTCCCGGCCCAACCCTTGGTATCGAGGGCTGTCCCGGCCCAACCTTATTTTTTAAAAAAAATTACAAAAGGATGTTATTTTTGTTGTTCTAGCTGGGTCGAGTCATTTTCACTTGTGGCCTGGTCAACCCGAGCCAAAATCAGGTTAGGCTGAGCCAAAATTGAAATCCCTACTAATGAACTAACCTCAATTCAATTTGTCTTTTTCGCTCTAAATATTTAACCCATTATAAACCCATCCACCAATCCTTCTAGTGAAATTACAAAATGACTTTTAAATATAGCTGCTTCCTCCCACATGACACCTAACTCCTATCTTGTTGACTTGGTTTAACCAAATCAAGGCACTAACCAAGAGGTTGTCGAAAATGCTAATACTCTTCTTATTTCCTCTAAAGGCTCTTTAACCTTACCTACTCACTATAGACCTTTATATTTATGAAATATTCTCTTTATTCCTTATCTTACAACTAATTTACTTTATATGACAATTTGTTAATAATTCTTGTTTGATTGAATTTAATCAATTTGGCTATAATGTGAAGGACCTTTCAACCAAGACTCTGCTCCTCACAGGAAGCATCTACAATAATCTTTATCCTTTAAAGATTACTATTCATTTCGCAAATCTCATTGCACTCTCTACTAATAAAGTTTCTCTCCACATTTGGCAACAATGTCTCAGTCATCTATGTAGTAAAATTCCCTCCAAATTATTTTAATCACTCAAAGTGTCTACCATCAATATTGATTATACCTTATGTCTTCAAGAAAAAATTTGTCATCTTCCATTTGTCTCATCTACTGGAATCTATACAAAACTTCTCCCTTTTTATCTCTATTTGATTAATGTTACTTTATAATTTTTATTGATGATTTTAGTAAATATACCTTCAAAGTCACTGCTAAAAACTTATTCTCCATCAAAATTAAAATGTTTCCATATAATAAAGCCTTTGAATTCGTTAAAGGATCATTTGCTCATTTTCTTACCACTCATCGCATTATTTTTCACATATAATGTCCCTATACTCTATAATAAAAAAAATTCATCACAATACTAAAATTGGGATCGCATTTCTTCTCCATAGCTCTATTCCCAATTGTTACCAGTTTGTGGCTTTTTCATTATTGTTTATCTCATTAATCTCCTACCTCCTCCACCTTACACTATAAATCTCCATAAACTTCTTTTTCATGCGCCTTCTAAACTTGATCATCTTCGTATTTTTGGTTGTACATATTTAACTTTTTATGGCTCAACCAAACCTAATAGAATCACACCAAAATATATTCCATATGTATTATATGGTTATGCTCCTAATTATAAAATAGATAGTTGTCTTGATCCTTCAATTGATAAAATATATATTTCTCGTCCTGTTCGTTTCCTTAAAACTCAATTCCCTCATTTAAGGCCCACCTCTTCTTCTTCTCATCCTTATTCTCTTTTTTTTACCACTACATTTCAATTTATGATCCACTCTCAAAAAATCCTAATCCTTACTCACCACCTATTTCTATAACTCTAGAATCACATGTTATTTCAACATCACTTCTCCTCTCATTACTATTAGAACCCTAAACACTGCCATCTTCCTCTTACTTAGTACTCACTCAAACTCATGATCACACTCACAAACTCCAAACCTTTCCTAATCATATTACTTACAACACCACTACCATTACGTCTCCTAAACTTGATCCCATTTCATTTACTCAAGCAAACAAATTTGCTCACTGACATCAAGAGATGCTTGATGAGTTCAAGGTTTTCCATTATAATAACACTTCGTCTCTTGTTCCTCCCCCTTCTAATGCAAATAGTGTCGATTGCAAATAGGTCTTCCTAATCAAACAAAAAACTAATGGCACTCTCAATCACTACAAAGCTAGATTTATTGCCAAAGGATATTATCAATCCCCTACTTTTGATTACAGAGACACTTTTAGTCCAATAGTTAAACCAACTATAATTCACATCATTCTTACTTTTGCTTTCCCAAAAAACTGGTTGGTTTGTCAACTTGATGTCAATAATAAATTTCTACATGAAAATCTTCAATAATATATTTTTATGCATCAACTCCTAGTTTTTACGTCCTTAATCATCCTCACTTTATATGTCATCTTCGTAAGGTTCTTTATGGTCTCAAGCCTTTTAAGGCTTGGTTTCACAAATTAAGTCAAAAACTTACTAACCTTGGTTTTATTTAATCCAAACTGGATACTTGTCTTTTTATTCACTCAAACTCAACTCATACCACCTTTATTATTGTTTATATGAATGATATCTTGTTAATAGGTTCTTCACAAGACTTTATCTAGACTTTCCTTTATGTTCTCCATATTACCTTTACCATTAAAGACATTCCCCTCTTCACTAAGTTATTAGAATTGAAGCTCCATTAATGTCCATTGGTCTTCTTCTCACTTAATCAAAATATGCTTGTGATCTTCTTTATTGAACTCATCTTAATTCTCTAAAACTTATCTCTACTCTCATTACCTTATTGCTACCTCTCTAAAAAAATCATGGGCTTCCTCTTTTTGACCCTACTGAGTATTTTTGTAATGTTAGATTCCTTCAATATCTTTATCTCCCCAAACTAGACATACAATTTGTTGTTAACAAAATTTATCAATTCTTGCTCTTCCTTTTCAATGTCCACCAGATAGTTGTTAACGTATTCTATAGTAGTATCACTCTACTCCATCCTATGGCCTTCATTTAACTAAACTTACTCACTCAACGCTACTTATTTTTATGTTAATTGGGTGGGTAGCCCTAATAATCACCAATCTTCATCTAATTCTGGAATTTTTCTAGGTCCTTCTCTAATTTCTCAAAGTTCTAAAAAGCAACCTATTATTGATAGGTCTAGTACTAATACTAAATACATGAGTATTACCCTTGGTACTGCTGAACTCTGCTGGATCAACTCTTTTCTCAATGAAATTGGTCTCTTTGACATTAAGCAACTCTTGTATTATGATAATCTAAGAGCTACTTTCCTTGTTATAGATTCTGTCTTTCATGCTTGTACCGAACATATTAAGACTGACATTCATTTTATTTGAGATTTAGTTGACAATAAGTTTATGTTTATTCATATCGTACTGAATTTTCAATAAGTCATTTATGTACTGACAAAATCTCTAGGATCTAGATCTACTGCATTCCTTTAGTTGCGTGACAAGCTCACTTATAGCTCTAAACTTGAGCTTATAGGGAGCTATTAGTAGAGATTCATCTTTATCTTTTCCTGTATTTATTGATTTAAATTTTATCACTTTGTTGTAATTTTATTTATTTAAATCTTCACTTTGTTATAGTTTCCTTAGATAAACTGGAGCCTCCATATTTAGCACCGGTTTACATACGTGAATATCATTGTACATTTTCATATCAACACAATTTGAAAAATATAAAACAGCTCAATTACACTGCAAATTTATTCCTTTCAAATTTAAACTTTGAATTTAGTTTAATTCATCTATCAAATCTCCTAAATTCAAAATTTGAACCTTTTTTAATTTAAATTTACAATTAATTTAAAATTTAATCAACTTAAATCTTATCGATTAATCTCATGTTAGATTCATATCAAAATATCAACTCTATTCCCACTTATAATTGAGAATTGGACTTGCATATCATGACCGATCCATATGTGCATTTAACAATTTATTTAATACATTTTGCCTATATTTAAAATTTTACTTACTGCAAATTTGAGGTAAGAGTTTTTATTATAAAACCAATAAAATCTAGATATACTAATGTATGTGGTTAAGCCTTCTTTTTTTTTTTTTCCCTAACTGTGTAGGAAGTTAAGAGACGAGAAATGTGAGTTGAACTCGTAACTCTGAAACCAAACTTTACCAGTATATTGCTTTCTCTGTTCACCTGGAAAGCCTTATATCCCAGCACAAACGTCATAACTTGCCAAAACAAATTTGTCTATTTTGTACCTAGTTAAGCCACCTGGAATTTCAGACAGAAGCCTGTCTAGATTCAATCTACTACAAATCCGCAATTCGTGATTATAAATGCCAGTTACCCATTTAATCATTAGCTCACAAAGTTTAGCCAGTTAGTCAGCGAGCAACCATGGGAGAGGTGGATCCAGCTTTTGTTCAAGCCCTTGAACACGGGCCAAAACTTGATATCGTTGAAGCTGAAGGAATACCCTTGATTGATCTCTCGATGTTAAGCTCTCAGGATGCCACTTCAGACCCTCTTGCACTTGAAGGTCTTGTCGAGGAGATAGGAAGTGCATGCAGGAACTGGGGTTTTTT
>JANSVA010000218.1:43403463-43448616 GCA_025504915.1 Erythroxylum reticulatum | reverse complement strand
ATTGTGCTTTGCATATTGTTTAATATATTTTAAATAATATTTATATGCATAAATAATTTTTATTACAAAATAAAATGTAGTTAAAATTAAAAGTGCTTTTTATTTTTATGTTGTCAAACAGTCTATTATATGAAGCTCTTTAAAAAAAAGCTGTTTTTTTAAATGATAGCCAAACAGTCAACTGACTTCTTAGAAAAGCTGTTTTTAGAAAAGCTCTACTAACAAAAGCTCTTCTACCAAAAGCTGTACTAATATAAGACCATCCAAACAGGCTCTAAGACTAAGTACTTAAAGTGTAACCTTTTAGGCCACAAGGTGGCATCTAATGTGGAGATATAGATTAATGCAAAAATTATGCCATAAGAAAATTAATCCATCATCCAAAGCAATGGGAAAAATAGATGAAGATATAGTTCATTGTATCAAATTAGGGTGGCTTAAATGGAGGGGTGCATCAAGAATTTTATATGATAAGAAGATACCACTTATGCTAAAAGGTAAAATATTTCGTTTAGCAATTAATTCAAGTATGCTTTATGGGGCAGAGTGTTGACCCATCAAATATATGTATAGTCGTAAGTTAATAATGGAGAAGATGAAGATACTCCGTTGGATGTGTATCCTTACAAGAATAGATAAAGTCATGAATGTATTGTGAAGAGGTAAATTGAGGGTGGCTAACAATGATGGTCAATTAAGGAGACAAGGATTATATGGTTCAGCTATGTTAAGAGGAGACATCCCGATCCTAAAGGTATTCCTTACATGCTGAATACTAAGGAATTATCCCTCAATAGAAAATTTTGACGAATTAAGATACAAGTAAAATATCCTACATAAAAAGGTGCTTACTGAGGACTTGGCCCTCAATAGGAAAATTTGACAAACTAGGATACAAATAAAAGATCCTACATAAAGAGGTCCTTTTCTTTTTTCGTAAGTCTTTTGAACCTTTCATTCGATTATTGTGTCTTATATTTAGCCTTAAAATCTTTATATATAGTACTTCACTTTGGTATTTTTAATCATTATTTTATTATTTGTTAATTATCAATCTATGTATTATTGTTTATATTTTTATTATTGTATTATTGGTTATTTTTGTTTTTGTTTTCTTTAAATAGTTCTCAAAATCTTTTTTCTTTTTCTTTTTTGTGGGTTTACAAAAAATTCTCTCTCTACTAGTTAGGAGTAAGGTTGAATACTATTGGATCTCTACAAATCTTACATCTTAGTGAGATTTTTACTAAGATGTTGTCATTGTTGATTAATTGACATTTTATTTTAAATGTGAGTTTGTTGAGAAAAAAATCAAAGGATTAGCATATTTCATGTAATCAAAGAAATAATATATGTCATATTCAATACTAGTTTACCTATGAATGTCCCTCTATTGACATTGATCTTATTAATACTTCTCTAGTTGTAAGCCCTTCTATTGAAGTTATTCATATCTATAATATAATATGTATAATGTTAATACTAAAAACTAAATTAAAAAAAGATAATGCTAAACTAGGAGTTACTTACATTGACAGGATGTTTATTAGGTCTTATTATATTACAGTTTTGATTATTATGTCTTGAAGTTCCACATTTCCTATATTTTTGCACAGGACCCTTTTATGACATTTTGCTTGCACTAGCACTTCTGTTGGTTTATTCTTATCTCTCCTTCTTACCTTCTTCCACCTTCTTCGCATCACCCTTTTGGTTGGTAGATAAATCTGCTTATAATCATTTTTTAGCCAAAAGATTAGCCCCCTAATATGCTATAACACTTGATTATACATCTTTAAGAAAATGCTCTTTTGTAGTAGTCATTAATAAAATGCCTCATGTCCTTTTTTTAGTGATTGATATCATTGATAATACATTTGAATGGATAACCATATAGTTCTCAAGCTCTATAGCTATAACAATTGTCTCTTGTTAGTCTGACAATATGCTTTGTATCTTCTTTAATAACTTCATAGGCTCCATTATGATTCCACACAATTCTCCATTGTTTTGCTTCTTTTGTTATTTTTCAAGTATTTTGACAATTGTAGGTGCAATATCTAATTTCTATCTAAACATGTATACCTTGTTTCAATATACTTCTTTATGATCATTGTCTTGATGGCTTCTAGCATACTAATAACTAGTTTATCACTTACTAATAGTGTCTATTTATTGAAAGTCTCACTTATGTTATTATTAATAATTGGAAACTTTAAATTAAATGATTGGTATGACCTAGATCAAGTATTCTTTATATTTTTAAATAAAGCAGAAGCACACCCAAGTTTAATTTTGTTTAATCTCTTTAGTTGCTTATCAAAATCTTTAATATATATTGACCATGAACATGCCTAAACTACATCCTTAAGTATTTTCCACTCTAATATGCATTCCATTTATGATAAATACGTTTGGCACACATTTTATGATATACATTTGGAATGTGGTCTCAATAATACACAAGTCAATCAAAATAAGTATACATTATATTTACAAGATACATATAATAAAGCAATATTATATCAAATAACAAACAAAAGATGCATCTACCTTTTGTATGTTAGCTAGATATTATGGTGATTACATTCCCATATTCTAACTCCAAATTAGCTAATAATAGTGATATGAACCAAGTCTATGAATCAAGATTTTCCACTTTCATAATAACCCATTTTATAGAATGCATAACTTTATTTTATCCATTTAAATTACACTTATTAGTTGCCCTTATAATTCAATCTTTAGAAAGTAACCATTCACACTAAGTATGGGCCCCAAATGTTTCCGTCCAACTTTTGATGATGCAAAACAAATATATAAACTCTTAATTGCAACAATGTGATATTTTGAAAATTTTAATAAATTTCAATTCCATAGTTGAACTAGGATTGCTAAGTTGTAACTAATTGATATAACCTTAAAGTGCAGAATATTCACAAGAAGTTTTATGCTCTATCGTTCCTTAAGTTCATGCTTGCACATAATATATTCAACTTTTCCCTATATTTTTAAATATTTATATAAGTGGTCATGTTAGGCTTCTTAAGAATTTTTTCTTCGAAGTGTCTACTAACAATTGATACCATTTTAGGTTTTTCTTTGTTATGAAACATGTATGATCAGATCTATGTGTCTTAATTTTGAAACATTTGTTCTTACTATCATATGCTACATATAACTCCCGCTTGCATCCTTCAATGCATCCTACTCTAATCTGCTTAAACTTACTTTCTTTCCATCTTACATTAAATTATATAGCTACTAAATACTCTATAACATCTTTAAATTTTCCCCATTTCCATATTCCATACTTATGTCCATTATGATGTTCCACTGCCTATTTGATGCCTGAAACCTATATTAGGATTTTAATTAAATCCCCAAACTCCTTTCCACTAGGGTATTCATTACTGCGAAGGAAGTACTCATATTTAATAGAGTCAATCTCAATTAGTTGGTGGCCATTTGTAATTAAAACATCAAATGTATCCTAACCTCTTACTAATTCATTATAATCTTCATCATATGAAAAAAGTCCACCATCTGCCATCATTTTTAGCATTAGTATCTTCTTCATCATTATATACGTCCCAATGAAGCCCCACATTGACATTAGCCTCAATATCCCCATCAGGCCTTGCATTAACATCAGATTTAACTTGCCCATAAGATATTATCACTATTGCCTATTATAGCCAAACTTCTAGAGCTAATATTAGAATGTCAAACTTATATTTAGAATATACCTCAATTGGCCCACATATTCTCAAAAGGTTAATTAACCTAATATAACTATCATTAGACTCAATGAGTCTTTAAAGAATTATTGAATCTAAAAGCTAACTCTTTGAACCTAAGGTCACTTCCTATATCACAAATTTGTCTATAATTGGCAAAATCAAAGTCAAATTTCTCAAAATAATATGATGAAATGCCTTAATAAGTCAACTTAGGATCTGACTTCAAATGGCCACCATAATTTAATTTCAAGCTTCCAAATTAAGTTATTAGAGCCCTTAAAATGATAAGCATATAATTACATATAGATTTATAAACATATACATATATAGGTACATCATGATTGTTCCCTTAGAAAAAATGGAAACCAAATTTAAGAAAATGGAATGTAATAAAAAAAACTAGAGCAACATATCTATATATAATTTTGCATAAATTAGAACGTAAAACATAAGAATAGAATTTCATAACTACATTAACAAAGAATAGTTTGCATTCTCTTATTCTGACAATCCTATATAAATATAATCTTATATTTATATAGCTTCATAATGCAATTTTCTTCTCCAACATATCTACATATAATTTTGCACAAATTTGAAAGTAAAATTTAAGATCAAAATTTCACAACTATGTCAACAAAGAATAGTTTGCATTCTCTACTTAGGACAATCTTATATAAATATAAACTTATATTTATATAATTTAATGATGTACTTGCAATTCCCCTCAAATTGAAACTTAGAGCTATCTATCTAATTAGGTTTTTCAGTCTTATAACTCCCATATTTGGTTGTCTATCTTTTTCTTTTGTCTAACTAAGATTTATTAACACTTGTTAAGAACATATACATCTCATTTAGTTCTTTTTATGTTAGTCATTAACACAAATAGATAAAGCATCATATATTTATTTAATGCTAGAACTAAATTCTTAAAGCAACTTTTGTCTAATTGTTAGATCTCCAGCATACATATCATATATTTGTCTATTATTCAAATATATAATCAAGTTACTTATATAATATAAAGCTCTTAGAAGTTGATAGTTTTTATATTTATTAATATCTAAAGTGAAATAGCAAGAAAGTTAAAAAATGGTCAAAATGGAAAAAGAAAAGGAAAATTTCTATATAGGATGAAATCTTTATATGTTTAATCAACTATATAAGGAAGGTAAAGGTGAAATCATAATTTACAACTATGTCCAAGGTAGTACTGCCATTAAGGGAAAAGATGTCATATTAATATTTATAGATAAATAAATAAAGTTTTACTACCATTGGAACTTGAGCATGGAAAGTTGGCAATATAATATAGCCATAGTTATCTTTCCCTACTAATGGTACTACAATTACTTACTAATGTCACTCAAGTAGTTAAGACATTTGATATATCTAAATATAAAATAGGCTATCTTGCCTATGCAGAAGACTCAAGCAACCTATCCACTTCAAACTATAATTTTCCTTTATGCAAGTAAGATATGAGTAAACTCATAATTGGTTGATTTTTTTAAGTGAAAGTAGTTTTCTCTAGTTTAATACTCATATTTGGGACATAAAGAAATCCAATTACATCCAAATTGAATTGAAAATTTCTCCAAATTTTACATAAAATTTTAGACTTTTAACCACCTACTTATCTGCTTATTCTTAATTATCCTTGTTAGATCATGTTATACAAGAATGCATCAAACTAAATATTCATTATGATAAAGCATGGACCATTAAAACAAAAAACTTAGTGAAAGAGACATGAAATGGCAAAAATGAAAGTTTGAGTACATACTCTATTTCTTTGAACTTATCCAACATATGGAGTTATTCAACATACTAGTAATGAATAATTAATCATAAAATGTCTTTAACTTTTATTTTCGTTGGTAAAAGTATTAACAGTGACCAGAAATTATAAATTTTCATCATAAAATGTTAATATAGAGGACAAAAGGCCTTATTCTTGATTCAATTGCTACAATTTTGGATAATGTGGGTTAGAAGACACTACCTTTATCCATCATTATAATGCAGAGACTACAAGTTGGAACTATAAGCATTGGACAATAGACACGACGATACTACTGACATAAAATACTATTAAGTGTCCCTCAAACAAAACACATGCAACACTGTTAACAAGTTAGGACACAATCATAAGCTTTGACACTTGTAAATCCCTTAAAGAATTGGCCACCAATGAAAATGAGATAGGGACGAGATGAGATAAGAGATGAACGAGATGAGAAAAGTCTTAACATTTTTTGTGAAATATTGTAACTTAGATTAAGCCATGAAAGGCAATAACAATTGTTACAAGCATAAACCATCCCATCAAATGAATGGCTCAACAAACATGTTTAAGAATAAAATCTCACAACCCTTGCAATGCTATAACAATAAAACCAGCAAATTGAGCAGAAAAAGCACTGTGACCATTTTGGGAGCGTCATCTCAAAAAGAACAAAACTTGTAATTAACACACTAATGTCCAAAACATACGCTACAATTTCTGGATTTAAAGAGCCGAAGATTTCTCCTATGTAAAAACAAAATTCCATAACAGACAGCTAATACATACATCCTATTCATTCTTTATCTAATTCAGTAAAAGCAACATTAAAGTTTTTTATTTGCATAATGCAGATCAGTGGGAAATGTACATCCAGTGTAAACGATACAAAAGACTGAAGTAACCGAAACGCATACAGAATTTATAAACTAATGTCACTCACAAGCCTAACACTTCTCTTCTCTCCAACATCTACACATCCCATCTAGCTAGCTTACAAATAACGAAAACAAAAAAATACAAGATCCTGAAACAAAATGTGCTGCACCGATGGAGAAACTTTCAAGGCATTGCTGGTTTTTCATGGGAGGAAGCCTGTAAAAGGAACAGGAGCAACAAAAGAGCGGTTTGCAAGCTGGGGTGAGCTGTTCTCCTCCATGACTATCCGAATAGCTTGAACTACAACTATCACAAACTCCATGGCCAATCTCACAAGTGCTAAGCACATCTCCAATCTCTGTATCATCATTACTACAATACGAAACAAACCAACCAACTAACCAAAGTATAGGTCTTGCCCATTGGCAGCTTCTTTTCTCCTCTTCGGCCTTCCTTTTCAAGCTGAAGATATATATACAGCTGGACAAGAGGAGAGAAAGGATACCCTTTTCTTGTTTGGTGTTGGGAATCGAAAGATTTGGCTTGTAAGCTTAATTTGGCTCCTGGATGATCCCAAAGGCCAAATATGTGGAGAATATACGGCTTTAACCCCGAAACAGTTGAAGATGGAGACAGGTGATTTATTTCCTCATGCCAAAATATGGGTAGCTCTCAGAGTTCGTGTATCTAGTCTGATATACGCGACAGGCTCAAGGGCTCTGGAGGAGGTTGATATTGAAAACTTGATTATACAGAAAGCTACAAATTGGGTTGAGCCTTAATAAAGAAATGATAAGTTCCATAATGAACACGGGGCCAGCTTAGGATAAAAGAGGGACCCTAATGTGGCTTGAATCAATGACTTCTAACTTTATGAGTTTGGTCCCTGTTCTTCTTCTTGTTGCTTTTTATTTTTTGGGTTAAATAAGTAGGAGTGTCTTTATCATATTAGTCTTTTATTTTTAAATACTTTTATGAATATAAAAATTATATTCATATACAAGAAAACAATGTGGTTTTGCAGTTTAGAGACTGTTGACATGAATAATTGACATGCCCCGCCAACACATGCTTGCTTTCGCTAATCATCCATAGAAAAAGAACAGAAACTACTCCCACCAAAAGAAGCCACACAGATAATTTTTATAATTAATCAAACATAATTTTTTTTAGGTGGTTAAATTTGTTTGAATTTTATCGCTTTTCTCTACAAAAGAATATTTATCTTTCTTGGCCAAAAGTTTATTTTTAATTTTAATGTTTTAAATAAATCTGAAATGGATATAAAATTTGACTTAAATATTATCTCAATGTTAATATGACATTATTTTTATATTTTTAAATATAAAGTGAATTTTAATGTCACATAATTAATTCTCACAATTACGAGATAGTAAGAGTTACGGTTCATATATTTCAGATGGTAGATCACACTTGTGCCAAGTGACAATAAAGCCTATATTTATATATTTTGATGTGATATTTTACTGATAAAAAGTTAATTTTATTAAATTTTTTAATCTAAATTAGGATTTATTTTGAAAATATCAAAATTTAATATAAACGTTTCAAAACTTTATAGTATGTTTTATATTTAATTGTGAAGTTTGAGATTTAAAATATACTTTTAACCTTTTTTTTTTTTAATTTTCTCGAGGTTTTATTCCCTTATCTTTCGAAAGGACATAAAAAAGAGAAGGGAGAGAAAAGAAAGGTAAACGAAAAAGTGTTGTTATTCCTAAATATAATTGTAGGACATTGGCAAAAATAGCCGTTGAATTTTGAAAACAGGGCATGATTATATTGCCCCTTTCCATTTCAAATCCCCGAACCGCCATGCTCTCGTAGCCGTCCATTTTGAAATCTTCACTCAATCGCGAACGTCCATTTTCACAACACCAAAATTCTCCCAATCCCATTCCCCATGTTCATTGCTTAAACCCATTTTTCAAATCGAAGCTAAGCTAGAAGAGAAGTAGAAGGAGGAAAGAGAGAGACTAGAGCGAGAGAGCAGTTTCCATTTTCCAATGAACGATGATTTAATACTTGTCTTTGGTTGGTTCTGAGTGGCCAAATATTAACCCTGAAAAAACCCAGCTCCAGTCAGCTCCCTTTCTCCCACCATAAATCTTCGCATTCTCTTTTTCAACTCAACTTTCAGGTACTCTTAACTCATCAAGTTCCAAAATTTCTATTCAATTTGTCTGGAAGTTTCAAAGTTCGAATCATTTTCAGTTGTTGACTATCTTTATATCTGCAGAATGCTGAAAGATTTCAAATTCCTCCGGCGGAACTCCGGCAAGCACAAT
The DNA here is from genome assembly GCA_025504915.1 of Erythroxylum reticulatum. Lineage (NCBI taxonomy): Eukaryota > Viridiplantae > Streptophyta > Magnoliopsida > Malpighiales > Erythroxylaceae > Erythroxylum > Erythroxylum reticulatum. The sequence continues at coordinate 43,439,896 of JANSVA010000218.1, read as the reverse complement.
GAGGAGATGGAGAATGTTCCAGTGAATCCTAGGGATTCGCTAGCGAGTCAGTCCAGCAATGACTCGTCATCTAGACCTCCGCTGAACACGATCCAGGAGCCAATGCCAAGTTTAAATCCTGCGGGCAATCATGAACAAGATGTAGCTGGTCGAAGCAGGATTGATCGAACACCAACTAAGCCAAAGCCCAGAGGTTCTGATTCCATCTTGCCTATGCGAACGCCAGATAAACAGGGGGTAGTTGGAAAGAGAAGACTTGGGTGGGCGCAGCAGAAGAATGAACCCAATTCCTTGCCCAGAGAATCGGGAAATGAAGTGATTAGTTATCCAATGCAGTTGAGCAGAGGGGGTTTGCCTAACATGACTCCAAGGTCAACTAGGACTGTGGGGAAGGCTGCTTCGGGTTATTCAGAGAGTAATTCGACACAAAGCACGCCGAACAAGAGTGTCTCCAAGCCTCCTCCTAGTTCAGGGTTTAGGAGCAAGTTTGATGGGAGCAATGGAAGCGGCCGTACAGGGGGTTTTGCTGCTTTGTGTAGAGGGGTTCCAGTTTCCGGTGGGCCAAGTACTACTATTGTGAATACTATTGAAGTTCCTCATTTTGATCTAAAAGAGGATCCATCATTCTGGATGGATCACAATGTACAGGTGGTTTCTAGTTCTGGTTTGCTTTGGTACTTTTTTTTAAAATGCATATAAGCATGTTGTTAAATAATAGAAATCGTTACTGAAGAAAGTGGCAACGGGTACTCACGGTTGATGAATTTGATTTAGGTTCTTATACGTGTGCGTCCTCTCAATACTGTGGAGAAGGGGATGAATGGTTATAATAGATGTTTGAAACAAGAAAGTGCTCAGAGCATCACATGGATTGGGCAACCAGAAACCCGATTCACATTTGATCATGTAGCTTGTGAAACAGTGGATCAGGTATGATTTGCAACAAGAAAGTGTAACTTAATCCTTTAAACTACGCATTTTCACGTCAGCTAAGAATTGGTTCATACTTGTTATTCGCAGGAAATGCTTTTCAGGATGGCTGGTCTTCCAATGGTGGAGAATTGCTTATCTGGTTATAATAGTTGTATGTTTGCTTATGGACAGGTATTTGCGTCTAACATCAAACACCTTGTTGTTTCATGAAGGCTCGTGCTAAAGAGAGTACATGGGGCTAAGTTGCAATTGCATTTCCCTTTTGTTCTGTCAATTCTCTCAATCCTTGGATATCAGGTCAGTATGACTATTGCTTCATATTGTTGCAGACTGGAAGTGGGAAGACATATACAATGCTAGGTGAAATTGATGGTTTAGAGTTCAATCCAAGTCCTCACCGTGGAATGACACCACGAATATTCGAATTCCTGTTTGCAAGGATACAAGCTGTAACTTCCTCAAATCTTTGATTTGTGAAATGTGCATGCAAGAGTATTTGTGTTTATGGATGTCTATTGCATATATAAGAATAGTGGTGTTTTGTTGTATTGTTTGGATTGCATTTTTATTCTTTTAGGGTGTTAACTCCATCTTTCTTGCAGGAAGAGGAAAGTCGGAGGGATGAAAGACTGAAATACAATTGCAAGTGCTCATTTTTAGAGATATACAATGAACAGATTGCAGATCTTCTTGATCCTTCATCGACCAATTTGCTTGTAAGTCTCGACTACATTAAGAAGAACTTTTCAGATGCTTCTCATTCTCAGTTTGTTAAGTTGTGCTTTTCTGCACCTTGTAGCTGCGGGAGGATGTGAAGAAAGGCGTTTATGTAGAAAACCTCTCAGAATTTGAGGTCCAGAGTGTGAGTGATATAATAAAGCTCTTGATGCAGGTTACCTCTCCCTCTGTCTAACATATTTATGTCTCTATCTCTGCCTTTATGCTTTATGCATGAGTTGTTTGGTTACCTGCTTGCACTTCATTAATAGAACAACTTATCACATGCAGGGTTCTTTAAATCGGAAAGTAGCAGCAACAAACATGAACAGAGAGAGCAGTCGCTCACACAGCGTTTTTACATGTGAAATTGAGAGTAGGTGGGAAAAGGATTCCACAACTAATCTAAGGTTTGCAAGATTAAACCTAGTTGATCTTGCAGGTTCGGAAAGGTAATGAACTAGGAATTGGAGTTTCTTTAGAACTCTATAAATTTCGCATATTTGCCTAATACTACTTAATTACAGACAGAAAAGCTCAGGTGCTGAAGGTGACCGTCTAAAAGAAGCTGCAAATATCAACAAATCGCTGTCCACATTGGGGTACAAGTGCAATTACCAAAATTATGCACATTTTTTGTTTATAGCATTCAATCTTGTTTCATTTCTTGGTTCCTTTATCAATATTATGGTTTACGCTCCATTTTTTCTAGGCATGTTATAATGATTCTAGTGGACGTAGCCAATGGGAAGCCAAGACACGTTCCTTATAGGGACTCAAGATTGACATTCCTTCTTCAGGTTTCTTAGAATTAATTCATGCTCACTCGTTAGATGTTTATAGTTATGAATTTCTGATTATGATGTAGTATCTGGAATTAATCTTATGTAGGACTCCCTCGGTGGCAACTCAAAAACAATGATCATTGCCAATGTCAGCCCTTCTATTGGGTTGGTTTACTTGCAACTTCCTTGTTATCGTTTCATCTTTGCACTTCATCACTAAAAGATGGGTTTCTATCTTTCTGTCTTTTTCAGCTGCGCAACAGAAACACTAAACACTCTAAAGTTTGCTCAACGAGCAAAACTTATACAGAATAATGTAAGTTTGTTAGGGGTTTAGACATAGTCATTAGCTTTATTATAGCCGTTGATCAAGTTTCCTTAAGTTTTCATTTCTTGTCATGGTATAGGCCGTGGTGAATGAAGATTCCAATGGTGATGTTGTTGCACTGCAGCATCAGATACGGCTACTAAAGGTTTGGAAACCTAGATCCAAGTTTCACAATAGTAGCAGTGGCAATTTACCGTGGCCCCGACGAGCTTCTAACTAACCTTTTCTGCCTTGTTTCTGGAACAGGAAGAGCTTTCTTTCTTAAAACGTCAAAACGTCTTCAGATCTTTGTCTTTTGATTCAGCTGTCAATGATACAAAAGGACTTCAAGATAGTGCTTGCCTAGGTAATACATATGAAATGGACGGAAAGCAGATCAATGATTCACTCGAATTTGAATCCAAAGGCAGTGTTAGATTGTCTACTAAGCAGGTAAATTTGTGGTAATGCAATAATAATCTAGCTCTTGATAAGTGTTTCCATAACTGATGCTGGATATTTGAAACTTCTGCATCCATTTTACCCTCTCTCTTAAATTTGAAAGACAGTGGTGGTTAGCAACATGAAATATTACAAGCACCATTATATTTCCTTAAAACACTGTTGTTTGTTTGCCTTTGCATGAATGAATCTATTAACTGGAATGTATCACCTACTTCTCCTCCATGGTAATGCCTCTCCAAACAATTTGAAACAGCTAAAATCTATGGAGAATACACTTGCTGGTTCACTGAGAAGAGAGCAAATGGCAGAGACTGATATCAAGAAACTTGAGGCTGAAATTGAGCACTTGAACCGTTTGGTATCAATTGTTCATATATTAACTTATTTGGTGCAGTTGCTATGCAAATTAGATGGCAGCTCAATTATGTGATGTTACTTTGTCAGGTTCGCCAAAGAGAAGAAGACACCAGGAGCACTAAAATGATGCTCAGATTTCGGGAAGACAAGATTCAGAGAATGGAATCCCTTCTCAGCGGCTCTTTACAACCAGATGCCTATCTTTCGGAAGAGAACAAAGCACTATGCGAAGAGATTCAGTTGCTTCAAGCTAAAGTTGATAAAAATCCTGAAGTAACACGCTTTGCTCTGGAGAATATCAGGCTTTTGGAACAGCTCAGGAGGTAATGCTTCATTTGTTTAAACAGAGAAGTGATGTTTGATAAACTTATTTTCTGAGTTTGAATTTGTAGATTTCAAGAGTTCTATCAAGAAGGGGAAAGAGAAATACTCCTGGACGAATTAACCAAACTTCGGGAGCAGGTCTTTATGTTCTTATCTGGTCTGGAATAAAATATTTGATTTGTTGAGTAGAATCCGTTTAATAAAACAGCCTCATACCCGCAGCTGCTTCAATTTCTTGATGGAAGACCCATGCAGTCTAAACTTTCAAATCTGAGCAGCCAACCTCAGGTGTGTCACATTCTTTACTTTTTTCAGGTTCTTAGTTTTTTGTCTCTAAAAACTCCGTTAAAATTCCTTAACACGCCTTAACTGACTGAAAGCTAATGTTTAAGCGGCCCATTTTTCCTTGAATACCCTGTTTATCATTTCCTATGGAAATCGTGTGGATCAGCATGCAAAACAATCCTCACCACTTAGATGTTGCTCTCTGCGTTCTTAGTGAGGATTCTCTTTACCTAGAATCTGTTTTATAAATGTCATAATCAGTTTTCATTATTGCAGTTAATGAATACACTCGATGAACTTGAGGACTGCAAGCATAAACTAAATTCTTGTTTGGAGGAAAACCAAAAACTTCGCAGGTGAGGAATTTCAATCCTGTGTGCAATTTGTTTGGCTGACCAGGGAAATTGCAGATGTACATTTTGGACTGGAATCCTTTTGATTTTGTAGTTATTTCAGCTCTAGTGATGCAATTTTTATCCGTTCGCAGACAGACAGAGAATTTTCATTGTTTGTTAGACGATCTCAAATCTCAACAGAATGACCAGGATGGCAATGTTAAACCCATGAAGGTAGTTTTCTTAAACAAATTGCATAGTTTTCTTACATAGCTGCACTAGATATTATTGGAAGAGAGACAATGAGAAACTATAAGATGAGGAATTCCTAGAAGGTGCTTGTTCGCGTTGTAGTTCAATGCACAGTGTTATGTATAATGTGCATCCATGTGCTGCGAATTTCTCCTTGCTTTTTACTGTACAGCATGCATGCACGGGATTCTGATTAAAAGTTCATTTTTAATTTCCAGGCCTCTAACAGTTGCAAGGGAGTACAAAATGAATTGGATAGCGCATATGCTACTTCACCGAAGAGAGACGCAGAAGAAACGTTGGAATTGCAGCTTGAATTGGACATTTTGAAGATTATTCTCAAAGAGGAGAGGTCATCTCGTGGAGAAGCAGAAGAAATGACATTGCGCTTAAGTAGAGATCTTGAACTGGCAAAAGAAAAATTTTTGCTTGTTAGCAAACAATATGAAGACGCCACTCTTCAACTGAAAGATGCAAGGTTAGTTCTTGAAGCTCTCGAGTCTCAGCAAGTATTAGAAATCAGTGAGATGGAAGACCTGAAGAAAAGTAACAGTAACTATGTGAAGCTTCTGAGTGAAAAGGATCTTCAAATACTTGGTTTAAAAGAGGAAATATCTAGACAGGAGTCCAGAGATTTTTCGTCCAACGACTTAAAGCATGAAGGCTCCACTTTGCAGACGAAGTTGAAAAGAGTGCAAGATTCTCTTGAAAAGGCTAAAAAATTAAATATGTGGTACCAAAATGATACTGCGTTTAAGGCCTCCAGCGAAGAAGAAAGGGATGAAGTTCGGCAGCAGGTTGAAGCTGAAACTGCTGAGGTTATTGTCTGTATGCAGGAAGAACTTTCTGTTCTTCAACAACAGATCCAAGAGTGTCATTTGAAAGAGACAGAAACTGAAGAGACAATGATGAAGTTGGAGGAACAGCTTTGCCTTTTAACAGAAGATAACAGAAGTTTAAATGAACTGCTCAAGGAGAAAGAAGGAGAGCTCAGAAAGCTATCTGAAGAATGGGAATCATTATATAGTGAAATGGAAGAAATTCTTCTTAATGGACAAGAGGCAATCACTGATGCCTCGGAGCAGCTTGATCTTATCTCTGGCTCCATACCATCAAAAAGGGTTTGGATTGCTGAGCAAGTTGGTAGGTTAATTAGGACCATATATGAAAAAGAAATATTGATTGAAGAACTTGGAAATTGTTTGGAGGAAGCAAACAACAAAAGAAGTGATGTGGAATCCATGCTTAAGTCTTTGAGAGGAGCAGCATTAGTAATTAATGAAGCACACCAGCAAGACTGTAGTGAAAAGGAGAAGCAAATTCTCTTCTTGAAGTCCCAATTAAGAGAAAAATCTTCCATGATATGTGAGCTGGAGGAAGAATTGAAGCTGGCAAAGCGTCATGTCAGTGAAGCTTCAATATGTGCAACAGTTGCTTTTATAATTTTCAATAGATTGTCAGAACTGAATGTTAGTAACCTGAACAACTTGAAGTACAAAGACATCCAACTCAGTGAATCAACAGAAACTAACCTGAGGAAGGAAGAACTCCTCTATGTCCAGGACGCAGATATTAAACAAGCAGAGGAAGTGATTCAGTCTCTGAGATTGGATTTGGCAGATTCAAAGGAGATTTGTTCTAAGCTTTGTCAGAGGCTCTCTGAAGAAGAGGAACGTGTTTGCTTCTTGAAACAAAAACTTGAAGATATAGATGATATCGGGAAGACAAGGGAGAAACTAGCTGAGTTTAGGAATGGTGTATCCTCAATCAGTTCATGCTTTGGTATCACAGAGGAGCAAAATCAAAAACCTGAAATCAGTGACTCAGAGAAACCTCGCGTGCCTGATGATGTTAGCAACTTATGGGTAAGCTAATGGTCTGGGGTAGACAGGTTAAAGCTGGTAAACTAATTTACTTTTGTTTGTAGTGCTTTTATCGAAAATGTTTGGTTTAGTGATTACCGTCTATGCTTTGTTGCAGACAGATGCTGGAGAGAAGAAGATGACAACAGGTGTTTCTGAGTTTTCTCTTGAAACAGAAAAGATTTGTCATCTCTCTTCATTTGATCTGAAGGATAGGAAATTAAGGACATGTTGTAGTAAGGATTTTGATAGAAACCTTACAATTACCCTTCTCAAAGAAGAAATAGAATCAGCACTTCAAAGCCTGCAAAAGGTCAAGATGGAGATGGACAAATTACGCAATGAGAATGAGAAACTACAAATGGCTGAGAAACAAACTGCAGAAGACATGAAACGTTTAACAGTTCAATTATTGGATTTTCAATCAGCCACTTTCGGTTTTCAGGAGCAATTCGAATGTAGGATTGGAGCTGTTAATAATAAGCTTCAGGCATTGGAACTGGCTGTCCAGGATGTTGGAACTCTTTGGTGTGAAACAAAAGAGGTAACCTGTCACTTTATCAATTTCCTGCTGATTTGATTAAATACGAACATGTTATATGCTTAAGACCCTGTGTCACCTAACAAATAATCCAATAATCTGATGCAACAATTGTAATACCGTTAAAGTTGCTTTCTTTTTTCCATTAATTTATAGGTTTTGTTTTGAGGGAAAAAAATCCATGCTTCAATAAGATGCCATGTTTCTAATATTGTTCTTTGGTGCATTGATGCTGCTTCTTTTGTCTCTAATTTTGTTTGTCAGCTTTTCCAGTTACATATTTTCAGTATGCTAAGTTAAAAGTTGGTCCCACAAACATAGATAATTTATTGTTCCATTAAGTTATAAGCTTTTATTTTGACAAACTAGTTATTTTTTACAAAGAGGACAAATTCCTAATTTTGATGCATTGATGTTGTGCCTTCGACCACCGATTCACTTCTTAACTTTCAATTGTTGTTCTATAGATTCTTGAGATGGAAGTTGGTGATGCAAAGATAGTTGCAAACCAAAAAACAGCTGAAACTTCTTGTATTTTAGCCAAATTTGAAGAGGCACAGTATACAATGAAGGAAGCAGATATCATGATCAACGAACTGGTGATAGCTAATGAGACAATGAAGCTTGAAATGGAAACGTTGAATGCAGTGGTGACCGCCTCAACCAAAGAGAAGGATTTGCTTGTTAGTGAGATTCAGAGCTTGCAATCCATCAACCAGGTCAAGGAACAACAACTGCAGGATCTTGAATATCAGTTTGGTGTAAATTTGATTGAAATGAAGGATCTGGAGGGTTTATTTAAAGAGGTTCAGAAAATATTCACAGAAAATTTTACTTCTATGGTGTATGAACTCAATTGCATTAAGGCTCTATTTCTGGACTCTGGAAAGTTGTACCGGTCGTGGCTTGAAGATGTCTGGTCTGAGATAATTGTGAAGGATTGTGCTGTCTCAGTGCTACACCTTTGTCATATGGGAATCCTGTTGGAAACGGTGACAGGGCTAAATGCAGAAAATGGTTTGCTTCAACATGGATTATGTGAGTCAAACTCACTTATAGCAAATTTAAGGGAGCATAATTCAAAGTCAAGTAGAGAGCTCCAAATATGCAGAACTCTCAAGGGGAAACTACTAGCTGACATCAAGAACAGTTTTGATCGGATCTTGAGGAAAGAAGAGGAGACTGGGCACCTTACAGTTAAGTTGAATGATTTTGACAAAAAAATCTTCGACTTACAGCTTCAGGAGGAGCTTATGTTACAAAGATGTAACCATATGGGATCTCAGCTTGCAAATTTAATGATGGAATTGGACTCCAATAATACAAATGTTGTCAAGTCTCTTCTTGATCAAGCAAACATTCTGAAAGAGAAAGATGAACTCCTGAATTCTCAGGCTGAAAATTTCATGATGGAGCTATACGCGAAAGAGATTGAGTCGTTTCTCTTGGTATCAGAGCTACAAGAAATGTGTCATACAAAAGCAGCAGTAGAGGAAGAGTGTAAAAGTTGTGCTGTCATCCTTGATAACTTGACGGAAGAAGTAATATTTTCCAAGGTAGACAAGGACTTGAAAGAACAAATCTTAGTTTCTAAAGAAGCTGAGATTGCGGGTTTGGGGGAATATATTAGAAATGTTGAAAGGGAGAAGGATGACATAAGCATGACACTTCAAAAGGAAATTCAAGTGCTGAAAGATTTTGCTTGCACAAATGAAAATTTAAAAGCAAAGCTAAGTGATATTACAGAAATTAATGTGAGACTGACAAGCAGGGTTCAAGCTCTTGAATCTGATCATAGAGACTTACTAGAGGATTTGAATGCCAGAAAGATGGTTTTAGAAAATTCTTGCAGCCAGATCTCTGCTCTTGATCATCATAATGAAACCTTACAGAAAGATATTTTCCTAATGGAAATTTCAAGAAATAAGCTCCAATCTGAGTTGCATATGAAAGATTTGGAGCTTAGTATATTAAGTGACTTGGAAGAAGAAAACAAGTCACTTAAAAGTGACATAGGGAAGTTGATGTCAGAAAAAAGCCAAGTTCTTCAAAATCTGGAGAAGGCAAGTTCTGAAGTTGAATCATCCCTAACCTGTATAGATGCCTCTAATGCTGAGAATAGCAGGTTGCAGGATAGAATTAGCTCGTTGGAGGCTCTTAATGCGAATCTTGAGAATGGGCTGGAGGCAAGAAAAACTGAGGTGTGTGAACTTCTTCATTCTCAATCTGCCATCATGGGTGATTTGTGTAAAAAGAGTCAGGAATTGCAAACATTTGGCAACAGACTTGATGCACTGAAGGAGGAGAACATTCTTTTGAGAAATAAACTTAAATTTTATGAGAAAGATACACATGATGTGCTCACCAGGTCAAGACTGAACTCCGTGAAATGTGTGAATTCCATGGAAAATGTTCATGAAGCAAATGACAGAATTTTTAATGTACTGCAGGGAGGAAGACATTTGGTTGCACAGAAAATGTTTCAGGAGGTATGTGATTCTTTGGAGATGACATCTAACTTTGTAAAAGAAATTGAGTACTTGGAGTGTCATGCCAAAGAGCTGTTATCTAACCACACAAATCTTCAGGCTGAGTTGTTAAGGAAGGATGACATTCTGAAAGGATTGTTATTTGATCTGAGCCTATTGCAGGAGTCAGCATCTAATTCTAAAGATCAAAAGGATAGGATAGACGAACTGGAAGCTTCTTTGGTAGCTTTAGAAGAAGAGCTTGTAGTTAAATCAGGTGAGCTTGATATTGCTGTTGCTCATAGTCAACTGTTGGAGGCTCAATTACATGAGAAGCTGGCTAGGATTGATGCTTTTGAATCAAGTTTTAAAAAAGAATCTGAGTCTCAGACAATGCTCAAGTGTCAGAATGAGGAACTGAGAGCTCAGGTTAAAGAAGTCCTAGCTGCAAAATGTTCTCTAGAGGAAGAGTTAGCAGAGAAAATGAGCGTGGCTGAGAGCTTGGAGATTGAACTCTCTCTACTGGGTGATACACTTTGTGAAATGAATAGTACTATTGACTACTTAAGGAGCGATCTAGGTAAACTCACTAGTGAGCGAGAGCAGCTTGATTCTGAGATGCATAGTTTGAAACGGAAGCTTAAAGACACACAGGCTTGGGCTGAAGAGAATGAAGCAATTGTTTTGGAGGCACAGCAGGTACACAATTATTTCGGTCACTCATGATCAGATCTACCTAATACCATCATGTATGTGGCATTTCTTCATTATATTTGTTATCTGATGCCAGATTGCTGAATCAAGAAGGGCCTATGCTGAAGACAAGGAAGAAGAGGTGAAGTTGCTAGAGAGGTCTGTTGAAGAGCTGGAATGTACAATATATGTATTGGAAAACAAGGTTAGTCTTTTCCACCAATTGTAAGTTACATGAATGTTAACTGTGATTACAACAATTTCTTATGCATTCCATTTGTTAGGTTGACATTCTTAAAGAAGAAACTGAGCAACAGAGACTGCAGAGAGAAGAGTTAGAAGAAGAACTTCAAGCTGTGAACCAGCAGCTGCTGAATTTTGAAAATGCTGATACTGATGTGAAAAGGTTCGTCTGGCAGACTGTTTCTGCTGCACAGATTCTGAAATATTGCTTCAAATTGAAAACTTCCGTCTTTTTTTATTTATAGGCGTGTGGAGGAGAAGGATAAACTACTTAAACAAGTCATGCAGCGTATAGAAATACTAGAGAGGGATATATCCAACAAGGATGCAGAGGTAAAATTATTCTCTGCTCATTTTATACTAGTATATGGATTTTTTCCTGTGCACTATTTAAGCATGTTCAATTAATATCGTGCAACAGATTGCACAATTCAACGGACATATTTCAGAGCTAAATCTACATGCAGAAGCCCAGGCTGCCGAGTATAAGAACAAGGTAGGCTGATTGGAATTTGATTGTTCTTCTCTTTTTAGGTGAACATTTTTAAAATTGAAATTCATAAACAGTTCAAGGAATTGGAAGCCCTGGTTGAACAATTGAAAACTGAAGGCACTTCTCAGTTGTCGAATCCTTCATCAAGCAAGTTGGAGAAAAATACATCCAAGTCTAGAGGCTCCAGTTCTCCGTTCAAATGCATTGGATTGGGCATGCAACAGCAAATAAAATCAGAGAAAAATGAGGAGCTTACTGCTGCAAGAATTCGCATTGAAGAGCTGGAATCAATTGCAGTAAATAGACAAAAAGAGGTAAATCAATTAATTCAGATTCATCTACATATAAAAATTATGCATAAACTGTACACGCTTGCTCTTGTCCAGATATTTTCATTGAATGCCAGATTAGCAGCTGCTGAGAGCATGACTCATGATGTAATTCGAGATTTACTGGGAGTGAAATTGGATATGACAAACTTTGTGGTAATAACCTTAATATTAAACTCAGTATTCGTATCAACCATAGCTGTTGGAATACCATGTTACGATGGGGAATAACAACTATAGATAAGAAACACTAAGTTCCATTTCTGATAACTGCAGTCATTGTTGGATAAGCAGCAAGTACAGAAGATAGCAGAGAAAGCTCAGCTTAATAGCTTGGAACCTCATCACAAGGTACTGTTTCCTTTAATGAAAAATAGAATGACGTATACGCTATTATGAGTGTTCATTGCCTAATTGCACGGATGTCCACACAGGAGCAGGAGGTTATCCAGCTTAAACAGCAACTCAACGAATTTATTGAGGAGCGGCGAGGGTATGCATTCTGACTGGAATGACCTTTCCACTCTGCATTCTTCTGTATACTCATATATATCCCTTGCTTATTCTGTAGATGGCTGGAGGAAATTGACTGTAAACAGGCTGAAATGGTCGCTGCACAGGTAGCATTAGAAAAGCTACGACAACGAGAGCAATTGCTCAAAACAGAAAATGAACTGTTTAAGGTTAAAATTATTACATCTCTGCTCTGAAATAATACTTCTCGATCAGTTACATTTAGTGAGTACATCTACTGCGGAAACATCTGTTACTTTATTCCTTACTTTCTTCTATCTGGGTAGATGGAGAATACAAATCATAAGAAGAGGGTGATGGAACTTGAAGGAGAAGTCAGAAAACTATCTGGCCAACAAAATCTCCAACAGCGCATTCATCATCATGCAAAAATCAAGGCAAGTAATTATGAATGCTACAAGGGCAGAAATTCTGCTGTAACTTTATTAAATGTCCAAGTACCTTAACTTGCTACTTGTGTTCTCATCTGAGTCAACCTAAAGTTATAACCTTACAATGCAACAGGAAGAGAATAATTTGCTCAAACTACAAAATGAAGAACTTAGTGGTAAGTTGCATCAAGCCAAGGTCAGTCTGTCACGTGTCCAGGAAGAACTTGCACACTATCGTGCTTCCAGTGGCAAAAGTCCCCATATAAATTTTGACGAGGAGAAAAGTCTAATGAACCAACTAAAGGTTAATGCAGGGACAAAATTCAAGGTATTCTTTGATCATAGCTAAGGTACACGAATTTCACTATATTTTTTTTATTTTGTTGCAGCAAATTGAGCAAGAAAAAGTGCAACTAGCACAGAAGCTAGTTGGCCTGTGCACAAACATTCTAAAGGTTTGTCAAGCCAAGTAGTTCCGGTTTCACACTCTCGTGTAAAACACCTATAAATTACTCTTCTTTGATTGAACCTTCAGGCTGCCGGTGTAACGAAACCTGCATCTAATTTAACACCTGATATTGCGGAAGTGGCGCTAGATCAGCTTAAAAATAGAATCACTTCCTTAGAAAGAGAAGTGCAAGATTTAACGCTTAAGGTAATCATTTTTTCTACTTTACAGTCCTTGAATTCTAGGGTCTGATGTTCCTTCTAAAAACTGATAAAGTTTGCAAAATTTCATTACAGAATAGAGTTGCCAGTGAAAAGATTCGATTGGCTGAGCTAGTTCCTAAAGCTTTACCAGTAAACTCAAGGACAGAGGAGAGTTGTCAAACCCCACAAAGAGGCCAAGTGCCGTTTCTTTCTGCATTGGACAGATAGTAGGAGATAGGTTCTGCAGTCTTGGATTGTCAGCTTTATCTTTCACTCTCAAATTGTAAATAAATTCTCTTTTGGTAATGTAATTAACTTCGTAAATATTACCTTAAGAGGAAGCAATTCTTTTCTCAATTTAAGTGTATGGTAGAAACATACGTTGGAAGAAGAAATCATGCATTGCAACACGTGCGCTTTAGTCTCTTGCAACTTAACAGACTCAGACTCAGAGTTTGTAATAATGTACTTCCGAGAAAATTCTGTTATAATCATGGGGATTGCGTGCATTTATTTAAGGTTTCATACTATCATTCTCTAACAGCTCTTTGTTTCCCTTTTTGAGCAACTATTTTCTCCCTTATGTAAAGCACATTAAAAGAAGGGTAAATATGAAAATTTAGTCACTAGTACTGATATAAGAGATGAGATAAAGCAACAAATTAAGGGCTTCTTTCCGTTCTGCTTGCTTTGATCGAGGGTGCTTCTTGAAGGTTATGCATTGTAACTAAATGCTCTTGTCTGTTTCTCAAGAAAAGGCAGGAAAGTGAACAACTTTTTCGTGTGTTCAGATGTTTCAGTGTGAATATTGATATGAACTTAAATATGAAGGCTGTTGTTTGTGCAGTTTTGTGTTTTAAAGTCAGCTTTTCTAGGAGTGGTGTAAAGTCGTCAAGGGGTACAGAGTTGTGTTTTATGTTCGGTAGAAGATTAGGATCTCCCCAGTTGCTGCTGGATAATTTTTGGAACAATAAATTTTGACGAATCAAAATGTAAGCAAGTTGTATGTTGGAAGTTTCAAGGCATTGCCGTCGAAAAGCTTGCAGATATCAAATTCTAAACTTCTTCTTAGTGGCAGTGGTTATACTGGTGCAGAGGTGATATTAACCTTGTCTGTGCTGTTTGGATGGCATTAGGTTTGGTAGCCAATGTTCATCAATTAGTTAATTTTGGATTTAACGAAGGGCAAGGATAGAACTAAAGATATCTGGTTGAGAGGGGCTCTTAATTTGGTAGGGCAAGGAGAGAACTAAAGATATCTGGTTGAGAGGGGCTCTTAATTTGGTTCTAGATGTTTGGATTTCATATGAGCGTGTTAGCAGATACTTCATACCTTTTATGTAGAAGACAAAAGATACGTATCCAATTAAGTGTCTTATGCATCAACTTGGTTCTTAAAACTAAAGGTAAGAGAGAGAAGTCTGATAGGGATCCTATTCAAGTTTCTCAATGCATTGCATTGTATATGTTGGTTTTGAGCATAGGAAAGAAAAAATAGAAAAGGGAAAACTAATATGTTTTATTGATCATACAGTAGAAATACACCTAAATTGCCAAAAAAATTGCTAAAAGATGGAATGAAAAACTTCCTAAAAAACAACATGAAGAATAGTTCATTATCTAACTAAAGCTTAGACTCTTTCAAGCATGTGTAGCTAGAGTCACTTACTCTAACAATCTCCTCCTTGACTCAAAGACTACATTGAATTTTTGTATAAGAAATTCAAATCTTGCTTTAGGAAGTGATTTTCTTAAAAAATTAGTAAGTTGATTTTCTGTCTAGCAATAGATCAGCGGTACCTCGCCTCCCTTTTGCACCTCTCTTAGAAAATAAAACTTTATCTTGAAATGTTTTGTTTTCTCATGAAATACAGAATTTTTAGCAATTGAAATTGCAGCTTGATTATCAACAAAAACCTATGTACTCTCCTTCTACTCCATATGTAAATCAACCATGATTTTTTGAGCCAAAGTGCTTGATTTGCAGCTAATACAACTACTATGTTGTGAGAATTCGTAATAATAGATATTGTTTTAGATAAATATTGGGAATAGGATATGCATTGTTAGGATTCCAAAAGTTAAGGAATTTTCAGATAAAGTCATATTCCTAGTTTAGTGGGGTTAGGAGATTAGTTTCCTAATTTGTGTTGTACTCTTTGTATATATATTCTATTAAGTGTCAATAAAAAATAAAAAAGAAACCCCAAAATTCTGATATAGTATCAAAGCCCTAGGCTCCAATTTTTATTGGAAAAATTAACTAGGAATATGACTTTATCTGAAAATCCCTTGACTTTTGGGATCCTAACAATGCATATCCTATATCCAATATTTATCTAAAATAGTATCTATTATTGCGAATTTCACAATATAGCAGTTGTATCAGCTGCAAATCAAGCACTTTGTTGCGCTTTCATTTTTGAGATTCTTTTCCTTTGTCTTTGAATCAGCCTTTCATTGCTGATTAACTTGGTTAAGTAGTTAACTACATATAGAAGTGAAGGACAATGATAGAAAACAAGGAGAGTGGATCAATCATTGTGGCTTCATCAGATGAAGTAACCAAGACTCAATCTTCAGTGGATTTACAGACCCATTCAAACTGCCTACAAATTGGATGGAAAAAATTATCTCAAGTGGTCACAACTTGTTCGAACCGTTTTGAAAGGTAAAAAAAAAAGATTAGTCATTTGTTAGGAACTAGACCAAGTTCAGAAGATCCAAGTTTTGAAGCATGGCATGAGGACTCATTGGTTATAGCGTGTCTTTGGAATTCAATGATGCTTAAAATAAGCAATATTGTAATGTTTATGACTACAACCAAAGACATTTGGGATGCAATTCCACAGACATACTCAAAAGATAGGGATGCGGCCCAAGTGTATAAAGTGAAAGTCAAGATTGTTACTTCTAAACAAGAAAACAAATATGTGACATAATATACCAGCTAGTTGAGAAGTCGTTATGATAGGAACTTGATTATTATCTAGTAATTCAGACCAAGTGTCTTGATGATGCTGCTATACCAAAATAGTTCATTAAACAAGATAGAGCCTATGACTTCCTTATAGGATTGAATTCCGAGTTTAATCAAATAAGGATCCAAATACTTGGAAAGCAAAAAGTTACATGCTTTAATAAGGTAGTGGCTATTATTTAGAGTGAAGAAAGTAGGAGAAATTTAATACTTAATTCTTAAACTTCTGATGGTTCAGTTATGGTAGCTAGAAGTGAAAAGTAGGCTAGAAAAAGATTTGATCCAGAGATTGGAATAGGGTTTCAATCCAAGCCTCAAAATTGTGGTGACTTGTGGTGTACCTACTGTAAAAAACCATGTCATATAAAGGAGTAGTGCTAGAAGTTGCAAGGAAAGCCTCCTAGTCATGAGTGGGGATAGAAAGGATATTAACCGAGGGGTAATGGACAAGCACAAGTTACTATAAGTACATCTCAACAAGAAGATAAAGAGGACTTAAAGGGCTTCAATCAAGATAAAGTGGAAAAGATGAGAGCATTCGTTAGCAACCCAGAGAAACTTGCAGGTACATGTACCTTTGTACATTTAGGTATGTGTTCCTTTTCATTTGGATTAAAAGCCTCAGATAAACATTTTCAGCAATCTTGGATCGTGGATTCATGAGCCACAAACTACGTGACTCATTCATCCAAACACTTTACCATCTATTCCGCTTGCCCAAGCAATAAGAAAATAGCCACAATAAATGGATCCTTAGCAACTATAGCTAGCATAGGAGATGTCAAAATAAACTCATACATAACATTGAGAAATGTTCTCCATATCCCTAAGCTATCCATAAATTTAGTATCTTTAAAGAAACTCACATTAGACTTACTTTGTAATGTTACAGTTCATTCAAGCCATTGTTTATTTAAGGAGAGGGATTCAGGGAAGATGATTGGAAGTGCTAGAGAACGGGATGGTCTTTACTACCTTGAAGAAGTAAACAAGTCAGACATATCCAGGAGCAGATTACCCTATTCATTCATGTCTGAGCCTATGTTGTTGAAAAAAGAAAAATCTTATATCATCATAGGTTAGGTCATCCATTATTTAGAATTATTAAATCTCTGATTCCTGCTTCGTTTGCAAAGCTAGATTTTGAGAGTATTCATTGTGAGGTGTGTGAACCTGCTAAACACAAGTGTATACCTTTCCCTATTAGCAATAAAAGAAGCACTTTTTCCTTTTATCTTATTCATATTGATATCTAGGGTCCCTCAACCGTTTCAAATGTGTCAGAGGCATGATGGTTTGTGACTTTTATTGATGACTGCACTAGAGTTACCTGGGTTTTCTTGCTCAAACATAAGTCTAAAGTTAGTTTTGTACTTCCACAGTTAGTCTCTATGGTAAAAAACTAGTTTGGTTTGAATATCAAAAGACTTAGATCAGGCAATGCCAAAGACCACTTCAACCAAACTTTTACTCTCTATTGTCAAAAAGAAGGGATGCTTCATAAGTCTTCCTGTGTCAAAACACCTTAACAAAATGGTGTGGCCGAAAAGAAAAATGGACATCTTTTAAACCAAAAACGAGCATTGTTATTTCAAAAAAGCGTTTCAAAATATTTTTGGGGCGAAGCAGTTTTAACAGCCACTCTTCTCATTAACAAACTACCTTTTAGAGGCCTAAGATTCAAAAGTCTAATGGAGGTACTCTCTTCATTCTACCTAAATATATCCATTGCAAACAGTCTTGTACCTCACATTTTTGGGTGTGTGTCCTTTGTTCATATTCATAGCTAAAATTGTGGGAAATTGGATCCTAGAGAACTAAAGTGCATCTTTATAGGGTATTCATCAACTCAAAAAGGGTATAAGTGCTATCATCCTCCTTCTGAAAAATTCCATGTGTCCCGAGATGTAACCTTCAATGAACAAGAGATTTATTTTGTCCAACCTTATCTTCAAAGGGAGAATCTCAAGGAAGATAAGGAATTCATTCTTGGATTGTGTAAATATGATCCCTTACTTCTATCTAAACCCAGTTACATGCCTTCAGTTCAACCATAACCATATCCTAAATTTGAACTCGAACCCATTCTTGAACCTAAATATGCTTATGGAGATGTGTGCTTTGGCAAAAATCTGGTATACTTAGGGTGGATAGAGGTTAGTTTGAAATCTGTTAATATAAAAGAATCTGATCTAGATTCCTCAAATGAGGTGACAATTTCTGATTTTCCTACTTTGCAAACTAAAACTGAGGTACAAATTAGTGAGGAGGATCAGGACCAACCTATTTCCAGTAGGAAAGGAACCAGAACATGCACCAAAAGATCATTATACCCACCCTCACACTACATGTCCATTCAAAACTTCTCACCAACATTTAAAGCCTTTCTTGTAAACCTTAATACGATAACCATTCCTATAACCTTATATGATACATTGTCTAATGAAAAATGGAAACAAGCCATGGATATGGAGATGGAAGCACTAAGAAAGAATAAAACCTAGAGTTTCATGCAATTGTCAGCTGGAAAAAAGTCGGTGGGCTGCAAATGGGTGTATACTATGAAATGTAGGACTGATGGATCTCTTGGAAGGTACAAGGCAAGATTGGTAGCCAAAGGATACACTCAAACTTTTGGGATTGACTATATCTTGAGACGTTTTCTCCTGTGGCTAAGAGCAGTTAGAGTAATTTTATCTTTAGCTACAAATTGGTTAGGAAATACAACAATTTGATGTAAAAATTGTATTTCTGCATGGGGATATTATGGAGGAGATTTACATGACCACCAACACTATATATAAGTTGAATAAAGCCTTGTATGGATTGAAACAATCTCTTTAGGCCTAATTTGGCATATTTGCAAGAGTCATGTTATCTATGGGATATAAGCAAAGTCAAGGAGATCACACATTATTCATTAAGCATCCAGCCATAGGGAAAGTAATAGTATTACTAGTTTATATGGATGACATCACACTAACGGGAGATCATGAAATAGAGTAGCAAATCTTGAGTAATTATTTAGCTAAGGAGTTTGAAATTAAGACTGTTGGGGCCCGAATTTTTTGTATATATTATTTATTTAGTTTTTTATGATTTATTTATTTATTTATTTTTATAATATAGTCCATTAATTTAGTAAGCATAAGTAGAAATTAGAATTTAAAATAGAAAAGTTAGAATTAAATTAAAATATAGTTAAGGTATTGAATTGAATGGACTAAGGAGTTAATAGGTAAATGGGCATTACATTAAAATGAAGGGCAAACAAAGAGAAGGTTATTTTTGGAAGACAAGAACAAAAATGTTGTCTTGAATTAGAAGAAGAGGAAGAAATCATAGGAGAGAAGAGAAAATAAGAGAGAAAAAATTAGGAGAAGAAAGAAGAAGAAGAAAAATTATGGGAGAAGTTAGGATAGAAGAAGAAAACGAAGAAAGAAGAGAAATCAAGCTTGTTAGAGGTAACAATCCTCATCTTTCCTTCTTGCTTGAAAAACAAAAGGGATTAGAGAGAGAATGGGTTTGTGTTGGAAGAAAGAAAGGAACCCATTTTCGATTTTTGTGGGTCCTTGGACTAGATTTTGATCTTCCTTACCTAGATGGACTATAGGTAGGTTAAGTTTAAACTCAATTTTAGCATTTTTGATTATTGAAGTTTAATGAATTTTCATTTGAATTTGGGTTAAATCTAATAATTTGGTTTGTGTTAGGGAACCAAGGAAATCTTATCCAAGAGCAAGAGGAAAGGCACAATTGAGTCCGATTTTCCAAACAATTTAGGTGGGTAATTTGTTTATAGTTATTGATGAGATGAGCAAATTGCTTACTTGTGTGTGTATATGCTTAATTGCTTAATTTTAACTTGTTGGAAAATGCATTATGATGTATTATTATGTCATGCCTTGAAAGATGGTATGACATTTTGTATAATCAAATAGAGAAAGCATAAGAAGCATGAAAGTATGAGCATGCAATGAAATGAACTGAGCATAAGAATTTGCATGTGTTTGGGCAAGAAAGAAACCATTTAGTTTCTCACGTGCACGTTGATTTAAAGCCTTCTCCTGGTTGCCCGCTTGTGGCATATGAGCTCCTTCAAAACGGACTCATTTTGTTCATAGTGTAAACATTGGTTTCTCCATTTCGACTCATGGGACTCTCAAGCCATTTATTTGTGCATTTCATCTTTGATTTGTCAAGTATGATGCATTTGAGTGCTATGTTTGATGGTTAAAAGTTCATGTTATGCGTTAACTTCCTTAACCATGAGTTTTTGAGCTGTAATGGTTAATGATGGAATTGCTATAATAAAATGAGATATAGATGTATGTATATTGATACATATATATATATATATATATATATTGGTTGTGTGGCTCGTTACCAATGACTATAAATATATTAGCCACTGAGCTTTGTAGCTCAACCCATTATTTTCCACTCCTTAGGTGCAGAACGAGAAGATCGTTGATCTTTGCAAGGCATTAGCAACTACAAGATAAAGATCTTTTGTAACTAATAGCTTTATAAGCATATCAAACATTGAGCATCCATTTGTATTTTGTATTAAGTTGTTGATGTGTTGGTTGATATGAAACTAAAGCTAGGCTCAAACTCTGCTTTGATTTCGTAATGAAATGAAGAATTAAGAAGTTTCTTTTTATGTATGTCATATTTATCTGCTTTCTTGAGATTGCTAATTGCTATTAGTGTTGGCATAGTATGTTGTGTTGAAAGGTTGTATGTACATTTAGTAGTTGAATTGATATGGAGTGATATTGCACTAGAAGAGTTGAATTCAGGAAGATTATGAGTAAACGTGAGGTTAGAATGGATGTAGGAACTATTGGAAAGGCTTTAGAGGGGTTTAGGTGTCACCAATGTCCGTTAGACGGACTTTAGGTCCACTAAACGGACTTTCTCAGGTCTAAAAATGTCCCCAACTTAGTCCATGTCTGTTAAACAGACATTAAGATCATTAAACGGACCTTCTCGGGTCTGAAAAGTACCCCCGAGCCTATCTATGTCCGTTAAGGGGAGATGTATGTCCTTTTAGCATACATACACGGGATATCTATAGTAAATTGCAATTTTGACCCTTTTGGAGGCAAAATCTCTCTTTTAGTTCTTACGAAAGTTGTAGATCTAGAAGTTCTCTTCGAAACCATGCTCAAATAACCTTAATCCAACATCTCTAGTGAAAGTTATGCCTATTGTTCCAAAATAGGTACAGTTAAAAATTGTGGGCTCATCGATACTTTTCTATAATACATTTTAGGCTTGAATGGAACTCGAAATGTACTTTGTAGAGAAAACACAAATGAGTGATATGTTAGGGTGATATTTAAAGACATAAACATAAGAATGGATTGTCGTATATCCATTGATCAAATAGGAAATTTTTGTGATGTTATGAGAATGAAGATGAACTGATGATGGCTAATGAGAGTTCATTGAAATAACCCTATAAGATAATACGCTCACGTCTTATGATATCCAGTGTTGGACTCTAAAAACGGGGTCCAACAAAGACTATAGGAAGGTTAAAGTATTTTCTGAGAATTGAGGTAGCACACTCCAGAAAAGGACTTTTTATATCCTAACATAAATATGTTATTGATTTACTCAAAGAGATAGGTAAAGTTGCATGCAAACTCACAAATACACCGATGGACCCGAACCTTAAGCTGGGAAAAGTAGATGAAGATGTTCCAGTCAATAGGGAAATGTATCAATGACTTATAGGATGACTCATTTATTTAGCACATATTAGACCTGATATAGCCTATGTCGTAAGCATTGCAATAGTCCTAAAGAAACCCATTTGGCAAGCAACATATAGAATCTTGCAATAACTTAAAGGAATGTCGGGAAGAGGGATTTTGTTTAAAAGAAATGGAGATATGACACTTGAAGCATATACTAATGCTGACTATGTAGGATCAATAGTTGATAGGAGATCTACATTAAGGTACTATACCTTCCTTGGAGGGAATCTTGTCACATGGGGAAGCAAGAAACAGGAGGTAGCAGCATGATCTAGTGTAGAGGCAGAATTTCATGCTATGGCATAAGGCACATATGAATTACTGAAAATCATTCTAGAAGAATTAAAGATTAAGTGGGATGGTCCTATAAGACTTTACTGTAATAATAAATCAGCAATAAGCATAGCTCACAACCCAGTTCAGCATGATAAGACGAAGCACATCAAAGTAGATAGACATTTCATCAAGGAGAAGTTAGACAGTGGTGTGATATGCCCTCCGTATATGTCAACTCAAGGACAACTTATTGATATTCTCACCAAAGGATTAAGTAGCTCAATATTTGAGAATATTGTATCCGAGCTAGGAATAGAAAATTCCTATTCACCAACTTGAAGGGGGGGGTGTGAGAATTCATAATAATAGATACTATTTTTGATAAACATTAGGTATAAGATATGCATTGTTAAGATCCCAAAAGTTAAGGAATTTTCTAATAAAGTCAGATTCCTAGTTTAGTGGGATTAGGAGATTAGTTTCCTAATTTGTGTTGTACTCTTTGTATATATATCCTATTAAGTATCAATAAAAAATAAAAAATAAACCTTAAATTCTGATATATATATTCTGCTTTAGATTTTGCTATGACTTCTTGCTTCTTTGAAGTGCTTCTCGTGTCATCAGCACTCCTAGCCCAATCACTATTAGAATATGATCATGAGTTACTAACTCTACCTCTAAATTCATATGATAATGATTTACTCATCCATCTGAATATGTTTTATTTTAAATTAATAGGTCCTACTTAACTAAATTTGTATAATTTAGTTAAGTAGGACCTATTAATTTAAAATAAAACATATTCAGATTAAAGAGGTCTTAAATTACTTAATAAGCTTTACAATAAATAGAGCTTTAAAAATAAGAATATATTAACACCAACAAATTTAGGAAGCCTAATACAAATAGTAAAAAAAATGGGAACAATGAAATCACCTTAAATAATTAGGTGGTACATGTTAAACAAACAGGAACACAATAAAATATGAACTTAAATGATATCTCCAATCTCAAAACGAAGGAGCCTAATAGAGGATCACTTTAAGGAGACACTGATAATGTAGTTCAAGATTCATAATTGATGGTATAGGAGGGTGGAAACTTTAGATGATAAGCAAGGAAATGAAGAGCCAAGTGAAAAAAATAATGAAGTTGATCTTTAAGCAAGTTCAACTCCTAAAAGCTCAGGAAGGGATCTTAGTACTAATGGGTGTAAAACTAGGAAAAAAAGAAACAAAACTAAGCATTAAGATGAGCATGTTAACGTGGAATGTTAGGGGCCTAAACTGACCAAATAAACAATTGACTCTTAAAGACATTCTTAATCTCAAACGATCAAGCTTTTTTGGCCTTATAGAGACCAAAATAAAGGCTAAGCAATTCCATAAAGTATTGCCTTTTTTCAGAAGCATTGGATTAATATTAGTAACCGTGTTGCTAATCCAAATGTAAACTTTATAATGTCTATTTATCTCTCCATCTATATCCTAGTAAATTGGTGTTACACAAACCAATCTATTCATTTTCAATTGATTCTTAAGGCCTCAAACTCTCCTCTAGTAGTAAATATGATTTATGCAGGCAATTAGGAGTATAAGAGAAACATTTTATAGGCAAAATTGATTCAAAATGAATCCTCAATAAATTTTCAATGGTTATTAACTAGTGATTACAACTAAACCATGTACCTTATTAAATCATAAGGGAATAGAAAATGTATCATGTATAAATATCATGAGCTCATTTATTTAACTTTTAATTTGTGTCAAGAGGATTTAAAATTTGATGGAGGCTTTTTTACCTAGAGAAACAATCAGAATAGGAATAGACTAATCCAAATCAAATAAGAAAGATGTTTTGTAAACAGGACTTGGATGCATAGATTCCCTAATAACTACACTCATCTTGGGAATCCCTTGATCTTTGATCACTCTTATATGATGGTTGATTTGGATATAAGGTTAGGAATTAGTAGGTTCCCTTTCAATTTTTTAACTCTCTACTTCATTATGTCAAATTTTAACATAATGTTTCTTGTGGAATATATGCTTAAGTAACATCCTCTCAAGCATATTAGATTATTCATAAACTTAAAAGGATTAAAGATGAATGTATATAACTCTTGAGAAACAATTACCCTATACTGTTAGATTAGAAAGAAACCTTTGATGCATTAAATAAGGCCCAACAAGCCCCAATGCTTCATCCTAAAAATATATCACTAAAGGTAGTATAGAGAGAAGAGCTAAAAAATTATTACAGTACCTTGGAGACATATGGCTTCCAGCTAAGACAGATGGCAATAATGCTTTGGTTACAAGAAGGAGATAGAAACTCCAAATATTTTTATAGAGTGATCCAATTCAGGAGAAATAGAAATAAAATCGTATCACTAAAGGATTCTAAATGGATTAGTATATATGATCAATAATGACTCAAGGAAATGGTCAGGGAACACTTCAGTAATATCCTAAGGAAGCTAAGTACTGTTTTAGACTTTTATGAGGAGATAAAAAGTCACTAATAGGCTAAAATTGATTGAGAAGGTTACATAAAAAGAAATTTAGGCAGTACTATTCTTACTCCATCTAAATAAAGCACTAGGGCTAGATGGATTTATTGCCAGGTTTTTTCAAAGCATTTATAATCAACATAAGTTTAATGGTGCTCAATACATTTATGGAACTCTTTAAGAGTATAAGGTTATTAACTAAATAGAATAAGACCTATTTATGTCTAGTTCCTAAGATTCGTAATCCATAAAGTATGAATGATTACAAACCAATTGACTATTGTAATGTTTTATGCAAATTTATTTCAAAAGTCTTTGCTAATAGAGTGGGAGTTACTCTACTTGACATTATTAAACCAAGTTAAAGAGAATATATGCATGGGAGGAGTATAAGAGTTGTTATAATTCTTTCACATAAGTATAAGAGACAATACATGCTTGTATATGAGCTATTCAGAGGTTATAGCACCAAAAATCATATCAAAAGTTATACCTTACATAATGACTTTGCCAAGGCATTTGACATGTCAATTGGAAGTTCATTTTAAGCTCCATCCATTTGCTTAGATTTCAGGTTCATAGATTATATTAGAGCATGCATCACTTTAGTCTCTTACTCGGTCATTGTCAATAGGGAACCCTTTAATCTCTTTAAAGCAGGTCAAGGTCTCATACAAGGAGACCCTTTATCTTTATATTTATTTACTATCACAATGGAAGTTCTTGAATCACTAATGTCAGATTTCATTACAAATGTAGCAAATTGGGTATATCCCAACTCATATTTACTGATGGTCTCTTTATAATCATTGTTGTAGACACTAATGCAATCAATATACTTATCAAATCATTGGAAAGTTCAAAGGAATCTTAGATGTGTGTTTTAATCCTCTGAAAAGCTCATGTTATATGTCCATATCTTCTCAATCTAATGCAGGCTTAATGGCAAATTTTATGGGACTAAAAATTATACTTCCTTCTTTTAAGTATCTAGGAGTATCAATCTCCTTAAATAGATTAAATTCATCTCAATTCACCCCATTGATAAACATTATTAAAAGGAGACTCTCATCTTTATGCAACAGATTCCTCTCTTATAGAGGAAGATTATAGCTTGCAATCTCAATACTTAGCAACCTATATACTTATTGGTGCTTACATATGGTTCAACTTAGAAATATAATGGAGAAGATAGATAGAGTGGTAAGGGACTTCATCTAGAATGGCACAAGTAATGCCAACAAGATCTTAAGTGTAAGATAGAGCATATTATATTTTCCTAAAATGTGAAAGGGCCTAGGAGTGACTTCAACAAGAATAATGTCTAAGATACTCATTGTAAAAAGGTTGTAGAAAATGCATAGAAAAACAAAATTTATGGATGAAATGGGTCCACACTTATCACTTCAAAAATCAAAGCATATGGACAGTGAAGCCTAAACACTCCTAATCCAACTCATTTAAGTTTATCTTAAATATTAGATCTCTGTTGTAACCTTACATAAGGTATAAAATTGGCAATAGAGAGCTTGTTGACTTCTATTTTGATAATTGGCATATTATAATGCCACTATACTCCAAGTAAGATTTCCAATCACTCAAGGCTACTATTCCTCCTAACATTAAAGTCAAATTCATCATCTTAAATAGTTCTTATTCATGGTCTTTTCATTGTTAAGTTGTTATTTTGTGCTTATTTTGAATATAAATCTCTTTAATGTGTTGAAATTACTTTTCAAAATTGATGGATTTGTTTGTTAATTGAGCTTAGATGATTTTCAACTCTTGAGAGATGAAATTAAACCAAAAAGATGCAAGGAAAACAAAGATAATCCTAAATTCCAGACTGGCAGAAAAATCATTGACTAAGCATGGACACGTGCAAGGACAAAAATTGCCAACAAAATATGTTTTTAAATATAGATCTGATTCACCTAAGATTTTCATAATCTTGAGAATTAGATTGATACCTTACTGATGGGGATCTATAACCTGAATATGGGGAAAAGATTATCTGTTGAAGATCATAAAAAGGAGGAGATCAAAGAGCATAAAGGGAGATTTTTGCTACTGTTCACGTCAACCATAATTAGGAGTAGTTTACGTTTTCTGCAAAGTTTTTTAGTTTTGCTAGGAATTTTCATATTTTCTGAGAAAAGACCAGGGATGGAGACGTTGTATTTTTCTATTTCTTTGTTGATTTTCACTTTCGTTATAAGTTTCTAAATCATTTTTCTTAGTTAGGGGAAACTATGTTATTATTTATTATGTGTGAGATGTCCGAATAAAGTTTGTTTTGTTGATGAATATTGAGTGCCTTCCGAATTGCTTTTTACAATTGAATTGGTTGATTTTTAGGATGAGCAACTGGGAATTGATTCGTTTAATAGCCAGATTAGTAGGATATGAAGTTCAATTTTGCTAATCACAAGTGGCAATTAGGATTACCATCTTTACGTTAGAGTTGGAAATTCTAAGAAGATACTTATCTTGATAAAATGCATGTCATACATGTGTTGTCTTGCTTATTAGTTTCTTAGTTCATAAAGTTATTAATCAATTAAACTTAAGATTGTATCTAAGTTGTTGACTAATAAGAATGTTTAGAATACATGTTTCTATTCATTTAAACTGAAAAGAAAACATTAACCAATGAATGTTTGTTGATGGTCTTAATTTTAGATCAAGGATCTATATTAATATGATAACATTGGTGACCCGAAACTGAGGTTTGTTTATTAAATTTTCAGATTTGATGTTTTTGTTAAATTTTCGATTTCAACTATTTTTTAATTTATTGAATTTCCGTGAATAACCCCCCCCCCCATTTTGTTTAGTTTTGAACTCGTATATTCTTTACCGATAAAATTTCTCGTGGGAACGATCTCAACTGTTCACTAACTACATTTTTCATTGCTAGAGTTACTAGTAATTTGGTTGCAAGTGACAGCAGTATTAAATTTTGGTGCTGTTGCTGGGGAATTTCTCAATGGTATATATATGTTACACGAGTAGACAAAACAACTCAACTTCTATTTGATTCAGAGATCGAGAAGACATCTAAAAGGTTACAAAAATAGAAGAAATAGCAGCAGCAAGTGTAAAAAATGGAACGGATGGTAGCAATTGCACTCTTCGTGATCTAGTCGCACCCACAGATGCTCGACAACCCCATTACATCAACTTTCCTAATTTAGGTGATAACAATACTTTTGAATTAAAATATGGGCTAATCCATTTATTATCGATTTTTAGGGGTCTGATGGGAGACAATCTGTACAAACACTTGAAAGAATTTAATGTAGTTTGCATGGGAATGAAGCCAACGAATGTGACGAAAGAGTAAATTAAATTATGAGCTTTCCCATTTTCTCTTAAAAATGATGCTCAAGATTGGTTGTACTATTTAGTTAGCGAAAACGTTCAAACATGGGCTGAAATGAAAAGGCTTTTCTTTGAGAAATATTTTCCAGCATCAAGAGCAACCAACATTTGAAAGAAAATTTGTGACATTCGACAACATATGGGAGAGACACTCTACAAATATTGAGAAAGATTCAAGAAACTTTGTGCTAGTTGTCTCCATCACTAAATAACTGATGAGTTGTTGATTCAATACTTCTATAAAGGTCTTTTGCTTACGGATAGGAGTATGATTGATGTTACAAGTGGTGGTGCTTTAGTTGAAAAAACACCGACAATTGCAAGGGACTTGATAACGAATATGACTTCTAATACACAACAATTTGAAATACGTGTTAATTATGGTTCAAAACAAGTGAATGAAGTGAACGTGACAATATTAGAGAAAAGATTAGATGACCTTACTTCTTTGGTGCGACAAATTGTAGTCACGAAGAAAGAAGAAGCAAAGGTATGTGGAATATATTTAATGTTAGGACACTCCACTGATGCATGTCCAGTTTTGTAGGAAGAAAACGTAGAACAGGTGAATGCCGTGGGAGGTTTTGCTAGACCAAATAAGAGAAAATATAACCCATTTTCCAATACCTATAATCCGAGTTGGCATGATCACCCAAATTTGTGTTATGGGATCCTCAAGGACAGCAAGCAACCACAAATTTTTAGCAGTTTAGACAACCATATATGCCTCGACAGCATCAAATTATAACATCCAATTCTAAAGGTAAGTCTTCTTTGGAAGATATAGTTCAATCTTTTGCCACTAATACTTTGACATTTCAGCGGGATACTCAAGCTAGCATCCAAAATCTTAAAAATCAAATGAGCCAAATGGCAACTGTCATTAATTGATTGGAAGCACAAAGTTCTAAAAATTTTCCAGCACAATTGGAGATCAATCCGAAACAAAGTGCTAAGGCTATCACATTGCAGAGTGGTAAGGAATTGCAAGAACCACTTCCAAAAATTTCCAGAAGAGAGGTAGAAGAAGAAGCAACTAATGAAGAATCTGCATAACTAGAAAAAACGTGGATAGGTCTGCATAATATGGTTGTTCCACCCCCTTTTTCAAGTTAATTTTCCAAAGCAAAGAAGGAGGAGCAAGTGAAGGAAATATGGGAGACTTTCAGAAAAGTTCTGGTAAATATTCTTTTACTTGAAGCAATAAAATAGATCCCACGGTATGCGAAATTCTTTAAGGAACTTTGCACTTCAAGCAAAAATTAAAATTTGATGAGAAAGTACAAATGGGGGAGAACGTTTCAGACATTTTACAAAAGAAAAAGCTTCCAACTAAATGTCAAGACTCAGGTATGTGCACTATCCCATGTCAAATTGGTGATTTGAG
Source organism: Erythroxylum reticulatum (assembly GCA_025504915.1). Lineage (NCBI taxonomy): Eukaryota > Viridiplantae > Streptophyta > Magnoliopsida > Malpighiales > Erythroxylaceae > Erythroxylum > Erythroxylum reticulatum. The sequence continues at coordinate 43,410,638 of JANSVA010000218.1, read as the reverse complement.
AATTAAAAAAGCAATGTTAGATTTGGGTGCATCCATAAATGTCATACCATATGATGTTTATAAATCTTTAAACGTAGGAGCTCTTAAAGAAACTAGTGTAGTGATTCAATTAGCGGATCGCTCAAATGCTTATACAAAGAGTGTGTTAGAGGACATTTTAATTAGTGGAGAATATGCTTTTTCCAGTTAATTTTTATATTTTGCATATGGGGACCAATGATGCATCTTCTTCAACCCCGATTTTATTCGAAAGGCCATTTTTTAAAATCATTAGAATGAAAATTGATGTTCATGATGGATCATTGACAATGAAATTTAATGGTGAATTAATTAAGTTCAATATATACAATGCCATGAAAATTCTAGATGATGAACAACCAATTATTTCTATGGATTTTATTGACATATGGGTGCAGGAAAATTCATTTTTGAAGGGTAGAGATGAACTTGAGACAATTTTAGAGATAGGAGAAGCACCATGGTGGAAGGACAACAAGGAATTAGTATTGTCCAATAACAAAATGGAAACGTTGTTATGCCAACTGGAGGATACCAAACCAATGATGAAGTAGTTGTCGTATATGAAAATGTCCAGAAGTAGCACCAAGCTATTGTTGTCATTGGTCCAGCCACCAATTTTAGAATTAAAGAGTTTGCCTTGCCATTTGAAATACATCTTTTTAGGTGAGCAAGATACGTTACCTGTTATAATTTCTAATAAACTTACTATTTTACAGGAAAAATCAGTTGATTCACACATGCTAAGGGAGGACGAAGAAGCTTTCAGTTGGACAATGACCAACTTAAAGGGTATTAGTCCCACCATTTGTATGCATCGAATTTTGATGGAAGATGAAGCGAAGGAGGTGAGGCAACCTTAACGTCGTCTAAATCCACCCATAATGGAAATGATGAAGAAAGAAATTTTGAAGCTTCTTGACGTTGGCATCACCTAGCCAATTTTAGATAGCAATTAGGTAAGTTCAGTCCAGGTAGTTCTAAAGAAAACTGAGGTAACTGTGGTTAAAAATAGCGATAGTGGGTTAATACCAACTCATGTTCAAAATAGTTGGAGATTCTGCATAGATTATAGGAAGCTAAATTCAGTTACTAGAAAAGATCATTTCTAACTTCCATTTATTAATCAAATACTTAAAAGACTTGTAGGTAAATCTCATTATTGTTATTTAGATGGTTATTCAGGATATCACCAAATTTTGATTGCACCTAAAGACTAAGAGAAAACAACCTTCATATGTCCATTTGGCACCTTTGCTTACTGAAGAATGTCATTTGGGTTGTGTAATGCACTAGCAACATTTCAAAGGTGTATGGTAAGTATTTTCTTTAATCTTGTGGAGAATTATATGGAAATTTTTATGGGTGATTTCACGGTTTATGCAAAGTCTTTTGAAACATGCATTATCAACCTTGAAAAAGTGCTTAAATGTTGCATTGAAAATAATTTGGTTTTAAATTATGAAAAGTGTCATTTCATGTTGATCAAGGCATAATTTTGGGTTATACTGTCTCTTCTAAGAGAATTGAAGTCGATAGGGCTAAGATAGATGTTATTTTATCTTTATCTTACCCCACGATTGTGCAGGAAGTTTGTTCTTTTCTTGGTCATGTAGGGTTTTATCGTCAATTTGTCAAGAATTTTTCCTAAATTGAGTAACCCATGTGTAGACTACTCCAAAAAAATGTGAAGTTTGATTTTGACGAGCCATGCAAGATTGCATTTGATGAACTCAAAGAACAACTTACTACAGCTCCAATTATTCAGCTACCGAAATGGGACATGCCATTCAAGCTAATGCGCGATGCTTCAGATTTTACAATTAGTGTCGTGCTGGGCCAAAAAGTGGACAAGGTACTTCATGTTATTTATTATGCATCTATGACACTTAATGATGCCTAGAAGAATTATCCCACGACAAAGAAAGAGTTTTTAGTCGTAGTCTTTAGGTTGGAGCAGTTTTGGTGATACCTATTGGGCATGAAGGTGATCATTTATTCAGACCATATAGCTCTAAAATATTTAGTGAATAAGAAAGAAGCCAAGCTGAGATTGATTTGATGGATTTTACTTCTTCAAGAATTTGGTTTGGAAATCCGTGACAAAAAAGGAGTTGAAAATTTGGTGGTCAATCATCTAAGCAGGATCACTCCAACTATTACATCTGATGTTCTTCACGAAAAATTTTCGGATGAAAGTCTCTTAGCAATTCAACAGGTAATTCCATGGTATGCTGACATAGTAAACTTTTTGATGACTGAGTCTCTACCTAGTGATTTATCTAGAGCTGCAAAAGATAAAATTAAACGAGAGGTTAAATATTACATTTGGGATGAACCTCATCTTTGGAAATTTTTTTTTGATCAAATTGTTAGAAGATATGTTACAGATGATGAAATTCCTTCCATATTAAATTTTTGTCATTCATTTATGTGGGGGGACCCGTTTGGTCCCAAAAGAACTACTCGAAAAATTCTTGAATGTGGACTATTTTGGCCTAAGTTGTTTTATGATTCTTACAAGTTTTGTAAGTCTTGCGATCATTGTCAAAGAACAAGTAGCTTGGGATCAAGAAATCAAATGCCACTCACTAACATCCTAGTATGTGAGATTTTTTATGTATGGAGAATGGACTTTATGAGTCCTTTTCCTTCTTCTTTTGGTAAGAAATACATTTTGCTTGTTGTGGATTACGTTTCGATATGGGTTGAAGCTAAGGCTACTTTGTCTGATTATGCTAAAACTATTATAGATTTTGTTAAATCTAACATTTTTGTGAGGTTTGAAATGCCTCGATCTATCATTAGCGATCGAGGGACCCATTTTTGCAATAAGATTTTTTAGGCTTTGATGGAAAGATGTGGTGTCACACACCGGGCTTCTACAGCCTATCATTTGCAAAAAAGTGGACAATCTGAATTGTCTAACAGGGAGATGAAATTCATACAAATAAAAGTGGTGAATCTAAATAGAAAACAATGGAGCTTACGATTAGATGATGTCTTGTAGGCGTACCGGGCTGCTTACAAAACTCCAATAGACATGTCACCATATAGGTTAGTTTTCAATAAGCCTTGTCATTTACCTGTGGAAATAAAGCATAGAGCTTATTGGGCTGTGAAGCAGTTGAACATGGATCAAGTAGAGGTTAGTAACAATAGGAAGTTGCAATTGCAAGAGTTAGAAGAGATTCGTAATGAAGCGTATGAAAATGCAAAAATTTATACGGAAAATACTAAAGCTTTTCATGATATCATGATTTCTCATTAACAATTTTCAATCGGACAAAAAGTTCTTCTTTATCATTCAAAGCTTAAGTTATTTCCAGGAAAACTACGACGTCACTGGCTTGGACCATTTATTGTTACTAACGTTTTTTCTCATGGTGCGGGAAAAATTCAAAGTTTGAATATTTCTAAGGTATTTAAAATTAACGAACAGTGCTTGAAACCATACTATGAGAACTCTTCAGTTGAGTGCGTGGAAGAAATAGAGTTATTATCCCCAACCTATCTCTAATCATGTAAGTAATGAAACATGTCCAGTTAAAGACTTAAAGAAACGCATTTGGGGCAACTCGAAAAATTTTCAAGTTTATTTATTCTTTTTATTTTTCAGCAATTTTCGTTTTCATTTTTATTAGGATTGTTTTATTTATGAATACAATTTTAAGTAATCTAGCATTTTAAAATTTTCTTTTTTTGCAAATTTTTATTATTTTTGTCTATTTTTAAAAATCATAAATCTAAAATTTTTTCTCTTCCCGTCGTTCCCACCATTTTACCGCCTATCTTTTTCCTTCTTCTTCTTTTACTCACTGAAAGCCTTACCCTATTATATGAAATCATGAATAGCCCCCCTCAATTTCAAACAACACCCACTCTTTTAATTTTTCATTCATTGTAACCCACCCAGCCCCAATCACCGTCTTGTAGTTTCATGTTCCCTCTTTTGCAATTTCATGATTTCATTTTCACAAAGATTCAAGTCATGCCAAGGAGAAAGAGTGAATCTCAAAGGTTGGCCTCCCCAATAAGGTCTTTTATTGACATTCCATCTCCACTGCAAACCACCACAACAATGCCAATTACTGCAGTACCCACGCAAACCACACCACCAATTTCATCTGCAACACTAGGGCCATCCACCCAAAACAAAACAAGGAAAGGGAAGGAAGTCAAAAACTACATCCAATGGACCTCTTTTTGACTCCCAGAAGATATGGAGCGTTTTCAGCAATTCAGTCAAAGGAAAATCTATCATTGTAAGTGTATTCTTTCCAATACTCTTGAAGCATTACAAGTCCATGATTCTTTTGCACAAATGATGGGTCCTATTTTTTGGAGTGTGTTTTCTAGAATTAATTGTCCTGCCTTTGTTGAAATGACAAGGGAATTTTATAGCACATTTCAATTTAACTTTTATGAAAAGTTTGATGTGTTTGCAGAAGGAATTGTAGAATTTTGGCTGATGGGAAAAGAGTTTGCTTTATCGATTGTTGATTTTAATATGGCTATGGGATTTGTTTCAGCCGATGAAATTAAAAATGAGTTGTTTATCAATTTTGGATTTGATTATCATAAGGAATCTAATGCGTCAAAATTGTGGATTCAATGGTATGTTGATCCTAATCCTTATGATGCTAGTGTTTCTAAGAGTTATTTTTTTAGAAATCTTATTTTTAAAATTATTAATCGACTCTTAGCATACAATTTTTCAGGACATCGGGATTTTTTGGAAACATTGTGTAAAGTAGAATTTTATTTTCTGTGGTGTATGGATAGGCACATTCTTGTTAATTTAGGCTTTTGGTTTTTAACACAATTTCAATATGTGTTAAATAACAAATCTAAACCATTTGATTCTTGGTTCCTATATCACACAATTGGCCATTAATTTGGATTTATTAGATCTTAATAATACTGACATGAATGTGGCATATGGTATGAAACCTTTAGACATAGACTGTTTGCACAGGATGAGAATTGTGGATTTCAACCATGGACAAATAACTTTCACAAATTTGGGCCCAACTACTCATTTCACTACATGTTTAACCATAAGAAGTTGGGTTTCAATAGCTAAACTGTGTAACCACCAACCTCCTAAAGCTAATTTGGATGACCATCTCAGTCATCTCAAACACCGAATGCACCGCATGGAGCATAATTTGATGGCTTATCGGGAGTTTCAAGGATTCCAACCTCTGCACTTACCAACACCATGATTTTGACAGTCATAAATAGAGAAGCATTCTTTCCTCTTTTCTTTTATATTTTTGCTTCTTTAATCGTTTGTCCTAACATTGAGGGCAATGTCGGTCTAGGTATGAAGGAAGGAAATGGAGTATATATATGCGACTCTTTTCAGTTTTGCATGCTTGTTATGTTTGTTAAGCCATGAAGCTTTATCATATTAGTTCAGCTGAGATTAACTATGTGCATGAAATTAAACTGGGCAACGTGAGTCTAAAGTGAATCATGTGGATTGATTGCAATAACTGATCTTATATACTTAGTCAAAATTTTGACATTTGAGTAAAGAGGTAATTTGTGGAATTAAGGTGAATTCTTGAATTAAACCTGTGAGTGGATTTAAGCCTCAGTGACATCATCTTTACCTCATTCTATTTTCTTTGCATTGTGTGATGCTCCTCTAATTAAGCTTGCCTTCAGAATTTGCATTGAACTAGATTGAATTTGTCTTATTACATGGTTTATGGAAATAATTAAAGCCTTTCTTTGTTTTTACACCCTTTAGCTTAAAAATGACCCACCTAGTTATTTTCCCTTTGTAAACACTTTAGGGCCTTTAACCTTGTTTATTTTTCCAATTAATCACCATATAGTGAAACTAAAAAATCCCATTAGTCTTACCCTATCACAAGTTGAATGAAGCACTGAGTAATTTGGGACTTTTGTTCTGTATTGTATTCTGAGATATTTTTATAGCTACTTCTACTAATGTGTTTGTTCAATTATGTTGCTATTATTTTCTCTTGTTTTTATTGTTCTCCTTTATTCTTAACGTTAGCCAAGTTAAAAGAGAGAGAAAAGGGAAAAAGGAAGAGAAAGAAAGAAGAAAGAAAATAAAATAAAAATCAGAAAAAGAATAAAGCATAGCAGCATTAGTTCTAACAAGTAGCTGTAGTCCTTTTTATTCATGTTTTATCTCATAATTTTAATTTAAGTGTCCCTTTTACTTGGTACTTTGTGAACGTTTGTGATTAACTCTTACCATTTTTACCTTACCTTTAAACCTAGCCCCATTGTAACCTAAAGTCCTTATGATATATGAGCTCATATAATTCGAATGAATGATAACTGGTAAATTTGCAAGCCTATGGTAGTGCAATCTGTTAGAGGGAGGCTTGAAAGAAACACTTAAGTGTAAGAGAGAAATATATGAGAATAATTCACTTTGGTTTCATACTTGCCTTTTGAACAAAGATGTCTTATTTTGACTTTGTTTATTTATATCGGTGAAAATTGATTATGATGTATGTTGCAACCTAAGTCTTGCTGGATCAAGTTAACGGATTATGTGCACTTAATCTTATGAAGGACGAATTGATAGAGTGTAATGGTTTGGTATATTTGCTCAAGGGCGAGTAAGGTTTGGTGTGGGGGAATTTGGTAAATTGTTATTTTGTGCTTATTTTATATATAAATCTCTTTAATGTGCTGAAATTATTATTCGAAATTGATGAATTTTTTTCTTAATTAATCTCAGATGATTTTCAACACTTGAGAAATGAAATTGAACCAACAAGCTACAAGGAAAGCAAAGATAATCTGAAATTCCAAACTGGCAGAAAAAATCATTGACTAAGCATGGGCACGTGTAAGGATAAAGACTGCCTATACACTATGTTTGGTTGCTATCCCCATGAGTGGGGACAGATGACAGGGACATAAAAGTCCTGTACTCTGCAGTGTTTGCTTACTGTCTCCACCTATTTTTGTCCCGTCTCTAGAGCACAGGGACAGAAATTTTTTGTACCTCTTATAACTGTGGTACAATATTTCTCATCTCCGTCTCCAAAACAAAACACATAAGCAACTTCCAGAAATATCCCTCCCTCCACATAAACAATTTTTTATTCTTAATTATACTATTAAACTCATTATTATTATTGTTATTGTTGTTGTTATTA
>JANSVA010000218.1:43382137-43395903 GCA_025504915.1 Erythroxylum reticulatum | reverse complement strand
GTCTCATAAAGTTGGACTAACATTAATTACAATTTTGGTTTTTAAATAAATTACCGGTTAAGTTACGTCATTTGATCTAGATAAAGATAATAAAGTGGCCCAATAAATGATCTAGATTAATGGGTCGAAGTCTGGATAGAAAATCGGTCCCGATCAGTATGGACTGGGTCCATATCAGTCTTGTGATGGGAAAGCCCGATATGGAAGCTATATAAAAGTTAATGTCTCCTACAGTTACTCAAGAAATCATTCACGAGCATAAGGTTCTTTGACCTGTTAAGAGAGCTCGTGATTTGAGGAAACTGTAGAAAGGCCTAGCCCGTGAGTCGGTGAGCACTTTCCACTAAAGGCCTCGGGAGATTCGGAGACGGTTGGAGCTCGGAATTGGCATCGGAATTAGAGATGGAATCAAAATCTAGGTATTCCACATTACCTTCGTTTTTAATCCTTTCATGTAGATCCGGGGTACGTAATAAAGCTCTCACTATGTACTAACAAATTCTCCCATGCATATGAGGGTAAAAACATTTTAAAGGTTCTTTTAATTTTTAAGCCTCATTCTATATAAAATCTCTATATTCCTACCAAGAATAAGTATCCTAGTGCAGAAAACTTTTGACTTCGTCTAAAGAGCCTTTTGGAAGAGAAATGACTCCTCATGTAGTCGTTTCTGGAATGACGTCTCATTAAAACAATAGTCGTTTCTAGGAATTCCTACCAGCCCTTGGGTAAGAAAAAAACAGAGGCTAATTTTGATGGACTACTAAAGTCATCCACAGCTAGGGTTGTAGTTAATTGATTGTATTGTAGTTTTCCATTGATAAATAATGCAAACAAACAAAAATCCTCCATCAGCTTTATGCAGATCTATTATTATCAGTCGATATCTGTTATAATTACCGTTCACATTTCACTAATGATCCTTCCAGCTATCCCAATGCAGTCATTATAATGTGTAACACTTACTGGCTAAGAATCAAACATGAAAGTCAGTAAATGAAGAAAACGCGAAAAATACCTATTTTACTTTTTGTAACTTCAAACAAACTTTTCGACACTGAAACCAAACTATCTCAAAAACTTTTATAAAAGTTGATCAATCGAATGTCGTTAACGTCTTTTTATCTCTTTCTTAATGTGTGAATCTATCATCGGGCTATAGAATCCAAACATTCACAACTTACTTCAGCAAACAAGAGACCTAGATAACTGTATATAGTAACTGTATTATGCCTCCTCATCACTGGCTCATTGCATATCTAGCCCACACTAATTACAGTTCATTTCCTTATCTGGATTTTAGCCCATCAAATCAAATTTTTTATTAGGCTATTTTGATTCAAATTTGATTCACTTAATTATAAGATCGTTAAAATCCTAAAATAATAATTAATTATTATCCAACTTCAGAAAATTACTAACAATCTCCCTCTTAGACTAAAATTAACTACATTAGTTGTAATAACAATAAAAGCAATAAAAACGATTGAGCCAAATCAATGTATAGGTCAACCCATTTTAAAAGATCATTTGATCTAAACATAATAAAAGTATATCATTCTATTCCATAAGGCTTTCGATACCAGAAAATATCAAATGTATGTGTCATATGTAACACAAATACAATATATATAGTCATGCATATTTAATACCTTACTAATATGAATAAGAAAATGGAGTGTGGCAAACTAGGATGATACCCGTTTGATCTGAAATGTATCATCTTTCTGTTTGTAGGTTTCAATTTCTCTGAACTTTATCCTAAACAGCATTAGAGAAATTTATTTTTCTCTTACTGAATGATAAACAACATTAAAGAAAACTCTTATAGGATTAAACATTTATATCCCCTTATGTCATATCAAAACCACAGATTTACATATATATAAGTATATGTCCTAATAATATAGGTTTAAGGTCAATTTGTACATATAAGCTCAATGACCTTCAAAATGCTTAAGATCGATACAAATTTTAAGACTTTTACCTGTATCACGAAATGTATAATAACATATATGATAAAGAATAAAATGATGATCATTTGTATTGGTAAAACATACTGCCATGATATATGAAAAATATACAAATGTATAAGAAGCAAATATAATGATCCTTAAGAGATCGATGGTTTAGTTGTGTGTAAGTTTTAATTATTAACCATCGATAATCTACAAGCACACAGTTCGTTAGCGTAGTACCAAAGGTGTTGATTCCACACGGAGGGAACTAATCTAATCCTAAAATCTAAGGCTAGAAATAATATCAAAAATTCAAATTGCACGAAACTAATACGAGAATTTAATTCAGTCAATCAAATTAGGAATCAAACATGAAAATACTAATTACTAAGCAATTGCAACATACCCAAGAATCAATCGAAAGAAATTACTAATTGAGATAAAGGAAATTTTACCTATTTTTAATGTTAACCTAACTGATTATGAATTATCGAATTGTTAGTTCTAGACTATCCTATGGTTGGTTACTCTCTCTCGAGTTATAACCATTAACCTTAAATTATAAACCCTAATCAAATTATGGAGGTTGTAATCCCTCAATTCAAAAACTATTTAATTAGTTCTGAAGTTCTCTAACAAACTATTGAAATAACCAATAACCCTAAATCATAAACCCTAATCAGATTATGGAGGTTGCAATCTCTTAATTCACAACCTATTCAAGTAGTTCTCAAGTTCTCTAATAAACTATCGGAAACCTATGCAAGATCTCTCTTCGCACAATTTCTCGTTCTAATTCAATTCTTTTTCTATTAAATCACCTAACTCTTGTTAGTCCAATTTAATCATTTTTTCATTATATTCATCCTCTCAGTTTATTATTGAATTATGTAATCGCAGAATCAAACCACAATAAATCCAATAAACACATAAATAATCATATTTTCATTAATTCAAGAATAAAATTTTAAATGTAAGTTCAGAACATCCTTAACATTCTAGATCATATCATCAACTGCTCAATCCAATTATGTACATTAATAAAACTAAAAATAAACAGAAAATACAATCTAAATGAATGATGGAAGGTAACGATGTCAGGAAACCTTCTAATATGGGAGGTATGTCGAATCAACTTTTTCTCCTATTCTCTCTTCCTTCTTCTCTTCCTCCATCTCTCGATGATTTCTTTATAGGGTTTCTCAAGGTGGCTAATGCAAAAAACTCATTGTCCCTCCTCTTTGTGTTCTTTTTATACTTCTTTATGTTTTGGGTGACCCTAGGATTTTTTCAAGATTCGAAAGGTCCAAAAAATCTCTCGAAACTTGACATTTGTGAGTGCCTGCATATCTGCTAGATGTAAACCATGACCGTGGCCTTGCAAGTCGTGATTGTTGGCTATTTCTAATCTAGTTCTTCTGTCATGATCATGGCCTAACATACCGCGATCATGGGCCATTGTTTTGACCCGAATGTCTCCAAAACTCTTTCGTTCTTCGATATTGACCTTGAAACACTAGCAAATGCATTAGGGTATCTCAAAAACATAATATTTAAGCTCAAAGACCTATATTAAACCATAAAACACAAAATATAAATAATTAACAAATTAACACAATTCTAACTTAAACACATACAAAATGATTGAATTAATAGCTAAACACATATCAAACTATGCCCTAAAACACGATGCAATTTACACTTATCACTAACTAATAGTGTTTAAGGACTTTACTACACTAATATTATATACATGTCTTTCAAAAACAAGTGGGTGAAGTCCCTTAGTTAAATGATCAACAAGTATATCTTCAATCCTCAAATGCTTCATCTCTATCTCACCTTTCTGTATCAATTCCTTTATGGTCAAATACTTAACCTATAAATTCTTGGACCATGTGACTTTCTTATTGATGTTACTAAAAAACACAATAGAAAGATTATCACTATATAACTGAATGGGTCTAGTCACTGACTCAATGGACAACTTAGAAACCAAGTTCCTGGATCAAACTGTCTATTGTCAGCCCCATAGCATACCACAAACTTTGCATGCATGATTAGAAGCTCCGCTATCTAGCCACTAAGAACTTGATGTGGCTATAGCAAAATTAGCGTCATGGATCATACAAGTCAAAAAGTTACCTGATAGTTCCTGCTTTTCTTTTCAGGTTTTTATTTATGGCAATCGAACTTTTTATGTCCCTTCAACAAAAGAAAGACCTCATACTTTTAACATCTACAGGACCTTTAGCAATGTTGGATTGACCAATATTCACATGTGGATAGAATTGAGATTTCTTAACTTTAAAAGTTTGAGGGCTACTAAGGCTATATGAGTAGTGTTTTTAAGCTTCTCCTCCTTAGCAACACATCGAGCAATCAAAGCATTGATGTCCCAAGCCTCATCCTGAGAATTGTACATTGTAACCAGAATACCAAACTCTTAAGGAAGTGTATTCAGAGCATGGTGTAAAATGCAAAACATCAGGAATGATGATGTTCAACGCCTTCAGCTTACTCTAGACGTGGACCATCCTAATAATGTACTCCCTCACTCCCCCTTCTCTTGTAAAACTCATAAAGAATAAATTCTTCATCAAGGCATTTATCTCTGCATTAAAGATACCCTATATCTCTGGGAGACATTGTTCAGGAAGTCCTTTACCATGGTTGTTTTTAGAAGTCCACTTAGTAGATGGTCTGGGATGGACCTCTTTATGGTCAAACAACACATTATTTGACCTGTCCCAAGTTGTATATGCAACCTTCTAAGCCTCCAAGCTAAGAGATGTAGGGGGAGATAAGCTATCTTTAACCATGGCCATATTAATGTTTGTCATCTCCAAAGTAAACTCTACATCTTACTTCCACTTATTGAATTTGAAACTAGTAAGGGTTTCAATAGTGACATTGTTGTTATTTACAGAAAAGATCACTGAAAAATTGACAATGTAATGATCAACACAAATATAGGATAGCAATGATACTCAAAGTCGTAAATAGTATTTGTACTGAGAATCTTGTCACACATATCATGAAACAATTATGGGCTGAATATATAATACATGTAGATAATATCTTCACATAAAAGTGATCAGAGTACACACCATTAACTCTTATGGCTCTACCACCTGTGGGTGAATAGATCACTCTAGCAATGGCTTCCTCCATCAAATGTCTTTATACACATCTCAAAATCTCATTTAGGGCCAACACCTGTGAGTTGAATAATCAAACACAAGACCAAAGACATCTCTAAACACGTAAGTAGAACAATTAAAATATTAACTCAAAAGGCCATCGTGGTGAGTACATTCTCATTAGTACCTAAATGGATCCACAAACAGAAGGGATATACCTTTATATCATCCTCACATTTTGTATGGGCATATAATATATGATAACGTACCATCAATAAATGTAAATCCTTATGCACATTCTCATTATCACATATTAATGCTGAAAACATTATCAATTAACTTTATTTAAGAATTTCACAAGAAAAATCTCAATCAGAGTGATAATCGTGCAATACTGAACAATAAATGCACCATATGAGATATCAAAACCACATGTACCTTTTTATTTCATGTTCAAAGCATGAAATTTCAATTTAAATTTGGCTTTAATAACCTTTATTTGATTTTCTGAAGTTAAACCTTACTTATTACCAATGTAATAAATCCAAAAAATTAAAAACTCTCTTTATAAATCACAGGACTGCAAAACTAACCCAAAATGACTGACGGGACAATTTAGTGACTTTTAAAACTTTAAGTTTTCTTTTTTGGTTAGTGTAGGACTAACATCAACATGACATCAGAATAACGTCAATAGTGCGAGTGACTAGAGGGCACATGCGTTGCTTGACGCTCCTTTAGATGCACTAGGCAAATGCATATGCACACCAATGCACCTTGAACCTTTATGATGCATATGACACATGCACCATATGCACAGATGCTCGCATCGTTTTTGGCCCTTGTGCCACACGTGCCAAACACGCAGTGCTTCCCAACATTGATTTAAGAGACACAAGCACTTATGGTTGGTTCTTTCTAACCTAAATCTCCTTTGGTGGCTTCTTCTGCTGAAGGTTCTTCCAAAAACGTCTAAATTTTCTGTTTTGAGCATTATGGAATAACAACTTCCTCTCTAGATCTTGATTTTTGCTTCTTTGAAAAATCTATCTTCACTATTTTGCTCATTATTCTCTTTAGAACATTTACCTTTATAACCAACACCTTAAAAGTCCTCTTCGTTTTTACCAAATTTCAGCAATTGTTATAGCTTTTTGATACCACTATTTAACATTCTTTTTTCTTTTTCTGTATTGATCAACTTTAGCTTTGTTTCATAAAGTTCATCTATTATTGACAACAACTTCCTCTCTAGATCTTGAATGATAGCCTTCATGGTCGAATTCTCCTTCTTTGGCTTCTCATTTTGCTTATACGTTTTCACCCATTTGATATATATTAATTTATAGACCTTGCAGATGTCTTCCTTTTTAAATTCTAAATTGTTGTCAATGCTATCGCAATCAGAATTTGAGTTTAGAACTGAAACATCGATATTTTGGTCATCAGTCTCTTCACTGGTTGTTACTAAGGAAACAGTTAGACTTTTGCTGTTTAAAGCAACCATCATAGCCTGATTACTCACAATTTATTCTTTGATGTCGTACTCACTTTCAGATTTATTACCACTCCAAGTGCTAATGTAAGACTTCTCTTTTCTCCTTTTAAGAGTTTTACCACATTCTAATTACATATGTTTAAATCCTTGACACTCATGACATTATATCTTCTTTGTTTTTGCTTGTTGTTTAAAGTTATTATTGGATGAACTCCCACCATTATGTCTGAACTTAGGTCTGTCTTTCTTCATCTTCTTTAGCTACTTGCTGAAATTTCTTATTAGTGACACCACATCATCATTTTCATTGGAGTCGTCTCTTGAATCATCCAAAAATTTAGCAACTTCAGCTTGCAAAGCTAATCCTTTGTTTTTTTCACACTTATCTCTCAAAAAGTTTATCTTAAAATTTGTGAGAATCCTAATTACCTTATCCAAAGATAACTCATTAATCTTAAATCGAAAACCAAACATCACTAAACGTTTCAGGTAAATGGAACAAGGTAAAGTCTCCTATTTTCATAATGGTAACATAAAATGTAGAGTGGTTTATGCAATCTGAATTATATGTACGTACTCAAATAATAACAATGGTAATAAGGTGACAACTGAAGTTTGAGATAGATAATATGAGAATTGGGATTCACACATCCTCAAGATTCCTTATCTTTATGCTTAGAGTGGGAAAAAAACCTTAGTGTTACAATTCTCCTCTTTGGTATTTTGTTCGTTGTCTATCTTTGTCCTTTTTGGGTTTTGCAATTTCTCGTTGTATGCTGCGAAGGATCCTTGTTATATCCTTTATCTCATATGTGATTTTGCAAATTAGTGAAGATTTCACCGGATGGGTCTATCGGTGACCCATTATGAAGAAGAAGAAGAATCGTATTTATAGTTCTTTACGATTCAGAGTTAAACCGGTTTATTGTTTAACCAGCTAGTTTTTATTCATATTGGTTAATGATAAAAATAGAACAAAAAATTAGGCCAGTTTGAGGTTAATCTGATTTGATCAATCGGTCTGATCTGATTTGAAAATCATTAGTTTTAAATGCTATCCGGTCACATGCAATATTTGAGTCCCTTTCTTGATTGAGAATCTCACCTGCTATCTATTTGTTCTATTATTGTCTCAACTAGAGTTCTCAATTTAATCCATTGATGGAATTTTGTTTCCCGTATGTACATTTTTGCTTTATTATCGCACTCTATGTCAACTAATGATACGTTGAAGGAGTCTATGTATCTTAAAGCTATTGGAGAAGTGAAATATATAACATGCCAATAGACTTGGAGTTCATTAATATCTTTTTTTCCTTGGTTTGTAGTTAAACATAGAGAGTAATTCAATTTATATGAGAGTTAGATATTGTATAGTAGTGGAGATGATTGAAATTTGATATTGACAAAGAAACATTGATGGAGTGATTGATATTTTAGAAAACATTGAAATTATTTTAAAATGGGTACGGTACTTTTTAGAGTGTTGAATGGAGTGTTATTTCATTACAAAACTAGCTTATGTGAGTCTCTCTAAATTCTTTTGGGTAAACTAGGGTTTTGGAATGAACAAAAGAAACAAAGTTTTGTATTCCTGAAATGTACTCCCATTGAAATTTGGGAAAAGAGCACTTAGTTCACTATTAGCATAGAAGAACCTTAGACATTGCTGTGGAAAAAGGAAACAAATCTTAAAGCATTGTCTAAGAGGGATAGATCACCTGTTTCCTTTACCTTATACCCACTTTCTTCTGTGAGCATCAATCCATCTAATAAATAGGAATATGAGAAATTGGATAAATAGATGCTCATAGTGGTCACATCTCATTGGACCCTGGACTTGTCCATGTATTCCATATTGGTGGCCGCCCTTTCCCTTTGTAACATGGCATTGATGCCATAAAAGGAAAAAGAAAAACAGAAAAGGGTCATTTTTAAGTATTGAATGGATTGTCCTCTCTTTGACTACATATATATTAATATTTGTGAGAGGAAGAAAACTTGATAGGCATAGTCAAACTGAGTGGTCCGTGACTGGATTAATTCAAAAACTGACAGAAGAAAAAAATGATTTCACATTTTCTTTCAACAAATATCAGGGAACCATTTTAGAGGATATATTGATCAGAAAGCATGGAATTGATGCCTTAAACTCTTTCTAGGTTATGGCTTAGGATGACCCTGAAGGTCTTGCCTCCTTTTCCCTTTGTAAAAGTACAAAGAGGAGCCTAGCTCTGTTCCAGGCTAAATGGAACTTGGCAAGCTAGCTTTTGTTCTTGAAACAAAGTTGAAGTTTTCTTTTCCTTTTTACTAGTATAATTAGTGTGGGTGACGCAAACATGTGCTGAAGCAGTCACCATTAACTTGGCATAGATTTTAATTCACCAGGTTTCTCAAGTCAAATTTTGTATTCATACCGAATGTTGACACATTGATCTAAAGCTCAAATCTACTACTCCTTTAAAAATTCATGCTTACATGATATGATAGGGTTGTCGATGATGATGTAAGTATTACATTATCTTGACGATTGAAGTAAGCGTTCGATTTGTCACAAACAAATACAATCGCTCAAGTGAATTAAAACCGACATTATACAGATAATATAAATTGGCAGATAAAATATGGGACGACGCGAAATATATATTTATAGAGAGAGAAGGAAAATATTGTTATTGATAGATGTCACCCTTACTCGTCCTCTCTCTTTCTCTCTCTCTCTCTCACTCTACCACTATTTCTCCGTGGCTCGTTGATGATGCCTATAGTTTTGTTTTGAGGAATTTGGGTGAAAGGCTGTGTTACAGGGAGTCGGTGGTGTTTGTATGGAAATGGATGCGCTCCCACCACCTGAACTGAGCTTGGATTTGAGGCCTACTTTTGTTCCTATGACAATCACCGACTTCCTTCAGGAGGTGTCGGTGATCAGGGATGTTTCCGACAAGGCTTCCAGAGTTGATGGTTTTGTTAAGGTTTTGGAAGATGAGATTAGAAAGATCAATGCTTTTAAAGGCGATCTTCCTCTTTGCGTGCTCCTTTTGAACGATGGTTGGTTCCTTGATGTATGTACACACATATAAGATGATGTTTTAAACAATGTGATGGTGATATGAATAAGAACCAAAATGGTTTAATTCGTTTCATTGGGTTGTTTTCGATCAAAATTGGGACTTTGGATAATGGGTTCAAATCATCACCTTAATGGGTCGATGCCAATAGATTTCATCTTTTCTTCTTTTGAAGTGATTGTGAATGTGGTTTTTGTTTCTAATGTTATCTATATTCTTCTTCTTCTTGCAGCGGTTTTGTTTCTGAAGAACGAGGCAGTGCAATGCACAGAATCAAAGAGTAAACCAATGTTAGAAGAGTTCATTCCATTGAAGAAAAAATGTGCTAATAATGAAAATGATCAAATGAAAAAGGAGGACTCTAGAGATAAGAAAAATTGGATGAGCTCTGTTCAGTTGTGGAACGGTGATGATCCGACCTCCAGTGGCAAAACCATCTTTGATTCAAAAACAAATTCCAGACTAGAATATAAGGTACAAAAAAATTATTCACATATGAATGAAACTGGCGTCAAGTTTATCTTATGCGTCTCAAAGTTCAAAGCTTTAATTCAACAGGAGAACTGGGAAATCGAAATTGACTTTTGTTTTCTTACTTGTGCTTCGTAGACTTCAAAGAAAGGGAATCTGTTTGGAAATGAACATGCATTTCAGACCTGCAAGAACAGGAGTGGAACGAGAGCATGTATTCCGTTTAAGGCTTACTCTGGATTATCAAAGAAGGATGGCAGTGATAAAGAGACAGTCCCTGACTTGTCTCTTGTGACTCCTGGAATCAAGAATTTGAGAGAGGAATCGGGCTCTACTGTTTCAAGATTCAGCTGAAGTAGAACGGTTTCATCTTCTGCACCTAATTCCCACTCAAATATACGAAACAGACCTCAATCATATCAGCAACAGTCTGCCCGGAAGCAGAGGAGATGTTGGTCACCTGACTTGCATCGACGGTTTGTCAATGCTTTACATCAACTTGGAGGTTGTCAAGGTTAGGACAGGTTGCGAAACTCGATGTCATTTTTTAATTTTGACGGTTGATCACGTCTTTTTGTCCTTTATTTTGAGAATTTGGTGTTGCGTGTTTGGGATGTGCATTTGTTGCTGGGTGATGAATGAGAGTTGAAAAATGTTGGTAATTTTGTCTATGATCTTATGTTTGCTTAGTTATTGTCAAATAGTGTGTGTACATGATGATTAATGAATGTGCCGGTGGTATAGAAGTTGAACTGATTGTACTTTGATTATTGTAAGGATGCTCTTAAATATCTTTATATCTTTTTGAGGTATGACTCGACTTCTTTCAAGCATTTAAATTGAATTTTCCAAAAATTGCAGCTGCTACTCCAAAGCAGATTAGAGAGCTCATTCAAGTTGATGGCTTGACCAATGATGAAGTGAAGAGTCATTTGCAGGTGAGGTCTTGGTTTTATGCCTTGTTCAGTACAGGGAAAGCATGAGAAAAATGAAACAAAATGTTGATCTTGCTCATACAATCTCTCTTCCTTTTCTTCATTGCTCTGAGTAACGTGAATGCTTTTGATTTATGTGGAAAACTGATTAGAAATCTTTACCACCATGCCAGAAATATCGACTCCATTCAAGAAGAATTCCACCTGCTTCAGCTGGCTCAGCAAAACAATCTTTAGCTGTTTCTGGAGGTTTCTGGATGTCTCAAGATGAATATGGTGAATTTGCAAAGACAACCAGTTCACAAACTGGCTCTCCTCAAGGCCCTAATCGAATTAACAGGAAACACTGGAGGGACCTCAAATACTGGAGTTTATAGCATGGAAGATGATGAAGATGCAAAATCTTAGGATTACAGCTGGAAAAAGCCATGTTAAAAGATCAAAAAAGATGATTTATAGGGTGATATCCACCGTGAATTTTGCAGATAAAATTACACATGGGAGGATCATATGAACACACAAATAAAATAATTACTGTTTCTTTACATAATGAAGCGTTATCTTGAGAGTGAGAGAGACGGTGAAATAGTGAAGGGTTAGCATTATTTTCTCATAAATGGTATATTTTTATAAAAGAGACAAGGTTTATCCTCGTCCCCATTTTATAGAAACTATCCTGTTGTTTGGACCTTTGACGATAGGAATTCCAGGCAATGTGAGACGTAGAATGTGGGTGGAATTAGTCCGCAGTCACAAGATTCCTCCTCCTGAGCTCTTGGTCGAAAGAAGACGTACCTTTATTGGTCTGGGAGTACGGATTCAATTGATCTTTCTTTAGATTTGGGACTTAAATGGCTTTCCCTGGCTGTGTGGTTTTACGTGCTGTGAATGATGGAACACTGTGAAGTTACATTCTCAACCACTTGCGAAGCATCTTTCTACAACTTTTTCCAACGTACCTTTTACCTTGCCTATCATCTGTTTGTTAAAAGTCCTCCTTACATAAAGCACTAAACTGCTACAGTACTTTGTAAGTCTTCTTTTAATAACCCTACTATAGTACTTTACGCATTTCTGCTACAATACTTTGCACAATCGTCTGCTATGCTCCACCATGAATTCCTACAATTCAAATGAGTCCAATATGCACACAGCCAAAAAAGTTCGTACGCGAGAATGGGAGAAAGACCCTACCCCTCTCACATCGTCGGGACAACAAACTCCAATAAGCTATAGCGCGGTAGTTTTTGGACCATCAAGACCTAAAACTGAATCCATTGACTTAGCTTGGCCGAACGAGGAACCAACCGAACTTACCGAAGGTGATATCAACATTGTTCAGGGGACCCATGGATTAAGCATCGAACTATCCAACACTTTCAAGGGAAAATTGGACAAAGTGTGGGCTAATGCGGTGGTGATTAAGCTTCTCGACAGTAAGTTAAGCTTCATTATGTTTCGAAATCGCCTACACACTTTGTGGCACCCTAAAGGTCCGATTAAAATTGTCGACCTAGCAAACGACTTCTACCTCATCAACTTCAGAGAAGAGGGGGATTACGTACATACCTTAACTCAGGGACCTTGGATCATCGTCGGGCACGTCCTCTTCATGCAACCGTGGGCTCCAGACTTCCAGCAAGCAATTGGTAAAATTACCCACATGGTGGCGTGGTTTCAGTTCTCCGACCTCCCCATCACTCGTTATCATCCATCCATACTCACCGCACTCGGAAACTTAGTTGGTCGGATAGTCAAAATAGACAACAACACGCAACAAGCTTACCGTGGCCACTTCGCTAGGGTCGCCGTCAATGTTGACATCAGCTCGCCCCTCCGATCGGTTGTGGAGCTCGATGGTGAGCTCATACACGTCGCCTATGAAGGCTTACTGCAAATATGTTTCCACTGTGGACACGTCGGCCATGATTCCTCGCTCTGCCCCTCACGTCCGGCGATAGTCCCTGAACCAGAGGGCTCATCTTCTCCTCCACCAGAAATTTCCTCTATCGATCAAAACCCCTCTTTTGCCTCTGACACACTCCAACGACCAGCCTTTGACCCTTGGATGCAAGTGCAGCGGAAAGCTCGCCGACCTCCAAACCCCTCCTTGGGCCACCGCAACCCTACCTCCACTTAGGCTTCTCTGGGCGTATCGCGTGGATCGCGATTCTCGGCTCTCTCCGCCACCGACCAGCTCATTCCACCCACGGCTACTTCCCCAACAGTTGAAGATCACCATCGCAACGTCTCCCAAGGTCCGTTTGAATCGAACCACCGAAAGGGGAACTCTCCAAGTCCTTCATCCAGAGGCAACTTGACACACCAATGAGGGACACGTCAGCAGTTCTTGAAGCCTCACGCCCTTCCCAAGCCTGACATCGTTTTCCCTTCAGCCTTCCCAGACCTTAGGCCAGCTCTCCACCTCCGAGCCCACTGCCCCTCCCAAGCCCACCTACCCTCCCTTGAAGCCCTCTGCTCCTCACCCAGACAGCCCCACCCACGACCCAGCCCATATTGTCCTCACCATTCCCTCACATGTGGACCTTATCCTCCTCGACCTAACCTTCTCGATGCCCATCCCAACATATTTAGGCTGCAGCACCATGGAGGAGGACTCCACCGAGCCCCGAGACCCTCTTATCCCCCGTCCCCACGGTCCTCTCCAGGCCCAACCCCCTACCCTCCCAACC
>JANSVA010000218.1:43356553-43382037 GCA_025504915.1 Erythroxylum reticulatum | reverse complement strand
TGACTTTACTGCCATTTATGCTAGCCCCACTTATGCCCTACAAAAATTCCTCTAGAATTATCTCCCCCACTTAGCACGGATCACTACTACTCCTTGGTTGCTAGAGGGTGACTTTAATGCCAAATTGGAAGCTTCCGATAAACGTGGAGGGTCACGCCTGATACCTATCATCAATCCGCACTTCCATGACTGTGTTCATCATTGCAACCTCCAGGACTTTGGATTTTCTGGGCCAAGATTTATGTGGAGGCGCGAGCTAGTTCAAGCTAGATTGGACCGTGCCTTCCGTTCCCCTTCTTGACTCTCGCTTTTTCCTACCACTAGGGTTACTCATCTGCCTTTTCTAAAATCGGACCATTGGGCTCTTCTCATTACCTTTCCTACCTCTGTACCCTCCACTTAGCTAAGCCAGCCCTTCCGCTTCCAATCTGCTTGACTCATGCACAAATGCTTTGGCCAAGTGGTAGCTGACAACTGGGCACCCGACATCTACGACTTTAGTGGAGCGCTCCGCAACCTGTCAGACACTCTCCAGCATTAGAATAACACCACTTTTGGAAACATATTCATCGCAAGAAGCGTCTCATGGCTCTTCTAGCAGGTATTCAATAACCTCTGGAGGACATCGATTCCCCCTCTCTCCGAGAGCTCGAGGCTACCTTGCGACATGACCTAGAGCATGTCCTCTATCAAGAAGAACTTTTTTGGCACCAGCACTCCAGAAGTCAGTGGATCGATCAGGGTGATAGGAATACAACCTACGACCACACTATCACAAGGACCAGACGTCGTTAGACGCGAATCATTTCTCTAATTGACGTCAATGGCACCACGATCTCTGACGGCTCGATTATCAAGAATCTAGCGCGCTCTTTTCTCGAGGAGCTTTACTGCTCTGACGGTCAACCCCTCACCGCCTAGAATATCTGTGGCCATTTCCCTCTCCTCCCGTCCCTTGCTCACACAGACATCACCCGACCGCTTAGCCTCGATGAAGTTAAAACGGCTTTTTTTTCATGGCTCCCAACAAAGCTCCAAACTTCAATGGATTCACAACGCTTTTCTATCAGTCCCAATGGGACACCCTCAGACCTGCTCTGTTCACTTTTTTTCAGCGCATCTTTCGGCATGAAGCGTGGGAGTCAAATGTCAACCGTACAACACTAGTCCTTATTCCTAAGATTCCGTCCCCCTCTGCTATCTCTCAGTTCAGACCGATAGCTCTATGTTCGATGCTGTACAAAGCCCTCTCTAAGATTATCGTAAACAAGATTAAACCACACGTCGACGAGCTCGTCGCTCCCACTCAGTGTAGTTTTGTCCCTGGGCACCTCATCACCAATAAAATCATCATCACGCAGGAGGTCATCCACTCAATGAGAAGGAAAATTGGACGCAAAGGCCTTATGGCTCTTAAAGTGGACTTAGAAAAAGCGTATGATCGGTTGTTGTGGGATTTTATTCAGGACACTCTTATTGATGTTGATCTTCCGGAGTCGCTGATCATCCTAATCACGAAGTGCATTACTACTGTCTCCTTCCAAGTCATCTAGAACGGGGAGCTTAGTGACTCCTTTACTCCCACTAGAGGTATTTGTTAGGGAGACCTGCTTTCTCCCTACATTTTTGTTCTTTGCATGGAGCGCCTAGGACATGCAATTACTCAAGCAGTGGCTCATCGTCGTTGGAAGCCTATTTAATTAAGCAGATCTGGCCCACCCTTCTCTCATTTATTCTTTGCCGATGATCTCATCCTTTTTGCAGAAGCTTCCTCTAATCAAGTGCTCATCATTCGAGACATTTTGAACTTCTTTTTATATGGCTTCCGAACAACGACTTAGCCCTGCGAAATCGTGCTGCTACTTTTCCAAGAATATCTTTTCGTCGACGTGCCACTCCTTAAGCCATGAGATGGGTTTCCACGTGACAACTGACCCTGGATGTTATCTTGGAGTACCTCTCCTGCATCAACGGGTCGGCAAAAGAATTTACCAGTACATTCTCGATAGGGTCCAGCAACGCCTATCCTGTTGGACAGGCCGATCGCTTTCATTCACCGGCCAACTCACTTTGCTACAGTCTGTGTTAGCTGCTCTCCCGAGTTACACGATGCAGACTGTCCGTTTGCCCCGCAATCTATGGAACGAACTGGAGAAACTAATGCGGTAATTTATGTGGGACTCGTCTCGCGACCAGCACAAGATACATTTAGTCCACTAGGACAAAGTGTGCAAACCTAAGGACAGGGGAGGATTGGGCATTCGAAAGATTCGTGAGATGAACGATGCCTTCCTCACAAAACACGATTAGTCGTTGATTGCTAATCTAGCGGCGTTATGAGCCCAAGTCCTCTCTGCTAAATATCACTTCGATGTCAACACCTTACCCACCTCTATCGAAACTACCGGAGGATCTATGGTTTGGCGTAGCATCAAATCTATGTGACACATCGTGGCCACAAGCATGAAGTAGAGGATAGGTGATGGCACTCGAACACATTTTTGGCTCGACCCTTGGCTAGCTGGTATTGGACCGCTTCTCGCCCACACCACCTAACCTATCCTAGAGCATTCCCTTCACCTCAGCGTTCACCAATTTGTGGATGAAACAGGTAATTGGGATCGGGAAAGTCTCCACTCTTAACTCCCCATACAAATTTGTCGTCTTATCGCGGGCACATTTCCTCCTAAGTATTATCTTGGCCAGGATAAATTGATCTAGGCGGCTTCTGACACTGATCTCTTCACCATCGCTTCTACCTAATCCATGCTTATGGGACACGATGCCCTTCCACCCCATGGAGTATGGCAAGCCATCTGGAAGTGGACGGGCCCTCAACGAGTTAGAGCCTTCTTGTGGTTACTTTCCTAGGAACGACTCCTCACTAACCAACATCGAGTCCGTCGGCACCTCACGACTGACAGCACCTGTCCTCACTGCCACACTGAAGAATCCCCCTACACGTTGTTCGGGATTGCCTTAAAGCTTGACGTGTGTGGGATACTTTTCCAGTGGACCTCACTCCTCCTGATTTCTATACTATGCCGACTCGACAGTGGATCCTACAGAACCTCCACCACCATTGGTATGTTTTGGGACATGAATGGGCGACTTTTTTCGGAACGACCTACTGGCTCCTATGATCGTGGAGGAATAAGTCCCTGTTTGATGCTGATTTCACTTGGATTATATCTCCTAATTATCTCATTTTGTCTTTTGCAGATCAGATCCACAGGCAACCGAGTGCACAGCCAGGCAGCTACAGGACCTCGCCCTCGCCACCAGCAACTCATTGGTTGGACTAAACCGCCTCCTGGTTGGGTCAAACTCAACACAAATGGCGCCTGCAATCGCTGCTCGGCTACTGCAAGTAGCATTTTACGCGATAGTGCTGGCAACTGGCTTGGCAGATTCTCCCAGAACCTCGGTTGGTGCGATACGATGTCGGTTGAACTCTGGGGAGTTTATACCAGGCTTACGTTAGCCTGGGACCTAGGCTTTTGCTGAGTAGAGCTAGAGATGGATTCTCTCGCGGTGCACCATCTTATTTCTTCCTCGGATCGTCATTTCCAGCTGCTCAACCCCATTGTCATGGGTGTCTAGGAGCTTCTCATGTGGAATTGGTTTGTTGCTCATTGTCACGTTTACCGAGAGAGCAACAGATATGTTGACTGGCTTGCTATTCACGTAGATCATTCTACTGTCGGTCTCACCTTTTTTACTACTACACCTATAGGGTGCCAACGCCTCCTTGATGATGATATATCGGGGATCTGCTTCCCCAGACTCATTAGGTAATCTCTGATGTTTTTTTTCCTTTTATACAAAAAAATGATGCAATCCAGCCATGGGAACTGTTCAAAGATTTCAAGTCTTCCATTCCAAGGCAATTAATGTTAGACAGTCTATTTTGGGCTTTGACAAACACTTCTCTTGAGTTCTTTTCATTCTAGACTTCTCATTGCATCGCCTGCCTGTTTTGGATTATTCGTGCAATTCTTTTCTTTGGGTGTCAGTAATTATGAAGGGGACCTCACTCCCTCTTGGTCAGAAGTCCCCATGATTTTATCAAGGCACGTCTTTTATTTGGGTGCATAACAAAACAACCACTCTTACATTCGTAGAGAGAGTCTTATATAGCCAATATAGGATTTATAGGGTGTTGTGTAAATTGTTTAGTGAAGTGCAAGTGATGGTACCTCTCATTAAATCCTCCTTCCAAATTCTTATTAAAAAGTAATTAATAAAATAAAGTTGTCATAAAGTCAAATGCCATAATAAAAAGATATAATATAATTATTGCAAGACTTAAACAAAAGATTTAGCAGCCTAAATGTAGTACCCCTACATAATTATGTGCAACAAAAAATTATAAGGTTGATATCACAATCCCAAAAACGTAGTTGAATGAGCAAGAGGAGCCTTAATTTGAAAAAAATAGGTTGTTTTCCATCGATAAAGGGAAAGATGTTTCCAAAATTGATAACGATTTTCTAGCAATGCAAGGGGGTTTTATTGTTGAAGATAGAGAGAGAAAGAAAAAAGAGGTAAGGGAAACAAACAATAGATGAAAGAGAGAGCTCGCAGGTAAGCGAATGAATTAGAAAATTAAAAAAGAGTCAAAAAGAAGATAATTTATAGTTTTATAGAGCAAAAGGGAAATATTAAAATGATGATATTTTATTTTATTATTGTTAACTGTTTCTTTTTTAAAATTGTTTCATAAATAAATTATCTTTTTTTTAAATTTTCCATAAATTAACAATCAAGAACTACAATTGTAAAGTACAAGTGTAAAGACAATGATACTTTTAATAATCTTTTCTTTTTATTTATTAGCAGTCAAAATATAATTTATGGTTAAAATAATTTTTATTTTTGAAATAGAGAACATAATGAAATAAAGTAAAAAATATAAGATTTAATGTATTTTAATAGAAGAAAAGACTAAAAGGATGTTTTTGTCCGAAAAATGCAACAAGTACAGATGTGGTAATGCCATCATAATATAAAGGTTAAAAAGTCTTTTTAAATTCTAATTTCTTTTGATAGACGGTTAAATGAGGTAATAAGTCTATTTTTAAAATAGACGGGTATAACGTATTAAGAGATAAAACACATATGTATAGAGATAAATGTATTTTAGCCTAAAAAGAATAGGGGGTTAAAATTATTCGCAAACAGAAGCGATACAGTAAGTGAGTTAAAAGGAAGAATGTGGTGCAAATTAATACAAAAGTGTGAAATCAAAATTAAATAAGAAACAAATATTGCAAATACTTTTAAATTAGTGATTGAATCAAACAAACTAATCACGTTATCATATCTGAATAGAAGTGACACCTTGGGACACTTTGTATTGACAATGTAATATTGATTACTTTACTATCAATTCAACCTAATAACAAACTGATAAATAGGAAGTTTTACTAAAATATTACATGATGATGTTTTGTTTTGAAATAGGATGCATGACCATATACAGTAATATAACTGTAAAACATACGAAAACGAAGCAAATGTAACGTAAGTGATCATCTTCACTATGAGCCATAAAGTCACCAAAAAAAATGCTCGAGGAGCAACAACATGCTCAAGATGATCATAGAGTGTAAGAGGGTAACCAAACGTGTAATCCTTGAATCTGAGTAGAAATAACAATAAATGATATGTAGATGAGCAAAGTATTCTTAGACTAAAATATATTTTTGGATTTGTTAAAAAAAATTGAGAGAATATAAACTAGAGAAAAATAAAAAATGAGTCTTTAATAAAAGAAATATTCTTATTATTCCTTTATTTGAATCTGAGTAGAAATAACAATAAATAATACATAAAGGAGCAAAGTGTTCGTAGACAAAAATATATTTTTAAATTTGTTAAAAAATATTGAAAGAATATAAACTAGAGAAAAATAAAGAAATGAGTCGTTTTTAGAAATAACAAGAAATAATACGTAGAGGAGCAAAGTATTTGTATATAAAAATATATTTTTGAGTTTGTTAAAAAACACGGAGAGAATATAAACTAGAGAAAAAAAATAAAGAAATGAGTCTTTAATAAAGAAATAAAAGAAATACCTTTATTATTCCTTTATTTAAATCTGAGTAGAAATAACAATAAATAATACGTAGAGGAGCAAAGTGTTCTTAGACAAAAATATATTTTTGAGTTTATTAAATAACACTGAGAGAATATACGTTAGAGAAGAAAAAAAAGAAATGAGTCTTTAATAAAAGAAATACTTTTATTATTCCTTTATTCTCAGTTGGGATATTGCATAATATTTAGAATGATATCAAATTTAAATTAACAGAAAAATTTTGTAATTTCTGATTTTTTTAATACTTTGAATTTAACTTGGAACATCTAAATTTTGGATAAATCCTGATCATGCATATCCACTGTCTTGCAGCTTATACTTCTTGTAGGTAATTCATAGTGTGTTTCGCATATGATGATGGGAATGATGAAAGCAGGACTTCAATTTCCAACTGCTTCATTCGTGGGACTCCGTCTCAGATAGCTTTGTAACTCGATCTGTCAAAGAGTTTTGACTTATCATATAGCTTTGTAACTCGATCTGTCAAGAGTTTTGACTTGGGTTTTTGGATTTATGGCATTGCGATGATATCCTCTTATAAACAAATTCAAGGCCTGAAATCCTGAATTTCGATGCTCAGAAGATTCGAATGCGACTTATTAGGCTTGAGACTTAAAAAACTTTAACCAAGGGTTTAGTGAAGGCATTATTTATTGAATGTAAAGAACCCAGGAAAAGGTCAATTTGGGAAAATCCGGGTACTTGAAAAAACAAACCCAAAGAAAACTGGTCAAACCCACAAGCAACGGTCTCATGTAATAAGCAACCTCTATTTGGGCGCGAAAGGTGGATTCAATATCTCAGAATGCAGTTCCTAAGCTTCAGGAAGAGAGACGCTTTAGAGAGAGATAACAGAAACACAACAAACAGCACATTCATAAGGCACACACTCACACCAAAACAGACCCAAAAGAGAGAGAGTGTTAAAAGATCGCAACTTTGTAAATCACAGCGCACGAAAGAGATCAAACAAAGATGGCACAAGCACAAACAGAGGAGAAGATTGAAGAAGAGACGAGTTTTCTTGAAAAGAAAATGCCGGAAGCAAGGAAACCCGGTAATAGTTGTAGCAGTAGTGGTACCAGCAGCAGTAGTAATAGCAGTGGGTCATTCAAATTCAATGCTCAAGCCCCTGAATTTTTGCCCAGATCGCATGCAACTGCACAGATCCCTGTTTCTGGCTATATATTCCCTTGTTTTCATTATATTGGTGCGGCTAATGGGTCTGATTGGTTCTTTGTTGGGGACCAAGATCCTACTGCGTTCTTGATGCCTAATCCCAATCTTGCAGTGCCTAACCAGTCCAACAAGAATAATGTTCTCACTGATGATCTTCGTCAAAAGATCATCAAACAGGTTTCTATTTTGTTGATTCTTTGTTCTTTTTAGGATTGCGTTTTCTCATACTCTTTCGTTTCTCATGTTTGTATCTGTCATCAATTCTTACAACTCTGATGTGACTTCTTGGAATTGCTGAAAACTTTTTTATGTCTCTTACAATTCTGCGATTATCAACGTTCTTGGCCAAGTTTTCGGGAGGCTAATGTGGTGTCCTTTTTAACCAATTTGAGGGTCCCAATTAAACTTTTTGGTCCTAATGATTCAATCCTGAACTTCCATTGTATCTTTTCATTTTCCTCTCGAAACATGAGATCGGATGAAGGTAGAAACTGCTTTTCAATATATCGCGTTGCTTTTTCCCCCTACATTTTGTCGATTTTTTATGCAACCTGCTAGTAGTGTTAGCCAGTTTCGGTTGATTTTCGGTCCCTTCATCAAGGGTTTCACATCGATTTTCGATCCCTGCATTTATGTTTCTAGTCTGAAGGGATTAAATATCATAAGCCTGACTGCATAACTTTGTTCTTTTAAACAAATACTGTTCAATTACGAGTTATGTATCAAGGGTATATTCCATACCAAATCATGCCACGAAATCTGACTCCTCCTTGCAAGTAAACGTGGATGTGACAGTATTGGTCGAAGGTGACAATTGAATTCGAAAGGTTTCATTTTAATGGGTGATTGATTCTTTAGTCCTTATCTGATGTTTTGTTGAAAAGGTACAACTAATGAGGAAGTACGAAACGTGGATTACCAGTTGTAATGTTGACTTTCATTCAAATATAGGCATTGGTTTTGTGTGAAACAGGTAGAGTACCAGTTTAGTGACATGAGTCTTCTTGCAAATGAATCTATGGCAAAACACATTAGCAAAGATCCTGAAGGCTATGGTAAGGATAAGGATCACTGGTAGTGGTTTTCTGTGTATACGACTAATACAAGCACTAATAATTCATAAATTTGTCTCTGCAACAGTGTCAATATCTGTTATTGTCTCCGCTAAGAAGATGAAGTCTCTGACTACTAACAATCAGTTGCTTACTCAAGCACTTAAATCCTCTTCAAAGCTTGTGAGTTCTTTGCTTAAATTATCACATTATTTTGTTGCAACAAATTCCAAAGTTATTAACATTTGGCCCTTCTCATATCTGATTTCATCCTTGAGATTCCAATTTTCACTTTCTCTTTGGTCTTATTCAGGTTATAAGTGAAGACGGCAAGAAGGTAAAACGCAAAATTCCTTTCACTGACAAAGACAGAGAAGACTTACAGGTAAGTCGGTGAAGAACATTTGTGTCAAAATTTATCTTCCAAAAGCGTATTCTCCAAAAGTTGACATTTTCCTGGCAATTTGCAGTCTCGTACTGTTGTTGTTGAGAACTTACCTGAAGATCATTCTCACCAAAACCTCGAGAAAATATTCAGTGTGGTTGGAAGGTTAAGTTTCTTATTCAGGGACTTCCTCTTTTCTTTGTTAATAGGTTTTAGTTCATATTGTGGTCTTTGCTGCTTACTCACATATTCCTCTTGTAAGCAGTGTGAAGACCATTAGAATATGCCATCCCCAAGAATCCAATTCATCACGCTCCAAACGTAGTGATTTCTTAATGAGCAACAAGGTATTAATAATCAAGCCACATATTTTGTAAGCACCAAGATGTTATAGCTAGCAGATTTTCTCATGATTCTTTATTTTCAAGCTACATGCACTCGTGGAGTTTGAGGGTCCAGAAATTGCTGAGAGAGCGGTACGTCCAAGATTTTATATTTTTTCCATTGTAATGTGGCTTCCATAAATTCTTGTTATCCTTTTTCTTTATATTCTGTGACTTCACCAGGTTGAGACCTTGAATGATGAAAGGAACTGGAGAAAAGGGCTCCGTGTAAGGCTGCTGCTTAGATGCTCGGTATGTCTAAACTGAACCATTTTTTCAAGTATTAACCTCTTCTTCTCCTGCTTAAAAGTTGATGCATTTATAAACGTGAAAATGGCCAGCCAAAATCTGTTCTCAAGAACAGAAAGTCAGAGTTTGATGGCATGTTCGATGATGATGACACAATCAATCCAGAACCATATGAAGAATCCTCTCAGCTAAACTATGCAGACTCTGTCACTGAGAGTATTGTAAGAATGTTTTCGCAACTGTCTATTTCTGTTTAAATGAATTTGTGAATTAATATAGACTGCAATTGTGTGGATCCAAAAGAAAAAGCTGAAGAGGTAGTACTTGGATTTGCAGTGTCTTTGCCTGTGAATAAGAAAGATAACCTCCGTTATTGGATATAAACTGAGCAAGTGTACCTTGATGTTGTCTCTTTTCGACTAGAACGTTGCTGTGTTACTTACATAAACAAGCAAACTATGTTATCGGCTAGTGTTTGACATAAAAATAACTTCTTACAGGGTGAAGAAAATTCAGGGTCATCAAAGAAGGGATGGGGAAGAGGCCGTGGGAAGGGAAGGGGACAGGGACAAAGCTACGGTGGACGAGGCCTGCTTGCCCCTGCTCCACAATCGGCTACCAACCTACAATATGAACCATCTGCTAAGCAAATTTCCAGGGGTCCAAGAATGCCCGATGGAACCAGAGGTTTCACTATGGGACGAGGCAAGCCACTAAGTACACCAGCACTGGCCAGTGCATTGGTGGAATAATTTGTATTTTTTGTTTCATCAATTTTTAGTTGCTATAAGATCCTTATTCTTTAGTTGCTGTCAACCAATGGTATGTTCGAAGAAACAAGAACGAACTCGCTTGTATTTGGCCTGACTCTGTAGCCTGTAGTAGTTTGACATATGTGACAACCATTTTAGTTGTCTCTACACCATTCTTCTTGCAACTTGCCGTGACCTTTCTTATAAAGCTGTCTTCTTTCTGGTTTAAAATCCTCGTGTCTTCGTTAGTGCTGTGTAAATTCCCTAGACAATGATTTGGTTCTTGCATCTCATAAAGGAATGGAAATACAAATATTACTTTCACTTGTATGTCAATAGTTTTGCAATTTTAGAAGCTGAAAAAAATGGAAATCAGTCAACTATTTGGATATGTTTATATTGTTCCTCTTGGTAGCTGCAAAAGACATGGTAATATTTTGAGACAAAAGGAAGCTACAAGAATGTGTATAAATAGCATTAGAAATCGCATAGTAATTACACAAAAGACAGAAAACATGGTAATATTTTGAGACAAAAGGAAGCTACAAGAATGTGTATAAACATGACCATTTGTTGAGAAGTTGAAGAAGATGGGGCATGAATTCCTCAACAAGAAATTTGAAGGAAAGAAGTTTTCTGCAATAAAGGATGGATTTATAGTTGAAGCAGAAATTTGAGGTCTGTTTAAGTTAATAAGAGCTCTTCTCTATCATTCTTCTTCTTCTTTCTACCTCTCTCTCTCTCTTTTTTTTGCTTTTTTTCTATAATGAAGTGTACAAACAATAAGGAGGGGTGAAGGCAATCGATGATTAGGTCACCGTAATCAACTGATCATAGAAGAAGCGGCTTGGTTATATGTGAAAAATCTTAATAACTGGATTACCTTAGAATAATCACAATGTTATGTAGTAACTTTGTGTTATAAGTGAGGTCATTGAATCCGTGTTGATAAATTTTTAGACGATATGAACCTTACAAGAGGGAACTATCAGACTATACCATTAGCTACTCTATTTGGATTAAAAATCTAACTGAGCCCCATGTTCATTGGCCTATTAGCTCAGTTGGTTAGAGCGTCGTGCTAATAACGCGAAGGTCGCAGGTTCGAGACCTGCATGGGCCATGAAGTACTACTTTGCGATTTTTTGTTTCCTTAATGATGAATTAACGTTGGGTAACCACAGTCTCAACCATTACATCCTTACCGAAGCTTGGACTTCTCTTTTGATTTCTCTAACGTTTTTGACGAATGCACAGGACGTCTTCTTTAATCTTCATTTCTGTTTCTAATCCATGTGTCCAATTTGGGAGAATCTTGCACCACCTAAGATAACTGACCAAAGGTTTGAATTTTGTTCCCGACAGTATGTACCATACTGACCCATAAATGATATAAAATAGAAGTATTTAAATATTAGGTATAAATATTGGTCAATGTCAGCCTATTTCGTCTAGTACTGACTAGAGGAGAGAGAGGCGGGAGATAAAATTTTGAAAATTTTGCTACTAAGTCTTTATATTTTTCAAAATTTTCAATACCAGTTAGTATTTAAAATTTTTTAAAATTTAATCCCCGCCTCTCTCTCTTCCCTCTTCTTATTTTCAAAGCTTTTTTAATTAGTTATTTAGTTAAATTTTTATTTTTATTTTTAATTTTTTAAAATATAAAATAAATACTTTTATTACTAATAATAATTATACATAAAAACTTTAAAATAAAATATTTTTATTTAAATTTATTTTAGTCTTTTATATAATATTTATTAATAAAGTATTAATAAAAATATTTTATTTTTAAAATAAATAATTTAAAAATTATTATGTATAAAGTAATATTTATTACTTTTATTAATTATTAAATCAAATTTTATTTGAAATTTATATATTTTAAAAATACTTTTAAATTTAATTATATTTATTAATAATTATTAAATTAATTTTATAAATTAAATTAAGAGTTAAGTATATTTATTATTCTTTTCATAGGATGTTTTGATGTAATTATTATTTGTTATATGATGAAAACTGAAATTGTAATATTTAAAATAATTTGTATTGTATGATAATTGTCTTTTCTTATATAAATTATAGTTATTATTTATATGTGAAATATCTGAAAATTATGTATTTCATATTAATTGTAATTATTATTTATTGTTTTAATTTTTAAAGACAGAGTTAAAAATATACAGTACAACTGTACAATATGACAATGAATTATTTTGCAAATTTTACAAAAATTCAGGGACTATTTATAAATTTAAAAAATTGCTTAAAACGATACCTAATATCAACCAGTATCGATACAGTACTGCATCAGAACTCAATCTGATACTAAATATCAATACGATATTTATAACATTGTAAGAGAATGCTTTATCATGCAATACATTCATGTAATATGTTCATGTATGTTCCTTGACAATCCCATGTCCTTTTAGAAAGTTCCAATAAAAACAAAATAAAAACAATTAGTTATGTCTGATGCAACATACACTATTGCTCTCGCTAAGGAGTAACCAATCCTATATATATCTTATCTTAAGAGCCGTGTTGTTAGTAAATATATAAAACCAATTAACATAGCCCCACATAACATCTTAAGCTATTGTGGTGAAACAGTCATTTGACATAGTATCACAACCTTTGTGACCAAGTGATCGTGAGTTCAAATCCTACCACTCACTTGTTATTCAGCACAAGGTAGAATGGGCTTGTGCAAGTTTCAAGCTCAAAGGGCTTTCACTTGAGGAAGTGTGTTAGTGAATATATAAAACTAATTAAGTTGGCCTCATACAACAACTTGAACTATTGTGGTGAAACGATCATTTAACACCTATATATCTCGCATAAAATCATTATCTTTTTGTCAGGAGTTTCATGGCATAAACATCTATGTATAGAATGTCTATCCTGATTCCCAGACACTCATAGACTAACAAACTCCCTAAAGCATATTCCTCCAATTAATTGACTAAACTATTTGTAAGATTTTGATAGGAACTCAGCTGCACTGAACATGGGTCACTCCTCAACATATGCAGGACTTGGTCTATGTGGACCAGTTGAAGGCAGCAAACTTGGTCCATTATACTTGCTTAATTCTAAGATGCACTTTCCATTATTTTATAGTTCTAGTTGTAATCGTGGGTAAGCCCACTATTTCCTATTTTGTTGTGAGCACAATCTCTTTCTGATTTCTTTGCCTATATATCAGATTGTTATGGAGGAAATAAAATCATGGACGGAATTAGCACAATTTTCTTCTTCTAATTATCTTCTTCTTCCTAGCTTTCTAAAATTCTCATATCATTCGTATCAGAGCTAAGTTTCCCAAATGAATACCGAAACCAATCTAACACCGAGTTTCATAATGAGACTCAAGAAGTTTTAGGACGACACGAATCCAGTATCTACCATCTTTATGCCACACTCGAAACCATCCTAACCAAACTCCAAAACGTTGAGACCGCCATCAATCCTTCAAATACTACGCAAGATGAGAACCCCTTTGCCACTGGTAACTATGGGAACAACAGTACCGCACCACCCCAACAAAATCCTCCACATTACCAAACGCTACCACCTCACCAAAACTTAAACCTGCAAAATTCACAAAATAGCAACTCAACCACCCATAGTAGTTGACAGTATCTGAAGCTCCAATTTCTTACATTTGATGGTAGTGATCGCAACGCTGGATGTACAAAGAGGAACAATATTTCTCATTCAAGGAAATTCCACCATAGGACAAAGTGCACCTCGCATCATTTCATTTGGAAGGAATCACACTCTAATGGCATAGATGGTTAACCAAGTTCCAAGGACCCATCTCATAGGACGAGTTCTCTACATCCGTAATTAAGAGATTCAGCCCCACCGACTATGACAACCCTAGCGAAGCACTAAATTGCTTGCAGCAGACCACTATGGTGGTAGAATACCAAGGGATGTTCGAAAGACTTTCTCACTGAATTGATGACTTACCCGAATCTTTTTTGGTTAGTTCCTTTATTGTAGGACTCAAAGAAAACTTACGATTGGAGGACAAACTGCTAAATCCCCGTACGTTGACAAAAGCAATCGAGGTGGCAAGGGTGGTGGAACAAAAACAATCCCTACAAAAGAAAAACACCATAGTTGCAAAACCTTCATGGATTAATAAAAGCAATCCAAAGCCGAGTTTGTTGGGACGGTCTCCGAACTCTAAGACTGTCACTAGCAGAGAGTCTACACCACCCTTTCGACGCATCTCTGGAAAAAAGGCAAAAGAAAGAAGGGAGAAGGGCTGATGTTACTATTGCAAGGACAAATACCCACCAGGTCACAGGTGCATTAAGCCTAAGATGTTTGCCATTGAAGATATAATCAAAGAAGGGTTGGCAGAGTCTGCTTCTAATGATGAAGATGAGATACCAAAAGTGTCCCTGCATGCAATTGAAGGAACCAATCACGCTCAAATCATTCGGCTACCTGGCAAGCTTAATGGGCGAAATGTGACAATCTTGGTTGATAGTGGAAGTACCCATAATTTTGTGGACCAAAACTTAGCTAAGCAATACGGATTAATGGTATCAAAAGATGAGCAGTTGAAGGTTATGGTCGCCAACAGGGAACAAGTGACGTGCAAGGGAATTTGTAAATCTGTAAGTTTTTCGGTTTAAGGTTATCAAACTAAAGCTGACTTCTACATTTTGCCTGTGGCCGCATGTCCAGTGGTGTTATGAGTGCAATGGATGGCTACACTAGGCGCTATCCAATCCAATTATAGGACCCTCACTATGGTGATACAAGAGAATGGCAAGCCAGTTGAATTACAAGGCATCAAAATTGGAAAGGCAGGACCTATCTCCATGAGAGAATGAAATATAATGCTTGAATCTAGTTTAGGTAATACCAATCGAATCTTACCTCCAACCAGCCATACACACATATGTTTAACTCCTTCTCCAGCAATACCAACAAGTCTTTGTCGAACAAAAAAACCTACCCCCATACAGAACCCACAATCATCATATGCCCCTACAACCCAATAGCAAACCTGTCTCCGTTAGACCCTACAGATATCCCTTCTACCAACAAACAGAAATTGAGAAAATGATGCAAGAGTTACTCACCATAGGATTAATTCGCCCAAGCTGAAGTCCATTTTCTTCTCCAGTGTTGTTGGTAAAAAAATTAGATGGAAGTTAGAGATTTTGTGTTGACTATAGGGCTTTAAATAAGATAACCATCAAAGATAAATTTCCAATTCCAATCATTGATGAATTGTTAGATGAATTACATGGCTCTAGGTTTTTTTCTCTAAATTGGACTTACGATCAGGATACCGCCAAATCCAAGTTCATAAAGAAGACATCCACAAAATTGCCTTTCGTACCCATGAAGGCCACTACGAGTTCATCGTCATGCCTTTCAGACTTACAAATACTCCATTTACTTTCCAAGCATTGATGAATGAAAATGTTTCGCCCTTATTTGCGAAAATTTATACTTGTCTTCTTTGACGATATTTTGATTTATAGTAGAACTTGGGCGGAGCATCTTGAACACTTGGAGCAAGCACTAAACATATTACAGGAGCATTAATTATTTGTTAAAATCAGCAAATGCCAATTCAGAGTCAAGGAAGTTGACTATTTGGGACACATAATTTCGAAAAAAGGAGTGGCAATGGATCCAAGAAAAATTCAGGTAGTACTAGAATAGCCAAAACCGCAGATGCAGAGAGGGGTTAGAGGATTTTTAGGCCTCGTGAGTTACTGTCGCAAGTTCATCAAGCATTTCAGAGGTATTACTTCTCCACTTACTCAATTACTAACAAAGAATGGATTTTCTTGGAATACAGATGCAACTAAAGCCCTTGAACAACTCAAGCTAGTGTTATTAACTCCACCAATCCTAGCTCTACCTGATTTTAGTAAAGAATTTGTTGTAGAGAGTGATGCTTGTGGTACGGAATCAGAGCCATACTATCCCAAGAACAGCGCCCCATCACATATTACAGTGAAGCTCTAAAAAGATCCTCACTTCATCTTTCTACATATGAAAAAAGAAATGTTTGCCATTATTAAGGCAATTCGCAAGTGGCGACCTTATCTTTTGGGACGTTCCTTCCTGGTTCGAATTGATTAAAAAAGCCTTAAGTTTTTCTTAGAAAAAAGGATCACGACTCCCACCCAAGCAAGGTGGCTGCCGAAACTCCTTAGATACGACTATAGAATTGAATATCGCAAGGGCAAGGAAAACCAAGGCACGGATGCATTGTCATGGCAAAGCGAGTGCAACATGTCGGTGATCTCACTTCCAGTTGCCGAGTGGTGGGTGAAATTGCAAGAAGAAGTGAAGTCAGACCATTTTTACACAAAAGCCACATGTAAAGATCATCCTAGGGGTGAACTGTTGTTTAAAAATGAGGTTTATTGTCACAAAATAGGATTTATCTTAATCCTAAATGCACTTTAATTCCTTCTTTACTTATTGAGTGTCATTCTACTTCTACAGGGGGCCATTTTGGGTATCTTAAGATGTTGGCCATAATTAATAGGGACTTCATATGGCTTGGTTTGCAACAAACAGTGAAACAATTCATCAAGAAATGCTCTGCCTGCTAACGCAACAAATACGAAGCAATGAAGCCAGCTGGTCTCCTTTAGCCTCTTCCAATACCAAATTGCGTCTGGTCAAAGGTATCAGCAAATTTTATGGAGGGGTTTCCTTCTTCCAATGGTTATACGGTGACCCTTGTGGTAGTAGACAGGTTATCTAAATATTGCCATTTCATTCCTATGAAACACCCATTCACTATTACTGATGTGGTTAAAACATTTGTGCATAATATTGTCCATTTACATGGAATCCTATAAACTATTGTTAGTGACAAAGACAAGATATTCACCAGCGTCTTCTGGAATCAAGTGTTTGAATTACAGGGAACACAACTTCTAATGAGCTCCAGTTACCATTCTCAAGCGGATGGACAAACCAAAGTCTCCAATAGCATATTGGAACAATATTTACGGTGCTTCATAAGTGAACGAACAAAGAAGTAGTTTGACTGGCTTCTATGGGCCGAACTCAGTTACAATCTTAGTCTACATTCAGCCACTTAGTTCACCCCCTTTGAGATTGTCTATGGACGTCCTCCACCATCACTCACTTCCTACATTCCAGGCACTACCAAAGTTGCAGCAGTAGATGATTTTCTAAAAACCAGGGATGAGATTATGCGAAACTTGAAACGGAACCTTTGACTAGCCCAAGATCGCATAAAAATGGAAGCAGACAAAAAAAAAGACTGGAGGTTCAGTTCATGGTGGCTGATTTTGCGTATATCAAGCTTCATCCATATCGACAAAAGTCTGTGGATTTTCAAGGTTCCCTTAAGCTCTCTACTTGATTTTATGGACCTTATGAAATCTTGGAAAAAATAGGCCCTGTGGCATATTGGCTTCGCCTTCCTAAAGGAGCTTAAATTAACAACATATTTTATGTTAGTTTACTTCGCAAACACTTGGGAACCTGACTTGATCCTTTACCTAACTTACCTCTAGTAGTTGACGAATCCAATCCATTACCCACACCTGCTTGGATCTTAGATAAGTGGGTAGTTCAGATAGGTTGTTATCATCCCTACACCGAAGTGCTAGTTCATTGGCAAGGAACCAAAGCTTCTGATGTGACATGGAAAAATTACAAATGTTTTTTGCGATCCTATCCAGAGTTTGTCCTTGAGGACAAGGACAATTTTAGCGGGATGGAATGATAGGAACTTTGCTGCACTGAACGTGGGTCACTCCTTAACAAATGCAAGATTTGGTCTTCGTGGATCAGTTGAAGGCACCAAACTTGGTCCATGATACTTGCTTAATTCTAAGATGCACTTTCCATTATTTTGTAGTTCTAGTTGTAATTGTGGGTGAGCTCACTATTTCCTATTTTGTTGTGAGCACAATCTCTTTTTGATTTCTTTGCCTATATATCATATTGTTACGGAGGAAATAAAATCATGGATGGAATTAGCACAATTTTCTTCTTCTGATTATCTACTTGTTCCTAGCTTTCTAAACTTCTCATACCAGATTCTCATAAAAAGATCCAACCTCTGATGTTAATAGCATCTACCTGCCAGCAGGAAAGTACTTAACAGTTCAAACCTACATTCCAAGTGGAAATAATCATTACATACATGGATGGATGCAACTAGCTCCTCCATAGACTTAAAGCTTCTGAACGCACTATTTTCAGGTCGTGACCATTGAGTGTCGGGAATGAGACATGGACAAAGTGGTATAAAGTTTTCCAAAGGTTCTGCCGCATGAGATTTTGGACCTTTTTGGTGATAGATGCAGAAGATATAACAAAAATCCGTAGCTTTTTGACCTTCAATAAAAGCAAAGCATATCGCGGAAAGTGAAAAGATATTTGTTTCATCTCCACTTAGCATAAGAATAGGTTCGTCTTAGTGCTTTGACGATATTTTTCAATGGATGTTGAAAAGGGAAGCGCCTGGCTGAATGCTCTTCGCTTGTTGGATACTTCAGTTATTTCTCACTTTAACGAGCTATTTTCGTTGAAATAGGAAGTAATTTATATTGTCTAAGCTAGCTAAGGACTCAGTTACATATCACTGCAATAGTCTGTACCGTCTTACTGATCAACTAGGTAAGCTGTCAATTTTCATGACGTTTCCTTACTGTGCAGATAATAAAAATGTACTGCTGCTTTCCTCAATTTGTATAATCTTAGCCCTTAGTTGATCGATTAGTTCAGTCGTGGATATGTGGATATACTCTGAAAGTCTTAAGTTTTAATATGATTTAGCTGTCATTATGTGCTGACTGCTACATGGCAAAACAACCTATATGTGTTGGTATATAAACTAATTAAAGTGCAAATGTAATAGGGACAAGGTGCAATGAAGCCTGAGTAGTGGTCCAGCAATGTCTACTTCCATTTGCAAATCATATGCTTAGAAAGTGCCTGGTATTTAAGTCATCTTATCCAAGTTTATTAGCATAGTGATATTGGACTTGAAAGGTCTTTGTAATCGCAAGGATGAGAAGAGGATCATGCACAAGAATGTAATAGATACAGTGCTTGCGTAGCCTAGTGCTTGAAATAATTTATGTTCCATTTCTAAACTGCCTATGAAAAATGCTGCCTACGTTATTAACAATACCATTCGCCCAAATAGTACTAAGAAACTAAGAAGAAATGCAATTAAGTGCATGCTTAGCACTTCCGGAGTACCAGATTGGTGCTTCAGTCTGAGTGTGGCCATTAGGTTAGAACAGCCACAGTGGATAGTGGTTTTGCCACTTCTGCTCTCATAAAACAATCCCACTTCCGTCTAACTTTTATAAATCACCAGGACTCGGTCACAGTTCATCAGAACTCGACTTCCACAGATTTGGTTACTTCAAGAGGTAAATAGGTCAAAAAATGTTCTCAAACCTCAGTATGCCATTCTTTTTGTTTCTGGTCTTGTCTTTGATTCATCTAGTCACTCCATTTCCTAGTTTCCATCAACTTCCTTATGCCAGTGGACCACTTGATTATCGTTACTATGATCAGTCTTGTCCTAATCTGCAAATGATTGTGAAATACGGTGTTTGGACAGCTTTCAAGAATGACAACAGGATGGCTGCATCACTCCTGCGGTTGCACTTTCATGACTGTTTTGTAAACGTAATAGTTCTGATCAAGTCTATTCCGTTTCCTGCTTGTCTGGCCTCTAAAGTGCAATATTTTGTCAACATAAAATAGAAGCATAGGATATGCTCTTCGTGTCTAAGGACTACAAGTCTTACTACGTAGCAGTTGTCAAGTTCGTACTTCTTTTCAGTTTTTGTTACAATGTAAAGTCCAAGTGCACGTAAATAGAAACACTGAATTGTCCATAAAATATAACTTATAAGCTGCATTAAGAGTTGGAAGTGATGTTTTAGGTTCATGAGAGTTCTAAGGAAATTCTGTAGTTGGCCATATTCTGTAGTTCTAAGGAGTTCTAAACGTTTAGGCCAAATTTACTTCATGAGAAAATAATAATTTTATCTTTCTGGTCGGTTCCAATTTGGCAAACCAGATTAATTTTCCTGTTTACAGTATTTTTTTTTCTTGTTACAGGGTTGTGATGCTTCGATACTTCTTGATGATACAATTGATTTCAAAGGAGAGAAAAACGCTTTACCAAACCTTAATTCAGTAAGAGGATACGAAGTCATTGACAGCATCAAAGCAGACGTTGAAGAAGCTTGCCCATCAACAGTTTCATGTGCTGATATATTGGCTCTTGCTGCCAGA
Organism: Erythroxylum reticulatum; assembly: GCA_025504915.1. NCBI lineage: Eukaryota > Viridiplantae > Streptophyta > Magnoliopsida > Malpighiales > Erythroxylaceae > Erythroxylum > Erythroxylum reticulatum. The sequence goes on along the minus strand of JANSVA010000218.1, from coordinate 43,361,629 downwards.
GAAGCTGTAGTTTTGGTAACTAAAATGTTCACATAACATATCCTCCTGGAAAGATTGGAACCTTTTATAATCTTAATGTTTTTTTAGGCAGGAGGGCCTTATTGGTATGTTCCTTTGGGACGACGAGACGGGTTAAATGCAACTCAGCAGGCAGTAAATGACCAATTGCCGTCACCCCTCGAGTCACTGCAGGCTATAACTGCTAAGTTCACATCCAAAGGTCTTGACATTAAGGATGTTGTAGTCCTCTCAGGTTATTGACTCTATAAATTCTGGTTATAGTACATAGCTCAGTTGTCCATGCTTGGCTTGAGGCCCTTTACATTGCATCCCAAAGCAGACAGGCTCTATAAACCACAGTTACTCAAGTATTATCAGTGTATCACTCTTTAACTATGTACTTGTCACTTTCGGTGCTTGGCATGCAACATTATCCTTTTTTTTTTCCAGAAAAAAGAGAATTTTCACAACTGCAGTAGTTATTCTAAGCAATCCTCGAAGATTTTGTCGAAGGTCACACTGGTTGCATTGGTTATTGTTTGTTACAGGTGCACACACCTTAGGATTTGCTCAGTGCTTTACGTTCAAGAGAAGGCTCTTTGACTTCAAGGGCTCTGGCAAGCCTGATCCCACACTTGACAATTCAGCCCTTACAAACTTGCAAGGATTGTGCCCGAACAAGGATGCATCAAACAGAAATCTAGTTTCTCTGGATTCTACAACTTTTGAATTTGATAACTTATATTATACCAACATTCTAGACAATGCTGGGGTCTTGGAATCTGACCAAGCTCTATTGGGAGATCCAAAGACTGCAGCTATGGTCAACTCATATAGCACCAATTCGTATCTGTTTAACAGTGATTTTGGAGCTTCAATGGTGAAGATGGGAAATATTGGGGTAGTTACAGGGGAAAATGGTCAGATTAGAAAGACATGTGGGTCTGTCAACTAGTTTAATTTGTTGTATTGCATGTAATATGGAACTTTATGTAGCATGTGTAAGCTTCCAAGTTCGGCCATAATGTATAAATAATTTGATTTTCGTCTGCGAAGTGAATGCTTAATTTTGAGCACTAAGCTTTTGACAAGCCATTTCACTCTTAATCAACTTGAAATTTTCTACTAGTCATGGCAGTTGCCTGATAGCGTGGATATTTATTGATGAATACAATAATTTGTACAGAGGGTGTGGAGAAGTTGGCTTGTAGCTTTTTTTAGTTATTTATATATATAAGAGTTATATTTACTAAATTTGATACAACTCAAATTTTAAACAAAAATAAATCAATATTATTTTAAGATAATAAGAGTTTACGAAAAATTAAGATCAATTTAATAATATCATAAATAATAATTATTTGTAAATATAGTTATTTTAAGTTAGAACTGTGGATTTAATAACTTCAAATATATAACTAAAGTATTACGACATGTGACAAATTATTCTGAATGTAACTCCAATTTGAAAATGCATATATTAAATTGGTGCTAATTTTGTTATAAGTATTATTTTTATAATAACATTATTTTACAAATTTAAAAAATGGTTAATATTACTTACGAATAACACATGAGAGTGACAAATTATACATATTCGTTTTTTACCTTATGTGTAAATTAATAAGTTGTAATTCTAATGAATGACTATGACAAATTTATATATGATAATTATTAAGCAATCATAGTAATAATTAAAGAGAGTAGGATGGTAGAAATGAAATTGATTTATAGTAATCAAACCAAATAATATTTATTTTTTAACCTATTCTTTAAACTTTACTTAGGAATTCACTATCTGTTTCTTTTAATGGTTCAAGAGCATTTTTCAATACATCTTATTTTTCATAGTTAAAGAGGAATCTTTTCAATCATCTTATACTGCTATAGGTTAAGAGTAACTATTTACATATCTTGTTCAAAGCAAGAGGTCAGAAATAGTCTCTCTACTAGTTAAAGGTAAGACTATATATTTCTGAACCTCTCTAAATCCTGCTCATTATCATAATTTTACTATGTTGTTGTTGTTATTATTTTCAAAGTCAAGGGGAACTTTCATAAAGTGTACATAAAATAATGTTGTAACAAATATACAAGTCTACTTCTCTTATTCACAACAATTAAAAAAAAGTTATACATGCGCTCTCTAATATGATGGGCATTCCTCACACAACTATATTTGGTTTATTTATACTCAAAACGACCTCAAATAGTTGTTAAAAGTAAAAATTAATCATTATACTATTAACATTAGCATTGATTGACTAATTTGTCACATTGATCGACTAATATATTAACCAATGCATTAATAAACTCACAATATTGCCTTCAAAACTATATTAGTTGACCACTGTGTTACACTAATAGACCAATGTATCAACTAATGTGGTTATAAACTCATGTAACCTACATTTCTTCCTTGTAAGAGACATTAGTCTACAATTTACATATATCGATTAACTATTGTATCCAAAATTTCAACATTAGTCGACCACTAATTTAGATTGGTTGAGCAGTTTATTTGAAAATAACTTTTTAAAAGTTTCTTTAAGGATCAAAACACACATTTTGATTAAAAATACTTATGTAAAACCTTTTAGGTAGTAGTTTCCTTCTAAAAATCAAAATAAATTTTTTCTTAATTATAAAAATATTTATGCATTATGCTTTATATGCGAATATTTATGTAATGATCGAACTCCTAATTTATTGAAATGACTAAAATAAGATTATAAGAATAATTATAATAATTTTTTTAAATCATGATTGATTCCATTGATTGTACATGTGCTCCACTTGTTCATAATTTATTACCTGACTCATTTGCCTTTTTTTTTAATTAACTCCATCATTCACATATTAGATTTCATTAGAATAAAGCTATTAACAGTGGCAGAGCTAGGAATTTAAGATAGGAGGGCCCAAATAAAATATAAATTTCATATCAAAATTAAATAAAAAATAAAGTTTTATTAAGAATATAAAATAGTTAAAATTACAATGATCCTCGCCTACTTTTCATAGATTGAAATCTTTTCATAACAAGATCATTGTCAATATTTGCAAATATATCTCTTTCAATGTAACACACTAAACAATCATTCAATAGGTCATCTCCAATTTTATTACGAAGTGAACTCTTGATAATTTTCATTACGGAGAAAGCTCTTTCCACTGTGGCTGTAGCAATTGGTAAAAGTAATGACAATTTGACTAACAAATAAACCAAAGGGAATACATGATGCTTTCTTGTAGCCATTATTCTCTTAGCAAGGTCTCCAATTCCACTCAATTCAGAGAAGTTCTTATCCATACGTACATCAATATGAAAATTCCCAAGTGGATATTCAAGTTCAATTAAAGCAATAGGAGGAAACTCTGATGGATAGAATTTGGCAAGTTCAATTAATTTGTCTATGTCAAATGCAGAAAAGGAGTCTTTAGGATCAAGACATGCCATACATAAAAGCAAACTTGTATTGACTTCATCAAATCGATTGTTAAGCTCTTAAAGTTGTATGTCAATCACATAATAGAAAAGCTCAACACCATAGTGATGAAGATTCGTCATGTATTTGCTTTTACGCCTTGATCTCCCTCTAACTATAAACATTTCTTGCATATTTATCACACTTACGTTATTTTCACCACAAAAGTAAACGACTTGTTTCAATAAAGACTCCCAACCATCATCTCTAACTTGTTGCAAATGACATTTTGAAACTTTAACCAAATGCATTGCATTTACTATATTTTGATCTTTTTTCTATAAAACTTGAGACAACCCATTTGTGATTCCCAAGATCTTTATCATAAGATGCAACACAAAGAGAAATTCAAAGAGAAGCATAATATCAATTAAATCAATAGCTTCAGCCCTTTGTTAATCATCATTCACATTTTCTCCAACAAACTCAAGAACCTCAATGACAGAAGAAAATAAATGTAGCAAATTAATGAGCGTACCAAAATGAGAACCCAATGAGTATCTTCGGTTCTTTTCAGTGTCATTTCTTGATTCAACCCTTGCCCGGTTTCTATCACCCCTTTTGAGATTCCTGCCATCACTTTCTCCATTTGTTTTTCTCGAAGCATATCCCTATGCTTACAAGATCCTCCAATAATATTGCATAAACGAGTAATAGTATTGAAAAAAGAACATACATTTAAATTTTTTTAGCAACAGCAACAAGTGTAAGCTGAAGTTGATATGCAAAACAATGGATGTAGTAAGCACAAGAATTTTCCTTCAAAATTAGACTTTTAAAACCATGAAATTCACCTCGCATATTACTAGCTCCGTCATAGCCTTGACCTCTCAAGCTAGCAATACTCAAGCCATAGTTGGAGAATAATGAATCGATACCTTTTAAAAGTGAAGTTGTACTTGTGTCACGTACATGCACAAGGCCAAGAAATCTTTCAATGACACATCCAAAACTATCAATATACCAAATGACGACTCCCATTTGCTCTTTTACTGACACATCTCAACATTCATCCACTAAAATAGAGATCAAATCATCACCTATATCTAAAATAATGGCCTTTGTTGTCTCAAATGCAGCTGCATTAATGATATCACGTTGAATATCGGGTGATATAAGTTTGAGATTTTCAGGAGTATTCCCTATAACAACATTTCTAATTTCTTCATTATTAGAAACTATGAATTTTAGTAATTTTAGAAAATTTCCTTGGTTTCTTGAATTCTTAGACTCATCATTCCCCCGAAAAGACAGCCCCTGCATCAAGAGATAACAAAGACACCCTATTGATGCATTGAGCCTACACCGATATTCAATTTTTGATTTCTCTAATTTCCTTGAAAAAGCTGACTCAATAAATTGGGGTTGGTTCATTAAATTTTCATAAGCAATTCGACATTGATTATGATCAGAGTTATGATTTCCTACATGTTCTTTTAATCTTGTTTTCTTTCGCCAAGCACTAAAAACCTCAGATACAAAATTAGTATGATTCCTTTCACGATCAGTTGAAAAAGGATAACAATATAAGCAGTATGCAGCATCTTTTTCAACACTATATTCCAACCAATCCTTGAAATCATCAAAC
>JANSVA010000218.1:43331350-43346169 GCA_025504915.1 Erythroxylum reticulatum | reverse complement strand
ATTTTAATTTAATTTATAAAATTAATTTAATAATTATTAATAAATATAATTAAATTTAAAATATACTTTTAAAATATGTAATTTTCAAATAATTTTTGATTTAATCATTAAAATTTTATAAAATAAATATTATCTTATAAATAATAATTTTTAAATTTTATTTTAAAAATAAAATTTATTTTTAATACTATTAATAAATATTATATAAATATTTAAATAAATTTAAATAAAAATATTTTATTTTTAAAATAAAATTTAAAAATTATTATTAGTAATAAAAATATTTATTATTATTTTAAAAACAATAATTATAAATTCAAAATAATTATAAAAGTTGAAGTAAATAAAATAACTAATTAAAAAAACTTTGAAAAAAAGGGGGAAGGAGAGGTAGGAGGAAGGGTGGGAGATTTTAAAAATTTTTGTTTTACAAAAAAATTCCTCTATTTTTTAAAATTTCCAGTACTGACCGGTATTTTGAATGCCGGTCGGTACCGACCAGAACCATCCGAAATGGGCTAATACCGACTGGTATTTAAACCCGATACATCAGCCATTTATTTTATACCAATTTTGGTTCGGTACGAACCGGTATTCATATCACTATACTGGGTGTTACGAGTCGATATTCATATCACTAAGTAAAATGCAGCTCGCTTACCATTGCACCAAATTTTTATTAATAATAATATCTCTTGTAGTAACTAAAATACTAAAACATCTTTTTTTTGTAAGAGTTTCAGATGAGTTTTTAAAGACGTTTTATGATTAATTGTTAAGCACATAAGGGAATCTGTTTAATTGGTTTGACATGATCCTAGTGAAAATTTTTATTAAATAATTAAAATTTTGATAAATTATCTTTTTAATATTTTAATACCATAAAATATTTTAACTAATGTTATATTATTTGTTTATTTTTAAAATAAATAAAATCATACAAAATGTTTGTATGTTTTAGATTAATTATATTGAAGTGTAATACTTTGCCATTAATTTAAATTAGACGATCAAAGAAAGATTGGTATGTTTGTGACATAATCATATCACCAATTGTTTATACATTGCAAAAAGATTACAAATAATAGTCATTTATCTTTCAATTATCCTTAAAATTTTCAAGTTTAGGTTTTTAAACTCAAATTAAAGCATAAATTATGTCTTAATTTTTTAAATTCTATTATAATTTAAAAATAAGAACAATATTGAATAACTAGTAGAGTAGATAGAGAATAAAGATAAGAGAGTAGATAAAATTTGAGGAGATAACTTGTTTTGTTATTGACTAAGCTATCCAATACTTTTATTTGTAGTCTCATAAGGAGGTAGTAGTTACAATCTACATAATTATTATGTTTTGTTTATCAATGAGTCATTCATTCTAAGTAATCACCTTGTATAATGGATATTCTTATCAATTGAAAAATATAATAATTTTATATACTAGGTAAGTCACCCAATTAGATCATTTATTTTAATACACTTCCCTTTAAATGCCCTATATACATAGCTCATTAAGACATTTATTCTAAATATCTTATGCACAAACGGGACAAAAATAATAGTGAAGCAAAAGGTCTACAGTACTCCAAATCTCTTTTTGACTTAATTCTTTGTGTCACCGCATCCTATATCAGCTTTCTGAATGTCGATGTCTAAAGAGTTTTTGTAAATAAGTCAAAGGTATTCTAACTGCAGCGAATTTGTTGCACTTCAATCCCATCATTCTTCTAGAATTCATGCATGTAGAAAAACTTTGATAATAGATATTTAGTTGTATCATTGTTAATAGACCCTCCTTTAATTTGAGCACAGTATGGTGCGTTGTCTTTATGAATTAGTATTGGTGAATACATGATTGAAGGTAATACAAAAGATTTACATATGTTGCATCATTATTCTCAATTATATACGCTCATGACTAGCTTCATTAAGTGCTGGTATTTTAGGATAATATGATTAAGTTATAGACCACTATAATATAGTAGTGCATTCGAAGGTAAAGATACAGCACTTACATGACCGATCTTTTTGAGGATCTGATAAAAATCCAGCGTCTACATACCTAAGTAGTTAGGGATTCTCATTTTTCAAATATAATAACTATATATCATTTATTCTTTGTAGGTAACACAAAATATATTTAAAAATATCCCAATACCTTCAATTGAACAAGAGTTATTCTTGCTATTGAAATCACAACAAAAGTAGTATCTAGCCTGATACAATTAGCAAAATACACTAATGCACCTATTGTACTAGGATAAAGTATACATATTTATAATCATTTTATTGTAGTTTTGATTTTTTTTACAAACACTTTTTTTTTGTCCTTTTATCTTTTGTCTTTTAATTTTTCTTTTTAAGTTTATCATAAACAACCTCTTTGCTAGTTAGTATAAGGTTGCATATTTTTGGACTTTTTTAGACCCCGCATTTCGGCAAAACTTTGACTGAGATGTTGTTATTATTGTTGTAATAAGATAAAGTATTTTTAGACCAAGTAATTCTTCATCACTCTTTTTAGGTTTGAATAAACCCTTTTCATATTAAATGGCTGTATAACTATACAAAAACTAGCTGAATGAGATTTATAGATATTAAAATGCTTCAAAACCATTTCGTAAGAATTTGATTGATAGAGAGAAATTACCATTCAAATATTTTCAATCTTATCTAAATCTTTCATTTTAAAACATATTTTTAAACATATAGTAGTCTCATAAACTTTAAGAGTTTTAGTAAGATTCATATCATACATATATAAAGATAAATCTATCATTATAATTGTTGATGAAAATGCATGGAAATGTAGAATGATTAATATATTTCTTTGTTAGTAAATATTTACTAAGTAAACCATATCTCATTTATCCAAATTGCTTTAGTCCTTACAATGACTTTTACAACGTCAATAATTATAGGTCACATGAGTTAGAATCATTTATTTCATCAACTCATAAATATCTCAATATATATATGTTAAACATTGTCTTTATATATGCCTTATTGAATTCAACGTATAAAAACACTTATGATTTCGAATTGTGGTGTGCTTTGTAGCTTAATCAATAAAGAAATCATGTTCAATATTCATATAAAAACTAATAAATTAAATTAAATTGTAAGGATAACTATTGGATAGAATAAGAAAACCCTTTACTGGGATTATTGTGTATTTCAATATATATAGTGTAAAAGGGAATATATATATATATACACAAAAGATTCACACATATACATATAAAATATATAATACTTTTATATATACTATTACACCCAATAGTCGAAGCGGGAGGTGGCCAAATGCTCAAACTAGAGCGAAAATCGTAGAAAAGTGGAGATTTTAGACCCTTGGTGAAAATGTTAGCGTATTGATTTGCGAATGGCACATGAAGAACATGAACCTGTCCCAAGGCCACTTTGTCTCAGAAAAAATGAATATCGATCTCGATTTGTTTATACATTGATGGTGAATAGGATTGTAGGACAAATAAACAACTGTAACATTGTCGCAGTATATAAGAGTGGCTTTAGGGAGAGGGCAATGAAGCTCCTTAAGAAGATTGTGAAGCCAACAGGTTTTAACAATGGCATTCGCAACAACTCGTTACTTGACCTCAGTACTAAAACAGGAAGTGGTTCTCTATGCTTAGAAGATCAAGATATAAGATTGTCTCCAAGAAAAACACAGTAGCCGAAGTAGATTTGTGTGAGTCGTGGCAGTCGACCTAGTCAACATCAGAGTAAGCAATCAAACCATTAGTAATAGAGTATTACAATTGTAGTATATGACCCAAGGTGCCTTTAAGGTAGCGTAGAATGTGCTTTAAGGCATGGAAATATGGCTTACGGGGGTCATGCATAAATAAACAAACTTATTGAACTACATAACTAAGATCAAGCCGAGTGAAAGTTAAATATTGCAATGCCTCTATTAAACTTCGATATAGAGATGGATTTGCAACAGGAGACCTAGAGTTAGCAGATAATTTTGCCTTGGTGTCAACAAGAGTAGATGAAGCATTGCATGAGGACATATTTTCTTTATTATGGATCTCTTAGGCATATTTTTGTTGTGAAAGAAATAAGCCACCCTTGTAGTGAGCAACAAAAATGCCCAAAATTTAATGGAGTGGCCCAAATCAGTCCTCATGAACTTAGTGCTAAGAGATATGACAATTTGTTGGAGAAGTGAAGTGGAAGATGTGGTGAGAACAATGTCATCCACATATAGGAGAAGTACGATTATGTGAGGACCCTGGTGATATACAAAGAGAGGGGTGTCAGATTTGGAGCCCTAGAAGCCAAGAATAGAGATGAAGCCCGCAAAAAGCCTATATTAGGCTCGAGGAGCTTACTTAAGACCATATAGAGCATTGTTGAGGCGATAGACATAATAAGGGTGAGCTGGATCAACAAACCCAAAGGTTGCTTATAATAAGTAGTCTCCTCAAGGTGGCCATGTAAAAAGGTGTTCTTGACATCTAGTTGATGAATAGGCTAAGAAGGAGAGAGAGCCAGACTAAGTACACTCCGAACTGTAGCAGGTTTGACAACAGGATTGAAAGTTTCACCATAGTCAATTCTCGACTGCTGAATAAAGTCGTGAACTACCCAATGTGCTTTGCAGCGTTCCAAAGACCCGTTTGAGCTAAACTTGTATCTGAAATCCATTTTGCACTAACAACATTGGTATCCAAAGGGCGTGGAACAATATCCCTTGTCTTGTTTGTAATCAAAGCATTATATTCATCAAGCATAGTAGTATACCAGTTAGGATCCTTAAGGACAGAGCGATAACTCCTGGGAATGGGAGATAGAGAGGAGGACGTCTGCGTATAAAGAGAAAATATTGACTTAGGCTTATGAATGCCATGTTTACTCCTTATCATCGTGGGATGTTGAGAAGTAGAACTAGATGGAGGAATTAGGGTTGTAGAGGAAGAAGGAGGTAGAGTAATGGGTGGAGGGAGGGTGAGTGAGTTGTGTTTGGAGTAGGAGAGGTGGATGGGGAAAGATTAGTAATGGTAGTATGGGATGTGTCAGGGTGTGACGTGGTGGTTATAATTGTAAGACTTAAGGGAGGGAGGGATGGTACATTGAAGTATGGAAGGAAGAGTGGAGAGATTTTCATGTCATGTATGAGAAAGGTGTAAAAGTCTGAAAAAAGAGTATGGAATGTAGAGAAAAGAAAATAGTTTTCATCAATGACTATAGGGCATGAAATAATGACCTTCTGTGTAGAGAGATCTAGGCAATGATACCCGCGATGATTGGAGGGGTACCTAAGAAAAACACATGGTGTGGAGTGTGGAGTATGGGGTGAGGGGTGAGTTTGTGAGGGGCAATGGATGAGAGGTTGGGCAAGCATAATGACCCAAGACACGAAGATGGGTGTAGGTAGGAGGTTTATGAAAAAGATTTTCATATGGGGTTATCTTGTGTAAGGTTTTTGTGGGAAGGAGATTAAGAAGATGGCATGTCGTGTTAAGTGCTTCCACCCGATATTATGGTGGCATATGAGCTTGGAAAAGGAGCATTCTAATGGTATTGTTAATGATTCGGATCATACGCTCAACCTTTCCATTTTATTGTGAGGTGTGGGGGCAAGAAAAACGAAATATAATGCCATGTGTTTCAAAGAATTGTAAGAATGGTTTATTAGCAAATTTAGTGCCATTATCACATTTGAAGACCTTTATTTCACAATCAAATTAAATATGAACTTAAGTATGGAAATTAAGAAATTTATATTAAACTTCTAATTTAGCATGAAGAGGAAATATCCACAAATAATGACTGAAATTTTCTAAGAGTAATGAGTAATACTTAAACCCAGAGACATTAGTTATGGAAAAGGTCTATAGATTTAAATGTATTATTTCAAAGGGACTAGAAGTACGAGTAAGAGAAAAGAAAAAAGGAAACTTAACATGCTTTCTCAACTAACAAGAATAACAAATTGGAAAATATTTCTCCTTATTACAAGCTATAAGGTTGTTTTGAATAAGATAACTGAAAACAAAATTTCATGGATGGCCTAGTCTACAATGCCATAACAAAGAAGAGATGTTACTGTTGTGTCTAATTTGTATTGATTTTACTTGCATTCATATCTTGATTTTGGTTACAAATTCTTACATTTTTAATCCAAATATGAGATGGATTAGGTGAAAATGGTCGTGAATGTTGCATGAAGGTTAAAGGGAAGGTTTTGAAACATAACATAAATTTTTCGTCAAAAAAGTGGTGATTCAAGTATTATTCACGGTGGTGACAAGTAAGTCACAGTGACTTAACTTGTCATCACTGTGACAAGTTTAGTCACGGTGGTGACTTAACTAGTCACCCCCATATAAGTTCTTCTACATTCGTTTTTTATGGTAACATGTCACGTGTGTAGGGTTTTATTGACGTAGATGAAACCAACCCTATGACTTAACTTGTCATTACTGTGACTAAACTAGTCACCCCCATGTAAGTTCTTCTACATTCATTTTTTATTGTAACATGTCACGTGTGCAGGGTTTTGATGACGCAGATGAAACCAACTATGACTTAACTTTTCATCACTGTGACAAGTTTAGTCACGGTGGTGACTTAACTAGTCACCCCCATGTAAGTTCTTATAAAATCATTTTTTATGGTAACATGTCACATGTGTAGGGTTTTGATTGACACAGATGAAACCAACCCTATGACTTAACTTGCCATCACTGTGACAAGTTTAGTCACAGTGGTGACTTAACTAGTCACCCACATGTAAGTTCTTTTGCATTCATTTTTTATAGTAACATGTCACATGTGCAGAGTTTTGACAACATAGATGAAACCAACCTTAAACATAGACTCTAAGGATAATAGAAAGAATAGAGGGTGGCAGCACATTACACACACATTCTAAGATTCTTATATTCTAACATTCATTCTACGTAGACAATTATTCTTCACACCCAAAAGTCGAGGGGAAACAAAACAAATAAAGAAAAAGAAGATGGAAAAGAGACGAGAGAAAGCAGAGACTAGTCAGGTGAGGTGAAAAAGAAGAATAGCAAAATTTAATGGCCACTACCAATACCTTGATTAAAGCAAAGAATGGGAAATTGAGTATGACTGCTTTGGGAGAAATAGTAGAATTTTCAATCTTTAATTTTAAACCTATTCCTACTACTACTACTTCTAAAGATTGTTCTTTTGTTGATTAATTTAATTTTGCGAACCTTGATTTTGCATTACAAGAAGAAACAAAAAAAATGTTAGGTTTAGTGAAAGAAATTGATAAGTGTTGTCAATTGCTAGACGATGCAACTAAGGGAAAGGTTGGCAAATTCTTAGAGAAAAAGCCCAATGAAGAGAATAAACAAGTGGAGTTAGTCACTTTGGGCAATTCACCTTAAGCATGATGGTTGAGGTGTCCAGTTAAAAGACATTGAAGAAGCGCTAAATGGGAGGCAACCCATATAGTTTTTGTTTTGTTTTTCAATTATTTGTTTGTTATTCCTTTTTACTGAAACTCGACTTAATTTGTTTGTTTTGTGTGCACAAGCCTACTTTTCAATCTGTTTTATTTTTCTTCCTCGTAGTTATTTTCCACCCCTCAATGTAGTATGACATGCTTATTGCCATGGTTCACACCGCATCGACGTAACCATCACCCACACTTTCATATCATATCTCTATCATTTTTCTTTTTATTATTTTTAATGCTTGTTAGTTTAATGTCTTTTAGTTTTAATGCTTATTCTTGTTCATGATATTTTGTGTTTTAGATCCCTTTTTACTTTCTTGTATCACATTAGGAACAATGTGACATTTAAGTGTGAGGGTGAGTATTAGTTAAAAAATTATTATTATTATTTTGTTATTGTGTTTTTCTTTTTCCCATTTAATAGTTAGGATGCATGATCATTAAATGAACTCGATCTAGATTAGAAATGCATAATATGAGTGAATGAGTATACTTGCGTGCTTAAGTTGATTGACTTAGATTTTGATTAAAGGAACTTTAGCTTGTTGTGATAGATGAATGACAATTTTCATTTGGGAAGAATTTGAGCCCTTCTGAAATATTTAACACCAAATTCAATTATTCTTTGCTGAGAGTGTTCTTTCATGATTAAAGAACTCTTTAACTTGTTTGCAAATACCAGTCACGATCACACATTCTTACGCAAACATTGAAATAATGAAGGCAATTAAGATATACACTTTTTGTTTAAAAAGTCACCATAATTTTATCTTTAGTGAGCCACCTTTGAGCTTAACATGAACCATTTCTTCTTTAAACCCAAATGTGAGCCTTAACCTTGATTATTTAACTTTTTCATCATACCTACCACAAGGAAGAATTGAGCATTTGAATGGGTATGATTGGGTTTAGGGAATAATTGCTTCAAAGTGTGGGGAATCATAAGATATAGTTCGTTTTCAAGTTAGGAATAGGTATGATTATAACAATTTGAATCTCTCCTCTATATTTTACCTCTCCTAAACTTGATCTTATTCTAAATAAGAAATATAACAAAAGAGAAAAAGAGAAAAAGAAAAGAAAGAGAAGATAACCAAAAAATTGAAATTAAAGAGGAGAAGGGGAGTGCTAATCTTATTAACTTGAAAGGAAAGAATTGAGTGTTTCATACTTCATTATGCATATTACTTTAAATGCTCAATTTGTTTTATAGTTTTAAGCTGTGATTTTCCATTACCCTACCCTTAGACCAACCTCGTTACAACCAAAATAAAGACCTTCGGATTGATGTTGTGTTTGATATGAGTGGCAGAGATTGGATTAGTAAGTAAGCTTATGCTAGATGCCTTACGTGAAATGAAGAATGAGTCAATATATCCTAACTTTGAATGCTTGAGAGGATGGAGAGTGGAGTGAGTGTCTATCACACTTATTTATGGTTCTTTGAATTGAATTACTTGATGATGTTGGCTAAATATGCGAAGAATAGCTTATTCATGAAGTATTATGACTTTCAAGTTCTTAAGTTGTGTTTATTGAAATGATCGTTTATATCGTTGACAATTATTTGGGAAATTTGTTGTTTCCATTGTTTGTTTTTAATAATCTAGAGTTTTTTATTTTGCTTGAGGACAAGAATAGTTTAAGTATGGGGGAATTGTTGTGTCTAATTTATATGGATTTTCCTTGCATTCATATCTTGATTTTGGTTACAATTTCTTGAGTTTTTAATCTAAATGTGAGATGAATTAAGTGAAAATGGTCATGAATGTTGCATGAACGTTAAAGGGAATGTTTTGAAAGGTAAAATAAATTTTGCATTAAAAAAGTGGTGATTTAAGTGATAGTCATGGTGGTGACTACCACCATGACTTGTTTTGTCACGATGGTGACTTAACTAGTCACCCCCATGCAAGTTCTTTTGTGTTCATTTTTTATAGTAACGTGTCACGCATGTAGGATTTTGACGATGCAGATAAAACCAACCCTAAACCTAGACTCTGAGGATAAATAGAAAGAATAGATGGTGGCAGCACATTAAACACACATTCTCACATTCTAACATTCATTCTACACAAACAATTATTCTTCACACCCAAGATTTTGGAGGACACAAAACAGATAGAGAAAAAGAAGGTGGAGAAGAAAGCAGAGACCAGTCAAGTAAGGTGAAGAAGAAGATTAGCAGAGGTATAGGAGTAGTGTGAGCAGTCGAGCATCTAGGTGAGAACCAAGCAGAAGCAGAAGGAGAAAGCCAATGTAGAGATTTTGAGAGTGGCAGAAGATCACCGCAACTCCATCATCTGAACTCTTGCTTGCTTATTTTATTTATTATTTCTCCATTGTTTTGCCGAACTTACTCCTCTGTTAGTTGATAGACTAATACTCTGTTATCTTTTAATAGTTCATTTGGTTATTTATTTAGTTTATTGCTTAAATTCTTCTCTTATACTGATAAATATAGGATAAAGTATTTAAATATGATGAATCTTGTTATTTCTGTGATGGGATGATCTCTTTTTCTTGAGGATTAATGTAGCTATTTTAGTCAAATATGCATGATTGAGGGATTGTGCTGTTATCTTATGCTGGATATAGTTTATAAATTGAATGGATGCAATAGCATAACTAAACTTTGCATTATTTTAGTCTTAAATGAAGGATCAAGAGAAGAAGTTTAATATGGAATGAGAAACTATAGACGCTTAGGTTAAGAACTAGAAATACATTAACTTAAGTAGTAATTAATAGTTAATTAATTCGGATGATAACTTGTTGAATATGAAAGTTAGACTTAGTTTATTATTCGAGTTGATCTTAAAACCCAACTGCTAATTTTAGTAACATAATTATCTAATCATTTCCCCTTAGTCATGCATAGGAGATTAAATTAGTAAAACTAATTTTCAATAGTTTCCCATTTTGATTAATCTATTTGTTTTTTCTTCCGGTTGAATCATTTTACATTTTAGTTTGACTTTTTTATTTTATTTAAAGCCTTCACTCAACAAATGGGGATAGAATGTTTACGATTGCATCTGTTTTTATTTTTGTTTAAGATTAATTTAAGTGAACCAATTTCACCTATGTGGGAGACGACCTTGGGTAACTATAACTACAACTACCTTATATACTTGCAAGTATCATAGCCTAGGTATTTTTAGAACTTATTTTGGGCAAAACAGTTATAAAAGACACGAGAGCAATAGGATCAGATGAGGAGGGTGATGTCGCTGGTAATTTTTTAGGTACATATTTTCAAAGCTATTGCACTTTAGTATCTCAGTTCGGGTCTGTTAGTCCTTCACAAAGAAATCAAACATATCAAATTTTATAGAGCAACGATTATCAATGGTGAATTTACATACAAAAATGAGTTTTTTGACAATGTGGGGAGTGATTAAGATATTTTTTATAGTAAAAGGGGAAGAGGAATACGAAGGAATGGTAGACCCAATATGTGTAACAGGGATGGAGGATCCATTACCAACAACTAAATGCTTAGGTGAAATAATACTCTAATTAAAAATAGAAAAGAGATTATCTGGGTAGGTAATCATATGTGTGGAAGCCCCAGAATCCATGTACCATTCACAATCAGAGGGAGGTCAGAGGCTCATTGTGTGAAAAGCATTCACTAGAGCTTGCAGAGAGATAGGTTGACTACTAGGCCAGCTTTAAGGGGCCCATTTTTGTTGTTTTCTAACCTAATTATGTTGTCTAACCTATTGTGGTTAACTGTGGGCTGTTGAGAAGCTTGGGCCAACTAACATGTCTTATAGTTGGGCAAGACTGTTGAATCTAACCCAGTGGTTATTATGTCCAACCTATTGATTTCCATGCTCATAATTCCAAGTTCCAGTATAATTGCCATGTGTATCATAATTATTGTACCGTCTATAGCCATTCTTGTAACCTCCACGTTCGCGACTCCCCTTATGACCATTACGACCATTTTGGCCCCCTTTCTAATTGGAGTAATTATCATGGCCATCTTGAGCGTTGGTTAGTCATAGGTTAGAGGGGTTATAGAAAATAAGAGTCGTGGATGGAGAGGAAAGAGAAGAATGGGTTTTCTTGGCTTATTAGTTTTCCTCTAGAAGTAGCATAGACTACACTTGTAAAAATGAGGGAAAGGGATTTTGAGTAAAGATGACATTAACCAAAGGACCATACTATCAAGAAGACCATTAAGGGACTAGAGACAAAAGTTTGGTCGGGTATGGGATTGTCGACATCGATTAGAGCATCAGAGAGGGATTTAATAGCTTGACAAAATCCAGTAATGGAAAGAGTCCCCTTTTCCATGGTGTGGAATTGTTCTTGAAGTTGAATGGCCCTAGCCAATTTATTATCATTGAAAAGACCCTCAATGGAGATCCATACATCTTAGGTTGTGGATTTTGGCTTTAGAACCATTTTAAGAAGATCATGAGAGATAGTTCTATATATCAAAGAAAGAACTAAATAGTCTAGTTGTTGCTAAGCATCATAGTTCTCACTCAATGGTTTAGATGTACCATCAAGATGGCCAAGAACCTAATAGCCTCCAGTGGTAATGGTTCCAGTCTCGATAATTATTAGCCTTGAGATCGAGGGTGATGGGAATATGAGTTTTGATATTAGATATGGAGTATGCAAGACGTAATGGAGGAGGAGGAGGAGTGGGGGTTTGACCGGTAAACATGATTAGGTATGGGGTTATGAGAATAATAACAAAAGTCCACAAACGAGAAGAATGAAGACAGCACAAAAGGAGAAGGATTTGATTACCTAAAAAAAAGAAACTAGCAAAAAAGAAAAAGGATTTGATTACCCAGAAGAAAGAAGAAACCACAACCTGATTGTAACACCCCTTATACAAAACATACAACCATCCACATATAAGATAACCAATTTCCTATACATATATTCACAGCATGCATTTCAGTTCAATGCTATATATATACAAATTACAAAACTCCCTGATGCTTAACATTGTCATTTAACTATAGTAAATTTAGTTACCATTTTTTATCTCAATTTCCAAGGTCATCTCAAAGTCCCTTCTAGAGATGTTTATATCGATGTCTTAGGTTTTATATGCAGCTAAAATTACAGAATTTGGAGGTATATAGGATGAGTTATGACTCAAAAAATGTGACTGACTTAAATAAACCCTAGACAAAATTCCACAACACAATACTCTTTTGTCATATTCAACCAATTCTATGCAAGATAACACCAAAATAACATCAAAGCAACATCCCAGCAACCATTCCACATCTAAATGAATCTTTTTACATATTCAAATGCACACAAATACAAAAATTAACTAAGTGAAGTCCCAAACCTGAAAATTGACAAAGTAGGTCTTCTATTGCCTTTCCTTCCCTTCCTCTTTGGCTTTGTTTGACTCACCAACAAAAAACACCAAAAATATACCTCTCAATCCCACTTCCATCCTTGTAATTTCATTCCTTCATAAGCAAAGTAAGAAGAGATAAAGGTGAAGATAAATCCCTAACTTTTACCTTGATTTCTATCTAAGATTGACTTGATTTCTTATATGAAAAATGATGGGATGAAGAAGGTGAAATGAAAAGGAGAAAAATCTGAACGTAAAACCCCCAAAATGTCGTGCATCTCCCCTCTCCATATCCCCATTCCAGAATTTTCAAGACTCACATATGTGATTAATTCCTATTGGACATAAATGCTTTATTATTATTGGTCATACATTTAATCCAATTGGTCCATGTGTTAACTTTAGAAAAATTGCATATTGGTCCTTCTTTTTTAATATCTTCTTTATTCTAATTGGTCCATATGTTAACTTTAGAAAAATTGCATATTGGTCCTTCTTCTTCCCATACTAGCCTACAATGTTATCAATTAATTTCATTCCCCTATGTCTTAATTTTCTAATGTAATAAATTTTATGCAATTTGGTTAATTATTTTAAGAGTTATACCCAAAACACTACAAACTATTCGATTGACTTGGATAGAATAAGAAAACCCTTGACTTAGATTACTATGTATTTCAATATATATAATGTACAAGGGAATATATGTAAACATAAGAGATACACACATATAAATATAAAATATAAAATACTTTTATATATACTATCAATAACACTAAAGCAAATTTTTAAACGAAAAGAAAATATTAATAACCACATAAAACATGCGAAGGTTTTTAGTAAGTAATTCTTGCAACTTTTTCTTAGATTACAAGTTGAGGAGAATAATATGATTGGATGAAGTAAGATTAATAAATAAATTAAGAGAAAATAAGTTTTATAATTTTTTGAAAAAATAGTCATTTTGTAAAATGATAGCCAAAAATAAATTGGAAAATTGTATTGTTTAAAAAAATTTCAAAATTAAATTTAATCTTGATAGACATTGTTATCTCTAATTAGATGATAAATTATTTTTGCTAGATGACCAAAGAAATATGGTATATCAAGATTGGACATATCAATTGGATCTTCACTATGACAAAATACATCAACATAATTTTATCTTCGCATTTTTCCTTTTGTTTTTGCTCTTATAAGGGCTTGATAAATCTCTAGAAAATGCTAAGACATACAACAAGTGCTTGACTATGATCCTTCGTGCCACAAACATTTTCACTATATTCAAGTTGATACATTTGTTTTTCTATACCTTTATTTGATTTAATGGCCATATTTACCCCATTCCCGAGCTATATTTTTTTATAGTTTGGACCATGCCCACTTC
Source organism: Erythroxylum reticulatum (assembly GCA_025504915.1). Classification (NCBI taxonomy): domain Eukaryota; kingdom Viridiplantae; phylum Streptophyta; class Magnoliopsida; order Malpighiales; family Erythroxylaceae; genus Erythroxylum; species Erythroxylum reticulatum. The sequence continues at coordinate 43,331,964 of JANSVA010000218.1, read as the reverse complement.
CCCGTCCTGGCCTACGATTATTAAATATCAATTTCACATGATTTTCATTAAAAACATATTATTTTCCTTAGTAATTAGTAAACATGAAATCAATTAAAAAAAAGTTTTTAACAGGCACTGGAGATGTGAAAAGTAGATAATATTTTTCTAATAAATTATCACCAGTCACTTCCTTTCCACTGTGCACAGATGACACAGAATAATAATTTTAAAATCTTTCAACCTTATGTGCATCTAATTATATTTAGCCTTTTGTAAGACGTAGTAGTACCTTTCTTTCAACATGTTCTAAACTGTGAGTGAACTTTTGACGATCAAATACTCATTCTATGAGTATGGCATATAAAAAAAAAAATCTACACTTTGACACAATCCTCTTCTGATACGATAGTTCTTATCAACAGTCCTGAATATTTTTTTCTGAGATATCTGAAGTAATAAATTCTAATTTAGTAAATTTCGACTTATTGGTGCAATAACTTTAGACCTTCATGTTGATAACGTGTTATAAATTTTTTAAAAGAAAATTGGTATTAAATAATAAAGAGCAAAGAGAACATGAAAAAAAAAAATTATATTATTTTATATTTAAAATTTTATAAAATAAGAAAGTA
>JANSVA010000218.1:43316491-43331250 GCA_025504915.1 Erythroxylum reticulatum | reverse complement strand
GCACCCATGAAGTACGAGAATATATAGAGATTTGAAAGAGCATTTCTGGTGGAAAGTAATGAGAAAAGAAGTTGCAGAATATGCTAAAAGATGCTTAGTGTCTCAGCAAGTTAAAGCTGAACGCTAAGCACCTTCACATAAACTTGAACCTCCACCTATTCCAAAATGGAAATGGGAGAACATTACGATGGATTTCTTGATATGGTTGCCGAGGACTAGAAGGAAGCAAGATGCAATATGGGTGATTGTGGATAAGTTAGCCAAGTCCGCACATTTCGTGCCAATTAAGCAGACAAATTTTTTTAATGCTTGACCAAAAAATACATAGATGAGATAATCAGAACAACACTTTTTTCATTAAAAACGTTTTCATTCTTCTACATGGAGAATGGAGAAAATCGTTTTTTTAATATGAAAAATGAAAACATCTATGACGTTTTCTGTTTTCACGTTAAGCAATAAAAATCGTTTTCTGTTTCCTCTTGTATGAAAACGTAAACACATATTAATCTGTGCGTATATTTGCATGCATTTTTTTTTTCGCTTGTATAAAAATCGTTTGCATGAAAACTAAAAATGATTTTTGTACAAAGAACAAAAGATGTTGTTGCTTAACGTGAAAGTTGAAACGTTACGTTAAGCAACATGCCGTTTTCTGTTTCATGAACAATAATATAAAGCGCTGTTTTATGTTTTCATGTAAGAGTGAAAATGATTTTTGCATTAACGTGACGTTGAAACACTGGTTAAATCATTTTCTGTTTCCCCTTATATGAAAGCATCCATATTCATTCTTCATTTTACGTTGAAATAACAAAAAAGAAGAATCAATGGTATAGTACGAAAAATGAAAGATATCAATGGTTAAAAGCATTCACTGTGAAATTGAGAAAAACAAAAACTCTTTTAATGCTTTTAATAGATGTTATGTTTTTAGGACAAACTCATTTAATGCACCTTTTAAACGGAAGAGAGTTGAGTGGATTATGGAATTTGTTTAAAAGCTTTTGACAGTGAGATGGTTTCACAGAATAGGTAAATCGTTAATAATAATAAGCAAAATGGCAAATGTTTTGTCTATATGGAAAACGGAAAACGATTTGTACGTGGAGAATGGAGAATGGGAATATCGTGTTTTGCTGAACATGAACAGCGAACATCATGTGCATCGTTTTTCATAAAAACGTTTTTGTTGGAGATTTTTGTATTAAAAAAAAGGTTTTGTTGCTTACCGTAACAGTGAAAATGTTGGTTGTTAAATAAATAAATAAAATAAGGAAATTTCAACAACAACTGTTTTGTCTTCGTCGTGAGACAATAAAGTGTAAAGTTTTTTTTGGATGGTTTTGCCTTCATCGTAAGGTAGACGATGAAGTGGCAAGATATCTGGATAGATATGTTTAAATTTTATAAATAGATAATTTTTCCTTTCAACAGGCCCTAGATGTTTCTAAGTTTTTCAAACAAGCCTGAAAAAAGTTCATCTTAAATAAGAAAGTTGTTGTTTTGTTGCGAAATGATCTAAAATATTTCTTCATTTTAAACAAATGGCTTAGAAATATTTTTTTTTGTTTTGCAAATTACATTCGTTGTGAACTTTGTTTATAAATTCTTCTAAAAATTTGTTGTTTATTATATAATATAGTCAAATAGAATGTATTTTTTAATTATTAAAAAATTTAAGTGTTTTCCATTACTTGCTAATTGTGACTACTTACATATTCTTTCCCATCGACAGATGATATGTGTTTGTGTATCACTGGATCTAGTCTAGTTTTGTCTGTATTATTTTAACTTTCCATTTGAGTAATTTAATTAGAGGCATGAACTAGATGTAACAGTTTCTCACTTATAATAGTTTTCTAGCATGTTTCTCTCATCCGGTAGTGCATGTAAGTTATTTTACTATTTATGCATGACATATGGTTAGTTTAATTATACCATCGAGATTGCTGATCATAAATGTCAGATATGCATAAGTGAATTTTAAAGTCATATTTGTTTTATTCAATTATGTGTTAAAATTCAGAAAATATGATATTGATAGTATGCTTAATCTCAGTTCAATATGACATCCTTCTATCCCCTAGCCAACATCCGAACCCAAAACAAGCTTGAAGGTCCTAACTATGTGAACTGGAAAAGAAATTTGGACATTTTGCTTACTACTAAAGAGTACAAGTTTGTGCTTAGTGAGGCGTGTCCTGAAAAACCCGATTAGGGTGCCTCTGAAGAGGTTACCAAGGTTTACCAAAAATGGGTTAAAGCTGATGAGATGACGAGATGTTACATTTTGGCATCTATGTCAAATGTTTTGCAACATCAGCATCAAAGGATGGACACAACTTGTGACACCTTAGAGAATCTCAAGGAGATGTTTGGAGACTAGACTAGTGCAGCCAAGCATAATGCAATTAAGGAGATTCTTACTTCTAAAATGGAGAAGGAACTCCTATTATACCCCATGTCTTGAAGATGATAAGTCTTCTGAATTACATAGAGATTCTTGGTGCTAAGGTTGACAAGGCTACTCAGATTGAGATGGTCTTAAACACTCTGTCAGCCAGTTTTTAGCAGTTCGTTTGAATTATAACATGAATAAGATGGATTTTACTCTATCTAAGTTGCTGAATGAGCTAGTAGCTGCTGAGACTATTATTAAGCAAGGGGCTGCACCTGTTGTGCTTAATGTTGAGCGAGGTTCTTCATTCTCAAAAAAGGGGTAAGAAGAAAAAGGCTCACAAGCTTAAGCCTAAAAAGAATGGTGCAGCTAATAGTGCAAATGATGTTGTGAAAAAGCCCAAAGGCAAGTGTTTTCACTGTAAGCAACGAGGTCACTAGAAGCAGCAATGTCCAACCTAGATAGCCAAGAAAAAGCAAGGTACATCTCTTTTTTATTTACTGGTTGTTGAAACTTATTTAGCGGTATTGACTACACTCCAATGGTGTGTAGACTCAGGAGCCACTAATCATGTCTGCAATTCTTTGCAAGGGTTTCAGGTAACATGCCAGTTAAGTGAAGGAGAAATGAGCATTTTTCTGGGAGATGGCACCGAAGTTGCAGTTTTGGTTGTAGGAAATGTTACTTTAAATTTTAAGAATCATAGAACATTGCTATTAAGAGATGTTTTGTATATTCCTTCAATTAGAAGGAATTTAATTTCTGTTTCTAGTTTGAGTAAGAATGGATATTCAGTTTGTTTTAATAAATTTTATGATGATTATGTCATTATTAAATTTAGAAAACAAATCATTTGTTCTGGCTCATTAATGGATGATCTATTTATTCTTAAAGTTACACCTGAACTGCAACTTAATTCTAAAGTAAATAACTTTGATTTCGTTGTACCATTAAAAAGAAAATGTCCTATTAAATTCAATCACACTTATCTTTGGCATTTAAGGTTTGGACATATTAACTAAGATAGAATTTCTAGGTTGTTCAAAGATGTACCTTTGAGTTCATTGAAAGTGGAGGCACTACCGGCCTGTGAATCTTGTCTGGAAGGTAAAATGACTAAGAGGCCTTTTCCCTTAAAAGGTAATAGGGCCAATGATGTTTTAGAACTAATTCATTCTGATTTGTGTGGCCCAATGAGTGTCCAAGCTAGGGGTGGTTTTGAGTATTTTGTGACTTTCATAGATGATTACTCAAGGTATGGATATATTTACCTATTGCACTGTAAGTCTGAATGCTTTGAAAAATTCAAAGTATTTAAGGCAGAAATGGAGAAGCGACATGGAAAATATATCAAGTCACTACGATTTGATCGTGGTGGCGAATACCTCTCTAGGGAATTCCTTGCTTATTTATTAGAACACGAAATTACTTCACAATTGTATGCACCTGGTATGCCATAATAGAATGGTGTAGTAGAAAGGAGAAATAGGACGCTTATGGAAATGGTTAGATCAATGATGAGTTATTCAGATTTGACAATTTCTTTTTGGGGATATGCAATTGAAACAGCAACATATATTATAAATTTAGTTCCTTCTAAGTCAATACCTCTGACTCCTACAGAACTGTAGACTAGCATAAGCCTAGTCTAATACATGTTCGGATGTGGGGTTGCCCAGCCTATGTGCTTAAAGGGAAAGCAGACAAGTTGGAATCCAAATCAGATTTATGTTTCTTCAGTGGATATCCTAAAGGAACGAAAGGTGGTTTATTTTATAGTCCTAAGGATAGGAAGATCATTGTTAGAACCAATGCACATTACCTTGAAGAGGACTATATTGTAAATCATATTCCTAAAAGTTAATTAGCCTTCCTTGAGTTGAGAGGAGAAAACATACGAGCTAGAACAATTCCAGCAGAACATGAACCTAAACCATTATTGGTCAGAGCTAACATTCCATTACCTCGTCGTAGTGGGAGAAATGTCAGTGGACCAGAAGATCATCATCTAACCCAAGAGTCAGTTCCTAACATTCCACTATAGCCCAAAAGTAGTGGGAGTTATGTTGGGATTGATGCAACAGATATTGATCCAAATATACATGAACAAGAAGTAGGAGCCTATGAGATTTTATTACCTGTTAATAATGAAGGACATGTTGAGGATCTCGACCATGATCAAGATATGGCCCCACTAGTCATAAACTTGTCGACCTTACCGCCATAGCAAGATGAAGGTGTGGTTGAACAACTTGTAGTACTTTTTCATAGTGGGAGAATAATACGATCACTAATTTGATATACACTTTTGGGAGAAGCATTTGACAGAATCCCTAAAAAAGTGAATACCGAACTAGTATGTTACGACGATGCACTACAAGATAAAGATGCTGATAACTGGCTTATAGCTATGAAATCTGAGATGGAGTCTATATACTCTAATCAAGTCTAGGAACTTGTAGAACCATCTGAAGGGGTTAAACCCATCGGATGTAAGTGGATCTATAAGAAAAAGAGAGGTGTAGACGGTAAAGTACAAAGTTATAAGGCGAGGCTTGTTACGAATGGGTATACTCAGAAAGAAGGGATCGATTATGAAGAAACTTTTTTGCCAGTTACCATGCTTAAGTCTATTAGAACTCTTCTATCCATTGCAGCTCATTTAGATTACGAAATTTGGCAAATGTATGTCAAGATAACTTTCCTAAATGGAAGTTTTGATGAATGCATCTATATGAAGCAACCAGAGGGTTTCATTGCTAGTGACTAAGAACATTTGCTATGCAAATTGAATAGGTCCATTTATTGACTTAAACAGGCATCTAGGTCTTGGAATATTTGTTTTGACTAGATGATTAAAACTTTTGGTTTTGATTAGTTTCATGATGAGTCTTGTGTGTATAAGAAGTGGAATGGTAACAAGGTCATGTTTTTGGCATTATATGTGGATGATATTTTGCTTATAGGAAATTGTGTAGGTATGTTAACTTTTGTCAAGGATTGGCTGTCTAAGCATTTTGATATGAAGGACTTGGGAGAAGCTACTCATATTCTTGGGATCAAGCTTATGCGAGATTGCAAGAAAAAGATGATTAGCTTATCACAGGCACTTTATATTGATACTATTCTTTCTCGTTTCAACATGCAGGATTCCAATAATGGTTTTCTTCCTTTCAGACATAGAATTACTCTATCTAAGGATCAATGTCCTAGGGACATCTAAAGAGATAGAGAGCATGAAGGCAATTCCTTATGCTTCTACAGTAGGAAGCCTCATGTATTCAATGTTGTGCACTAGACCTGATATATGCTTTGTTGTTGGCATGGTTATCAGATTTCAGTCTAACCCTAAGTGAGAACATTGGACTGCAGTCAAATATATAATCAAGTATTTAAAAAGAACTAGAGATTATATATTGGTTTACCAATCAGAAGAACTTGTACCCATAGGTTATATAGATTCAAACTTTCAGTCTGACAAGGACTCTCAGAAATCTACCTTAGGAAATGTTTTTGTCCTGGGAGGTGGAGCCATAAGTTGGAGGAGTATTAAACAAACTTGTGTTGCGGACTCCACCATGGAAGCTGAATATGTGGCGGCCTCTGAGGCAGTCAAGGAAGCTGTATGGCTTAGGAACTTCCTAATGGATCTGGGTGTGGTTCCAGTAGTTCAATCGCCTATTACACTTTATTATGACAATAGTGGCGCGATTGCAATCTCAAAGGAGTCACGGAGCCATAAAAGGGCAAAACACATTGAGCGGAAGTATCACCTGATACGAGACATAGTTCAAAGGGTTGATCTGGTGGTGATGAAGATTGCATCAAAAGACAACCTGGCTGATCCTTTTACAAAAAGCTTACCAGTAAAGACTTTTGATAGTCATGTGGAAGGAATGGGAGTTAAAATAATATATGCATGGTTATAAGTCTAAGTGGGAGATTGATAGATATATACTATTAACCATACAAATGTAATAGTATAGTCTTTGGATGTTTTTTCATTGAACAATTATTTAATTGGGTTCAATTGGAGATTTGCATAATATGAATATATGTTAGTACATTTTGTATGTATCTAACTGGACCAAGTTAAGAATGGTTGTTTTATACTGACTATTAAAACATATTCTTGAGGACATTAGAAATAAGATTTATGTTCTTAATCTTGATTTAGTTATTATGAGCAAATATACATTATCTTGTGCTTTAATTCATTAAAAAGTGAGTTTCAATTATCAAGACAATAATACTCGATGAATTGGGCAAAGGCAATTTGTATCTGTGAAATATTAATTAATGATGGAATCTATATCTCGGTATAGAGAATGATGATACACTTTAAGTAAGCTTATAAGGTTTCATTGTGTAAACCCTACAGGTGGATTTTTAATCCGACACTTGAAATAAGTTGAGCGACAATCTTAAAGATTAAAATTATTATTTAAATAAATTGTTAGTAATTTATTTTATTTGACAAGCATCTGTAATTTTAACATGGGGAACATAATTTATTATATTAGGGAAAGTTAAAATTAATAAGGAATTTTGTAATTTTAGTCTTATTAAGTTTTCCCTGCAGTCCCTATCATGCCTTAATTGTTTAGACCACATGTGTGTTATTTGTAATTTAAATAAGCAATAGATTATTTTAAATTAAATAGAGAAAATATGTTGTTTTGGAATTACAAACCACATAATCTTATCGGTAACTGCCTATGCAGAAAGGAGAGGTTTTTCGATATATATAAGCTTTTCTTCCTATCGAAGAGGCATGATGATATTTTGGAAAGCATAGAGAGAAAACATAAACTCTCTTGAAAACTCTGTTGAAAACACATGATACATTCTTTCTGCCCACCCAGAAACAAAGGTTATAGAAACAATTAAGGTTACATGACAGAAGACTGTAAGGATAAGAAGATTTGCGAAAACAAGTTTTTGTGGAAAGAAGATCAGTTAGCGATTCCATGCTTCAACAGGTTTGTCTTGTTTCGATTCTTATGATTGGTTTGCCTGTATGTGTATTTCTAATCCTGGGTTGCTTCCGCTGTGAATACTGTTGATTCCATCATATTCATGGAAGTTTCAGATCAAAAATTAACTCCCTTAACTATTCATTCTTAGTAAACTTCTCCAACGTATTTTCCTTCACTAAATCTAACCCTTGCATTTTTATTTCTAGTCTTTCTACTCCATTTCAACTAATTCACTATAACCACAATTATTAATCTACCATCTAAAATTATTTAACTTCGAATCCACAAATTTTCAACTAATCCTATGACAATTCAATTATACCTAGAATGTCAATGAGTGCATGTATAATTATTTTCATGTGTGAAAAAATTCAAATCCATATGTATGTATCCTATCATTTTGCTAAGTATGAAATGTAAATTTTTCTAACTCTCACATTGTTATTTTCTCCATTATTGAAATCTGGGTTCTAACCCTTAATATGGAGATGGGATGTTACGGTAGTGGTAGTATGTGGAGTGTCAAGGTGTGTCGTGGAGGTTATAAGTGTGGGACTCGAGGGAAGGAGGGTTGGTACATTAAAGTATGGAAGGAAGAGGGGAGAGATTTTCGTGTCATGCATGAGAAAATCGTAAGAGTCCAAAGAAGGAGTATGGAATGTAGAGAAAGGAAAAGAATTTTCATCAAAGACTATATGGTGTGAAATAATGACCTTTTGTGTAGAGAGATATAGGTAGTGATACCCACAATGATTGGAGGGGTACCTAAGAAAAACACATGGTGTGGAGCGTTGGGCGAGTTTGTAAGGGGCAATGGATGAGAGGTTGGGGTAGCATAATGTCCCCAAGACATAAAGATAGTTGTAGGCAGGAGGTTTGCAAAAAAGATTTTCATATGGGGTTATGTTGTGTAAGGTTTTTGTGGTAAGGAGATTAAGATGGCATGCCATGTTAAATGCTTCCACCCAATATTGTGGTGGCATGTGGCATGTTAAGTGTGTATCATACGCTCAACCTTTCCATTTTGCTGTGAGGTGTAGGGGCAAGAAAAGCGAAATATAATGCCATATGTTTCAAAGAATTGTAAGAATGATTTATTAGCAAATTTAGTTCCATTATCACATTAGAAGGCCTTTATCTCACAATCAAATTGAGTACAAATATAAGCATGGAAATTAAGAAATTTAGAGTAAAGTTCTGATTTAGTATGAAGAGGAAATATCCATAAATAATAACTAAAATTATTCAGGAGCAATAAGTAATACTTAAACCTAGAGATACTAATGTACTATTTCAAAAGGACTATAAGTACAAGTACGAGAAAAGAAAAAAGGAAGCTTAACATGATTTTTCAACTGACAAGCATGACAAATTGGAGAAGATTTCTCCTTATTACAATCTATAAAGTTGTTTTTAAGAAGATAATTGAAAACAAAATTTCATGGATGACCTAGTCTACAAGGCCATAATGAAGAAGAGGATGTTGTAAATGACATGAAAGTAATAGGATCAAATGAGGAGGGTAATGTCATTGGTAATCTAATCGGGTTCAGATCTTCAGAGCTATTGCACCTAAGAATATCAATTTGGGTTTATAAGTCCTTTACAAAAAACCAAACGGATCAAATTTTAAATAGCAATGATTATCAGTGGTGAATTTAAGTACGGAAATCAGATTTTTGACAATGTAAGGAGTGACTAAGACATTGTTTAGAGTAAGAAGGGAAGAGGAATAAGGAAGAATGGTAGACCCAACATGTGTAACAGGGATGGAGGATCTATTACCAAAAACTACATGCTTAGGTCAAATAATACTCGAAATAAAAACAGAAGAGAGATTTCCTGTGTAGGCATACATGTGTGTGGAATCCTTAGAATCTATGTAGCATTCACTATTAGAGGGAGTTTGAAGGCTCATTGTGTCAAAAACATTCACTAGAGCTTGCAGAGAGATAGGCTGAATAGTGGGCCAACTTTGCGAGGCCCATTGTTGTTGTTGTCTGACGTAATTCTATTGTCCAACCCATTGTGGTTGACTGTGGACTGTTGAGATGCCTAGGCTAGCTAACATGGCTTGCGACTGGGCTGTAGGCCTAGGACTTGGACCGAGCAGTCCTAAGGTAGGACTGTTGAATTTAACCTAGTACTTATTGTGTCCAATACATTGATTGTTGTGTCCAACCTATTGATTTCCATGCCTATAATTCCATGTTCCAGGGTAATTTCCATGTATATCATAATTATTATACCCTCCACGACCATTGGTGCAAACTCCAAGTCCATGACTCCCCCTATGACCATTATGGTCGTTTCAGTCCCCTCTCCGATTGGAGTAATTGCCACATCTAGCTTGAGCATTGGTTGGTTGTGAGTTATAGGAGTCATGGATGGAGAGGAAAAAAAAGAATATACTTTCTTGGCTTGGTGGTTTTCCTCTAAAAGTAGTATGGACCACACTAGTAAAAATGTGGAAAAGGGATTTAAAGTGGAGATGAAATTAACAAAAGGACCATACATATTAGGAAGATCATTAAGGGCATGGCGAACAAGAGTTTGGTTGGGTATGGGATTGTCGATATCGGTTAGAGCATCCCATACCCTCTAGCGATAACGGTGAACAATTCTTTCCAATCCCAATAATTATTGGTCTTGAGCTATAGAGTGATGGGAATATGAGTTTTGATATTAGATATGGAGTATATAAGATGTAACGGAGGAGGAGGAGGAGGAGTGGGGGCTTGACAAGTAGACATGATTAGGTGTAAGGTTATCATAATAATAGCAAATAGCAAAAGGCCATAAGAAATAATAAGAGCAAAGGTTACAAGAAGAATAAAGACATCACAAAAGGAGAAGGATTTGATCACCTGTAAAAAAATAAAGAAGCAAACACAAAAGAAGAAGGATTTGATTACCCCAAAAAAAGAGAAGAAACCACGACTTAATGATGTTGACAACTATGGTTGATCACAACAGTAGGTGAAAGGGCGAAAGACAAAAGGATAGGGTTATGTTTAAAAGTTATGATAACATATTTGATAGAACAAGAAAACCCTTAACTTAGATTATTGTGTATTTCAATATGGATAATGTACAAGAGATATATGTATACATAAGAGATACACACATAAATAATAAAATACTTTTATATATACTATCAGTTGCCTTCATTTAATTCGTTCAAAAATTAGATATAGATATTAAATTAGAATCCCAAGTGAATAAGGTTCAATAGGCGAAATTAGATTTAATATAATAATTAAATTTAAATTATATAAATTATGAACTTTATGCATTATTAACTTATTAAAAATAACAAATATAAAATATAAACCAATGAATAAATAATAACTAAAACTACATATAATGTTGATAAATCGAAAAATAATTTAATATTGAGTTTCATGATTGTTATGTCCTATAATGAAATTACCTAAAATTTGAAGGACATTTTCAAACTTTAATATGTCTTTTTATAACCCATCTAATAAAAATGATCAACATTTACGTACGTATGTATGTATGTATGTATGTAGAGAAGAAATATTTTAAACGTTAGTCATAAATGCATTTTCTTTTTTTTAGGAAATTTGAATTAGATTAAGCTATAAAAAGAAATCAAGGAGAATCAATACCAATACAAACAACTTGCAAATTACAAGAGAAATAGAACAATAATAAGCTTATAAGTGAAACATAATTATTAACATAAAAACATAAGAGCTATAATTAGAAGAATGTGTTTACACTCTCCAAGTAGTACTGAGAAAATGTAGGTCCAAATCCTTGTGCAAATGGATGTTAATGTGAGATCTTATCATCTACATTAGAGATGTATTGAAATGCTTAGTGGAAAGGCATTTTTCATGAAAGATATTGTTGTTCCTTTCATTCCAGATAGTTGTAACAAGGAAAGACAGAGAAATGCAAAAACACAATTTGATGGTTTTGTTTTGGAATCTTAGATCAATACACTAAAGCTTAATTTGGCTTAAGTCCACTGGAAATTCACTTAATTGAGCACTTCTGCATAAATTCTTTCTAAGTATCAATGACATAGTTACACTTAAAAAAGAGATGATCTAAAGTCTCCTCAGCTTTTCTACAAAGAGCATACCAATTAGTAGGATGTGTAAATCTTACAATCTTGCCAACAATTGGTAGCTTGTTTAATATAGCAAGCGAAAGGGTTATAGATTCTCAAGGTTGTTGGTGACTAGATCATACTATGTTTCTCTAGGGAAGGATTGGTAAGTTGCTAGCAATCACTTGTATATAAGCCAGATTAGTAAAAACACCATTAGTGGTGTGTTTCCATATGATGATATCATTATCCAAGTTAATACAAGTCTACATGACTTCAAGCTTTAGAGGAGTTGGAATTGGATCAAAATTGACTAGATCCTTTCTTTTAAGAGCTTAAGCCACTGTATCTTGTTATTGTATAAGAGGTCTTAAAGCAACAACTTCATCCATTCCTTCCAAAGGATCTACTGATAACCAATTATCAAGCTAAAAGTAGGTGGTTTTCCCATTTCCAATGAGGTCTCATTTTTTCCCTCAACTTAAGAATAGCTTTCAGGGTAGTAGAGGATAGATTATTCGAGTTGAAACTCCACAGTTTCCTATTTTTAATGAAATAGATGTGATCCATCTACACCATAGTGCTTGCTTACCAGTGATGAGCTTCCATAATCTTTTGATAAAGTTTTTTTTTCAGTTTTTTAAATATTTTGGTGACTCTTTTTTCTTATTAAAAAATTAATCATCTCAAGACAATTATAATAAATGGGATCATGTATCCGCTTTTTGTAACGTAATATTTTAAAAATATATTAAAATGCATGATAAAATAATAATGTTGTAAAAGTATAAAATAAATACATTAAAATATCTACAATTTAGTTTAAAATTACAAAGAATAAAAACAAAAATACGTTAATTTTGCTTTTCCCTTCATGCATAAGTTGTCTTACTAAGAATCTTCAATGTTATCTTTCACCAATTTGGGGTACTCTTTCCAAAAATATTTCCGCCATTCTTATGCATTTCATTTTACTTAAATTCATAAACAAACATGCGCTGCATGCCTTTAACGGAAAAGAATGATTGACAATTTATTTTCAATTAACAGAATCTCCACGTATCTAACTAAAGAAGATATACAAAAAATTAAGAAAAAAGTTATAATTAAGAGAATAAATTTGAAAGCCAATTTATAAAATAAAAAAGTTGTGATAAACACCATATTTTACTCATTTAAAAATTAGTTCAATCTTAAAATAATTTTATAAAATTGAAAGCATATAAAACTTTAAATGTGAAATGCCATAAAAAGACAATGCAAGAACAAAAACCCCTAACATCACTCTTTTAATTGAATGTGGAAAATTTGCTTAAGAGTCTAGAGAAAATGAAGAACTTTAGGAATTGTTAAAATAAGCTATAAAAGATTGATGTTTAAATGAAAAATATATTCAAAAGGCATTTATAAATAGTAATGTAAATATAAAATTTTTAATTTAAACGACATGAAGCAAATTTTCTTTGAATGAAAGCAACTCCTTTCATAAGCTTGATGAAATAAATGAAGGTTATTTTGGCCAAAAGTTTGATTAAAAAAATAAAGTTTATATTGTAGAAAAATAATGACTTTAAATATATGAAGCATTAAAGGTTAATTTAATTCAAAACTCTCTTAAATTTTAAGAGATTGAAAGAAAAATGATTGTGATGGACTTTAATTGGATTGTTAAAGGCAACTAACTAAAAGAAATTAGGTTCAAATTAATTGATATGAATAGGCTTTGGGTTACATGAGGGCCCTTTTTGACATGTTTATCAAATGTAGATATCTTTGACCTACAATTGGACTTATGATTAAAAGCCATGACTTCAGTTATGAGCTCTGATTTTGTATTTAGATTTATTTTTTCACCAATCACTTATTAAGGATATTTTTATTAAAAGTGATCCATTTTTCTCCCACTCTTTGGGATCAAGCATTCACATATAACATAAAATATATAGAAATATATGTGATATTTCTTTGCTTTTCCTTTATTAGAGTTGATGTTAAAATTTATGTGATACTTTGACACCAAGCCCATTGATCAATTAATTATAAAACTATGAGTTAGGTTGTATTTCTCTAAAACTAATTGATATTTTTCTTAATTATATCTAAAAATCCTTTAAAAATAATTAATATACGCTACTAATAACTACACTATAGTAGTAAACACAATTCACAATATTCTAAAAATCTACCTATTCAAAATGATGAAATCGTAAAGAAACATACTAAGTAAATGCCAATAAAATATACCATTGCAAACTCAACATGAATTTGTAACATAGAAACTAATAATGATAAGTACCATAAATGTATTTTGAGAAAACTAGATCAAAATTCTAGCAATGAAAAAAAAAACTCTTAACAAAGAAAAGTCGAAAACCAACAAATAGAGAGTTCACAAAGAATTTAGTCGACTTAAGAGGGAAGGATATGATCCTAAACATCTGATAGAAATTGTTTCGATTGATTGTCATCATCAGACTCTTTAAGAATTAACCTTTAGCAAGAGACTTTGATATAAGAAATTAAATGTAGAAAAATTATTATATATCAAAGTAAATTAAAATAAAAAAGAACTTAAGATGTGTTGCTCCTTTTTTTTTGGCATTTTAACTTGTTCTTACACTTACAACTACATCATATTTTTTTAAATTAAAATAAAAAAGAACTTAAGATGTGTTACTCCTTTTTTTTGACATTTTAACTTGTTCTTACACTTACAACTATATCATATTTTTTTCATCTTCAAAAGTAATTCCTCCATGTGGTATTTTATCTTATCTTTCATTAATCATTATACATGTTGTTTGAGAAATTGTGTTGGCCATTCCAGCATAACATTTGTCGTTTTTGTCCCATTTCTTTTCTTTTCTACTATTTTGTTTTTTCAAATCTTTTTCTAATTGATATTTTGGACCAATGTGTAACCTCTTGTCATTTTATTTAGCCATTCAACTGAATTACTTTCTTCTTTGCTTCTTTTATGTTTGATATTTCCCTTTTGGGACAACATATTCAAAAGTGTCTAATCTTTTAAGATGTTTTTTAATCCAATGCTCAAGCTCTGAAATTTTTTAATTGAGTGACCATTCTTTTAAAACCTTAACAATTCAATTCAAAAGGATATTTTTGATAATATAATATGTCTACTAAGTGTCTCATAGATTTCCATCTATTAGTCACATCAACAAAAACTAATGTTTTGGACTACATTATTATGGATGTAAAAAGTTGGTCACTCAATAGAAAACTTAAGAATTGAATTGAAAAAAATATCAAAAGATTGAGCAGTTTTGGATTG
>JANSVA010000218.1:43300915-43314879 GCA_025504915.1 Erythroxylum reticulatum | reverse complement strand
ATAGGTTATGAGTTGTGAAGTATGTATCTATGACATATCTCTTTAAAACCTCTTTGTGCTTAAAATATACTTTCAATTTAATGGAGGCGGTAGCGACACGAGTTATTATAGGTCATACAATTGCTATCAACCACTTTTGGTATATTAGTAATATCCTTTAAGATGATATTCAAATAGTAAGCAACTTTATCATGCAACTTTATCGATTGCAAGAGGTTCCTTTCATTTTTTAGAGTTAACATATTTTTATCGATTAAAAGGCTGCTTTTGTTTTTAAGCGTTAATAGGATCCTATCAATTAATATGCTCTTTTCATTTTTTATTACTAGCAGACTCCTTTTCTTTTGAGCACTAGCAGGCTCCTTTTACTTAACAGGATCCTTTTGTTTTTAACATTAACAGGATCTTTTCGAAAGGTGATAAAACTTTCTCATTTATAGATTTATTTTTGTTTATAAGGATATTATCTTTTTTAAAGTATCCTGCATTTTTTTTACACAATTCACTTCCCCCCTCTTATATGTGTTCGCTTTATCATTTAGTATCACAATAAGGTTTCACATTTATTGTGTTTTAGCGCATGTGATAGATCATGGCAAACAATTTAAGAATCCTTAAACGACAATCCATCTCAAAACCTCCTTACTTCAATGGAAACAACTACTCATACTAGAAAGAGAAAATGACAACCTATCTCCAATTTACTAGTAATCCATCAGAGTTAAAGCTACACTTTTTGCTATAGAAAATGTTGAAGTGTGGTCTGATGCTGACAGAAGAAATGTGCAATTGAACGTTAAAGTAAAACATCATTTGATCTATGCATTATCTCCAGAGGAATATGAGAAGATATCCTACTGTTCTTATGGCGCCCCAATACCCCCTGGGAGGATATGGGAGTGTCACATCAGACTCACAAATAGCAGACCAATGCGGAAGCATGTCAAAACATACTAAACATTCATTACATATATTTTCAAAAACTAAAGCAAACATATATTATATCACATGAACTTAATACAAATTAGTCCCAAAAATCGAAACCAACTTGAAACATAGTTATTACAAAAGCTTACAATAATTCAAAGTCATACACTTTAAATACAAGCCAAAATAAACTCAAAAATACATTTCTATCAAAACAAGACTCAGACTTCATTAGCCATTGCAGTTAACTCGTCCTAGTCTTTATGATTCTCGCTCTGAACCTACATGGGGCAAATCCACCATGCAAGCATATAGCTTAGTGAGTAATAACTAACTATGCATTAAGTGACAACTAATCATACTGAATCATGTAACAGCATAAACGCGTTAAAAGCTTGTCTTATTAAACAATTCAACATAAAGTATTTCAGAATAGAATGAACAAATAACATAATGAAATATCCAAAAGAGGGTATAAACCCTTTAGAATCGGAACATAGTTTCTTTGTTTATATCAAAATTGAATATACATCAGAATATAAAATTAGATGTCTATTAAATGCATTTACAGAAGCGAGTAATGGGGCTTATACAGGAGAGACCAAAATCTCGACACTAAAGTATCTGTGTCCAAAAGAGATCAAAATCTCGACATCAAAGTGTCATAGGAGAGATCAAAGTCTCAACACTGAAGTGTCCAATAGAGATTGAAGTCTCGACATCGAAGTGTCACAAGAGAGACAAAAGTCTCGACACCGAAGTACCACAGGAGCAGCTGTAGTCCCTTCTAGTTATGCCTATTTACCCACAACTAGGACTTAACAGATTCAAAAATAGAAATGTCTAAAATTCAATTCACATATAAATCAGTGGTTTCATTCAAGCATGTCATATTTTTATAGCCTTACAAATTATTCAATGATCCAAATCAATAGCAAACAAAATAGTCAGAGCGAAACTATCAAAAATTACTTATTGAATTACATGTTGAACTAATTACAAAATTGACCGTCTAAATTACCTACAAATGCTCCCTTATTGCTTATTGCCTCGAAGTCCCAACAATATCTGGAATCAGTCGCTCTATAGGTTCCTCTAAAACATTTAATACAAACATATATCACTATTGTGCACAATTATGAATTCATTTATGCACATTCATTTATACTAAATATGTATGATGTATGTTCATGACAAATTCTGGGTTTCTTATCCTTAATCTTGACACATTATCAATCATGTGAAACCATACTCCATTTCTCAATCCAGATTTTATCTCACAACCAACTTTCAGGTCCACTTTGCTCAATTATTCTCATTAGGAAGATGAGGTAATTTGATAACAGTTCCTTCTAGAAAGTTGTTCTCTCATGTCTTAAGTTTCTAATGAAACTAAGATTATTCCATTTGGTTTCGTATATTGAACGTTATACTCAAAAGATCTTAGATTGTACTTAAGCTTCAATAGAATTCTTATCTCAACTTCCAATCAGATTCTGAAATTCTTAGAGGCATAATTTGAATTCAATCTCTTCATAAAATTTGTATACTTATGACTATAGTTTAATTCAAATTAAGAATCACTCCATTTGGAATTCTACAAATCTATATATAAGTAAAATACCGAAGTATGTTAAGTAAAAACATCCTAGTTCATACTATTCCAATAGATTCCCTCACTTTCATTCTATCAGTCTTTTCCAAATCAATTCTAAAGGCTACCAATTTTTATGGAAAGGTACAAATATGTGTTATGAACGTATTGGTTCAAGTCTCATGTCATTTAGATATCTAGATAAGAAGTTATAGGAAAACGAAGGAAAGATGTTCAGTGTGCAACAACTCTTGGGTGCATATCGTGCACTAACCAATTAAGAGCCCAATTAAGAACAGTTGAGTCACGACTGTGCAATATTTGTGCACAGCCGTGCACTCCACATTAATTCATTCATGGGCATGCAACCATTAGTCAAGTCTTTGCATTCAAATAAAAAATAGTCGTGGTTGTGCATCCTTTACTCACGGTCATGCATACCCATTCAGATCTAGTCCCAAGTTTATCCTTCAATCTTTCTCAATTAAATTAAGATGGATAATATTTTTGGTGGAGATGTAGAGCAATATGTTTTGAGTACAATGGTTCAAGAATCAAGTCATTTGGATGCCTATGATGAAGTTAGGATAAAAAATCAAAGTATGTTAAAAAAACAACCTCCTTCAGATAAACAAGGAAGTCACGATCGTGCACATGCACGATCGCGACACTCCGGGTGGACTTGTGAAGTCGCGATCATGTTGAAGTAGGATTGCAATTCACCAACCTCTTCATCCAATTCGCGATCGTGCTTCTTCTTCTTCACCTCTATAATTTTTTCTTCTTCATTGCCAGTTTTTCTTTTTCTTCTTTGATTCACTTTCCAGATTTTCTCACTTTCTCTCTTTCCTTAGTTCACGGTTCCTACACCATTTCTAACTTATATTCTTTGCATTTCTACTCCCATTCTAGCCCATCTTACACTCATACAACTCAAAACTAAAGATCCAACCCAAACACCAAAATCAAAACTCACCTATGGTTTTTCCTGCATAATTACTGTACAATATATCAACTCATCTTTCTAACCGAAACTACCAACTTACATAACTCATGCATGCGTTTATTTCCAACACTAACACGTCATCAAAGCATTTACAAAATAAATAGAAAACTAAAAAAACTTACTTGCCTCTTCAGTAAAATCCTAACTTTGACAGTGAAGACAGAGTTTCGGTGATGAGTAAGGAACATAGTAAAAATCGAAGAACAACTAAGAGCTACAAAAATTTGGCCTTTCAAACCACATACTTACGTGTCTTATTAATTCCTTGACACATGGCTCCATTACAAGTGAGCCCTTTGTCATCCATATAGAAGAGCTACATGTCATAATGCCATTTGTATATTTTCTTAATATAAAATACCCCAAAATTTTCAGAAAAATTCCTAAAATTTCCAAAATTTTCAAAATATTACTAATAGTCTCCAAATAAATTTTTACCTTCAATAATCCATAATTCACAATTTAATATCATTTATAAATCCACTTTACTTGGAAAAATGTCATGAATGCATATAGAATTATTTGTATATGTATCAAAAATACATATGAACATTTCAGTGAATATTTAATATGAAAAGCATATAATGCACTATAATTCCTTAAATTCTAACCCCTAATATGGGATGTTACAGTTCTATAGCAAAGGAAATGTGGGATAAACTACAAGTCACCTTTGAAGGAACTAATGAGATAAAGAAACATGGAATAAGCCTTTTAGTGCATCAATACGAAACTATTGACATGAAATAGGGAGAAACCATTAAATGAATTCTTCAGACGGTTCAACAACATCATTACAACCTTAAACAACTTGGGAAAGATATATCCCAATGATGAACTTGTAACAAAGATTCTAAGATCACTACCAAAGGAATGGAGACCAAAAGTGACAGCTCTAGAAATTGCAAAGGATCTCGATACCATCTCAATAGCTAAGAGGAAACTTGATGATCTATGAAGTCGAGCTTAGGCGAGATGAAGGATCCTCATACAGACGAGGAATGACACTAATAGGAACTGATGAATCAATCAATGATGAAAGCGACACTGAGTTGTAAATAGATGAAGATAAAGAATTCAATTTCATGGTAAGGAAATATGCCCACTTCTACAAAAAGAAGTTAATGAATAAAAGATAAAGGAACGGGAAAACTAGAAATAACAGGTCCCTACCAAAAGGTAGTAGCGGTAATAGCAATACACAAAATAGTCAAATCATATGTTATCACTGCACAAAGCCTAGACACACAAGACCAAAATATCCTCTTCTTCAAAAGGACAAAATAGATAATAGAAAACCTAGGAAGCAAGCGATGACTACAATCTGGTCATATAAAGATTTTGAAAACTTCGAAGAAGAAGGGCCAGAAGAAGTCAGCAATGTTTGCTTAATAGCTAAATCAAGAGACGATGAGGTATATTATTCTGACTCTAATATTGAAGATGATGAATTGAGGAATGCATATCATGAATTGTATGATTAGTACAAAAACTTGACAGTGAAGTATTTCAAAGAAGTTGAGAAGTCCAAGAACAATGAAGCATCCTTGAAGAGTAAGATTAAAACATTAGAATATGTGAATGAAAATCTGACAACTAAGAATATGTCTCTCGAGGATGATTCTAAACAAAAGGTTTCTGAAAAGTAACTTATGGAAGAAAGATTAGCCAAGTTGGAAAATACTTTGCTTGAAAATGATTATAATAAAGTGAGACAGCTAGAAGAAAAGGTTGTCGCCCTAGAACTTGAGAAAGAGAAATGTGCAGGAAAGATCTTATCTCTAGAAAAAGATCTTGCAAAGTTTGTTCATGGAAGGAACAACCTTAATGCACTAGTTGTTAGTGATAAATGTGTTTTTGATAAAGTTGGAATAGGTTGAACTTAAAATAATAATGTTAGGCTATATAAGAAGTTCTTTGTTAAATCCATCAGTAACTATAGTCAAAACAGCAAGAACCTGATACATGGTAGACATTATAGCAATTCTCATTTATCTGTTTTATGCTTCTTCTGTGATAGACATTGTTACATTAGTTATTCTTGTAATTTCGTAAAATGGAGAAATTATCTCAAATGTATGTTCGGAGACTGAAAGGTCAAGCTACTAACTAGGATGGAACCAGAAAAATGTGGGCACCTAAAATGAGATAATACTTTTTGTAAATCTTCTTCAAAACAAAGACAAGAGACAATCAATGGATAATTGATAGTGGCTATTTAAGGCACATGACAGATGAAATATCACATTTCAACTACATTGAAAGAAAAGATGGAGGTAATGATGTCTTTGTCGATAAAAACAAGGTAAAAGTCATTAGAATTGGTAAAATTGGTGACTTTAACTCTACTTATATTGATGGATTGAAACATAACTTGCTAGGTGTAAGTCAATTCTATGATAAGGGTTATAGAGTTACCAAAGATGATGTGCACACAGAAGGAGATTAATCTTGATATAATTCCGCAGCCTTTAAACAAAGTAGATACGCAAGGTTTTCGATACATTTTTAGACCTTAAGGATCCTTATTATCCAAGCAACCTAGACCTAGCACTAAACCAAGAAAATTGAACCAAGACAATACACCACAATTGAGATTAATTTATAAGTAGAGTTAAGGTTCGTAGAACAACAAGAACATAAAGAAAATTCCTCACAAAGCTCTCAAACTATTAAAAGTCTTCATAAAATAATGTCAAGGCAACTATTTATAGTTGCCAAAATAACTCAAAATTGGGCTAACATCCCTAGCCTAAATAGGTAAAATAATACTGTCTGAATCATCATTAAAAAATAATAGGAAAACAATCTAAAGCAAAAGAGGCCAGGTGATGCACCTAGCGTCTGACCTACTGGGCATTGGCATTGAATCTTTTAAGTCTAGTCTGACTTGCAAGGCTAGAAGGCAATATCAAGTCTTAATTAACGCTGCGTTGATCTCAATGTCTGTCGATATATCCGTCATGTGTAGCCTTGCTCACATCAGTCCCTCCTTCGTCGGAAAGATTTGTCCTCGAATCTGCATCTATATCAATCAGAGAAAAGTCAGCAATATTAAAAGTAGTGGACACATTATACTCACAGGGTAAGTAAATTTTATAGGCGTTATTGTTGATCCTTTCCAAGACTTGAAAATGACCATCTCCTTGCTGATCAAGCTTGGACCGCCTATGGTTAGGAAACCTCTCCTTGGGAAGATGAAGCCAAACCCAATCGTCGGTTTCGAAGATCACGTCCTTACGTCCTTTGTTGGTTTAGCGCGTATAAACCTCATTCTTGCACTCCATATATTGCTTAGCCTTCTCATGCAACACTTAAACCAACTTGGCTTTCCTCTCTCCATCTAGGCTAGTTAACTCAGGCAAAGGTAACAACACCATATCTAATACAGTTAAAGGGTTAAAGCGATAAACAATTTCAAAAGTAGAATAAACAGTAGCAGAATGCACACTACGATTGTAAGCGAACTCAATAAATCACAAACAATCAGACCATGTTTTTAAATTTTTCCCTATCACAGTTGATTCATAACTTCCGTTTAGCCATTGGTTTATAGGTGATAAGTAGTAGAAAACAACAACTTCATCCCAATTTCTCCCAGAAAACACGCCAAAAATGAATCAAAAACTTGGTGTTCATTTATGAAGCTATTGACCTAGGAATGTCATGCAATCTCACAACATCTTTAAAGAATAAATCAGCAACATTTATAGCATCATCAGTTTTTTTGCAAGCAATAAAGTGAGTCATCTTACTAAATCTATCCACAATAACAAAAATGCTATCTACACCCCCTTGTGTCTTCGACAATCCTATAACAAAGTCTATAGAAATTTCCATCCAAGGGTGACTAGGTATGGCTAAGGGTATGTATAGGCCATGAGGTTTGTTAGTCGATTTAGCTTGCTTACAAGTAATGCAATAGGTACAAATGTATTCTACATCCTTTTGTATTCCAAGCCAGTAAAAGTGCTCATGAAATATGTCCAAGGTCTTAACGACACCAAAGTGTCCCATAAGTCCTCCATCGTGGGCTTTAAGCACAAATAATTCACGCAATGAACAATTAGGCAAGCATAATCAATTCTTGTGATACAAATAACCATCATGCCTAAAGTATTTCTCAAAAGCACTATGTTCACAAGTGGCATAGACATTAGCAAAGTCCACGTCATTAGCATATAACTCTTTAAGATGCTCAAACCCTAAAGGCTTTGAAGTAAGAGTTAAGATTAAGGAATACCTCTGCAATAAAGCATCAATGAACACATTCTCCTTACCTTGCTTATAGTGCAGCACTATGGAAAGGTTTCCAAGAACTCTACCCATATTGCATGTCACTTGTTCAATTTACTTTGTCCTTTCAAGTGCTTAAGAGTCTCATGATCCGTTTTGATGACAATTTCCTTTGGTTGCAAATAATGTTGCCACGTTTCCAAAGCTCGCACCATTGCATAAAGTTCTTTGTCATACGTTGGATAATTGAGTTTCACTCTACTCAATTTCTCGCTGAAGTATATAATAGGTTTGTTTTCCTATATTAAAATAGCACCTATACCAATCCTGGAGGCATCATGTTTTACTTCAAAAGTTTTATCAAAATTAGGCAAACACAACACAGGTACGGTACATAAATTTTGTTTCATCAAGTTAAATGCATGCTCTTGATCTTTTCCCCAACTAAAACCCTTCTCCTTTTTAACAAATTCGGTCAAAGGAGCAGTAATGGTGTAGAAGTCTTTCACAAACTGCCAGCAAAAGCTAGCTAAGCCATTGAAAGCTCCTCACATCCAAAACACTCCTTAGTGTTAGCCAATCTCAAATGGCCTTCAGCTTCTCCTCATCTACCTCAATCCCCTTCGAGCTCACAACAAGCCCTAAGAATATCAATTTATCAATGAAAAAATTACACTTCTTAAGGTTTGCAAACAACTTCTCACATGTCAAAGTACCAAGCACACAATGCACATGCTCCATATGATCATTCAAAGTAGTGTTATACACAAGTATATCATCAAAGTACACAACAACAAATTTACCCAAGTAATCATGCAAGACATGGTTCATTAATCTCATGAAGGTACTCGGTTCATTAGATAAACCTAATGGCATAACTAACTACTCATACAAATCATTAGTTTTAAACGCAATTTTCCATTCATCCCCAGGTTTCATACAAATTTGATGATAACCACTTTTCAGATCAATCTTTGTAAAAACACACACAACATGTAACTTATATAGCATATCATCAAGTTAAGGAATAGGATGTCGATACTTTATCATGATCTTATTGATATCTCGATAGTCTACACACATGTGCCAAGATCCATCCTTCTTCGACACTAGTGGAATCAGAACAGCACAAGGACTAAGACTCTCACACACATGCCACTTTGTAAGTAATTTCCTCTAGATTACTCTTATAGGCTGGCCTATTTGAAATTTATGCTCCTGGGATAAAGTCGATTTGATGCTCTATACCTCGCAAAGGGGGTAGCCCTTTCGTCATCTTCTTTAGGAAAACATCCTCATATTCCTATAAAAGAGACTTAAAAACACTTGGCAAAGATTCATCAATATGGTTAGTATTCGAAAGAAAACAATCCCTATGTCTAATCACAATCAACGCTCTCTTCGCTCCATATGCTCTCCTTAAGTCTTTTTCACACATATATAAGCTCACGTTCTTTTCACTCGGTTCTCTCTTGTTTTCCCTCCTTACACTTTTCTCTCATGCACATCTCTCATTCTTTTTCTCACTTATGCTTTCTCTCTCTGATGAGCCATTACCTCCTTTCTTTCTTTTTTCTCCTCACTACTTGAACCCAATCTTCCTTTCAAGGCGTGAATTTGGTCCAAGTAAATTTCTTGTGGGGACAATGGTTCAATAATGAAATTTTGCCCCTTGAACTTGAACGAGTACTTAATGGTGTATCCATCATGGTTAGCTCGATGATCAAATTGCCACGATCTTCCAAGTAGAACGTAACTAACTTGCATAATTACCATACTGCCCAATGGAGAAACATAGTAGAACTTGTTTGGTCACACTAAATTCCCCACTGTCATTGAACCACTGCAAGTGATACAGTTTTGGGCGCTTTAGAATCATTAACCCCAATTTTCTATCCATATCTAAACTAGTAACATTGGTGCAAGTCACTCCATCAATGATCAAGCTATGAACTTTACCACTAACCAAAGATCGTATATGGAATATGTTCTCTCATTAGTCTAACATTTCAGTCCTATGCCGGGCACTAAGTACCCTCCTAACCATAAGAGTTTTGCCTTTAACAACCTGTTCCATACAAGTTGCCTCTTCCTGTCACTCCAAAACGTCATCCTCAAAACTTTCCTCATCATCCTCAGATTCAATCAACCCATCATACCTCAAAAATATGGCCCTCTTATTCGGACATTGGGAGGCAATGTGACCAATTCGAAGGCATCAAAAGCATTTAATTGAAGAATGTTTGCTAGTAGAAGCTTGAATGTTGGGAGTCTTCGATGTACCTTTAGTTTCTAGAGGAGTTTGGTTTGGCTTCTTGGATTCCAACACCTTTCCTTTCATATTCTCCTCTTTTCACGGTCAATTTGAGTTCCAATTTGAAGTACAACTTTTTGCACTCTTCGCTATCCCATGAGACTTAAGTTGCCTCTTAACCTTCATTGCCATGTTCATTATCTCTTCATGGCCTATGTAGTTATGCAAATCGACCACGTTGGCTATTTCTCAGTTTAAACCACTCAACCATTGTGGCCTAGGGGTCCTCCTCATAATTAGCCCTTATCATTGTTATCTCCATCCCCTTATGATACTCCTACACAGTTTGATTCCTTTGTGTTAGGCGTTAGAGCCTTTGATGCATCTCTCAATAGTAATAAGATGGAACATATCGCTTCTTCATGATCGCTTTCATTTCAGCCCAAGTACTCACGGGTTCCTCCTATTTCTTCTCCTAGAAATCACCAATTAGTCCAACCAAATTAATGCATAATCAAAAAATTCAACAGCGGTGAGTTTTACCTTCTTTTCCTCTGAAAAGTTGTGGCATTCAAAAATCAAATCCAGCTTTCGTTCATATTCAAGGTAGAGCTCCAAATCATTCTTTCCTTTGAATGGTGGAATTTGCATCTTAATAAACCTAATGTCAATGTCTCGTCTAACCCTAAAATCAGCTTGTTGACCTCATCCCTGTGGTCTCACATAACCTTTCTTATCATTAGATCTATATTCCTTTAACACAATCAGAGCGTGCTAGTTTCTAGGATCGATGCATCCTATTTGTGGTTCCTTACGTGTGCCATGCCTCAAGTCAACAATCTCTCAGGCTTGCCTCTCCATTTCACCTCTAATTTTAGCAAGATCAATGTTTAGGCTCTCCCTTAGCTGCTCGATTGCCGCTAAGGTGGTGGCGTGCACCCCACCTGATTGTTTGCCTCTCACACTATCGTTACACATATCTCTAATAAAAATTGTTCCAGTAAAGAAAAGTCGGTAGCAAAATAACCCCAAAAAAGCACCCTCTTATGTGTTTCTCTTGAGTTTAGAATACTCCTCTCGTGTGTCTTAGCCACTCTAAAGATCTCACTCTTTTCCCTTTTTCCTCTCGAATCCTCAAAATTCAAGTTGTGCTTCAGAAAACCTAACTCCTTCCGATCAAGGAACAGTGCCAAGTTTTAGAACTCTTTCCAAAGTAATGTCACACAAGATAGTTCTAAAATTTCATCCAATTCAATTGATATTCCTTCACGTAAGACTTTCCAAAATATTGTAATTCTTGAACTCGAAGTAACACTTTTGATTTTGCATTTTTTTGTTTTTTATTTTTTCCATTTTTTGTTTTTTCGTTTTTTCTTCTCTTTCTTCTTCTTTTCTTTTTTCACGTATATCTCATAATTCAAGACGCAATTCAAGCAGTCAAGGGTAAACCCTAATTAGAAACTTCACACCTTGTTTTTTTAGGGTTGGGGGTCGAAGAATTGATGGTGAAAGCGGTTGCCTCGTTCGTCTGTTGGAGTAGAATGGAATCTTCCCCAAAAACCTATTACTCTGATACCAAAGATGATGCACGCACGGAAGGAGATTAATCTTGATATAATTCGGCAGCCTTTAGATAGAGTAGATATGCAAGGTTTTTGATACTTTTCTGGACCTCAAGGATCGTTATTGTCCAAGCAACCTAGACCTAGCACTAAACTAAAAAATTGAACAAAAACAATATGTCATAATTGAGATTAATTAATAAGTAGAGTTAGGGTTCGTAGAACAACAAGAACATGAAGAAAATTCCTCACAAAGCTCTTAAACTATCATAAGGCTTCCTAAAATAATGTCAAGGTAACTATTTATAGTTTCCAAAATAACGCAAAATCAGCCCAACATCCCTAACTAAAATAGGTAAAATAATATTGTCTGAATCGTCCTATAAAAAGTAGGAAAACAACCCAAAGCAAAATAGGCCAGGCAGTATGCCTGGTCTGGCGCGCTTGGCGTCTGACCTGCTGAATGATGGCATGCACGTCTGGGCCTACTGGGCGTTGGCATACGCACCTAGCACACCCGTCAAGGGCTGATCGAAACCAAAACTTGGCTCAAACTGACAAACTGAAGTTAAGAGCAAGAATCTTGATTCTTCTAGAGTCCATCATCAACCACGTGAGTTATGAATGAATTTAACCTGGCCTTGAATGTTGTAATCCTAGTTCAACTTATAAGGTTAGGAGGCAACATTAAGTCTCGATTAGCGTCGCGTTAATCTTAGTGTCTATCGATATATCCGTCATATGCAGCCTTGCTTACATCACATCACCTTATGAAATTATTGATAATCTTAATGACAATATTTTATTTGTTAGTCCTAGAAACCAAAATATATATTGTGATCAAGTAGAAGGTATGTCTTCATAAAATTTCAAATGTTTTATTTCTATAGAAAAGGATTCTTTTATCTGGCGTACAAGATTTGGACATGCTAACATGAGCATTCTATCAAATTTTTCCAAAAATGAGTTAGTAAGAGGACTACCAACTTTGTAGTTTGAAAGCAATCAGGTCTGTGAGGCCTGCTTAAAAGATAAACAATTTAGAAGTAGCTTTCCTCCCAAAAATATTGCGTCTACTAACCAACCACTTGAATTTGTGCACATGGATTTATTTGGTCTCATTATGACTCAAAGTTTTAGTGGTAAACATTATGGTTTTGTTTTAGTAGATAATTATTCTAGATTTACTTTATTTTCTATCAAATAACGATAATACTTTTGAAATCTTTAAGAAGTGTTGTAGAAAAAAAATTGAAAAAGGGTACTGCATTACTTGTATTTAGAGTGATTATAGAGGAGAATTCGATAACAAAAAATTCAAAGATTTTTGTAATGAAAATAGGATATCTCACAATTTTCATGCCTAAGAACTCCTCAACAGAATGGAGTTATTGAGGAAAATAATAGGACTCTCGTTGATATGGCCAGAATAATGCTTTATGAAAGTGGTCTACCTCATGGTTACTGGGAAAAAGTTGTGTTAACTGCCTGTTACATTCTTAACAAGTGCCTTATAACAACCATTCTGGAAAAAACCTCGTATGAATTATGGAAAGGGAGAAAATTTAATGTTGCTTACTTTCAAGCATTTGGATACAAGTTCTTCGTTCTAAATAATGGAAAAGACAATCTTAGAAAGTTCAATTTAAGATCAGATGAAGTCATCTTTCTGGGCTACAATACTGTCAGTAAAGGATTTAGAATTTATAATAAAAGAATAAAGAAAAGAAAAGAATCAATATATGTAGTATCTGATGAAACACTACCTTTGACAACATCAGTTGATTCAGATGATGAAGAGCATTCCTTGGCTCCTAAAAATACATCGCAGACTCAAACATCACCTATAGTACCATCTGAATTACAATATCAAGAAGGTCCCTCTGAAGTCAGAATCGAGAAGGCTCCCTCCTTTCAACAGGAGCCTATACAATGAAGAACACCAAGAGAATAGAGATGTCTTGATACACATCAATACAATCTACGAGACCCTTTTGAAAGTATAAGAACCAGATCATCCTTCAAGAACAACTTTGTTGCCTTCATCTCACAATTAGAATCAAAGATCATTGAAGAGGCTCTTACTGATGAAAATTAGGTTTCAGCCATAAAAGATGAACTGAATCAGTTTGATAAAACAAAGTTTAGAATCTATTACCTCGTCCTTAAAATAAGTTAGTCACTAAAACTCGTTGGGTTTTTCAAAATAAACTTGACGAAAATTGTAAGGTGGTAAGAAACAAAGCTAGACTAGTAGCTTAAGGTTATAATCAAGAGGAAGGTATTTATTTTGATGAAACTTATGCAGGGTGCCGATCTTGGGGGCAAGACTATAGTCGGCAAGTTTTCAATATAAAACTGACAATTCGTGACCGACTGCGTTTC
>JANSVA010000218.1:43284780-43300815 GCA_025504915.1 Erythroxylum reticulatum | reverse complement strand
GGAAGGTATTTATTTTGATGAAACTTATGCACCTGTTGCTAAACTAGAATCGATTAGAATTTTGCTTGCCTTTGCATATTATAAAAACTTCAAATTGTTCCAAATGGATGTCAAAAATGCCTTCTTAAATGGATATATTAACAAAGAGGTGTTTGTTAAGTAACCTCCAGGATTTTAAGATGAAAACCATCCTGACTATGTGATGAAGTTGACTAAAGCCCTATATGGTCTAAAATAAGCCCCTCCAGCATAGTATAAGTGGTTAAGTAATTTTCTTCTTGAAAATAACTTCAAAAGAGGAAAGGTAGATAAAGCCTTATTTATTAAGAAAAAGAAGAATGATTTACTAATAGTGCAAATATATGTTGATGACATAATTTTTGGTGCTACTAATCAATATTTCTGTGAAGAATTCTTAGCAATAATGTAGGGGTTTTGAAATGAGCATGATGGGAGAATTATCTTTCTTCCTAGGATTACAAATCAGACAAATAGAAAAAGGGATTTTCATTATCCAAGACAAATACACAAAGGAACTCATCAAGAAGTACCACTTTAAAAATGTCAAACCTATGCTTACTCTTATGTACATAAGAACTAATCTCGATAAGGATGAAAGAGGCAAGGCTACGGATAAGACAAAGTATAGAGGAATGATTGGGTCACTACTATATCTTACAAGCTCAAGACCAGATATTATGCTTTGTGTTTGCCTTTACGGACATTTTCAATTAGATACAAAAGAAAGCCACCTTCAAGCAGTCAAAAGGATCTTTCAATATCTTTATGAAAATATGGACTTTTAGACTATGATATCCAAAAACTGATTCTTTTAACATAGTTGGCTATTATGATGCAGATTATGTAGGTGATAAAGTCAATTAAAAAGGCACAAGTGGTCATTATCAATTTCTTGGAGGATGTCTAGTTTCTTGGTCTTGCAAGAAACAAAATTGCACAGCTCTTTCAGCAACTGAAGTGGAATATATATCAATTGCTAGCTTTTTTTTCTCTAAATTATGGATGAAGCATTAACTCCAGTATAAAATTTAATTATATTCCTATATTATGTGATAATACTAATGCAATAAATCTTCAAAAATCATATGCATCATTCTAAGACTAAGCATATATAAATCAAGCATCATTTTCTTAGAGATCATATTTTAAAAGAAACCATTGATCTTTTTCATGGTAATACTAAAAATCAAGTAGCTGATATTTTCACTAAGCCACTCTCTGAAAATAGATTTTACATGTTAAGAAAAGAACTTGGTATCTGTAGACTATATGATGTTATTTCTGTATAATTCTTTTATGCTACTTATTTTTAACAAGCTCCTTCTAGTTTAGAAGGCTCCTCTCAATTTCGAGACATCCTCTTAATTTAGTAGGATCCTTCTAGTTTAGAAGGCCCCCTTGTATTTTTTAGAAGGATCCTCTTATTCTGACAAAATAGGATACACATGTCCTAAAAATGAAGGTTTTCATGGCATCGCTTCAGTTTTTAAAAATGTGCATCGTGCTTTTAACAACGCTCCATACATGTCTAACAAAAGATACGCAGACAATCATACTTGCTCTTTTGTCATATACGACTGTCCTTTCTCACACAAAATCAACGCTCAAGAATTGTTTAATATACCAAAAACTTTCTTGCTATTTTTCTACCTAGCTTATTCATACTTATGATAGTCTTGTGGATGTTTAAGTTCCTTCCTCCTTATATTTTTTTGATAATGACAAAGGGGGAGAATATCTAATGGTCTAATTTGCATTACATCTGTGATATATTTTCAATTTTGCCTTGATGATATATTTGTTACCGATGATATTTTATACTAATTACTGCTAAAATGTTGTTGAAATTGTGAAGTATAGGCTCCCTTTAGAAGTAAGGCTCATTCTTCTTATAACTATTAGTAAGAACACATAAAGTTTGCATGTTGGATCCTGCTTCCGAAGCCTAACATTCGGAGTCATTAAACCCAAATAATACTTGTTCCCAATCATATTGAACCTGTTTCGGAAAATTTTGCATAACTTTCTCTATAGATGTCAAGTTAAAGTCATCTTAAGATGGTTTAAAAGAGGACTTCAAGATCTACAACTTTATGAAGACCTTGAAGATGGATTATATCATCTAAAGGGTCAAAATTGTACCAGACAATGTAAGATAAATAGTGAATAGAAGAAGTTTCAGTCTAAGTCCTAATGGGAATAATTGACATAACTTGCTCTAGAGATATCAGATGTAGGTCATTCTCAGATGATTCGAAAGAGGACTTCAAGATATACAACTTTCACGAAGAACTTGAGATAGATTCTACCATATATAGGGTCAAAATTGGACCAGACAATGTAGGATAAACAGTGACTAGAAGAAGTTTCAGTCTAAAACCTATTTGGAATAATTAGCATAACTTGCTCTAGAGATATCGGATCTAGGTCATTCTTAGATGATTCGAAAGAGGACTTTAAGATCTACAACCTTCATGAAGACCTTGAAGATAGATTCTATCATCTACAGGGTTAAAATTAGACCAAAAGATATAAGATGAACAGTGCATAGAATATTCACGTCATCACAAGAAGATACACGTCGTCACCAGAAGATATACGTCATCACCAAAAGATATAGTCTATACTTCTGAGCATCTCGACTTATAAGGATCATAAATTTTGACTCTAATGTCCAAAAATTTCATACTATATACTGCTGAAAAGCTAGAAAGATAAGCTACAACTTTCTAGAAGACAACTTTGTCTAATTCAACCTAGATTAATAATTTTTTTTCTTGAACTCAGAATATGAATTTTTTCCTTTTACCCTATGAGAGACTTGAAATATGAAATGTACCACTACAAGAGAAATATGCACATGCACATTGGGAACTTTTCAATTCTAAACTCATTGCTAAATCAAAAGAAGTTCATACATAGCTTTAATTATATATCAACATTATAATCAAGGCTTAACACAAAATACAAACTACATAGGGTGCTCAATGTTTGATATGCTTATAAAGCTATCCAAAAGTCTAGTCACTAACTTAGTTATAGAAATCTCTAACTATTTTAGAGTTTCTCCCAATGCCTTGCAAGGATTGCAAACCTTCTTATTCTGCACCTGAGTAGTGGAAAAATATTGAGTTTAGCTACACGGCTCAGTGGCTAACATATTTATAGCCATTAGCAATTAACCACAATTCTAGCATATGTATATATATGCGTATATTCAGTAATTCAAGCATTCTTTAATTTAGTTTAACACTCAAATGCATCATACATGACAAATTAAAGATGCAATGCACAACAAATGGCTTGAGGGTTCCATGTAAACATAATGGAGAAACTAAAGTTTACCCATGAATAGAATGAGCCCAATTTCGGAGCTCATATGTCACAAGCGAGCAGCCGGGAGAAGGCTCTTGTCAACGTGCACGTGACAAACAGAATGGTTCCAATCTCACCCAAACAAAAGCATATATTTGTTTTCTCATGTGCTCTTTTTTTTTTTTGCTTTGCCTTCTTTTCATTTAATACAAAATGTCATGACCTCTTTTAAGGTATAACATAGTCATACTTCATCATATATTTTCAAAATTTACAAAAAGTCAATTTCAAACAAATCAAATTCAATCAATCCAACATACACACATAGGCAAGAATTTTCACAATTACACTATAACCATAAATATTTTACCCAGCTAATTAGTTTGTGAAAATCCAAGTCAAGCTTGCCTTTCCCCTTGCTTTTGGGTAGGATTCCCTTGGTTTCCTAAAACAACCAAGGTTCCATTCAAAACAACATTCCAATAAAATTCATAAACTTCAAAAATAACAAAAATTGCAATACACACAAATTAAGCTCAAATCTAACCTACCCATAGTATATCTAGGTTAGAAAACCTAAGACCTAGTTTAAAAACCCTAAAATGAATTAGGTTCTTCTAATTCATCTTCTTCTAATACAAAACTTTCATTCTCTACACAAACCCCTTTCTCTCTCTAACTCCTTTATCCTCAACACAACTCATTTCTTTAATAAAGCAAGAAGAAAAGATGGTTAAGCTACCTTAATAAGCTTGATTTCTCTTCTTTTCTTCTTTCACCGAAGCCTCTCTTCTTCTCTATTATTTTCGTTTTTCACTCTTCTTCCCCTTCAATTCACGTTTTTCTCTTCTTAACAAGCAAGACAACATATTCTTCTTCCATTTCTACCTTTAATGAGTCCAAAAACTCCATTTTACCCTTCCTTATAAGCTTATGTTCTTTTATGCGTAAATGATCTCCCAAAAATGCCCTTAAACATCCTTATTATATTAACACTTTAATTCCACTTACCCATTCAGTAAATCCTACTAACTTTGACATAATTATAACTTCAAAAATTAAATCTATCAAAACCTCAAAATTATTTTAAATCATGCTTAACTTAAAGAAAAAATTTTAAGGTCCAACATTACAAGTATCTTTCGAAGTCTCTTATTATTATTTAAATTTTAAAAATATATCTATTATTGTTTGTCTCCTCAAAAAGGGAGAGATTGTTAGCTCAAGGGTTATGTTTAACATTTTTTATGATAACTTTATAATATTTTAAAATTCAAAATAGATTTGTTTCCTTATATAGGAAATGGTATAATTCTTAAAAAGAAATAAAATCATAGGATAATGTTTCCTTTCTTGCAGGAACCTTCTTTATGAACTTGCCTATTCAAAAATGGTTCCATAACATCTAGAAGTTTTTATGAATTCGAATAATCAGCTCTGGAATCCTTAATAGAATAACCTTCTTAACGTCTAAATATCAAAGATTTTAGCAGGAAAGATATCTTAGATTAGGCAACAACTATTTAAAGAAATGTCTACTTAAGGAAAAGTCACTGTATTTGTGATATACACAAGACTTGTAAAATATCCCAGTAGCATCAATATTTTTGAAAGTCTTATCAAATTAAGAGAGAATGTTAAATCCTTTATATACTTCTTGTTGAGAGCTTATAGAATTTAGTTAAACACTATGAGTGTGAAAGGATGAAGAACCTTAAAAAATATCTACTTGTGAGCTTAGAGAAGCTAGTAAAAATTTGCTAATTAGATTTTATAGTGAACTATTCAAGTTGAATACTTGGGGACTGGACGTAGGCTTCATTATAAGCCGAACCAGTATAACATGATTGTGTCATTTTTCTATTTTCCTAACTTTTAAATTCTCGCATTAAAATTTTGTATTTTCAAGAGGCTCCTTCGGTTTTATAATAGGCTCTTTCTGTTTTTTTATTGCAAGAGGTTCTTTTCTTTTTTAACTATTAGCAAATTCTTATCGATTAAAAGGCTCCTTTCGCTTTTGAGCGTTAACAAGATATTATCAATTAACAGGCTCTTTTCATTTTTTATCGTTAGTAGGCTTCTATCAATTAGTAGGCTCCTTTCACTTAAAATGATCCTTTTGTTTTTAACATTAATAGGATCTTTTCGAAAGTTGATAAGACCTTTCCATTTATAGATTTATTTTTGTTTAGAAAGATATTATCTTTTTAAAAGTATCTTCCATTCTTTTTTATACAATTCACCTCTCTCTTGTGTGTGTTTGCTTTATCACAAGGTTTAAGGGCTTGTAAAGATAGAGTAAAAATTTTTGTGAGCACTCAACCTTTAGTAAAAAGGCATCAAATAACTTTTCTCTTGCTATCCATATTTTTAATGGTGAAAATTATCATTGATAAGCTATCAAAATGAAATCCTATTTGAAACCATTGAGTTTATAAGAGGTTGTAGAAAGCGATTTTAATCATACCCCTTTTCTAGAAAATTTCACACTAAATCATATCAAAAAGCATGAAGAAGAAGTGGCAAGCAAATCAAAAGCACTCTCTTGTTTACATTCGACTATGTCAAAAGGAATATTTACAAGAATAATGCCTTGTAAATCACCTAAAGAAGCATAAGGGAAGCTTAAGGAAGAGTTCAAAGGCAACAATTAAACAAGGTTGATGCAAAATTTATAACTCAAAAGATAATTTAAGAAGCTAAAGATGAGAAATACGAAGGTGTCAAGGAATATGGAAGTAAGCTCATATCCATTGTCAATCAAATCAAATTGCTTGGTGGATAACAAGTAGTAGACAAGCTTTTTGTGACTATTCCCAAAAGGTATGAGTCAAAACTTTTCTCACTTGGAGATTTTAAAGATTTATAAAAAAAATAGCTTTGCAGAGTTAATGCTCTTCAAGCCATGGATCAAAGAAGATTAATGAGGGATGACAAAATTGAAGAAAAAATTGATGAAGTTTATTTATCCAAGACTTCATCCTTAAAGGGAAAGGCCAATATTCCTTAATGTAGCAATTGTAAGAAGTTTGGTCATACAGAAAAAGATTGTTGGCATAAGGAAAGCCTTAATATTAAAAGTGTAAAAGATTTACGCATTTACAAAAGAATTGAAAATTTGAAAGTGAAGAATAAACAAATATGGTGCAAGTGACAAAAGAAGAACTTCTTTTTAAAAGTAGTTGGGAAATGTGCAATATAGAGAAATGTGATCCAAATTTGGTTATGGTGATGAGAAGTGCATTACATTGAAGAGAATTGCTTCAAAAGGTGTGGAGAGAAGTGCTCCATGAAGTTTGAAGCAAAGGGGAGTGTTAATTAAAGTGCTTCAAACTACTATTTAATTATTTCCTATTTTTTAGAAGTAGTGGTTATCGTGTTTTGTTATTTAAGCATATGTTTATTATTGAATTTTTTTATTAAGTTGTATTTGAGTTAGTGGATTATTCATTTTACTTAGTTCTTGGAAAACTTTCTAAGAGGTTAATAGTATATGTTACCCACTTTCCCTAATTTTTGGCTTATGATTATCACTAGTTTGTTACATGGTAAGTCTATATAACTAGGCCATAAATGTTGTTTAATGAGCAAAATGCAATATGCAACTTTTTAATTTCCAATAAGAATATGGAATTGTCAATAACGCAAAATAAGGATCCAATTTTTTCTTTGCTCTTATCTATTATTTTCTTTTCTCTTTTAATTTATATTTGTTAATGTTCATCAATCAAAGGACCATCAGTTATAAATATATCATCAATATCTTTATTTCCTTTTCTCTTTTGACTAATTTCACTAAAAATCTATTGTATTTTTAATTTAAACATCTTATGGAACTTTTTTTAGTCAAGAAATTTGAACAAGTACTCTAATAATTTAAAAACCACTTATTCTTTTTAACATCTCAATTCTCACACTTTTGGAGATAAAAAAGATTGATAGACTTTGATTTTAGACTTCTTAAAATTTCATATTCCACTTATCTTGTACTCTTTTAATTATAATGGTCTTGATTCTTCTTTCTCTTTTATATTCTAGTTTAACTTGTCCAGTTCGCCAATTTACAATTCAATCAAAAAATGCCTAAAATTGACCATTTCTTTTCACTTTATATCCAAACTAAGTTAAGGGACGATTATGAACTGACCCAATCCGACAGTTATGAATTAACCCAATCTAACCATTTTATCTAGTTTTGTGTAATTTTCTACACCTTGTTTATTTGCATTAAATTCACATGTTATAATGTGTGTTTTTGTTAATAAAGGAAATAAAGCAAAAAATAAATGATAAAGAGAATTGACCTTTTTAATGCTAAGGAAATTTAACATAATTTTTCCAAGAAAGTGCTCCATTTATAAACCCAAGACCAATGGATAACTGCATGAAATTAGGAATTACATTGACTACTTCCTAAAATTAAGAATTGCAACCACTACCTCCTACAAACTAGGTAAAACCAAAACCAATAAGTACCAAATTCCTATTGACATGAACAACTAAAAAATAAGGAACTATTTCTAACAATTCATCCCCTAAACTAAAAATTTTCAATTATTCAATTTAACTGAGACTCATTAAGTGCACAAGCACTAAGCAAATTTCTTAGTTTCTAAAACATTGATAATTCCAATGGCTTGGTCATTGTGGATGCAATCTAATCTTTACTTCTGCAATAGAAAAGATCATTCATCATAAACTTCATAAGGTCTCCTACAAAGCGAAACTTCTCCTTCCATGTAAAACACGATTTTTAGAGAGTCTGATAGCATAATTGTAGTCACAATAAATTACAATAGCCCTTGCTTGAAATGTAATTATTCAAAGATTTTCTTTAACCAAATTTTTTGACAGGCATAAGCTACTGTAGCTACAAACTCTGTTTCAATTGGTGATAAAGTAACAATCATTTATTTTTCAAAGACCATAAATAGCTCCTAAACCAAACAAGAAAACATAACCAGATGTGCTCTTTTGATCATCAAAATATCTAGTATAATCATTCTCTATAAAGCTAACCAAATATGAATTTTCACTTGTAAAATAAACCACGAGTCACAATCCTTTGCAAGTGTGAAAATTTCTTTTTGTAGTAAAAAGATGCATCTCCCTTGGACTTTCCATGAATATGATGGTAAGATTTGTTGTATGCATAATATCAAGCCTTGTGTCCATTAAATACATCAAGCTTCCTACAATTTGTTTATAAAGGGTGTTATAAACCCTTCTTGCTTTAGTATCCTTAATAGGCTTTATGCCAACCTTAACTAGTGTGCTAACCAAATTACAATTCTTCGTTTTGAATTTTTCTAAAATATCTTAAACATACTTCTTTTCAAAAATAAAGATTCCAAATGGAAATTGTACCACTTTATCACTAAGAAAATAGTGCATCCTTCCAAGATCAGAATGTCAAAGTCAAGATCATAAATTGCTGTAATTTTTCATTCATAACAGTATCATTTCTAGTGTAAATTAAATCATCAACAAGAAAAAAAATAAGCATCTTTCCTCCTTTTCCTATCTTAGAAAAGATTGTGTATTCATATGGATATTTTTGAAAACCTTCTTTCAAAAATAGGCTTCAGTACATCTATACCAAGCGCATAGAGCTTGTTTTAATATATAGAATGCCCTTTTGAGTTTCTGCAACTTGCTTTCACTTTCAAGCTTCACTACGAGGTTGATAGACAAATACATGTTCTTAAAGGTCACCCATGCAAGTATGTCGATTTCACTTCTAATTGGAAGATCAACTGTAAATGTTGCATCGTTAATGAAATCACTAATCTAATCGTAACTTATCTTAAAACTAGAGCAAATACCTCTCTATATTCTACCCTTAAACACATGTTTATAGCCTTTGGCTACTAAGCATGCCTTATATTCATCAACTTCTCCATTCTTTTTTAATTTTTCCTTGTACACCCACTTAACACCAATTTTTTATACCCTTCTAAAAGATTAGTCAACTCTCATAGGTTATTTCTTTCAATTGTTGAAATTTCCTCATCTACTGTCTTCTACCATTTTGCTTCTTCGATAGCTACTTCAAAAGTGATAGGATCACAATATGAAAATAAAGCAAAATGTGTAAGTGGACCCTCAAATTGGTAAATTCCAATTACCTTATAATCATTCATCCACACATATCTTCTTTTAACACGTTAAGGTCACTCCTCTTCTTATATGGCTACTAGAATTGGTTGTTGTTCATTCTTTTTTTATTATTGATTTTCATCTTCATTATCTCCATCAAAATTTACAACAATTTATTATCCAACAATATCATTATTCCACTTCAAAATTTGTTCTTCATCAAAGAAAACATCTCCACGAATAATGATTTTCTTAGTGTTAGGGTTATATAGCTTATAGGTTTTTGATTGATCATTAACACCAAGAAATATGCTTTTTTTACCCTTTAGCGTCTAACTTTGTGCTCTTTTGATTTGGAATATAGGCATAAGCTACACACATAAAAACTTTGAAATGATATATAGCAAGTTTTCATCCGCTTCATGTTTCCTTAAATGTAATATTTTGAAGTTAAAGGGTGGGACTTCTATTCAAAATATGAATGATCTAATTTACTACATCAAGCTGCAAAGTTTTTATAATGCTACTCCTTATCAAAAGACTTCACACCATATTCAAAATAGTGCAATTTTTTGCTCACATACTCCATTTTTGTTAAAGTATAAAGGTTATTTTATGTCACTTTTTGATCCTATGATTCACAAAATTTTAAGAACTCTTAAAAGTTATATGCTCCATTATAATCTGCATAAAGAATATTGATTGAGCTACATATCTATTTTTCAACAAACAATTTATAGATTTTGGAAGCTTCTAAAATTTTCCTGCAAAAAATTACATTCAAGTTTTTTTTACTAAAATCATTAATGAATGTTATTTTATATCTTTTAACTCGATTAGAAGATTGATTAATTGGCCCAAAAATGTTTGAGTGGACCAATTGCAAAGACTTTTTTCTCTCCATAATTTTCCTTATGAGATTTGATTTTAATGTTGTTTGTTATCAACATATTCTTCACAAATTTGAGATGGAGTAGTAATTTAAAGAAGGCCAGTCACCATATTTTTCTACTGTAAAGTCTTTAATCCACCAAAATTTAGGTGGTTATAATGTAAATGTCATAGCCATGTCATATACTTATTTTTGTTAAGAAGCATGAATGAGTGGCATTGTACAGAAAAAGAGAACATATAATTCACAGTCATGTTAAATTGAGAAATTAACTTTATCTTTACATCCTAAATTCATCATAGTCCATTTTTCATAGAAATCTCATACCCATTCTCTTGTAGTTGTCTCATGCTTAGTAAATTATTCGGCAATTGTAGATCAAAAAAGGACATTAGAAATAGTGTATGTGGAATTTTCTGTGGTATGGATAGTGACTCTTCCTTTTCCCATGACCGATACTATAGAGATGTTGTCAAACTTGATAGTCTTATGAAAAGATTCATCTAATTCAGAGATGTTTTCTTATCTCCACAAATATGATTGCTACAGCCAGAATCTAAATACCACATACTTAGTTGAGTTTCTTCATTCTTATAAGAAATCATAGAAGAGATACTTCTTCTTCTTCTTTTTCTACAAATTTTTTCTCTCTCTATTTTACCTATTCAAAATAACTTGATATTCTGATCACTAATAGCCATAGCAATGACATTAATAGCATTCAATATCTGACTCATCTAATAACTTTGATCTATACATTGTTTTGTGATGGACTTCTCATCCTTTTCCTCTTCTTTAAGATAATTTTCTTAATGCATATGGTGTTGTGATTAGTTATCACGATCACTACTTCCTTTTCCTTTATCTCTACCTTTGCCTCCTCCTTTATCTCTACCTTTGCCTCCTCCTTTATCTCCTTTTAGTGTTGATTGATTTTTTATTAAGGCTTGAGGATTTCAATGCTTGCTCCTTTTTCTCTTATTGGTTAATCTTTTGTTCACAAATCATCAAAGAGCTTTGAAACCCATCAATTGAAAAGTTTTAATATCTTTTGATTCCATTATAGAATATATATATAACAAAATTAAATGTTGATGTCATTTATTTGAGAATCTTCTCAATGATGGTGTCATCCTCCATTTTCTCTCCATGGATCCTCATCTTGCTGGCAATCATCATTATTCTTGCAAAAATGTCTATAACTGACTCACCTTATTTCATGTACAAAGTCTCAAACTCAGTTCTTGGACCTTAAAATTGTACCCATTTTGCTTTTGCATTCCTTTGATACTTTTTCTTTATGGAATCCCACACTAAGAATTGTCTATAGGGTTTCTCAATCAATGGCTTGAAAGAGATAATTCTTAGCCTTAATGTCCTTCACATTTAATGCTTCTACCTCAATTTTTTGTGTCTCTAATAATGTTACACCAACTACTAGCTTTAATACTCCAAATCTAATAACCTGCTAGTACTTTTTGAACCTTAAGAAGTTCTTCATCGATATGCTCTAATGATCATACTGACCATTAAAGCAAGGAATAGTTGGTTGAACAAATTTCTCTCTTACTATTGTTTTTTTATTACAAAAGAAAAAGAAATTAAGGTACTACTACTTCACTCTTCTAACCAACTTTGATACCATTATTATTAAAGGTAAGAAAGCACAAAAAAGATAGAGATAAGTGATCTTTTTTATTAGTAAGAAAATCTAACGTAACTTTTACAAGAAAAGGCTATATTTATAAAGTCAAGAAGAATGTATAAATGATTGAAATAAAAAACTAAAGGTGCCAAATTTTGAAATTAAGAAATGCAGCCTCTACCTCCCAAAATTAGGAGCTACAATCACTACCTCCTTCAGACCAGGTAAAATTGAAACCACTAAGTATCAAAATTCTACTGACAGAGACAATTTAAAGTTAAGCAACTATTTCTAATAGTTTTAATTTATAAATTACATTTTAAAAAGAGACATATATAGATTAGGATCTCAATGCTATCATAAGACTAATAAATCCCAACACTTTAAATTATTCAAGCTAGTAGTTCTAACCTATTATTATATTATCTTATTATGTAATTTTTTATCATTTTATATTATTTACAATTCCCAACTATTAAATGCAGTTGCTCGTAGATATCTTTTTTTCGTTTCTTTATTTCACTTTTAAGATAACAGGATTTCTTTTCTTTTTGTAATATTGTGTTTGATCTTTAACATTTGAATTTACCATTTTTTGTCAATAAATGGGGCCAAGTTAATACCTATTTTTCTTTTTCTTTTCCTTTTATTCACCATATTCAATAAACATTAATCATAAGTGTCAAAAATATTTGACAACGCTATCCTCCTTTATTTTCTTATTGTAATAAATAATATTTTTTGGACTAATCTCAGTAATACACTTTTAACAATAATAATAGCAACAATATTTTAGTATAAATCTTACTAAGATGCAAGGTCTGGAGATGTCCAGTAGTACATAGACTTATCTCCAATTATTAGAGAGATTATTTTCGATAGATCTACAGAAAAGAAAGAAAAAATATTGAAAACAATTTAAGGAGGAAAAAAACAATAAACAAATATGTAAATAAATAAAAATAAAAGTAAAAAATAATTTAAATTTTAAAACTAAAATAAATATTAAACTGGGTATATAAAAAACAGAGAAAATAAGTAAATAAAAAACAAATATGCAATTTAAAGATATATAAAACTAAACTAAAGGTCAAATACTATTAAGAGAGATATTCAAGATAATTACAAGACATAAGAAACGGAAAAAAAAAGAAAAAAAAAGATTAAAATGCATATGAAAGGAAAACAACTTCGTTATGAATAGAAATAATCTTTTTATATAAGACCCTCTATTCGAATCTTAGTTGGCCAAAGCTTTTTATTAAGAGTCAAGTTTTTGGTAAGTTTTAATAAAGTTATATTATATTTAATTATCTCCCCTTACACTTTTAAACAATACTAAATTTAACGCAAATTAATTTTAAATTAAGGAAACAAAAAGTTGAAACTATGACATAAGTGATGATTGCAGTAAGATAGAAGGTAGTCTTTGACATTTGGTTTTTAATTTTGCGGGAATTTGAACTTGAAGCATTCAAGTTTGACTCTAAGGCTTTGTACTATTGCATTATATTCCTTCTTCTTTTTTAACTACTAACCTAACGAGCTATGTATTAACCCAAGAGTTTATACTGAGTACAAGAAAATTTACAAAATAAATTTAAAGGATTAAATACATCAAATTTCTTTATAGTTCAACATTTTTAAAAAATCAAATATTATAAAAACAGTTTAGGATTTCATCACATGAGTCATGTACATTAATAAAATTGCAAACTAAATTGAAATGACACTTAAAATCGAGTATAACGCTATAAGTATGATGTGATCTTCTGGTGCCCGTGAAACGTCAAAACCAATTTATTTACACCGGGGTGGGTTGGGTTCAAGCAAATTACGGTTATATTTTGGGTAGGACATGTGGTTGGGCAGCTTTTGCACCAATCCAGTATCAAAAAAGTAAAGCATCAGAAGCATGTTAGTGGGACAACGATAATGCGCCTACGGAACTTGTAAATCCCTGTCTAATCAACCTTTTTGCGACAGTCAATCTTTGGAAGATGGGCTAGTCGAATCATTTGTGCTTTAAAAATCTTAACTTCTTAGGTTCGGCTGCGAGCTTAAACTGATAAGAAGGCCTAGGCCAGGCCCATTCATCATAACCATTACATGCTCATCAAAGAACAAGCATGTGCTTACGTTAGACGGTAGTGAAAGAGGCTTTCAATTCAGACAAAACCATTACAGTCTATGGGCTTCAGAGGTCCCAGGGGACCGTAATGCATTATAGCTGCAGCCTCGTCTTTCTAAATTTGAATAGTAGGATCGTAATCCCATGTCAGATAGATGGAGACATGTTGAAACATATTCAACCAAAATGGGATTACAACATTGATCAGCAAGTGGAAAATCAGCCAATCAATCATTTTCATCACAAGTTGACGTGCGAAAGCATGCTAAAAAATAAGCCGTATGTTAGTTTTCAAATGCCATACTTACTAAAAAGATCTTTTAATTAAAAGCTTGGCGCTTTCAATTACCTCGTCAATCCCAAATCATCCGCAAAGTTTGTAGCATACAAACAAGACACAAGACCATAAATTTTGGAAGCTTATATTGGTGGGCAGCCAGGTGATAGCTCCGTTTACAAAGAAGAAAATTAATAACTATGCATGAGTCATGCCTCAATAGAAAGCTTCTCTAATTGGTTGCAAGTTGCAAGCACCCTAATTTGATAAAATATTATCTGGGCATTATCAACTTGGGGGCCACTTGACTTGTTCATTGGTGGGTTTTCATTTCTTGAGTTGTTCTCTTCTATGTATTTCCTTGTTCTCTTGTCTTAGGTGCGTTGCTCCTGCTGGACAATAATAGCTATAGGCATCAATGTATTTCAT
The DNA here is from genome assembly GCA_025504915.1 of Erythroxylum reticulatum. Taxonomy (NCBI): domain Eukaryota; kingdom Viridiplantae; phylum Streptophyta; class Magnoliopsida; order Malpighiales; family Erythroxylaceae; genus Erythroxylum; species Erythroxylum reticulatum. Next base: position 43,286,006 of record JANSVA010000218.1, on the reverse strand, counting down.
TGACCTTGACGTAAGAACCAGAAGTGCGAAGGACCATTTTCTGTTGACGTACATATCAAAGCTACAGAGATGTGCCATTGTATAACCATTATTGTTGAGTTCAACTCTGGACAATGACCTCCTATCCATTTACTCTTGTTCGTTTTCCTGCCTTGGTGTATGTTCCGGAATGTGCCTGCTACAGGCATTGGATTGGAGGTGACGATAGTAGGATGCCCTGACTCATTCATAAGTTACCTGAACATAAACCTGAATGTCAAGTTCGATAATTTTATGAACCTGAACCTAAACCTAAAGAACCTATAGGATCGGTTAATATATTTTCAAGTTCGATTCTCAGGATAACCAGAACCTATTTATATCAATATATATAAAAAAATTATAAAAATAATAAGTTTTATTGAAAGTTCATTAAGAAACGAAACATTACCATAAAAACCTTACATAAGGTTTTGTATTCAATTTTTGTTAATATAATGAATAGCAATCATTTTTATATTAAATTTAAGAATTAACAATGTAGTTCTTTTATGAATCACTGATATAGCAATGTAGTTTATTCTTATATGAATAATTAATAAAATTGCTAAGATCACTTGTAAGTTCAGTTTTTCTAAAAAAAAGGGTAATTCAATTCAGCGGCCTTAATACAAACCTTGTAAATTTATGACTAAGATCGCTTGATTCACAATTAATCTTTTATCAAATATCGCAATACGACTTCTTATTACTATGAATCAATGTAGGAACGAACCGCTCTACTAGATCTCATTGATTAAAAAAATAGAAATATTCTTCTAACATCATTAAATCTTATTTTATCATGTTAAAATAAAAATAATAATAACAAACTAATAAACTCAAAAAATTATCTTTTTCTTATTGCAAGTTAGTGTAAAAAATACAATTAATATCATAATAAAAATTTCAAATATCATATTATATAAAGTGCAGCCGTATAAATAAATACAATTTCATAGTTCATTACTAAATCAACTCATTTTTCATTCCTTTCTAATAAATAAACCTATTTTTGTATTGTACAAGACAATATTATTATATGCTTATTATTTATGAGCAACTATATTATATATTTTTAAGGATGAGTATTACTTGCTTGTTTAATGTTTATAATATCTCATAAATATTTAAGCTAATATATGTGCCTTAAAAAACTAAAATTGTAGGATTTCTTAATAAATGTGTTTTACACTTATTAATTTCTT
>JANSVA010000218.1:43261267-43284680 GCA_025504915.1 Erythroxylum reticulatum | reverse complement strand
GAATTTTTCTACTAATAGTTTAATACTTCGATCAATAATTTTGACACATATTAATTACTATTTAAAGTAGAAGTATTAAGTGTTATGAATTAGTTGTTACTTATAATAGCAATGTTCAAGATTAACGTTTAATAACATAGAATTAAAGTTTGTTTCCTTTTCTTCTTTTTTTTACTCAAGAATTAATATAGTAAATACTAGTGAATTTATTATTATTATTATCCTCTTAAATTATATATAAATGTATGATATGTTTTTGTGGATGTTTTAGGTTCAGGTTTAAATATAAACTTATAAATTAGGTTCAATTCGGTTAACCTAGAACCATAAGTTAGAAACTTGAACCTGAACATAAGCCATGAACCTGATTTTTCAAATTTGGTACAAACTGAATCTAAACTCAAGTTCAGTTAAACTTATTTATAGCTTCGGTTAATGCGATTTAGGTCCGGATTCGCGGGTTTTCTTGAATAACCCTATAGATTGGTATAATGTGAATTTTTTTAAGAGAAAAAGAATGAATTGATAGAAAAATACAGAATAAATGTCGAAATTTTGATTCCACAATTTAAAATTACTTCCAAAAAAAATTCAATTCGTCTATTCATTTACTTTAAACAACCAAAAGGAAGTTCGCAAAACAACTATTGGAATTTTGCACAGAATAAAGTAAAATTTTGGTTAAAGAGAGAATACTTACTATTTATGTAATATATATATATGTATATATATATATAAGCTGAAAACCAACGTAACACTGTAGTTCCTGTACACTCCAAGTTTTCTTCTCAATCCTTCAAACCTTAACGTCTAAAATAACTTAGTAAGAATGTATGCTAGTTGATCCTCGGACTTGTAATTAAAAATCTGAATTTCTCCTTCTCTTTCAATTCTATAATAAAATGGTATTTAATTTTAGGTTATTTGTAAAAAAAAATCCTAAAATTGATTCAAATTTGTAATATTAATCTAAATTTAAAACGTGAAATTAAAATATTCCAATTTTTAATTTTTATAAAAATTAGCTCCGTAATATATTCATGTCAATGATGCAGTGCCCCTCATCAAATTAATGTTTTTACTATGTGAATGCTACTTATATGAAAATTTTCATTTAATTTACATTATTTTATTTTATGTGACACTATTATCCTAATTTACATTATTTTATTTTATTAAATAATAAATTTTATACGTGGCATTATTATCCTAAATAGTAGCCACAAGTAAAAACATTAATTTGACGGGGGACACCACATTATTGATGTGAACATATAGTTGAAACATTTTAGTGCTATTTTTTAAAGTTCATATTAATATTGCAACATTGATTGAAGTTTGAAATTTTTTATAAATAATAATTAATTTTAATATACTTTGTGTTTCCCTAAAACAAAAGAATTTTAACAATAGCAATAATATTTTTGTTGCCACAAAAGACATTAGTTGTACATGTTGTCTGAAGTTTTAAATCTATTACTACTTTCTTAAGCTAAATGGCTTAATTAACAAGTGATATAGTAGTTATATAATTTACTTTAATAGTAGAATATGTTACAATGCCCCAATTTTCTTTAGTTTCAACTCACAACACCATATTAGCATGTAAGTCTATGCAATCATTGCCACTAAATCTTAGTAAATTAATCTCATAACTTCTGCTATAGAAAACATAATAATCTATTGTGTGTTTTACATATCTCAACTCTCTCTTTGCAATCCTTCACTTAGGAATTACATATGCTTTGCGAAAATATTGGTAACATGCATAATTTTAGATTTGGTTGCACACAAATATAAAGGACTTCCTATTAGATTCTAGTATACAATTGCGTCCACTTTTATTATATTATATTCTATCGTAAGCTTCTCATTATGCATAGAAAGAGTTGATATAGAGTTGCAATGTTTATGTTTAATTTATTTAATAATTTACCTATATATCTTTTTTGACAAATAAAAAAACCATGGGTTGATCTTGTGATTAATTTCCAAATTAAGAAAATATGTTAAATTTCCTAATTTATCACTTCAAAAACTTTAAAAAAATTATTTCCTACTTAATTTTGGCTACAAGATCAAAGCTACTCCTTGTGATTAAAAGGTCATTGATATACACTAAAACAAACATTATATTATTGCTAAAATTTTTAATATATAAATATTAACTTCGTTAAACCTTTTTACAAATCTTAACTTCCATAATTATGCATATTTTACAAGTCTTAACTTCCATAATTATGCATATAATCTAATATACTAAGGTTTTGAATTTGCTTCAGTCTATGTAAGATCTTTTTTTGGTCAAATAAACTTTGTTTTCTTTATTCTTTTAGATGAAACTTTTTATATGTTGAATAAAAATTTTCTTTAATAAGTGACCACTTAACAAAGTTGATATACTATCCACTGGATACATATTCTATCTCATTTGAGCATTGTTTCCAATCAATAACTTGATTGTATTAAATCTTATAATTGGAGCAAATGATTCATTAATATTCAATCATTATTATTGAAAATATTTTTAATAACTTATTTGAATTTGAATTTAAGTTTAGCACAATCCCGATTAAATTTTAACTTGAATCCCCATTTAACACCAATAACTCCTCTTATTGAGGATTTTTCAATCAAATCTTTGGGTATCATTCTTTGGAATCATCTTATTCTCCTCTTTCATTGCTTCTTCTCATTTTGGTATGTTAGTTGTTTCTTTAAAAAATTGTGGGTATTAAAAACAATGCAAATTACTTCATAGATGTTTTGTAGACTTATTTATTCTTTTTATTACTCTTTATTCATCATTAGAATCAATATTATCTTTTTCTCTAATAGTGAAATGGAACGCCTATTTCTATGAATTTCCTATTTCCATAAATTTCCTATTTACATAAGTTTCTTATTTTCATAAATGTCCTATTTTCATAAGTTTCCAACTCGTTTTGGTTTCCCATTTCTATAAGTTCCTTACTTGTTTTCAGTTTTTATTTTCTTTATGATTAGGATTACTTTGTCAAGCCTATAAATAGACCTCCTAAATATTATATTAGACATTCTATCGATAATACTCTCTTATTCAGTTATCTTTAAGCTTTCTTCACAAGTGGATTCTCATGTTTCTTCAAATTAAGTATGTTGCTTAGTTTTTTCTTCATTTCTTGTTGTGTCAGTTGATATCAAAGTTGGTTGAATCACCCTATCTATGGCTAGCGATGGTAACAAAAACATATAACCACTATAGATACCCTAGTTCGGAGGACCAAGGGAAGGCATTAAGGTAGATGGAGCATCAAATTATCCAATTTTAGAGAATAGTTTGGAGGCTCGTTTATGAGAAATCCTATAGTGGCTAGGTGCCTTTGACCCCCTTTCTAACAAAGATGGGGATGATGATGGAGATTGTGTTAAGAAAAAATGAGTAATAAGCCACTCTATTTAGAGGCCCATTCCTACTTGATATTAGAGGTTGCCTACTTACAATGGTGATTCAGAGTTAAATAAGGAGTTTTAATTTGATAAACCACATAATCAATGAGTTCTTGATGGCAATTTCAAGTTTTGGGTAGATATTCCTATCTTCAATAGAGATTTTAGTATTGAATGAGTTCTTAATTGGATTGTAGGCATTGAGTAATTATTTTATTATCATCAGATCCTTGAATACTACAAGAAAATGGGTGTTTATAGATGGAAATTATTGACGGAATGTGATGTTTTTTCGTTCACAAGCGAATTTGTCAACGAAAATTACTGACCGTATGAGTCGTCGGAGAAACGATCATCGATAATCCTTATCAATAGAATAGAAATATTTTGTCAGTAATTTACTGATGAATTTTTTTCCCATCGCTAAATATAGCAATCAAATTTTGAAGTCCGTTAGTAACTTTACCGTTGAAATATTCTATTCCCTCAGTAAATATTATCGACAAGCAAAGTATTGAAAATTTGTTGGAATATTTAGCTACGTAAGTTGTATCTGGTCAGTAAATTTAGCAATGGACATTGTATGTGCATCGGTAAATTTAGCGACGATCAAGTTGTTGAAGTTCCATCGGAAAATTTAGTGATGGTAAGTTTTGATGTCAGTAAATTATTTACTGACTGAATGTCCTTATTCTGTCAGTAAATTTAATATTAAATTTACTAAAAAATATGATAATTCTATCAGTAAATGCATCGATATTGTTTTTTTTATTTTTCATACATTTAAGTTATAAATTTATTTTTAATCTTATGGTTTATATTTAATTTCTATAGTTATCTGGTGATAATATATTGAATTTTTCTACATTTAATTTATCTAAATAGTAAGTTGAATGATAATATAAGGTAAAAATTGTCTTAATTGATAATAAAAAATTATTATCTACAATAATAAATATGTAATTCATACAAAATGACTTGAGAGTAGTAAAACTAAGCTATGCAGTTGGTGAAGGCGAATGGTCGGACTGTTGTGATGAAGTGTTGCCCTTCTCCTTTAACTAATCCATCTTATTACGGAGCCAGGCTATGTACTCCATCGAATGTTGCAATTGAGTTGTCAGCATCTATACTGTGCTCTCGAGCTGAACGACTATAAATGCAACTATGCTGGATGTGGAGGATTGTGAATAGCATGTGTTCACAAATAAACCTAAGCCGAAGATCCTTCCACGAAGGTCCTTACCACCCATTACATCAAGATATGTTGTCTCTCATCAACAGTTTCAGAGTGTTGAAACTGTTATTGAATGTTTTTTTGTATTTGGTCCTATCAGGAGGCAATGTTTATATTAATAAGTGATAATTACTAAGAATTAACATTAAAGTATAAATTTCACATACATTAAGTTCTTTACATTGGGTGTTGACAAAGATCACACGATCATGCTTCTTAGTGTGGGTGTGTAAAAAGAGCTGAAAGGGTGTAGGCTTCCTACTTATAGACTTTTCTTGCATCAGAATAAAATGTTATAAGTGAATACAATTTTAAAAAATTTCGGCAGAGCTTCCTATATTTTTATGATATTTACCCCCTGTTGAATATAGAAAGTAACTCAGCAACATAATCATATATTAGCAGAAAATAATACATTCACTTTCAAGGTACTAATTTGTATTTTATAGTATGCATTGTAGGTTTAAACTTAGATTGACCAAAAAAATTTGCACTCTTATGATTGCACATCATCTTCCCAAAACAACAGACATTTCAATTTGCAACAACATTGTTTTCAACTAACAAACTAAGACCAGTAATAAGTTTCTTCATATTGTATAAATTATTAACCATTATATGATTAGGAGATAATGATTTACTATACCAATCAAGAATTTTATTAAAACTTCGATCAGAGATATGCCCTTTAGACTTTATATTCAATATTCAAGCAATTCAAGACAATTGAGTCATTGCCTCACAATTTGGTCATAATTCTTAGTTGGTTGATTATAGTAAGTCAAAAAATTGTTTTGCATGTGAGTTTGGTTCTTTTTGAAGATTTTCTATATTTTCCTTAAATGTATAACTGGCTGTATCATAAACCATTTGGATGTAAAGATTTTCAGTTGCACCCACATTATTTGTTCTAAATTTAGTCCCCCCTTGAAACTCATCCACATTTATTGATGACTTTATTTTATTACCCTTTAAGGTGCTACAAATCAATGGCTTCCTATGTCATTTCCACTCAAAATAATTTGGAACAAACCCTTTTCTTAACAAATAAAGATTCACTTCATCAATAGGAAGAAAATGAATATGTTTGCACTTTTTACTTAAACATCTAAAATTTTGGGCCATCCATATATACAGGTTAAGAATATCCATAATGAATAAATGCTTCAACTCCCTCAACAAACTCAGGATTAATGAAACCATAAGGTGTTAATCGTTTATACATCCAAGATCTATCAACATTACTTATTTCTGCAAAATTGTTATTTAAAAAAGTTAGAATTAATCACATTGAAGTTCAAGTAATAGTGTTTGAATTAATCACCTACAAGTTAATTTCCAAAGTTTGATTTTAAATAAGCACTATGGTATGTGACATTGTTTACACCTGTGAATCAAGAAAGTAAGTTTTCATTGTGACTCCTAAGCTCGCGAAATTTTTCATCGATAAGTCTCATAGGAGCTGCATCACGGGTTTCCAACCTATATATCATCCTAAGGGTTTATTATGTCTCAAATCAATGTGAATTTTCCGTAACAATACAACTTACTACTTTAATTTTTTGATTCAAGTTTGTACACTAAGTTCGAATTAAAAGAAACACTAAGGTACGTGACATTGGTACACCATATGAATTGAGAAAGCAAGTTTTCACTGTGACTCTTAGACTCGTGAAATTTTTCACCGATAAGCCTCATCGAAGATGCATCACGAGTTTTCAACCTATATATCTTCCTAGGGGTTTATTATGCAAAGAATTGTCATGTCTGTTAAACCTATGAATTTCTTATATTAATATTAAGTTTGAATTAATCACAATGAAGTTCTAGTATTCATGTTTGAATTAATCACCTACAAGTTCATTTTTAAAGTTTGAATTTAAACAAGCATTATAGTACATGACATTATTTTAATTTTGGTAATAAAAGATAGACATATATGGTGCAAGTAATTAAATTCACTTAACATCACACGATTACATAAGTGATTTTATCTGAATTTTGGTTATAAAAGATAGACATAGATGGTGCAAGTAATTAAATTCACTTAACATCACACAATTACATAGGTGCTTTCGAATCTACTATTATGAAAGATAGATATAGATGGTGCATATGACATATAAATATGAACCTGCTATAACAAATGATCCAAGATGCCATTCCTTATACCACAATTCTAACACACAACACATGCAAATTTTATAGTTGTTTTATTCATCAATAGGCATACTTGCTTACCTTAAAGTGTTATTCGATCTCTGTAATTCAACTCAATAATAATGTATAATAAGAGTATCTCACCTAAGGTAGAATTGTTATCATCTTAATATCGGTACGATTCAGGAAACACTTCAACTCCCTATATAAAAAAATAGAGAGGTTAGACATATAAATAGGAAGGTGTAAAATCATGAAACAAACAACTGCAACCTACAACATTGTAGTAATTATACAAGCACTCCCATAATTTATATGTAATCTATTTATACTTAGAATAACCTAAAACATTCACTAGAAACAAAAACTAACCATTTAATAGCTAGGACAGTAGCATTGGTCAATTAATTCTATTACAAACTTGTAGTACATGTTATTAAAAGATTAATACGAGGAAACACAAAGGAATAAAATGTATTGAACCTTGAGTCATTAAAAAATATACAAAATTAAAATATATTATGAAATATTAATAAAGACCTAAATGCTAGTAAACTGAATATGCATTATAATTTAAAAGGAAATAATTATGATTAATAGAAAAAGAAGAAGCCAACAATCTTATTTGTCAAAGAAAACTAATTTTCTTCATCTTAAGAAGCTTATTCCATTGCTTTAAAATTTTCTTACAGAAATAACTTCAATTATTAAAAAAGCAAGAACTTCAACTTAAAATATCAAAGTAGCTTTTAGAGGCAAGAATAATAATAACTCTAACCTTTTAGATAGACAAATGAAATGATACATTTTTAAATAAATTAACTTTTATATGAATTAGAGTTATTATTTAAAATATTTGTTAAATTAAATTAAATTGATTAAAAATTGAATGCAATTATTTAAATCGGTTGTGATGTGATGTCATGTGTGACCCATCTTACGATATAAAAAGGTGATGACAATATATGGGCCGCCCTTATTAATTAGAAGGGAGAAGGAAGTTACTATTGGCGCAAATATACGTTCTGTCTTTTCGAACGCTAGAAAATCGGTTAGCCATACATACGTTACTGGGTACCTTTTGGTAGGGACAAAACGAAAACTTGGAAAACAAGCTTTACTCCAGCCTGTGACGATTGGAATGTTAATTACAATTGTCATTACATGCATGAACAGGATGCGTGTATTAGTTAATGATGTGGCTAGAGGTTGAAACTAAAGTTAATGAAATTTGGATTAGAAGGTATTGTGTAAACTAATTATTCAATGTGAAGTTGATGATATCCTTGTAAGGATCAGAAATCAATTGACGATTACATGGCTTAAAACAAAAATACGAAAAACATAAAGTCAACACGGGCATCGAGGCAAAGAAAGAAAACCGTGGCAAACTCGTTAGCTGAAAACGCCAAATGTTGTCCCCTATAAGAGAGAAACCAGTGAGAGAGAGGAGATACCGAAGTATCTCTCTCTCCCGTCTCCAAAGCTCCAATCTTTTTTGGGTTTTTGGTTTAATAAGATGCAAGTAACAATTTGGTGGCAATAGGGTTTTTAAGCTTTAATCCCAGAAATCTCTAGAAACTCTTTACAATTTAAATAAGCTCTTCTATACTGCAAAGACAGACAGAGCAAGAGAGTGAGAGAGACAAAGATGGGAAGACCAAAGTGTTACTTGGACATTGGTATTGGAGGGGAACTTGAAGGTAGGATAGTCGTGGAGCTCTTCAACGATATCGTTCCCAAGACTGCTGAGAATTTCAGGTCTCTCTGCACTGGAGAGAAAGGCATTGGACCCAATACTCGCGTGCCTCTCCATTTTAAGGTCGAATGCAGCTTTAGTGATTTGACTCTTTTTGTCATTTCTGCATTGCTCTGCAATCTCTTTGGTGTGTTTTATCCATTTGGTGATGGCGTTTGTGAGTGTTTCTGTGTTCAAGTTTGTTTCTTTGATTTGTTGATGGTAAGTTCATGACGGCCTTCAAAATGGGTAACTTTTGTTATTCTTTTATTTATTAATATTTTCTTTGGTTATTTGTTAGACCGACACTGTTGTGCTCCTCCATGGATATAAAAAGATCGAATCTGTCTGCCATTTCTGCATTACCATGTTGTTGTTGTATGTTTTTATCTCTTCGGCGATGGGTTTTGTTTCCGCGCTCGAGTTTGTTTCCCTGATTTCTTGATGTTAATCTGTAACCTCCTTTAAAGTGTGTGCTTTTTTGTTATTTCTTAATTTTCTTTCTTTTTTGTAGATTTTTTCTTCTGTTATTTGAGATTTGTTTACAGTTATAAGTCTGTGTTTGTAGTTTGGTCAAAGGCATTGCAGGCTTTCAGTTTTGCATTCTTAGTGCTGCTTAGGATCTTCTATTTCACGGAAGACTTTGGTTGATGGAAATCGTCATTCTATTTTGTCGCCCTTGATTGTTGGAGGAACAGTAATGGAAGAGTTTATTCTCATATTCACTACTTCTGATTGTGAATTTGTTTTTCGATCTTTCTGCATTATTTACTGTTTTCTCTATTTCTCTATCTTGAAGCCGCATTGATACACTTCTTCTTGTTGTTCTCTCTTTAAAAAAAGAAAAGTGACTTTCTTCTAAGAAGTAACTTGACTATTGTTAGATGTTTCTCATTACTGATTCCACACCGGAAACATTTTCTAACTGTTAAGTTTCTCATTATTTACTTATAAAATGTCTAAAGAATCTGGAGACTGCATTTCCTTTTGATTGCTATTCTACAAATGATTACTTGCGATGGCCTATACAAATGCAACATATGGTAGCTGAAGTAAGGGGCTCAATATTGCACTATCTTTTGATTTTACTGTATGAACTTTATCTGTCTCTGTTACTTTCTTCGCATTGAATTGGTTTAGGGGCCTTTGGGAATGGACTATAATCTGTTTTCAGTTGAGTATACTAATGCATGATCTTGATTTCAGGGATGTTGTTTTCATCGTGTTATCAAAGGTTTTATGGTGCAAGGTGGAGATATATCTGCAGGAGATGGTACTGGGGGAGAATCTATTTATGGTCTGAAATTTGAGGATGAGAATTTTGAAATGAAGCATGAAAGAAAGGGAATGCTTTCTATGGCCAATGCCGGTCCCGACACAAATGGATCACAATTCTTCATAACAACAACTCGGACATCTCATTTGGATGGAAAGCATGTTGTATTTGGAAAGGTTATTAAAGGAATGGGAGTTGTCCGTTCAATTGAGCATGTGACTACTGATGATGGTGATCGCCCTACTGCTGGCGTGATAATTGAAGATTGTGGTGAGATCCCCGAGGCCGCTGATGATGGGATATCTAATTTCTTCAAGGATGGCGATATTTATCCAGATTGGCCTGCTGATCTCAACGAGAGTCCTAACGAACTTTCTTGGTGGATGGAAGCTGTAGAATCTATCAAGGGTTTTGGAAATGAGCATTACAAAGTAAGCATTATGGGTTAAGTTCCCCTGACTATGTGTACAAATTTCTAGTTAACCTTTTGAGAACCAAGAAAAGTTTATTTTCATAAGCACTAGCAATTAGCTGTTCCTTTAAGGTTTTGAGTAGGAGCATCCATTAATAGAGTCTGTGTTTTCTTATTATTAAAAAACTCGCTGCCCCTTCCATCTATTCTTGTTCTCTCTTCCACTTTCCAAAAGGTGGAATTTCAGCAGAACCAAAAACTTGTGTTGTTTTTCTAATTTAAAACTAATGATTGCAGAAGCATGACTACAAGATGGCTCTTAGGAAATATCGGAAGGCCTTGCGATATCTGGATATCTGCTGGGAGAAAGAAGGGATCGATGAAGGTAAATGGTCCTTCTTTTGCATATGATTCTTATAACAATGATGAGAGAGTGACTTTTCCACTATATCAATTCCTTACCATACCTCAGTTTGGTCTGATTTCCTTTTATTTCTTTTGAATTAACAGAGAGGAGTTCATCTCTGAGGAAAACAAAGTCGCACATATTCACAAACAGCTCTGTGAGTACTTGTCAGATTGTTCTGTGTTGTGTTACCTTGTATTCTATTCTCTGTAGTGTTAGTTTGTTTGACACAAATTTGATCAAGGAAAATAGCAACACCGAACGTTTATTTACTTGATAGAGCTTATTTGATTCATTCTTGGGTAAACATTACAATGGGTGATTGGTCATTTGATTGTATTTCCTCTATGATCATCCTAAAATTTCACCTGGATCATTCTCAATCAAACGTGCTTTTCTGAAGCAATTGTCACTCTATGTGTAGGCCTGCAAGTTAAAATTGGGAGATCTGAAAGGAGCATTATTAGACACAGAATTTGCAATGCGAGATGGAGACAATAATGTTAAAGCTTTGTTTCGCCAGGGTCAGGTTGGTGTTTTAACTGGCATTGATGGTCTAAGCCAGTTATTCCAAAACCTTGAGAAATCCAATGCGTGGTCCCTGAACTTGTATTTAATACGCTGTAGTCTTGGTGCACTATTGTTCCTATCCAAATGAGAATTTGTTTAAACTAATTGTTTATCAATGGCTTATACTGTCACCGATGCCTGAGCTTTTTTCCATGTTAGGCATACATGGCTCTTAACGATGTGGATGCTGCAGTTGAGAGCTTTAAGAAGGCACTGCAGTTAGAACCTAATGATGGTTAGTAAAAATGAACCCTGCCCCTCATATTCAGGGCTGTGATTTTCAGCTCCAAAATTTGTTATTGATGTTTATCTCCTGATCATGTTTCTGTGATTCAGTTTCAATATGCACACATCATTGGATAATAAAATATGCAGTCAAAAGTAAACTTAGAAGTAATGGGTAGTTGAACTTCTTATGAGCGGCATGAAACTTTGCTGATTACTTGCATGCTATCTGTTGCTTCCAGCTGGAATAAAAAGGGAGTTCAATGCTGCAAGGAAGAAGGTTGGTGTAGTAACCTGAATCAGTGAATCGTAGTATGTATTTGTAGTGAACTTGTTATATTCCATGGATCATAATATACAGATTACTGATCGAAGAAATCAAGAAAGGAAGCAATTTCAGAAGATGTTCCAATAGCACTGACAACTGGTATGTTATTTCCTTTTGCATAATTCCCCTTGATTGTGAGTAGTGCTAACTGATATGGTTTTTTATGTGCAGGATGTTAATACCTCCAGTAAGCAAAACTTGAAATATATAGGACTATGTCATATTTGTTTTGACTCTTGTGGTTCAGGTTTTCTCTACTGCAAGTTCTGTAGTTTGCGAAGAGGATTTTAGGTAATAACATTAACCTCCTCGCGTTGATAAAACTTTTTAGGACAGTGTTACGATAATAACCAAAGTTTAATATGAACGTAAAACGTAGTCCAATGTTGTTGATTCCTTAGAACTGCAAAACAAGTCCATTTTATTCTTGTTTGATTTGTTTACACTCTTTGGAGTCCCATTGATCTTTTTCTTTATGTTTCAGGTTCTTCAAGAGTAGCAATATCAACTGTAAAAATTTGAGACTTGAACAAACCCTTGAAGTATTCATGGAACAATCATACCTGTGGAACATTAGAACTTTGAGCTGGCCATCATTAGATTACCGTTTGTCATATTTCATTGACCTGAAATGAAAAGGACGATTTTGGTTTTTTTCACGTTTTCTTTCCTTGTTTTCCATACGTATCATGAATTTTTAAAACGTTGTATTTGATCAATCTGTGCGAGAGAACTATTTTTTTACCATCAAGTATTCATGCGTGTTTTAAGAGGACTCAACAGTGGTGTGATCATGGAGTTCTAAATCCCAACAAGATTGTCGTTCGTCGACACCAAGGTTTCTCGGCGTTCTTGTCTCGTTCGTCATGAGCCGATTGCAAAATTGGCTGTACGCCAATTAGCACGGCGCTTCTAAAATGTGTGCGTGGCTGGTGCCTATGATTTTGCAATTATGGGCTTGGGCGATATAGGTTGTCCATTTGTCAGGATTAGTTCATGGTTAAGGGAATCTATTAGGAAAAATTACTTCGTGACTTCTGTGCTAATGCGTGGAATAAAAACAGCGATTCTCGATAGTTTTCAGTTAAGTCTTTTTTCGATAGCAAACTGCTAAATTGTTTCGTGAATTGCAATTTTCTGTTACAGAGAAAAAGCGGAGAAGACCATAGTAATAGTAAAAAAGGACAGAAATAGCTAAGGAAGATAAAGCGCAACCTTTAAATAAAGGGGTCAATGTTATTAAGCTGGACGAGAGAATAGAGTATAATATGTGTGTATTAAAGCCGATGGCTACAATGACATGAAAATTCTGTGCACATGATCTCTGTTTCTCTTTCTATATTAATGGATTTTATGTTTCTCTCTCTTTTGATGTTTTCCTTCTCACCTCTTTTAATAAAATTGTAACAACATATACGGATTCCGATTTCCATTTAGTTTATAATAATTAGTATCCGAGAAGTTGACCTTGTAAAGAGCAACGATAGCTAAAAGTACCAGGGGCACCGAGTTATAAAGAGTGGAAGAAAGCTTGAAGGGTATAATGGAGAGGTTGTTCTTGGAGTCACAAGATTAGAATGAGAGGATGTTTTCAGAGATTCAAAATAGAATAGAAAAAATGGAAAAGAGATGATGGCTGTTAGGATATTTATTATATCTTCAATTATTTAATTTCAACATTTTTGATTATTGGGTCTTCAAGATAATATTTAAAAATCCAAATCAAGATATGATATAAATAAGTAACACTTCTTATTTGAATTTGATTCTAACATAGGACTTGAAGTGAAATAGAAGTCTATTTTGATTAGGTGTGTATCAAAAATCACGTCGATTTTGATTGAAGATTTTTTTTTGAAAGGCTTTGGTATGGTGGTTGGTTTTATTATTTTTGAGGATACAAGATAAAGATAAGGTGAATATTTATATTTAAGTGAAAATCTTCTCTAGAAAAGTAAAAGACCCATCGCATCATTTTTTTAACGCAAAATTCAATAAAGAAATAAATGAGTTCTTGTTGCCTGCATCATGATCATTCAATGAAGCAATAAATGAGTTTTTGTTGCTTGCATCATGATCACATTAACCTATAGAAGCAACGTCTGCGAAGCTGGACAAGAAACGAAGCAGTGGGCATTAGCTTGTTATTTTCCAAATTTGCTTAGATATGGTGTGTGTGTTTTAAGTTATAATCACTGTGGGTTAACTTCTATTTTTAGATTTGTTTTTATAGGTTTGTACATGTGATATACATGGTGCGTGGAGTATCCCGTATGGTTTAATTAGAGTTGTTGAAGCTGGGATAAATCGGTTCAGTTGGTGGACAAATTTTCAAATGCATTTCGAGAGGCTAAAACTATAGGGAAGTTTTTCTTTTATCTCAAGGATATCGTTGTTCTGTTCTTAGTTGATTGAATACTTGAATTATTTTTATTAATTGTCATTTAATTAAAAGTAGTTTAGAAAAATCCTTTGAAGAGGTTAATACGAGTCAGTCGTGTTAATGGGTATGAAAATCTTTCACGGGAAGTGAGGTTGAGAGATAGTGTCAAGGGTTGAGTGGTGTTGGCTCAGTAAAGCCTTGGGTAAATTTATTGTACTTTCGTGAAAGTATTAGGTTGGGTGATGACCCTGCAGACGTAGGCAAAGTGTGTTGAACTGAGTTATCAAATTTCTGATGCTTTTTATTATTTCGCTTTTGATTGTTTTTGTTTTTGTTTGTGCTAAAGACGTCTACGATAAAATTGGAAAGTTTGCGAAACTACTACCCCTTTTGGTTTTTCAATTGGTATTAGAGCAAGATCACCGATTCAGAACTTGGTACATCAAGTTGGTGCAGGTCCGGGTTTTGCAATTATGGCCATAAGAGAAGGAGCATCAATTATCAGGCCACCGCTGTTGGACGATTCCAATTATCCTGCTTGAAAATCACGGATAAGAGTCTTTATTCAGGCATAGGGAATAAGAGCATGGAACTCGATGTTACATGGTTGGACACATCTGATGATTACTGATGATAAGGGAGAGATAGTTCTAAAAGATCCATCTGAATGGACAAGAGCCAAAGAAGAAAGAGCAATTGGAAACTCACAAGCATTGCATGCAATTTTCAGTGCTGTTAATGTAGAATGCTTCTCAATGATATCAGCCTATGAATCGACTAAAGAAGCGTGGGATACTGTAACATCCCATCCCCATATTAAGGGATAGAATTTAGATTCTACTAATTGAGAAATAGCAATGAGAGGATAGAAAAATGCTTTTTATGCTCATGCATAATGTCAGCATACGTGCATGTGGATTTGAATTCTTGCACACATGAAAATAATTGTACATGCACTCATTAACATTCTGGGTATATTGAATAGTAATAGGATAGATTGATGATTGTGGTTATAGTGAATGAGTTGAATGAAATGAAGTAGAAAGATTAGAAATAAAAATTTAAGTGTTGGATTTAGTGAAGAAAAATACGTTGAAGAAGTTTACTGAGAATATATGGTATGGAAATTTTGGATAGTGGAGTTGAAAGTTATGATCCTTAAGGGGAGATACTTAAGAGTATCGTTTGTATCGTCTGATTACGTATCATCTTGTGAAGACGCTTCGTTTGTTGAGGACGGATCTTCTTGTGAAGACACTTCATCTTGTGATGATGTGTGCTCTTGTGAAAATGCTTCATCTTGTGAAGACGCTTCGTCTGGTGAGGACGGATCGTCTTATGAAGACGTCATATCGTCTGGTGAACTTTTCATTTGTATCGTCTAGTTCATTATTCATTTGTATCGTCTGGTGCGCTGTTCATTTTTATCGTCTGGTGCATTGTTCATTTTGTATCGTCTGGTTCACTATTCATTTGTATCGTCCGGTGTACTATTCATTTGTATCGTCTGGTGCACTGTTCATTTGTATCGTCTGGTGTAATGTTCATTTTGTATTGTCTGGTCCCATTTTTGACCCTATAAATGATCGAATTTGTCTTCTAGATCTTCATGAAAGTTGTATACCTTGAAGTTCTCTTTCGAACCATCTAAAGAGCACCTTAATCTGAGTTTTCTAGAGAAAGTTATGACCATTTTTCCAATTTGTCTAACCCTTCATCTGGGTTCATCTGATCCTATCATCTGGTCCCACTTTTGACCCTACATATGATAGAATTTGATTTCAAGGTCCTCCTAAAGGTTGTAGATCTTGAAGTCCCCTTTGGAACCATCTAAAGAACTACTTAATCCGATATCTCTAGAGAAAACTATGCTAATTGCAAGATATCTTTTTTGTACTATTCATAACCTTCTTCTGGTCACTGTTCATCTTGTATCATCTAGTCCAGATTTGACTCTCTAGAAGATAGAACTTGCCTTTAAAGTCTTCATAAAACTTATAGACCTATAAGTCCTTTTTCAAACCATCTAAGAATGACCTTGATCCGATACCTATAACAAAAGTTATGCTAATTGCCCGAAAAGAAAAAGGTTCCATATGATTGAGGACAAAACCTTGTTTGATTCTTTCAGCCATAACCTTTTCATTCGACCTCCAATTGGAGTGATTATTAGACCAATAGATTCCTAACACATTTTTCTATCTCTCCACCAAAATAAGTAGCATTCTGAATTGAAGTGAAAAAGGTTGATCAAATGAAAGTTTGGAATTTGTTGGAATAGTGAACTGATCATACTTCAATGTTTTTATTATATCCGGATGTATAGGATTCCAAATGAGATGATTTTTGATTTGGAGTAAAGTAGAGACATAAGGTATAGGGGAAAATTTTCTAGAAGAAAGTGTTGCAAAATGACTTCAGTATCGGGGTCAAAAAGAACATACAAAGTTGACTCAAAATGATGTTTTTATGGGAAAAATTTGAAAGCGAATAAAAGGTTATGACTTGTGATTTCAGTGATTTTATTAAGTCCTAAACTTAAGTATAGATGTAGCGCCTCCTTACCGCAGGGTATACACCGGGACGCCCGTAGGTCATTCTGATACATATCCTACGATAAGGGTGAGCTACGATATATATATATAGAGGCCATAACATGCTTGCTCCTGCCGAGATGAGTTTACACACTCATAACTCGTTCCGATTTACTATTTTACCCTTCCCATCAGTGATGGGATGTTACAATAGATTATAATTAAGTAAGTCTTAATGAAGGGAAGTGGATAAGTGGATGAGAATTGGACAGATGTCCTAGCTAAATTTAAGCTTTAATAACCTTGAAAGACAAGCTGTTGTCCTTGTCTTTATCCTTCTTGAAACTTCTTTATCTAGAGTTCCTCCAACACAGAGTTTTTCATTAAATTTTTACCAAAGTTAAATCTTGCTTTTCTCTATTTTTCATCACTTCCACTTTGATCTTTCTTTCTTTTACCCCAAGAAAAAAACAGAAACCCTCCGTCAACTTTCAAGTTGATGTACGTGGTTGCATAAGAGATTAGGGTTACGTGATTGTTGCAGATGTTGGAGCTTTAAAAAAGTAAGCTTGTTATGATTATGTATTTTTGCATGAAATAAAGCATGCATCGTTAGTTCATTGCTAAATGGTTAAGAACAATGATATTCTTATTTTCTGAAAAATGAGTGAGGAGATTTAATGTGTCGTACATGGTGATTTTATTTGAATTTGATAACTAAAATATTATGAGATAATTTTAAACCAAATTTTTGGAGTTGAAAGATCAATAAAAATGTTTAATGGTGTGAAAGAATGATCAAAGTGATAGACAGATGAATAAATGAAGAAAATACACAAGTTATGAAATGAAAATGAGCATAAGATGTGAAGTTTGTTAAAACACCCGGGACTGTCATTGAGCATGCATTATACATAGTCCATTTATACAATTATGCATAAATAAATGCTTATAAGTGTGCAATTATTAACATGAGTGCAACGTGTGTCTTGCATAAATGGGTTGTGTAGGTTAAGTGTCCGCATTCAGGCGTTTCCAAAATTTGGAAGCAAATGCTAATCTGGAACGTATTGTGAGTAGACCTAGATGAACGATCTTACTTCATTGTTTGTTTGTTTAAATTTTTGTATTGAATGATTATGTGAATGTGATTGGTTGTGTTGGTTTTCAGACAGGAGGTCCGCTAATTGTGATGTTTGATTTGGGTATTGAAGGGCTCATTGAATGTGAATGTGACGAACTATGTGTTTCATTGATATGATTGACTAAAAAATGTGATTCTCAACTTTATGTTGATGCCGGACTAAAGTCCGATGATAAGTGATTGTGATTGCATGAGTATACGCAAATGTGATTGATGCATTTCATTTCATAAATGCATGAAATATAATGGCAATTGTGACTTGGGTAGCCACTGATCAGAGCTTAAAGCTCAACGTGTGAAAAAGAGCCTCAGGCTCAAAAAGTGAATCAGTGCTTAAAGCTCAATATTTACTAAGCCCGGTATCCACAATGGATACGAGACAGTTTCAGAGCCTCAGGCTCAATGTTTAATAAGCTCGGTATCTAATGGATATGGGACAATTTAGGAGTTCGGTCACAACAAAGTAACAACTGAAAAGTGGGTCTCATGTGCACTGTATATGTATAATATGAATGATTAAATTGTATTTGAATGCGAAGTGTGAAATGTGAAATGAAGTGAATTATGTGTTACGTGATTGGGTGAGTCATCGATGATGGTCACTCATTGAGTTCGCAAAACTCACCCAAAATTTGCAAATATTTTTTAGGATAAAAAGAATATCCCGTTAGGTAAATGGGAGTATACCTACAGTATACAAGTGAAAGATAGAGGTTGGTATCAGGCCACGTCTACATTGCGTTTCTTTATTCTGTATTAAATTGTATATTCTGCAACTTTTTGTATAAATTTGTATTCTAAAATGACTAAAGTGTTTGGTATTTGTGAAAGGGACCAAATGGCTATTGAAAATTTTGTTGATTGAAAATGTTTATAAATGAAAGTGGGCCCGAATTGGTTATTATTTCCCCACATTTATGTTTGTGATTAAAAAAAATTTTGTACTGAGTTTTGACTAATGGAGTGTTCTAGCATGCCGCCCTCACAGGGCACGGACTTGGATATCATCCACGATGTTGGGTTCGGGTCCTGCAGAAGTGGGGTGCTACAGATACGTTGCAGACTATTCATGAAGGGTCCAAATCTGTGATAGCGTCAAAACTACAGATATTAGCTGTAAGGTTTGAAGAACTGAAGATGGATGAAAATGAAACTATTGGGGACTTTCGTGAAAGATTGCGTGACATAGCGAATCAGGCACATCAACTCAGGAAGAAGTATTCCAATATGAAACTAGTAAAGAAGACGTTGAGATCACTACTTCTAAGATTTATTCCGAAAATTGTAGCAATCGACAATGCTTATGAAATTAATAACTTGTTATTGGAGAAAGTAATTGGAATTCTTACAAAGAAATGAATTTGTTGAGGGACGATTGAGAGAAGAAGAAAGGATTAGCATTGCAAGCCACGATTGGCAAAGTCGTGAATGACTTAGAAGATGAATCCGATGAGAATGAGGATATAAAGCTATTAACACGAGAGTTTAGTAAGTGGCTAAAGAGAGTGAAAAAGGACAGACTTGAGTTTAGGCAAAAAGGCAGGAGCTCATTAAACAATAACTTCAAACAATAAGACAAAATTCAAAAGGGAGAACGAAATGTAAAGAGAATTCCCTGCCATGAGTGTCAAAGCTTTGCACATGTTCAAGCGAAGTGTGCCAACATCTTGAAGAAGAGAAAATGAAAATCCTGTACGAGCACTTGGAGTGATAATGAATCTGGAAGTGAAGAAGAGGTTGTGAATAGTGATGCATTAGTTACTTTTTACAACAAAAGTCCACGTACTTATCTAATAGTAATCGAGAAGGAAGTAACTGAAGATGAAAAAGTGAGTAAATCAGGAAATTTTGGGAAACACACAACCGATTCAGCTCAAAGCTCAAACTTAGATTATGAAAGTAATGACAGTACTTCAGATGATAGAAAGGAAGGTATTTATGAAGCCTATACGGTAATGTATGAAAAATGGGTGAAAACATGTAGGAAGACTGAAAGGTTGAAGGAAGAAAACTTCTCTATGAAGAATATTATTCAAGATTTGAAGAAGAAATTATTTTCTACATTAGATGAGCTTGGACAAGCTAGAATGAAATTAGTAAGTACCCAAAAAGGATTGAGAATGTTGAATGGAAGCGCAGAAAAACTAGAAAAGTTAATGGAAATTGGTAACGTTAAAGGATATCTTTAAGGCTTTGGCTATAAGAGTTAGTGCTCTAAAGTAAATGAGGAGAAAAATGATATTTCTAGATCTATCTGAGAAGAAGAAACATCAAGAAAGAGTGGAAGATTTGTATCCACATGTCATTTTCGCGGAGTTATCGGGCATATAAGGCCGAGATGTTACAAGATATTATAAATGATGTTTCAAAGGGGTCAAAACTAAAAATCTAGACACTCTCCATTAAATTTCCAGCAGCAGCTCATGGTATCGAAGCACACTTGGATTAGAAAAGGTCAATTACAAGCATAAAGACATTGTGAAAGAAAAATAAGAAATTGTCTAAATTCACAGTTAGTTACTGCTTGTGAAGAAACTTTTCAAACAAAGGATAAATCAGTTACTTCAGAAGAAGAAACCGATGACAAAGATAATATGGCGAAGAAAAAGACCAGGTTTGAATTTCTTCGAAGGGCACACGGACTGTGTACTTTATATTTTTGAAGTATTTTTTATATTGTTAAAAAAATGAAACATTTTAAAAAATTGTCTTCTTTAGTTCTTTAGTTATTATGTTGCCATTGTCGTCCCATCTTTTTAGTAGTTTTATTGTGACTTCTATTTAGCTCCACTGAAGACTCTTCAGCTCTCTCATTAGTGTTCGTCTCTCTCTCGAGTATCTCTCTCTCTCACTACACTGGCAACACTCATCTTTATTTGCTTGAGTTTATGAATTTGATCAGTCTTAAGAAGATGGAATTGAAGTAAGTAATGATATACTGACATGTGTATTGACTGGTGGTAAATTGTCATCTTGGTGTGCTTATAATTCTTTCGCTGAACCTACTACTAATTTTTATGTTTCTTTATTCACTGAGATTGATTGTGTTGAAGGTATTCTTAGTTTTGACAATGTTTTGTCACAAGGGGGAGACATCAGATTATTTATGGTGAATGTTCCATTCAGGGGGAGATTTCAAGGCATATGTGTAACTATTCTCGTGCTTTTTGACATCTTTTTGTCCCAAGGGGGAGAAGTTTGGAAGATTACATAATTGTTCATTATTGTTTCTTTGGATGTTTCTTGAACTTGAATATTTGATGGATGTTCTTTGGAACTTGATGTTGGATTGAGGGGGAGTATTGTGACTTCAATACTTATATATATTCGATTATGTGATTCAAGGGAAGTTATTTTTTGTGACAAAAATGTCAAAAAGGGGGAGATTGTTAAAATATTTATTATATCTTCAATTATTTAATTTTGAAAATTTTGATTATTGGGTCTTTAAAATAATATTTAAAAATCCAAATCAAGATATGATATAAATAAGTAACACTTCTTATTTGAATTTGATTATAAGATAGGACTTGAAGTGAAATAGAAGTCTATCTTGATTAGGTGTGTATCAAAAATCACGTCGATTTTGATTGAAGGAATTTTTTTGAAAGGCTGTGGTGTGGTGGTTGGTTTTATTATTTTTGAGGATACAAGATAAAGATAAGGTGAATATTTATGTTTAAGTGAAAATCTTCTCTGGCAAAGTAAAAGACCCATCGCATCATTTTTTTACGCAAAATTCAATAAAGCAATAAATGAGTTCTTATTGCCTACATCATGATCATTCAATGAAGCAATAAATGAGTTCTTGTTGCTTGCATCATGATCACATCATCCTATAGAAGCAGCTTCTGCGAAATTGGACAAGAAACGAAGTAGTAGGCATTAGCTTGTTATTTTACAGATTTGCTTATATGTGGTGTGCGTGTTTTGAGTTATAATCACTGTGGGTTAACTTCTATTTTTTAGATTTGTTTTTATGGGTTTGTGCATATGATATACATGATGTGTGGAGTATCCCGTATGGTTTAATTAGAGTTGTTGAAGTTGGGATAAGTTAGTTCAGTTGGTGGATAGATTTTTAGATGTATTTTGAGAAGCTGAAACCATAGGGAAGTATTTCTTTTATCTCAAGTATATCGTTGTTTTGTTCTTAGTTGATTGAATACTTGAGTTATTTTAATTGTTGTTTAATTAAAAGTAGTTTAGCAAAATCCTCTAATAAGGTTAACACGAGTTGGTTGTGTTAGTGAATGTGAAAATCTTTCATAAGAGGTGAGGCTGAGAGATAGTGTCAAGGGTTAAGTGGTGTCGGCTCAGTAAATCCTTGGGTAAATCTATTGTACTTTCATGAAAGTATTAAGCTAGGTGAATGCCCCGTAGATCTAAGCAAGGTGTGCCAAATTGCGTTACCAAATTTCTAGTGCTTTTTATTATTTCACTTTTGATTGCTTTTGTTTTTGTTTGTGCCAGATACGTCCACGATAAAGGTGGAAAGTTTACGAAACTACTACCTTCTTTAGTTTTTCAAGAGATTTACTCTTGCATAATTTTCAGAAATAGGGAGGAGAGGTGGGAACGACCGAACCCACACCACAGAGTAGTCCAGTAAGGTAAGAGCAAGATAGAAACCTAACACCTACAAGAATGAGTTGGATTGAGTCTCTGCTGTTTGATGGTGAGAACGTTAAATTGTGGCTGTACCAATGCGAGCAGTTTTTCTTATTGGATCAAAGTCCTAATAAGACAAAGGTGAGTGTGGCAATCTTATAGATGGATAAACGAGCTCAGGAATGGTATCGTTTGTATGTTAGGAATCGTAACCAAACAGAAGTAATGGAATGGGAGGAGTTCACAAAGGCTTTGAAGCAATGGTTCGATGCAGGAATATTTGATGATCCGGTTGGTGATTTTAAGGAGTTGAAACAAAAGGGAACATTTCTAGACTATTGTGTGCAATTCGATCACCATTCCAACAGGTTGATGCTATCTGAAGAATATTTGATGGGGTTTTTCATTAAAGAACTTAAAACCAAAGATTAGACCGACAGTGAAATTATATAAGCCCCTTTCCTTGGATCAAACTCATGCATTAGCTAGAAAGCAGGAGGCAATTTTGAGGTCCACAAGGAACACGACTTTTAAACACATAACAATGATGAAAGGACTGAATGATAATTGTAGTTTTAATTCAAACTCACGTGGTTCACAGTCGATGAATATCATTTGTAGGTCACCATATGACAGAATACTATCTACACTAATGTCGACATTACGACCATCATCAAGAGTAAGAACTTTTAAACCCCAGAAGCATTTCAGGAGCAATTATTTCAATGAGAAAAGGGCAAATGGCCTCTGTTTCTTGTGTGACGAGAAATATAACATTGGCCATCAATGTAAGAAGAGACAATTACAGTTTTATACAATTACTAGAGATGGTGACAGTGGAAATGTAACACCCCATTACTCTAGGGTACGCACTGGGACGCCTGTAGGTCATTCCGATACATAGCCTAAGATAAGGGAGTGCTACGTGCGATCACTACAGAACTCCACATGGCATCACAT
>JANSVA010000218.1:43239874-43261167 GCA_025504915.1 Erythroxylum reticulatum | reverse complement strand
CCCTTTCAATTAGTTTAATTTTGTTAGTTCTCCAAAGAACTAAAACCCCCTTCCTAACCAATTTAGTTGCATTTCATGACATTTAGGCTAGCTTAGATCCGTTGCATTAGGTTCCAAATAAGTGAGACGACCGAAGGTTGCATTATATATTGCAATCCTTGGAATTCAATTTTTGATTTGACCTCCAAGGGTAAAACCGAAAGACGAAGCGAATCACCTGCTTAAGCATGCTCTTTGGTTCTCACTGATGATGTAGTGTAGCACAGATTCCAATCTATTGGCCAAAATTTTAGTAGTAATGTTGTAACTAAATTTAATGCATGAAATTGGCCTAAAATCACTCCATGTAGAAGTGTTATGAGTTTTTGAATCAAACATAAGGAAGTCTTATTGATCTCCTTGGGAATTACTCCCTTTTTTAATAACTCGTGCACTATTTCTTTCATAATTTTCCCTTTTGTATCCTATGTTTTTTTATAGAAGAAACCATTCAGACCATCTAGTCCTAAAGCCTTCGAGCCATTCATTTTAAACACCATTATCACTATCTCTTGATCTATGACCTGCCTAATTAAAAGATCCACTTGATCTTTAAGAATTTTAACAGAAGTAAACATCCTGAGATCTGCACTATTAGTGCTAACGTTTCCCTTAGATCTTAAGAGCTTTTGGAAATGTGTCAAGGCATCTTGAGAAATTTTAGCTTGCTCTAGCAAGATCTACCTTGATTCCTTTTAATCAAAGTAATCCTGCTCACATTCCTCCTAGCTTTAATAGTATTGAAGAAAAACCTTGTACATCCGTCTCCATTCTTAATCTAGTTAATTCTAAACCATTATCTTAGTAATGAGCAGTGGTTATCTACTGCTTGCATGTAGAGTTTTAGGGCCTCCTTATCCTCCTTTGCAATAGAATCATCTGTAGGATTGTCAGCTAGTGATTTTTGTATGAGTTAGAGTCGTAGTCTAGAAGCTTCCATTCTTTGGTCTGTGCTCAAACCCCTACTTCCATTTATTCTCTTCAATTCTTGCTTTATATTCTTTAGTTTTTGTAAACAAATAAATTGTTTAGTACCAGTGACTTCAAACTACAAGCCCTTGATAATAGCTTCTTAGAATCCTCCCATATTGGCCAGGAAATTATTAAACCTGAAAGGATGTTTTAAATAAACCTTTTTGAAAAGGTTGTCCATATTGATTGGGTTATGGTCTAAAAACCTTGGGTCTAAAACATGTATTTACTATTTGGAAAGTTTGTTAACCACTTCACATTCACCAAAGCCCTAACCATTTTATTTCTGATGAGCCTATTAGAGCTCTGTTTGTTGCTCTAAGTAAATCTGTGTCCCTCATATTTTAATGTTTGTTGCCCTAAGTAAATTTGTGTCCCTTATATTTTAAGTTAGAAATTTCCATATCTCTAGTGCAATCAAGCAAATCCGTATTTTAATTGAGCAAATTACAGTCCCTTTCTACTTCTGATTAATAAATAGTGGAATTAAAATTGCCGATTATAATCCATGGGGCACTAGCTGATCGTTTTAGTCTTCTCATTAAATTCCATAGCTCCATTCTTTGAAATGCAGTATTATAACCATAGACAAAGGTAGCCAACACTGAAATGTGCTCCATTTTGAATGTCATTTTTGTATGTATGAATTGCTCACGTGCTTCCAAAACTTCCACCTCTATAAGGTCCTCATTGTAGACTATAATGATTATCCCATACCGATAGCACTAGTGATTAGATTTTATCTACCATTAACTTCCAAAATAACCTAATTTATTTAAATTTACGATTCTGATTTTTGTTTCTAAAAGATGAAATAATTTAGGCTTCTCCTGCTAGACAAACTCTTTCAAGGCATTGAGCTTTGAAGGGTTGTTTATCATCTAACATTCCAAACTAGAAAGGTCATGTAATATTGATTTTACCTTTTTGAGCCTTTCCTACTGCTCTGAATTCTCTTTCTAGTTTATACTTGTTCAAGCTTTTCCTCTTGATTTTCCCCCTAATGCTTGACTTTTAGCTATTGTGGCAATTGGGTGGTTGCCTATTGCTGAACTCCTAAAGGCTTTCCCTTCTACAATCCTCCTCTTTTTGTATTATAGTTATCATGTTTTTCCACTCCCTCTGTCTTGTGTTATGCTACCATATTCCTTGTTACCATCAGTATTTGTTGATGATCCTCTGCAATATGTTCAATTTGGTCCCCTTTTACTTCATAGGACATATTTTTATCTACTTGAATAACTAATCCTTGATCCTCCGATATCCTTTCCTAAGTTTCAAGTTTATGCTCATTAGTTTTGGGTTTTCCTTCTGTTTTATTCTCATCAAGCCCCATTAATTCTCCATAATCTCCCCTAACAAAAATTTTCCCTGTTAGCTTCCATGTTTTTCCTTGAACTTGTAGGGATGGTTTCCAATGATAAGTTACTATGATTTTATCCTCCTTGAGGGAATTTCCATCTGCCAACCTTAGAATCAGAATATACTCTTTCATCTCCTTCGAAATATCCATACTCATACATAATCTATCATAGCCAATTTGTTTCCTCATTTTTTTATTCTCATTTATGCATATTAGTTTTCCTAAGTAATTTACTAACAAGCTTAGGCCTTTGGTGGGCCAATATTCCAGTAGAATATTGTGGATGTTTACCCATGGTGGTATCTTCTTGACTTAAATTTTTTCTAATTTCGTACCAGGTTGCCAATTTTGGAGGAATATTAGATGTTATGAGATATGCCATGGTACTTCTTCTATCATTTTTGAGCCTCTGATTTTGTACTAAAGGTGAATATAATGTTGTCATTTTATGTTAATATCACCACGTGTATGCCTCTTCCTTTCAAGTTTCTTTAAACCCATGCTTATATAACAAGAAAAGGTAGGCATTTATCCATAAAGAAGCCTATAATTACTGCTTCCTAAGTTTTTGCACCCTCTTAAAAGATGTCATGACTTGGGGCTACCATTAATTTTCCATCAACCTCTATAGGGGACTGTAGAAAAGAGAAGATTTAGAGCTCTCCTCTACACCTATTTCTAGGTTTTCCTAGTTTCCACAAAATTCCGTACTACATTATTTGTTATCACTATCTTAGTAAAGTTTTGGTATGAATCTAGGTCATGCTTGCCTCCAATCGTTAGGAGCAAGGAGGGAAGGGTTCTAGATTACAAGGGACTTGATAGAGATGGAGGAGGATGAAGGGGAATGGATGTAATAAATGTTTAGGTTTATGATAGCTTGTGGTAGAGCAAAGGGAGATTCAGAGGAGGAGGATGGAGAGATGCACGAGGGTAAAGGAGGAAATTTAGAAAGGTTGGGAGGTGTGAGGTTAGTTATTGTAAGGAAGAAGACTAATTTTGGTAGGGGAGCAACAATGCAGGAGATAGAGCAAGAAGTGTTGGTTTAGAAACAATAAAGAGAAGAGGGCAGGAAAAGGGTTTGTGGGTAAAAGACAAAATTGCCTTTGGACAGAAGGAGTAGGAAGGTGGATAGAAGAAAAAGACTGGTGGGTTTGCAAAGGGACAAGGGTGAAAGGAAGAAAAGAGAGTAACAGTCGAAGGGACATAGACGGAGGAGGAAAAGCATTAAAGCTTAATCTAATCCTAGAGCACTACATCCCCATAGTTACCAGATTGCCACATTTCAATATCCATTTACAAGTCAAATTCAGAGCCATTTTGATTGTACGTTAAAGGTAGATGATGAGGATATTGTAGGAAGATAAATTAGTCTTTAGGTTCAGATTGGAGGAGCACACCATAGGATCAATTATTTTTCTATTTTAATTTACATGAGAATACATGTTATTGTGCAACATATGTTTATGTGTTATAAATGAAAATTCCTCTATATTATGGAACCAGAGATTAGGACATATCTCCATATAAAGGATTAAAATATTAGTGAATGACAAAGTAATTAGTACTTTGGATTTTACTGATTTTGAAACTTGTATAGACTATGTAAAGGGAAAGTAGACCAATAAATGAAAGAAAGAAGTCAAAAGAAGTTCAGACACATTAGATATCATTCATACAGATATTTAGAGTCCAGATATGGACTCATGGCTAGAAATACTTCGTTCTTTTTATAGATGATTACTCATGATATGTTTCTGTATTTGCTTTATAATAAGAATGAAGCACTAGATACTTTCAAAATATTCAAAATGAAAGTAAGGAAACAATGTGGTAAGCAAATTAAGATCGTGAGGTTGACATAGGTGGAGAATATTATGGTAGATATACTGAAGATGGACAAGCACCTAGTTTCTTTACAAGGTATCTTCAAGAAAATAAGATAGTAGCCCAATACACTATACTTAGATCTCCGGACCATAATGTTGTGGTAGAAAGAAGAAACTGAACATTATTAGACATGATATAAAGCATGTTGAGTAGCACCAAAAACTTTGTAAGTTCTTGTGAAATGAAGCTCTTAAAAAGACAATGTATATATTAAATTGGTTACCAACTAAGGCTATTCCAAAGAATTCATTGGAGTTATTTAAAAGTTAGAAACTGAGTTTGCGACATATAACCATTTGGTAATGTCCATCTGAAATAAAAATTTATAATCTACAAAAGAAGAAATTGGACCTAGGAATCATAAACCAGTGTTTCATTAGATATGTAGAAAGGTCTAAAGGATATAGGTTATTTGTCTATCACATCACACTAGAATTGTGGAATCAAAAAATGCAAAAGTTCTTGAGAATGACTTGATTAGTGGGAGGTATCAATTTTAAGATATAGTTTCTGATAATGATCATTTGGATACTCAGCCTTCGACCTTAAACAATAAGGTGATTGTCATTCACAATGCTCTTTAGGTTTAAATAGACATACATCCAAATGTTGAAAGTCAACAGCCTAGGGCGAATACAAATGATGATAAAAAAATTCCTCAAGTTATTGATAATTTAATACATCTAGTTGTTTAGGAATTACCTGAAAGCATTCGACACCCAATTAAACAATAGACTCCACAAGAGGATGTTAGTGCAACATTAATGAGATCTACTAGAACAAGGAAATCACCCATTACTAGTAATGATATTGTATATTTACAAAAATTGGACCATAATATAGGAGTCAGGAATGATCTTAAAACCTTTTCATAAGTTATGAGTTATAGAGAATTAAATTTATGGTACAATGTAATGAAGGAAGAAATAAATTCCATAAGAATAATGATGTTTGGGATCTTGTTGAGTTGCCTAAAGGAGCAAATCCTAGAGGGTGCAAATGGGTATTTAAAATAAAGAAAGACTCATTAGAGAACATTGAGAGATATAAGACAAGACTCATTGCTAAAGGATTTACTCAAACAAAAGGAATTGATTACACATATGCATTTTCTCCAATTTCTAAAAAGGATTCTCTACATATAATTTTGACATTGGTTGTTCATTTTGACATGGAATTCCATTAAAAAGTTATGAAAACGTCCTTTTTAAATGGTGACTTAGAGGAAGAGGTTATATGAAACAACCAAAATGATTCTCCTCTATTAATGGTGACCATTTCGTTTGCAACCTTACAAGATCCATATATGGATTGAAACAAACATCCTATCAGTGGTATTTGAAATTCCATGATGTTATCTCATCATTTGGTTTTGAAGAGAATATCATGGATCAATACATATACCAAAAGGTTAGTAGCAGTAATAAAAAATTCTTGTATTATATATGGATGACATATTACTTGCAACCAATGATAGGGTTTATTATATGATGTGAAATAATTTCTTTCTAATAATTACGAAATAAAAGATATAGGTGATGTGTCTTATGCCATTGACATTAAGATCTATTGAGACATTTTCAGTGGTATTTTAAGTTTGTTTTTTACGAAGTCATTTAAGTCACTCAATGAATTACCCAGTCACTTGACCCAAATCCATAAATCTCTATTCATCAGACTTTGCAATCCTAGCTCTGATACCATTGAAAGATTTTGAGGGAGCCTAAGGTGAAATTGGACCAGATCTAAGTGAGTCCATATACAAACAGGACATTATATGTCAACCCAAAAGCTTAAAGCAATGAGTTATGAGTCATATCTTTGTTTATAACTCACTTCATTTTTATGTCTCATTCCGATGTGAAATTACTCCACTTATGAATTTCCAACAATAAGATGACCAGGTACAAAGAGGCAAACTAGTATAATATATTAAAGTTTAAGAGACAAAGAAACTTAAAAATGTCAAGCATTCATAACCATAATAGCAAAGTACATTGACATGGTGCAATCTCCAATTAGATTATGTAGTTTAGCTGTTCCCATTTTATATATCAAATTAGGATGCATTTTGAATATTCCTATTTATGTATTTACCATCTTGATCTTTAGTATTTTATTTTCTTCATTTCCACAATATCATAAAGGGAACTCTTTTCATTATGAAGACTACATATTATCTTACCAGAGATTCTAGATATACTCCTTAGCTTTTCGATATAACTTAGGATAAAATTTGGTTGGTTACCTTGGATCTATATTTTAAATGATTTACTTGTCATTAGGCCTCTCAATCTTAGTCTTACATGATACACAGGAGCACCTGTTAAAGTGAAGTTATTCCTAGCAAATGTCATCCTATGGAGCATCAAGGACCAGTTTCATTTTCCTCGAGCTGCTTTAATAAACATTAAAAGTACAAAAATTTTCTCTTTTATTTCACTTTTAACTCTTGACATGAGTGTAGTTTGATCTTGTAGCTTATTAGTTCGTAGTAAGTAGAGACCCACACTTTTAGAGTTCTAATTGATTGATTTTTTGAAAAGTGAAATTATAATGATTTATTATAAATTTTATATTTATATTGAACTCTTGTTAATGTATAAATTTGTTTGATAATATTTAAAATTTGTTATGGAAGTTAATTAATTTAAGAAAAGAATTTGATTTATTAAGAAAAATTAAATAAAATGTAATACTAACAATTAATTTTAGATAATAAAATCAAATTAGATTTTATTTTCAAATTTTGTTGATAGATTTTTGTTTTAAATTTTTCACTCCAAATTTTAATTATCCAAATAGGTTCTTAGTTTTGTCAAATTAAAAATATAAAGTAAAAATAAGAAATTATAATAATAAGTTACAATATAAAAATGAATGGGAAATTAAATGACCCCTAATTTATTTCTATTGAAATATGTTGATTCGATTCAAACCACGAATTCAATAAGGCTGACTCAGGTTCGTAGGATATAGGCCATAATGGAGCTTGACTATATGATTTGTTTGTGTAATGCAAAAAATTGGAAGATATATGAGAAATCAAAATTCTTATAGGAATACTTTAAATAGAAACAACCAACAGCCAACTGTCGTGCATATCAAATTATGGAAATGGTAGTAGAAGCATGTGCAAAGAAGCTAAATTATAATTTGTTCTAATTTACATAGAGAAAGGCCTAGCAGAGCATGATTTAAAACATTGTGAAAATTTCTACTCATTGTTGCTAACAGACCACCTACAATTCTATTGATAAAGCATATCTTACCCTAGTTTATGGTGAGTAATACTTTAAACACGTGGCTCGTGAAGGGAACCAGTGTGCGGATCACCTAGCCTCCATCGCAGTAATTTCCACTCCCGGCATCCAAATCCTACTGGAGCCTCCAACTTCTCTCATGGCTCAGCTACAACGTGATCAACACGCAGTTTTATATCGCATATCCTTATGTTAACTATGGTGTTTTGTTAATTGTTTTGTTGTCTTTCCTTTAAAAAAAGCACGTGGCTCGTGTGAGAGGCGGAGAGTACCGCAACCTATTTCCTTTTTTCTCTCATCGCATTCTAGGTTCGATCATGAACAAGGCGTTCATCCATAGTGCATCGTAGCTAACTTTTTCCTTGATTGTGAACTTTTGCTTATGCTAAATAATGACCTCACTCATCTCTCATCCTTTGACCACAACTCATGGCAACCAATGGACTCTCACCAGTAGCCTTAGGTGTTTCAACGACCTCCCATCCTTTGATTCCCATTTTTAATAGGGATAAATATAAGTTTTGGTCCATCAAGATGAAAACCCTCTTCTGATCTCAAGATTTATGGGATTTGGTTGAGGATTTGCAAACCCAGACACAGATACACAACAATTGAATGAAAACACGAAGCGAGATGCAAAAGATCTTTTTTTCTTTAACAAGCAGTGTATGACAACCTCTTCTCCAGAATTGTATCAATAATCAATTCTAAAGAGGAATGGCAAATTTTGAAAACTAAGTTTCGAGGCTCATACAAGGTATTCTCTATGAAACTCCAATCTATTTGTCATGAGTTTAAGAATCTTTAAATGCAAAAAAGTGAATCTATATAGGATTACTTTTCTAAAGCTAGTTTTGTACTTAATATAATGATGTCTTATGGGAAAAATTATTGATGAAATGGTTATTGCAAAAATTCTAAGAACTCTTACTCCTTGATTTAATTTTGTTATTGTTGCAATTGAGGAGGCTTACAATATGTCTTAATATTCTTTTGATGAAATAATGAGTTTTTTTTCATGCTTATGAATACAGGAAGAATCAATTCCAAAACAGATATGAAGAATTGGCATTTCAGGTGAAGGGGGAGTCTTCTAAAGCATCAAATTCCAATGGCAGAGGAAACAGTAGAGGAGGATTTCGTGGTAGAGGTAGAGGTAGAGGTCATAGTGGTGGAAAAGGCTATGGTTGATCTAATTAATAGAAGCAATCAAATTTTCAAAGAAGTTCAATTTAGTTCCATCATTGATAAATTTGGGCACAAAGAAGCAGACTATTAGGCAAAGAAGAGAGACAAGTAAAAGCAAGCTGGCTTTACAAAGATAGAAGAGGCAGAAACATTTTTTATGACATAATCTAATGACATTGACATTCCTTTTGATGATATTTGATTTGTTGATAGTGGGTGTTCCAGTCATATGACAGGTTCTCGATCATTTTTCAAGGAACTAAATTTATCATAGAAATCTAATGTTCGATTTAAAGATAACACAATACTTCGAAAATGAAGGTAGAGGTATTATTGTTATTCATGTTAACCATAGTAAAATGAAACTAATCCATAATGTTTCATATGTGCCTAATTTGAATCAAAATCTATTGAGTGTGGGTCAATTAATAGAGGGTGGATTAAGAATTATTTTTTATGATGATTTTCGTGTTATACATGATGAAAAGTCTAGTCAAAACCTTGTTAAAATCTGGATGATAAAAAATAGAATGTTCCCAGTTGATGTTTCTTCTAATGAGGAGAATGTCTTTATTGCTAAAGGAATTAGTGATTCTGATTTATGGCATTACCATTATGGTCATTTGCATCTTAAAAGGTTGAAATTATTGCATGAGAAAGATATAGTCCTTAGGTTGCAAAACATTGATTCTATTGAATTTTGTGAAGGTTGTGTTTTAGGAAAACAAAGTAAGAAATCATTTCTTATAGGGAAATCCTAGAAATCTTCTCAATGTCTTAAACTAGTGCATACAGATTTGTGTGGGATAATGAATACTTAGTCTTTAAATGGAAGTCGTTATTTTTTGTTACTTACTGATGATTATAACAAAATGAGATTGAAATATGATGTGTTTGAAAATTTCAAGAAATTTAAAGCTTTAGCAGAGAATCAAAGTGATTGTTGCATACAGGTGCTGCATATGGATAGAGGAGGTTAATTTTGTTCCAATGAATTTGCCACTTTTATGAAGAAAATGATATTCAAAGGTAGCTAACCTCACCACATACACCTGAACAAAGTGACATTGCTGAATGAAAGAACTAAACTATAGTAGAAATGGCTACAAGTATGATGAAGGAATGAGAGTTTCCAAACTAGTATTGGGCAGAAGCAGTAGCAACAATAGTTTATCTCCTTAATTTGTCACCCACAAAAGCAATACCAAACATTACACCATATGAAGCATGGGGAGGTGTGAAGCCCTGGGCAACCCACCTAAAAGTTTTTGGTTGTATAGCCTATGCTTTGGTCAAATAATCTTATCAAAAAATTGATGAAAATTCTAAAAATGCATCTTTGTTGTCTATAGTGTGCAATCAAAGGCTTATAGGCTATATAATACAATTAGTGGCAAGATATTCATTAGTAGAGATGTTATATTTAATGAAGAAGCTAAGTAGAACAAGAGGAGCAAAAAAGATGTAAAATTTGTTCCCTTTTCAATTAGTGTTGATGCAGCAACTTCAGAACCAGAACCAACAGGTTTAGAGTTGTCCTCACCTGGTGGTAGCAACTCACAAACTCCCCATTCCTCACCATCCAGTGTAGACAGAATTACTTCTTCACATGAAAGTTCACCCTCTAACTCTTCAAATGAAACACCTCATTGGAATTTTTGATCTTTAAGAGAAATTTATAATTCTTATAACTTTGCTCTCTTTGTTTCAAATCCTATATTCTATGAAGATGCTAAAAAAGAGCAAGCATGGAAAAATGCAATGATTAAAGAGATTAAATGCATAAAAAAGAATGATATTTAGGAGTTAGTTCATCTTCCACAAGGAAATAATTCAATTGGGCTTAAGTGAGTGTGCAGAACAAAGTATGATGCTGATGGAAGTGTATAGAAACATAAGGTGCGATTAGTGGCTAAAGGCTATGCTCAACAGCAAGGCATTGATTTTGATGAAACATTCTCTCCCATAGATTGCTTTAAAATAGTGAGAACCTTTCTAGCTTGAACTTCTCAACTTAAATGGCTTGTATTTCAATTTGATGTTAAATCAGACTTTTTGAATGGTGAATTGAAAGAGGAAGTACTTCTTTCTCATACAAAAGTCTTTGTTGTTAATGGTAGCGAAAACAAAGTCTATGGGTTAAAAAAAAAGACTTTATATGGTCTTAAACAAGCTCCATGTGCATCGTACCATAAAATTGACTCCTATTTTCATAAAAATGATTTATAATGAGCCTACCCTTTATTTGAAACAACATGGTGATAGTGATTTTTTAGTGGTTTGCCTTTATGTTGATGATATGATATGATATATATATATATATAGGGTCTTGTGAATCAATTCCTGCCAATTTTAAGTCCAGTATGATACAAAAATTTAAGATGTTAGATGTGGGATTATTGCATTATTTTCTTGGTTTGGAAGTTAAACAAAGTTTGGATGGTATTTTTATTTCCTAACAGAAGTATGCAAGAAATCTCCTTAAAAGGTTCAACATGCTAGGTTGCAAAATAGCATGTTCTCCTATGAATGTGAATGAAAATACTGGACCTGTGAATGCAAAGTATTATAGAAGCATGGTGGGTGGCTTGAATTATTTATCTCACGTAAGGCCTGATATAGCACATTCTGTGAGTACAGTTTCAAGATTTATACATAACCTCACTAAGCATCGTCTTTGAGCTATAAAGAGGATCATGCGTTATATTACAGGCATTATTGATTTTGGGATTTGGCACTCTAAAGTATTAAATTTCAAAATATTTGGCCTTTCTGACAGTAATTGGGTAGGTTGTATTGATGATAAAAGAAGCACTTCGGGATATGTTTTTTTCTCTTGGTTCATATATTATTTCATGGAGTTCAAAGAAGCAAGATACAATGACCTTATCTTCATCTGAGGCTGAATATGCAATAGTAACTTCAGCAGCCTCTTAAGTTATTTGACTCAAAAGATTATTAGTAGATCTTTTTCAACCACAAACGGGTCTAACAAAAATCTTTTGTAACAATAAGGCAACCATTGCTATGACAAAAAATGCAGCTTTTCATAGTAGAACGAAGCACTTTGATATTCGACACCATTTCATTCGTGATTTAGTTATAAAGGGAGAGATTACTTTAAAATACTGCAATACAGATCTATAAGTTACAGATATTCTGACTAAGTCACTTTCTATTGGCAAGATTGAAGACTTCAAAATGCAAATGGGAGTGTGTAGCTTTGAAGCAAGGAGGAGTTTTGAGTAATACTTCAAAGCCTATGGAACTTATTTCCTTTACTTTAGGGCCTGTTTGGTTGAATTTTAACTAATAGAACGAAATGGAATGAAATGGAACATAACAGAACAATTTATAATGAAATGGAATTTAATGTAGTGAAAAGTTGTTTGGGAGGGATGGATTGATTCATAATATAATGTAGTGAAATGTTTTTTAAAAGATGGATGGAATGAAATGTAATATATAATAAATGACTATTATACTCCTGATATTAAAATGGTTGTTACACGAGATTTAATGCTATGATTTTAAAACAGAAATCATGTTCAATTAAAATGTCAAGGTTCAAGTCACAACCGTGAATAAAAGTTTTATTATTTTAAAATAAAAAATATATTAAAAATTAAGTTTAAAAGTTTTATTATTTTATTATTAATTATATAAAAATATTATTATTAATTATTTAATATATTTTATTTTATTCTATTATATGTTATTTATATTTAAAAATATTTATTTATATTCTTCTTCATATAAAAATATATTCAAACAATTAAAGAATAAATTTTATGTATTTTCTATTTTTCATTAATAAAAATTTTATTAAAATTTTATTATATTATTATTTATATACAATTTATTATTAATAATATAAAAATATTATTATTAGGACAAGGAGAAATAATATAAGAATATTATTAATTATATACAATTTTTGTGGACCGTAATAAATGAGTATAAGAAAAAGCGAGTGGGGATTAGAAGAAATAATTAGAATTAAGAAATATTATTAAGGGTATATTAAATAGTATATATTCATCAGTTTATATTCTATCCTAAACCTTCCGAATGGAAAGTATCTTATTTTCACTATTTAGGATGTAATGGAACGTAACATGAAACCCTCCGCTTTCATCACATTCCATTATGAAACTCTTAACTAATCGATGAAAGTGTATTACTTTTCATCTTGTTCCATTACTAGCTTCTTAACCAAACAGGGCCTTATAAATAATTGTTTCATTTTTAAGATATTGTTGATTTGTTGAATAATTCAGAACGTGGGCCATATTCCCACTATCTTTTATGTTGCAATATTTTAGCTATTTGTTTGCCTTTTCAATTTTTGATATATGCCTATTTATACATGCACCTTTTTTGCATTATGTGAATAATAAAAAAAAACTTGCAGCCACTTTTTTCTTATTCTTCATTATGTAATTCAGGCAGTTAAATAAAACTTTCCCTTTCACCAATAATTTTTGGTATAAGAATTAATGAAAATCTTGGCCTACTTTTGTCCCAAAAAGGGGCCCATCGTATAAGCAACTAAAGAAAGATTTGAAGTCCGCATAAAGTAAGTAGCTCAGTAGTATTGTTCACATTAAGAGAGAACCTACTTGACCTCAATCAAAAGCTCATCTCTAATGAGAATTATTTACGTACTTTTCTAGATTGCCTAAATAAAAAGAGACTTACATGTAAGGGAGAATGTTAAGAATAATCAAATCGTGAGTGTCTCATATCTAAGAAAATAAAAGAAAAAAACTAATATATAAGCCTAATAATAGACTATTCTATTTATAAATAATTAGTTTTAGAATAGAATTTCGCTTGCCTTACGTGTACTCTTAACTTTTGTGAGCCCGTAAGCCCATTGCAACCTTAACAATTTAAGGTTTTTCTTCTTTCTACTACTACGTAGGAGAAGGATTGGCAGATTATGTCACGCTTTTCCAATCTCCCTCAGTTGGTGGCAACTATGGCGCGCGAGTTGAAAGGTGATGGTGGCAAATGGTAGGGTAGATTAAACACCACCAAGAGAAGTGAAGAAGAAGTCAAGTATGGCATTCAAGTGGCTCAGAATAATTTTGTGTCAATAAGAGTCTGTTCGAGAGGCAGAGAAAGTAATTCCTTAAACATCGTAGGACACGGAAACTTGTTGTTGATTGCTGGCGCCTACTTATCTTGTTGGTTCAGTCAGAAAACATTGTTACGTAACATTTCCATAAGTGTACTCCTATCCTTATTCATCTCTCCAGTTTACGTGGTTACCATTGTTAAGGATGGATGAAAAGTTGCCAGCAGTGATCTCCTAGATGTATAAGAACTCTACCTGAACTAAAAACAAAACATAAAAAGACGTTAACTTCTTTGTCCAACACTTCTTGTTTGTTTACATACGCTTCCTTGTTCCTTTCCAGCCATTTTCTAGATTTACAAAAATTAATCCAACCCAGAAGGGAGAATACGAAAAGAAGTTGACAAGATGGCAGATGAAAAAGGTCAGACGTACACCGTCGATGAAGCGCTTGCTTCTTTGGGGTTCGGAAAATTTCAGGTTCTTGTGCTTGTTTATGCTGGCATGGGTTGGGTGTCTGATGCTATGGAGATGATGATTCTATCATTTATAGGTCCGGCAGTGAAGGCCAAATGGAATCTGAATTCCAACAAAGAGAGCCTGATAACCACTGTGGTGTTTGCTGGTCTGCTGGTTGGATCATTTTCATGGGGACAAGTTTCTGACAGATTTGGAAGAAGAAGAGGGTATTTGGTTACAGCATTTGTCACTTCTGTTGCTGGCCTTTTGAGCTCTTTCTCACCTAATTATACTTCTTTGATTGTTTCTCGCTTCTTTGTTGGTATTGGTCTTGGAGGAGTTCCTGTACTCCTATCATATTTCTTGGAGTTTGTGCCTGTGTCAAACAGAGGAGCTTGGATGATGGTTTTCTCTGCTTTTTGGACAGTTGGCACAATCCTGGAGGCTGTAATTGCATGGACTGTTATGCCAAGATTGGGTTGGAGATGGCTACTTGGGTTATCTTCTGTGCCTTCCTTTCTTCTCCTCTTGTTCTACTTTACGACGCCCGAGTCACCCAGATATTTATGCTTGAAAGGTAGGAAAGACGATGCCCTTAAAATTATGCAGAAAATTGCCAGATTGAATGGTAAAGAATTGCCTCCTGGTTTTCTTGTTGCTGACTACGAACGTAATCAGATAAAAGCAGACAACATTCCATCAAAAGATTCAGAATCACCTCGCCATATTAAAGATAATAAGCACGTTAATTCACCTCCAACTGGTCAGGATTCAGCTATGGGGCTTGTAAAAACATTCCTATTGCTACTATCACCAAAATTTCTAAGATCTACCTTGTTGTTATGGTTTGTGTTCTTCGTAAATTCTTTTTCGTACTATGGCCTAGTACTACTGACGACTGAGCTGAATAATAGCAACAACAGGTGCCATTCAACTCATAGTCAGACAGCTAAGAAGTCTGGTAGCTCCGATGGTGTCGATTACGTGAACGTATTCATCGCTACATTCGCAGAATTCCCGGGTCTTGTCATTGCAGCTTTAACCCTTGATAGAATTGGTCGCAAACTCACAATGGCGGGCATGTTTTTCGTGGCTGGGTGGTTCATTCTACCGTTAGTTGTTCATCGTTCCCCAGCTGTAACCACAGCTCTTCTCTTCGTAGCTCGAATGTGCATCAACGGGACATTTAATTCCATCTTCGTGTATGCTCCTGAGATATATCCAACTTCGGTGAGAACAACAGGAGTTGGCATGTCAAGTGCTATGGGAAGAATAGGTGGAATGGTCTGTCCTATGGTGGCAGTGAGCTTGGTTCAAGGTTGCCATGAAAATGCTGCAGTTGGTCTTTTCGCTGGTGCGATATTTTTAGCAGGATTTAGTGTCTTCTTGTTTCCTTATGAAACCAAAGGCCGTCAATTGGTGGAAAGTGTATCAGATGCAGATCATGAAATTCCACAAGACAAAAAGCCGCAAACAGAGCCTTAATCAGAAGCGATCTATTTATAGTAAATAGCATAGGAAATTTGTTTTCATCTATTTCCCATAAGAACTTAACAACTCATAACTTGGCACCTTATGGCTTAATTCACGATCCACCATCCCAGAGGGTCTCTCTTCGCCTGTAACTAGTCATATCTTTGATTTAAACATGCCTAGACATTCATTGATGTAATTGGTGACATTGTAAGCGCTTTGCACCAGGGGGGAAAATAAAAGAGCGTGAGTTTGCTTTCTGATATATCTTCTATTGGAATAATTTAAGTTACAAGACTAATTTTCTAAATTTATTACTAACTTTGAACTGCACAACGGGGATAGTTTTTTAAAACTCTTGATTCTAACCTAAGTCCCTCCCCTAAAAACGTTTTATTTCTTAACTATGATTATAAGATTGCTCCTAAATTTTATTGATCTGGGACAATGCTCTCATTGAGATCTCAAGGTATAAGTTTGGTACTGATCCTTGATTGGAAAACTTTGGATTCCACATGGGTGCTTGTCACTTGATCCGTTCTTTCCAGTCACAAAAATTATAAGCATGTGCATATAAAATTGATACAAACCGCTGGTGGAGATTTCAGTTGTTTGCGGCATAAATAGAAAGGTTCACTAAGTTCTAAAATATTCATATTGCTCTAAAATAATTTTAGAAAAACATACCTTTGGAATTAAAAATAATTAAAATGATATTTTAGGGAATTTTTGTTGAATTAAATATAGTCCCAAAATTTTGAACCCTTCTTATATGAAAGACTTTCATCTCATTTCGTACAGTGATACTGTTTATAAGCTAATCTCCAAAATACTAGCTAACAGACTCAAGAGTTTATTGAAGTCCCTAATATCATTTAAGGCAGATATATTGGAGATAATATACTACTACTACAAGACTTGATAAAGGAATACACTACAAAAGATCTATCAAGAGTTGTGAACTCATAATTGATTTTTTAAAAGCTTTTGATACATCAAATGGGATTTCGTTACCAGCTGCCATCAAGCCTTTGATTTTCATGATTAATTTGTTGAATGAATAAAGTAATGTATCTCTTCAGTCACATTTAGCATTTTAATCAATGGGAATCCAATAAATTACTTCAAAAGCTATAAAGGAATTAGGTAGGGAGA
The DNA here is from genome assembly GCA_025504915.1 of Erythroxylum reticulatum. Taxonomy (NCBI): domain Eukaryota; kingdom Viridiplantae; phylum Streptophyta; class Magnoliopsida; order Malpighiales; family Erythroxylaceae; genus Erythroxylum; species Erythroxylum reticulatum. The sequence continues at coordinate 43,244,282 of JANSVA010000218.1, read as the reverse complement.
ATCTCTTTCCTCCTACCTATTTACTTTAGCTACTGAAGTTCTATCCAGGCTGCTACATGCCCTCACATCTAAAAATTCCAGATTCAGGTACCATTATTAATGTCGGGATATGAAGATAAACCATTAGGCTTTTGTTGATGATCTTATGCTATTTTTTGGAGCTGATGCATACCCTCTAACTCTCATCATGAAGATATTAAAGGAGTTCACAAGGTTGTCAGCCTTGAAAGTCAATTTCTCCAAAAATTGCATCCACAACTTCTCTGACGTATAGAATGGTAAAGACATAAGCAACTTATTTGTACCAATTGTCTAATCACCCCCTTCAAATGCCTAGGAGTACCCATCACAACCAATAAACCAAAATATGCTAATTGTATTCCTCTGCTTGAAAGATATAGGTCCAAGATTAATGTCTGGCAAAACAAATGTTTATCCAGGTCCAAGATTAATGTCTTGCAAAACAAATGTTTATCCATAGCTGTCAGACTATAATTGATCTTATCAATCTTGAGGAATGTTGACACATATTAGAGTGCTCATTTGGTGCTGCTTAAAAAGATCATAAAGGAGATAGAAAGATGTATTAAATAATTCCTTTGGTGTAGGAAGATAGGCAACTCGAAAGAGAAAAAGTCAAGTGGTAAGAGCTATGAATCACTAAAGAGGAGGCTGGACTAGGCTTGGTATCCCTGATGACTGTACAAAAAGTTCTTTAATCCAAGAGAATTTGGAGATTATTCAAGGACAAGGAAACTTTATGGTCAAGTTGATAAATGAGTACTACATGATGGAATCAAATTTATGGCAGTTGGATAACAATAGGGAAAAGTCATGGAGCTTCAAGTGTCTACTCAGTATGAGAGATCAAATTTACCCTTGGATAAAGCAACAAATTGGCAATAGTGAGTTAACATGGTTTTGATTTGATAATTGGAATGACTTAAGCCCTTTATACACTATAAATGAGATGCTACACTTGACTACTAGAATTCTATTAGGAGATAAAGTAAGTCGCATTATCCAAGGAGGAGCCTGGAGTTATAATTTTGTAGGAGCTACCGGTTTATTGAATTGTCTGCGTTACAGTCTACCCTCAGCTGAAGAAGACAAGCATATATGGTTGAGTAATAACTCTCCTGAATTTAGCAATTCCTCATGCTACAAGATCTTTAGATCCTGCAATCCCAAAGTTCCTTGGTATGAGCTTATCTGGAAGAATACTCTCTCTTCTAAAGCTTCAATTATCAACTGGTTGGCCATCAAAAATAGATTAAGGGAAAAGAACAGATGGTTTGGAAGCTTAAGAAACTTTGACCCTATATGCTTGCTATGTAAACATAATCTAGAAACTCTACCACACCTCCTTTTCCAGTGTAAAGTATCCCGATCAGTTTGGAATCGGGTATAAAACATAATGAAGGTCTACTATCTATTGACATAATAGATGGCTATAAGAATTGTCAACACCTTTAAGAAGGATATAATTATTTTCATAACTGCAATCATTTGTAGTATATACACAATATAGAGGGGCATAAACAATCAATTATATAGAGAAATAGAGCTGAAAAATCAAATCCTAGGGGACAAAACTGTTAATTGGGTCAAAGAGTTACTATTGGCGCATGATATAATCATGCAAATTTAGTTTCATTTAGTAGAAAGTTTTATCAAATTTTAGTTTGTGAATATATTTTATTTTCAATTAAATAAGCCATGTTCCTATTGATATCAACTTTGATAATTTGAGGACATTTAGTATAACTATTGTGAAATTTAGTTGAATTTAGTCAAGAATTTTCCGATAGGAAGGGACATTTTACCATATGTTTGACCACCTAAAGGTCCTTACACAAAAGAAATGGTTTTGATTTTTAATACAAATCGTAATTATAAATGATAAGGTGGATACATAAAATGATACAATTCATAATTACTTGATTTGTTGTGTTGTTAAAAATATAAATATTCACAAGTAATTTACTTACCACACCTAATAGGTTCAAAATCCTCTTTAATCATTATTTAAATCTATGATGCGATGATCAATCCCATTTGTTGCTTATCAATTTTAAATTCTAAATTAATTATTCATATTTTCTCTATTTTTTAATAAAATTGAATGTGCTATAATATCAACAATTGAAAATAGATTTGTGGTTGTCTTAGTTTTTTAATTTAGAAACAACAACAACAACCTAATAGAAGTCTTGCTAATATGTGAGGTCTTAGGAGGACCAAAAGTATGTATCTTTACTCCTGACTAGTAAAGAGACTATTTTTGTTAAACCTGCATTAAGGAAAAGAAAAATACTAAGTAAATAAATAACTAATATACAAATATAAAATTAAATTAAAAATTAATAAAAGATACATATTAAAATAATAAAGTAAAATTAAAATTAAAAATAAGAATAGGCATAAAAGATAATAATATAAATATAAATATAAATAAATAAATACATACAAATAAAAAATATTAAAATAAGTAATAAATAAATAATACAATAAATATAGAACAAGATAAAGAATAAAAATAAAAAATAAAGTATGTAATAAATACACAAACAAGAAAGAAAACAAGTAAATAAATAAAACAAATAAGTCATTACAAGAAAATGTTTAAGTAAGAAAATATTTAGGCTAAATACAAGATTTAAAACTTGAAGGAAAATATTTAAAGGACCGATGAGAAAGAGAAAGACTTCTCCATATGAGATCCTTTATCTATATCCTAATATGCCAAAGTTTTCTATTGAGGACTACACTCTCTGTAAGTTCTAGCATATTCATATCAACCTTGATAACCTCCACCTAGTTATCCTTAGTCCTTCCTTTTCTCATCTTATAGTCCTTAAGTACAATATTCTCAAATTTTCTCATTGGAACATTATAATGTCTTCTTTTAACATGTCTAAACCACCTAAGCCTTGTCTTTTCAATTAATATTAGCCACTTTTAATTTGTAACTTATCATTACATTCCTAACCTTATCTTTTTCTAACACGATTGCATATCTAACGGAGCATCCTTATCCTCACTACCATTAACTTATAACTATGCACTTGTTTGATGGGCCTACAATTTTTCCCATAGAGCATGGCTGACCTAATCGTTAAACGATAGAATTTACCCTTGAGCTTGATTAGTGTCTTTTCTTCATATAAAAGTCATAGTGCATTTCTCCATTTAAGCCGCCCTGATATGATATTATGAATAGTATCTTCATCAATCTCTTTATTGCTTTAGATGATAGATTCTAGATACTTAAAATACTCTTTCTATGATATAACTTACAAAACCAATCTTTACCCTCTATATCGGAAGCCATCTTGTAGCCTAAAAAGTTACACTTTATGTACTCAGTCTTAGTTCTACTCAATTTAAAACCTTTTGACTCTAATGTATCCCTCTAAAGTTATAGCTTAACATTAAACAATGTCATCAACAAACAACATTTACTAAAGCACATCCCCTTAAATATTCTTGGTGAGCTCTTCCATGCTACAAACAAAAAGGGGCTTAATAAGGAGCATTGGTGTAGGACAATGTCGATAGAAAATACTTTGTATTTCTTCTTATCATCTTTACTCTAGTCTTTACAACTTCATTCTTACCTCTAATATCCTGTATATAGGTCATAGGGACTCCCTTAACTTTTAAACACCCCTACATGATTTTCATAGGTATCCTGTTATAAGCCTTCTTTAAGTTAGTTAAAACCATGTGTAGATTTAGCAGTCTTTTCCTATAATATTCCATTCTTCTAAGGAGATGTAAAGCTTCTATTGTGGACCTTCCTAGCATGAAACAGACTACTTCTTTGAGATAGGTGCATGCTTTCTCAGTCTCTTCTCAATCACCTTCTCCCATAACTTTAGGGTGTGACCAGGTAGTTTGATGTCTCCATAGTTGTTACAACTTTGGATGTCCCCTTTTTCCTTATATATAGGAATTAGCATACTAAGTCTCCAATCATCCGATATTTTGATCAAACTTTAAGATCATAATAGAAAGCTTGGCTAGCTAAGTAAAATCCTCTTCGCCTAAGCTCTTCTACATCTCTATGGGTATCTCATTACACCTTACTGTCCTTCCACTCTTCATCTCCCTCAAAGCTCTTTAAATTTCTTCCTTTGTGATCTATTGGTAACAAGTAAAGTGTCAATACCTCTCTGATCTGCTAAGATCACCAAAAGAGACGTTTTCCTCTACGCTTTCATTACAAAGGCTATAGAAATATTTTTGTCATCTTCTCTTAATGTCATTTTCTGTGACGCTTCTAAAATTCTTAAACCATAATTAACCAAATAGTTCCCAAAACATATCATTAATAATAAAATTCCTTAAGAGTTCCAAAAGAGAAGGGATTGTTTGCCATATACAAAAACATTTTTGTATATGG
>JANSVA010000218.1:43224779-43237073 GCA_025504915.1 Erythroxylum reticulatum | reverse complement strand
TTATGTTTTATGTGAAAAATGGATAAGAAGTGTATCATTCGGATGTCAAGTTTGCCTTCTTAAATGGAATAGTTGCGGAGATTTATTTTTAACAACTTCAAGGATTTGAAGTTACATGTTATAAAGATAAAATCTACATATTAGAGAAGGTTTTATATGTAAAGCCCACACACACAAAAAGCAGCCTAACATTAACCAATCAACCCAACAACCTAGCCTGCTTCAACATAGGGGTATAAATAGAACATATCAACTAGAAATTCTAAAACCAATGAAAATTAGCTTGCTTTCTTCACTTTTCTCTCTATTTTTCCAGCTAGTAAGTGTGTAACTGTATCATCTTTCTCCTGCATGTGAAACTTTTCTCATGTGTTCCCTCATTTTGGTTTTTTTACAGGAAATTGTGGATGGTAACAACTTAAAAATCCCTTAGCATATAGGTAAAATTCCAACAGCTATTACATGTCTTTTAGTGTGATTCTTAGACATCCTACACTATTTAGATTGTATGTTATGATTGTATGGGACAATAATTTGAACTCATGGAAAGAGAAAAAATTTAAAAAAAGGTGGCTGAAAATGAGGAAAGAAGAAGAGGTTAGAGAAGAGGAGAGGGTGAAGAAGATGATAATTTTGGAAATTTTTAGTTGTATTAATGGGCAAAATAGGAAATGAAAATTGGGATTTTTTTACTTATATATATTCAGTTATTTAGAATGAATTGAAGTATGGTCTTTTAAGAAGAGAATGAATTAAAGTTCCTTAATTCGTTAAAATTATTTTTTCTTATTTTCTACAAGATAAATAGAATAATATAAAGATGCATTGTTAGTCTATTCATATGGAGATGTATACCAGTAATAGTGATTATTCGCATATAGAATGCAAGATACCTTTGGCTTTCTAAATCTTCGTATGATTACTTTTCCTAATATTTAATTGTTGACATTATTCTTGTTGGTTTCTTGACAAAGTTTGAATTATTTGACACTTCTAATTTTTTGTGGTTGCTATTTTTAAATCCAACCTACTAACAAGATGATCGATAACATGGAAAAACATTCAACCATAACACATTTGTTTTTTGTTACTCTTTAAAGAGTAACCTACTTCATACACTGACATTGTGTATTGCTTCACCTTATTATTCCTATTTTTTGCCTTTTCATAAATTAAGCCATACTTATAAATAATAACTTAAAAAAGAAGAAGAATTACGGATGAGAAAAAAGGGCCAAACTATGTTCTTTGTGGCTGGCATATTCATACTACCAATAGTATAGTTCATTCATCAACTATAGCAATATAACCTACTCTACAAAGAATAAGTATGCTTCACCAATACTTTTGTAAGAGCCTTCATATGTTCTTTAGATATATATAGAACATCAAATGAAAGATCATGAATTGATTAAAAGTATATTTAGTTTAGGCCATGAACAAACAAAGATGGCTTATCAAAACATAGTTGTTAAATGGTAGAGGAATGAGGTTATATATGTTTTTTTCATGCCTATTCACAATAGTAAGCTTGGTTCAAGGTTGATTATTAAAGCACAATTGTTAAAGTTCATTAATTGATTAAAATTATATTTAGTTTAGGCTGCGAAAAAACAAAGGTTGTAAAGAAACAAGAACTTTGAATTGTAGAATTCATCCTAGTCATTAGATAGTCTTTGGATGACATATGAGAAGGATGAAATATATGTGTTTACTTTTTACTCTATAAATAAAGAAATTAAATTTTCTTATTCTAATGAGTGACTATGATAAAATTCGTATAAAATAAATTCATAACAATCATAATAATAGTAAGAAAAAGTAGGGAAAGAGAGATACAAACTAATTTATAGTAAACTCAGCTAAACAACTCTTGGTTTAATCTACACCCAAATTCTATTTAAGAATTCACTATCTTCTTTTTAACGGTGAAGAAAAATCTTCCATACAACATCTTCTTTTAGGCTTGGCATGTAAGATTGGGCCCGACCCAACCTAGCTCATCAGGCTTCGAAGGTTGAGCTTAGGCTTTTTTTTTCCTAATTTTAAACTTCAATCTGAGTTCAAACTTGTGATGCCTAAGCGTAATCTAGCCCAAAGCCCAACCTTTGGTTATTAAGTGTATGAAAGGACATCGTTTTACACTAGTTATTATCGTCTTCAAACAATCTTCCTTCGACACTGTAGATTAATTACAATCAATCTATAGTGATAGTTCTTCTCCTCCCTCCTCGCTTGAGTGACTGAGAGTCATGGTCGCCTCTTTCATCCACTAGACCTCCTCATGTCCTTGTACTTCCCACTTCCCAACCATTGATCTGGTCCACTATTCCATTCCTCGCCGATTGCCTCCTACTAGGTATTCTCTTTGTAAATGGGATTTTATTTATCTTTAGAGATCTAAGATAATTGGGGAGTATCATAAGGGAAGGATTAGGGATTAATTAAGTTTTAAGGTTGGGTGGTAATTTTTTATCATAAATTGATTGAAAATTATTCACATGGTTTTACTTTTTTTGAAACATAGTATTTTATTAAGAAAGAAAATAAATAAAGCCAGTGTCACGATATAGTTTAAAAGTGAGTGAGAACTTATGCAGTAGTTCGTCAATAAATATGCCTCATTTATTTTATCAATTTTTTGTAGCATTTGTTATAGTGATAAAGTCAGTTCAGTTTGAGGGATGTAAATACAATGACTAGAATCATTACCCAATGTAGTTTATTAGTTGATCATTTTTCTACATAGAACATAACAACTTTTACTTGATTCAGAAATAAGATTAAGATCAAGAAAGTATTACAAAGGCTAAGCTTAGGTTCCCTTTTATCCATAATTCTACCATCATTTGCTTGTTTGCTTTATTAATTTTTATTCTTTTCTACAAATGATAAAGGGATCTCATATGTAGTTTCACAAAATGGGAGAATCTTTAACTAGATTAACAATGTACAATTTTTAAGTTAATATATTTTTTGTTTTCATCATGATTGCACTTTTGATGTATGGCCATTTTTTTCTTGACTTCATGTATGTACACACCTAAGTCCATTCTTGCTTCTACAATTGAGCTTGATACTGCATAAAAATAAGGAGAGCTATTTAGGGATGTTAATTTTTTCCTAACCCGACCTGGTTTTGGTCTGGAGGAATGTCAAAAACTACATCATTTTTAATTTTTGAAAAAATATATATAAGATTGGGTCGGGTTAGGCAATGGGCCACCCAAATAGTTAGAAGGGCTGGCCAAGGCCAGGAGCGGCCTGGTCCATTGACATCCTTAGGGCTATTAGTCATTTAAGCCTTCTTTTGTTCTTGTTTGTTAGTTGAAGTTAGACTTTTGACTTCCTTTAAAACTTACTACTTTATTTGAATCTAGTCTTATAGTCAAATATAGAGACTGAACTTAGTATCTCTATTTAGAGTGATCTTCTTTTAACCATAAAGTGTTCCCAGCCTATAAAGTTAACACTTAGCCCTTAAATTTGCTTTCTATCTTCTTCTTTATCACATTTTCACATTCCAGATATGCACCATAGATTCGGTTTTGATATTTAATACTAGTCAACTTAAAAATTTTGAAATTTGTCATTAACTAAAAAATATTCTTAATTGCTCGTATACTATTGCCTTGCTATATAGAACTCGGAGTTGCCTTATTGTGTCATAGTTGTAAATATACTAATTGAGCTATAACCATTTATTGGTATACAAAAATGACTTCATACTTCTTTGTATATCATTAGTCATTACATAATGCACCTTTAGTAGCCAACGTTTAATGTATAAATTTCATATGAGTATATAACTACTCTTGTAGTATTAAGATTGATATAGGCTTGGGCCAGATCAAACAGTCAATTTGGTTCATGGTCTTCCAATTAATAGGAACCGTAGCTTATAAATAAGTGCCAACTTGTAAACTATTACGTATTACAATGTCCAAATTATCTATCTTTTATGTTAAATGAATTTTACCTTTTACTCACTTTATGGAACTATTCTTTTCAAGATTAAATATATTTTAATTCATCTCTTGTCATATACTCCTACATATGAATATGATTAATGATGCATTATTATCTTACTTTATATTAAATCTTCATTAAAGTGTATGTATACATCTACATGTCCATGAATAACTAGTATACTCTTATATGTTGATTATCTCAAACAGATGAGCATATTCCTTTAATGGAGAGTTATAATTCAGTACCATAAAGTATACTATTAAAGATTTTAATTTGGTACCAAGTGAAAAAAAATCATGTTGAAGGAGTAGGTTCATTAAGAAGTGATATTTGGAATCACTTCAACAAGACTTGATTAACCGGTGGAATAAAGAAGGCCAAATATAAATATTGCCACAAGATGTTGGCCAGGAGTTCAAAAGGTGGAACCTCTTATTAGAATGGACATATCGAGTAACATAACCGGAAACATTTTGTATCAAGAGGTCAAAAAATTTTTACCCCTAAGCTAATAAGAGGGAAGAATGAAATGATTGTCATAGCTTATAACAATAATAAATCAAATTTTTTGATGGTTAAGATAATCATTGGTGATGAATAACCACTCTTTATAGTTGATAGCAAAAATAAAATAAAATGTTTGTGACCTCAATCCAACCAAGCTTCAAGATCTCAACTCGGAATATCTTAAAGAAATATATTTTCAAAATATACGAGGATCAAAAAAAGAAATATTACATACGTTATTGAGTATTGATAATTAGGTAGCTATCACATCAAACATGTGGATAGTTGATAACTAAAAGAAAGGTTATATGATAGTGACGATACACTACATTGACAATGACTGGACTCTGTGGAGTCGACTATTGAGATAAATTATATTATTTAATGTTTTTGGGAAAGTTATATTATTTAATTTTTATCATTTATTTATTTATTATGTTATAACTGATATTTGTTATTATTTTTAATCTTAGGTTTATATATACATGACACCACATACAAGTCAAACGTTAACAATTGTATTGATATATTGTTTAATGAATTAGAATATCGACACCAAGTTGTCAACCATAACACTTAATAATTACATAATGATGTAATAACTGAAAAGTTGAAGAACAAGTTACGATTTAGGAGTTTATTAGTTGTGGAAGGTTATTACATAAGCGATTTTTACGTATGTTGTGAATTTGATTATGAAGGATGATTTGAAGGTGATAAAGGAAGCGATAGAGTTTATTTCTGATAATGTAGTGTATTGGAGTATGACACCAAAAAATGTCAAAAATTTTGAAGAAACTGTACAACAACTACACATTCCATACATAAAAAATTTGGTTTTGGATTTTCCTAATAGATAGAATTCAAGATGTTGGAGTCGACAACCAAGTATGTTGAGGTGTTTAGCAGGCTGAGACAAAAAGATTCTCAGTATATTTCCTATCAATATAAAAGTAATAGGAGTTGGGTAAAGTACTTTGTGAGAAGTTAAAAATATTTTATAATGCTACTAAGTTATTCTCAGGAAAAAAATATCCAATTTTGCACAATTGCCTTACTAGTATGTGTGAGAACAAGAAAGATATATGAATTGGATATTTCACTCTAATAAGGTGATCTAGGTTATGGCATAGTATATAATGGAAAAGCTCAATTCTTACTAGTATATGGTCAAACAAACTGTGATAGTTATTTTTGTGTTAGACTTGAGATATAATATGGAGGGATTTATTTTTATTATAAATTGTTGTATGGTGATTGGGTTCAAGAGCATATTGATGTGATGTCATTAAAAAATTCTAGTATGATTTCTTTAAATATTATCAGCTAAGATTGGACAAAAATTAAGATCATAATAGTTCAGTTCCAACTTCAGGTTCAGTTTCTGCTTCAGCGTCATATAAGATCAACATGAAACCCGTATTTGCAAAATTCATAAAAAGAAAAAAGATCCAGGACTTCCAAAATAGGATGGAGTTGGGTAAATATTTGAAGGCTGGTGTTGTGACTAAAGTTGAGGTGTGGAGTTCGATGTATTGCTACAGTGGAAGAAACATAGAAGTGTTTTCTAATCATGCAAGCTATTTTATCAGATCACTTAGCAATTCTAGTACCTACTATTATTTCAAAGTCTGCTTTTAGTACTAGTGGTCAGATAATCAGTCTTCATCATGCTCGACTTTATCGTAATACTGTGGAAGCTCTTATATAAGCCCAAAATTTGTTAGATGATGGAGATATTGAGAGTAAACTCTATTTTTTATGATATATTAATTTTTTATCATAATAATTTTAACAATCATAAATTATTTTATCCTTTTATATTAACATAGGTACCAATATGGAGACCTGTCTTCCAACTAAAAATTTCTTTGAAAAATATTTGATGATGTAGATATGTAATTGTTAATTATCATATGTTGAATATTCATTAAATACAATTGTTGCATAATTATGTATAATTTATGTAATAATATTTCTATATGTAGAACTATTGACAATCATGATCATAACAATTTGTTATTCCCTTTCCTCTGCTACGGGTTTGCTATCTTTAATCTTTGCTTCTGAATTAACTATTTTTATGTGATTTCTTTGATTTTTTACAATTGAAGATATAATTATTTACTTGTGCATTTTTATGCATATTCTAAATTATTGTCTATGCTCATTTACTAAACTTTAGTCTCTCCACTCTCCAACTATAATTGATATTTTCTTTTTTTGGATTTTTATAAATTGTATCATTAAACAATTTGTATAATATTAGCAGTATGATACTCTTTTATTTTGATAGTAAAATGATTTTCATAATATTACTATGATTTTTGTTGTATAAGTTGCCTCATAAATTGATATTACTTTTTCATATATTTGACATTTGAATGAACCAAGCACCATTTTATTGCTAGACTTAAATAAGAGAATAGTGATTAGTAACAAAAGAGATGATAATTTAAATCGATATTAGTTTTAAAAAATTAAACAAAGAGCTTTTAATTATGTTTTGTCAAAAGCAACACATCAAACCTAACAATTTTAATTTAACTAAATGAAACAAATACTAACTTTTTTATAAAATTGGGTTTAGTTAACAAAATATGTTATAAAAAATTTTTACAATCTTTTTTATTTTTTAAAATAAAAAGGGCCTACTTGAGCCTCCACCCAAATCTCGAATTGGGCCTCTCGATTGTGTTCCTATCTTCTTTATTATGAATCAAGATGAGTCCTTAAAATAGTTTTGATTTGACAAAGCTAAGGAATATTCATTTCCAAATCTTATTCAAGCTCAATAAAAGCCTTAACAAAGTTTACTTCAAATAATTTTCCTAACAGCAACAATTGTACAACTATACAACTCAATCAACGATGAACGAATATTCACTATATGTTATATCTCACTCTCTAGTCCCTCAAGATTCGTAACAAATCTCCATTATGTCAAAAGTTTTTCTGCAACTCATATAATCTATTTATATTTAAATCTAACTTAAAATAGTCAATAGATACACAAATTAGCCGTTATAATGATTAGTTCCTAAGCAAATCCATCAAACCAATTGCTTGCATTTGGCTAGTCAACTAGTAAATCACAATCAATGATCGACTAGCCAATCATTATACTCCAGTTAGTCAGTTGATAAGTAGTGCAATTGATGTACAATGTTCAAAACAGTCCACCTATATATATTATATATAGGTTAAATGGTACACATCCACAAAATGAATTATCCAAATTTAATTTTTCAACCCTTCAAAATTTTTTAAAGACCAAATTCAAAATTATTTTAAAAGATCTTCAAAAAGTGTTTTGATGATCAAAAGAGTTATATTTAAAATGTTGCCAATTTTGCTTTGGATTATGACTTACATGCAAATAATCATGAAATCCTAATTCATTAAAATGATGAAAATAAGATAAATAATTATTTGTTAAATCTTTTGAAGTGCTTCATTCCTCAAACTCTCTTGAATTGCGTATATACTTAACTTTACATCTTTTCTTTTCTTTAAAGGGCTCAATTAATTTAATTCGTTTTTTTATCCACTTTACCCCATCCATTAAATTTTATATTTCACATGTTATTTAATTTTATTACAATAAACTTCTACTATCATTTAAAATAAATTTATCAGTAAAAATACATTATACTATTATTAAATTACGAAATAAAATTTCACTACCAATTATCTGTTTTTTTAAGGGAAAAAAAAAAAGCATCATCAAGCGTCATATACACTCAATTTTTCTTGACCGTAGTTCCTGGCATTCCTTTTTTCCATTCCCGTTAAGGATAGAACAAAGCTGCAATAGTCCTTGGTTACATTTATAGTCCAATTAAATCCGTAGCCCAAAGAAAACTAGTTAAGATAAATCCTCGTTTGACTATAGCTGCCTGTAGTAATGTAAGAGACATTGTTACATCATGCAGGCGTATGAGATACGTGGTGGTCGCAGGCATGCATATGACAGTAGTCAGCTTTAGACTTTCTCATCTTAATCAACTTGTGTCAAGAGATGTTCGTTACAAGTCCATTATTATTTAGGCTACCCACCTTAAACTTACAAAAGTAGACTTCATTTGGTTTGTGTATTTCCAACTTGGACGAGGAAAAAAAAAAAAAAGAAATTTGCGCATTTTATATTGTTGTTCCCTTCTGCGTTGAGGGGATCATTTCCAATACTATTAATTGCGAATATCCATCTTTTTTTTTTTAATATGCCACCAGCAAATTCAATGGAAATTAGACTTTATGGTCTTAACCCAAATCTTCTTTCCAATTATCATGTTTCTTTCTCTCAACTAGTCAATTACATTAAATTTAATGTAGTAGGCAGGCGTGTTTAACGTAATTAAAAGGAGAACAATGGAAGAGTAAGGATTCGAGTAGTGGAGGACTTAAAATCATTTTCCGTTACACACCAAACCAAGTCAAGGAAGAAAAAAAGGCCATTTTCCTCTACTTTGCACTGTCATTTTTCCCCATTCCCTTGCCTATATATGCATAACATCAACTCGCCTGCTCAATATCAAGTCATCATCCCTCTAGACTTAGCATCTTAATTGCTATATTACTCTGCAAGTTCTTGTGGGCAGGAAAAATGGGCTTAACCTATGCACACATTATGGTTTTGGTGCTTGGTGCTTGGTGCTTCCTTGATGACCACTAGCGTGGCTAACCCACAGGGGCAGTATGGATTTAACTACAGTGACTGGGGCAACAGACATGGCTTTAACCGACCCAAGTACGGCCTCCCAGGAAGATCTTTGTTGGTGGGTCCAACAACTGGCAGTTCGGTATCAATTACTTTGAATGGGCCTTGAACAACGGTCCTTTCTATCTAAACGATACTTTAGGTGAGCATGCTTCTGTAACATGCTTTGTGTATAATGTCTCTATGGCGGCATCCTTCCCGAAAACCTTCATTTCATTGGAAAAAAGAAAAAGAAGAAAACGCTGATTGGTTGATTGTGTGTTGCAGTGTTCAAGTATGATCCACCAAGCGAGAACAACACACATCCTCATAGCGTGTACTTGCTACCCAACCTATGGAGCTTCATGAGATGCGACATGAGCAGAGGCAAGATGATTGCTAACATCACACAAGGGTCTGGAGATGGGTTCAAGTTCGTTCTCAACAAGTTCCAGCCCTACTACTTCGCTTGTGGTGCAAGCAATGGATTCCATTGTAATAATGGCACCATGAAGTTCTTTGTCATGCCAATGCTTCGTCTCTGGCACTACTAACAGCCACAGGCAAACACTTACCTTTCCACCTATACTGCATACGGTTGTGTTTTATCACTCGTCAGCCAATTCCAATAACGTCTCTCTGTGTTTTACTTTTGTGATTTATGAACTTTCTACCCCTCTTTTATTCTGATGTTCCAAATTTAAATCAAAGGAAAGCGGTAGATTGAATGTAATTGTCTTTCGGCCAATAATGTTTAACAGAAGGCCTACTCTTAAGCTTTTGCCTTTCCTTCTTGTAATGGGACTTGCAGAAACATCTATATAGAAAGTTCTAACAAATCTTCTGAGACTATGAACGAATTCATATGCCTACGGAAATTTCCTGTCCAGCTCTTTAGCTTATGCTCTATACTGGTAAACAAAACCTACTTAATACTCTAACGAAGTTACTTCAATTCTTTTATCAACTAACGTATAGCAAAGCCTATAGAAATTCTTGAATGAGATTTGCACAAGAAGACAAGGAATGAACTACGTAGAGGGTCCAAAGCCATCTTAGATTGAAGGAATGCTTCAGTAATTGAACTGTGTGATAGTACAGGCCTAACTAATACCATGAGCAAATAATCTAAACTTTCCAACCTATGCATAAACAAGAAGATCTAGACTAACTGTACCTTTTGAATGATTTGCACCACAATCATGCGATTGGAATAGGGTTATTGCTTACTCACTACACCCTCTGCAATTCATTTTTCTGCTTGTCCAGTTGGTCAGTCAAGTCCTTCTTCCAATTTTGGATCAACCTTTCTTGCTTCTTGACTATCTCATCCATTTTTTTCAATTCTTCTTCCACAGCAGCAATCTTCTGTTAAAGTACAAGAGTTGCATCCAACAACATTTCATTAGGTTAACGACAATAATAGATAGTAAAGTAGCAACACACAGTATCTCTTCCAGGGCAATTTTATAACCTTTTTTAGCATTTCCACTTCAGTAGGTTGGCCTTCACGTTGTAGACCAATAAAATAGAGTTGAAGCCTTTTGGCAGCCTCCATGAAGTCCCTAGCATGCCTTTCAACGTCAACTGCAACAATTAAAATGTAGACAATTTTAGTATGTATGCCCATCATCTTGAGATTTTTTTTTTCTTTACTGTTTTGCTATGACATGAAGTAAGATCACAGGGTTGCATACTCAGAAAGATCAATGTAATGAGGAAACAATAAAGCATTTTGCCATTCAATCTTCAAAAATGAAAATGATCAAGCATTGATGAAGTGAAAAAGAAAAATCTTTATGTTAAGATATCTAATGTGAAGCATATACCAGGAATTACAATAACCAGTCCATAAGGAAGGAGTTTCACTTCCCAAGCAATATGGAGCATCTATTTCTTGTTCTGTTGTTTTCACCATAGTACATCTCTATAAGCATATGTTCTATAAATATTATGCTTACGTTTGGTTAGGTTTATAACAGACCCTCTTACAATAACAACAACCCAATAAAAATCTCATTGATACGCAAGGTCTGGGATATGGATGAAAGACAACAAAAGCCAACAGACAACAATGTTTGATAGGTTGCATGGAAACTAGCAATCAATACTTAATGGTGCAAATCTATACTCGTCATTCACCAGACTAACTATCAACCAATATGTAATAACAATGTAGGTTATAGCAAGGATTATCACAGATTATAATACTACAATTGATATACTTAAATAATGTAGAAAATCTCGTAATAGTAGATAGTCTCTTAATTAAGGGATTATCTTTAGAGATTATCCTTAGCTGTAATATCTAGCTATATTAGGGATATTTTCATATAAGGAGTCTTCCTATAATCTCGAAAGATAATTAAGAGGAAGACTCCCATAACTATGTACCCTAGCTTTATATAAGAACTGCAACATATGTAAATAATAACTTCTGAATAGATATCGAAGTTTTTACATGGTATCAGAGCCTCACGTACTTCTATGAATTATAAGACTGCAATGGTAGTATCTCAATCTTCATCCCTCGAGACCATCAACAGCTCTACCCCTTTCTCTGGATCAAGAAATCAACCTGATTTAGTTAACATATAACCAGAAAATTCCCTACAAATTTCAATCTAAAAGCGAATGGAAGAAACTACCTAGAATGGTCCCAATCAACCCGCCTCGTAATTACTGGAAAAGGAAAGATAGGGTACATAACAGGAGCATTCCAAACTCCAAGGTCAGAAGATCCCAATTTCAACCAGTGGTGCTTAGAAAATGCCATGGTTACAGCTTGGCTTATCAATTTCATGGAACCAAGGGTTGGAAGACCCTTTATTTTTCTCCCAATAGCCAAAGATATATGGGAAGCAGTCAAACAAACATACTCAGACTTGGGAAACTATGCTCAGCTGTTTGAACTCAATTCCAATGTGGAAGATGCAGCAGGGTGAGTAAGATGTGACAGCATATTATAATGAGATGACTATAATATGGCAGGAGTTGGATCTATTTGAGGAAACAAAGTGAAAAGATCCAGAAGATGCAGCCCAATACAGAGAGAAAGTTGATAGGGGACGAGTGTTTGTTTTTCTAGCTAGTTTGAAGGAAGAATTGGATGAAGT
>JANSVA010000218.1:43211568-43224679 GCA_025504915.1 Erythroxylum reticulatum | reverse complement strand
TAGTATATGTAGATGATATCATAATTACTGGGAGTGATCAAGTGGAGATAGAGAAATTACAAGCTCAGGTTGGGAAGGAATTTGAAGTAAAAAACTTGGGGCAGCTTAGATATTTTCTTAGCATGGAAGTAGCTCGATCGAAGAAGAGAATTGTGGTAACTTAAAGAAAGTATACTTTGGATTTATTAAAAGAGACAGGTTTAAGTGACTATAAACCATGTGATACACCAGTGGAACCAGGAAAGAAACTTACACAACCCGAAAATGGTGTTCCAGTAAACAAGGAAAGGTAACAAAGGCTTGTTGGGAAACTAATTTACTTATCTCACACTAGGCCAAATATAGCATTTGTCGTGAGCTTAATAAGTCAATTTATATACTCACCATATGAAGAACACTTGGAGGTTGTTATCAGAATTTTGAAATATCTAAATGGATGTCTTGGTAAGGGATTGTTCTTTGAGAAGAAGGAAGAAAGAAGCATAGAAATCTACACGAGTGCAGAGTATGCTGGCTCAACTATTGATAGAAGGTCAACATTAGGCTACTGCACCTATCTATGGGGGAATATGGTAACATGGAGGATTAAAAAGCAAAATGTAGTAGCTAGGAGTAGTGCAGAAGCTAAGTACAGGGCTATGGCTCAAGGAGTGTGTGAAGTCTTATGGATTCGAAGAGTTATGTCTGAGTTACGGTTAGAAGTTAAGCCTCCCATGAAGTTGTATTGCGGCAATAAGGCAGCCATTAATATTGCACACAATCCAGTACTTCACGAAAGGACAAAGCATATAGAGGTTGATAAGCACTTTATCAAGGAAAAAATGGAACATGGAAGCATATGTATCCCATTTGTTCCTACTAAAGAACCGAGAGCAGATGTATTCATAAAGGGGATGTTCAGATAACCATTTGAAGAGCAAATTAGCAAGTTGGCACAATAGACATCTTTGCACCAACTTAAGGAGGAGTGTAGAGAATCCCGTAATAGTAGATAGTCCCTTAATTAAGGGATTATCCTTAGAGATTATCCTTAGCTGTAATATCTAGCTATATTAGGGATATTTCCAAATAAGGAGAATTAGGAAGACTCCCACAGCTATGTACCCTATCCCTATATAAGAACTACAGCATATGTAAATAATAACTTCTGAATATATATCAAAGTTTTTACAAATACATCTTCAAGAAAATGATTAAAGTACGAATATCTGGAAGTCATACTTACCACTATCTTTGCAGCTCACCCTATTAAAAAGAAGTAACCTTTGAAAAAATTAGAAAAAAACATGTCAAGGACTACCATGAAAATCAACCTTTTCTAACATGGGAGTCCCAAATGAGTCAATTGAGCTGCTCCAAAAACAATATGAAACAAGCTCAAATCTCCGAGCTCTAAAACTATGCAATGCAATGACAAGTCACACTTGCTAATGATGCATAGATAGTGAACATACCACATATAAAATGGTACCTATGGAATCATAACATAAAGCAAAAGACAAAGATTGTGTAGTTTGTGTACATTTGGCACGCATATATATCACCCCTTAACATTGAAGCCCTTATCACACACCAACAAAAGCAATTTTATCCTTATAAAGATAACTTGCAAAATAAAGTAATTAGATTTTATCATAATATTATGTCATTAAATCCCTCACCTAAAGAAACAATAACAACTTGTCACTTAAATTATCATGCTTAATAAGAACAGCTAATAGTAAAACATAGAAGCAAAGACAGTAAATTTCGGAAGAAACCAACTCTGGTGTGAAGGGTGTGGAGAGTGGTCAATGGCTTGGAGCTCTCGGTCAGGCAAGCATGGAAGCAATGAAGCCTCCAAATCCATAACAAAGCTTATCATATCCTCCTTTGCCGAGGGTAGTTGATGTTGCCACGGTGAATGCAGCTGTGGTGGGTCTAATTGATGTTGCTGCTATTCATCCACTCCTTGTCTCTCCACCATGTTGATGAAGATGGTGTCCAAAAGTACGATTTAATCCAAAACAACATCAAAGAAGTAAGCAAAGATCTGAAAATTTCATAGTGGTGAAAAGGTTGCATCTTCAATGACAAATCATTCTAAAGACTCAACTTTTAGGTCCAGAGGTCTTTATGTGGGCTGTCTTGGGCTATTTTAAGGTGAAAGAAGAGGTTTTTTTATCTCCTACATTTATATTTATGTTTATAAATTCTTCTCTTTCTTTCTTTCAAAAAAGAAAAAAGAAAAAAGAGGTTTTTTTAATCTAATATTGGCATAAGGAAAAGGTAAAGAGTGTATAAATGAAGAATGACAAACCCTCAAATATGATTGTCCCGTACTTACAATAGGCCTAAAGAAGCATGCATTCAAGAATTTTGGTTTGTATGGGCTTTCCTCTTCTGCATTGGACTAAAATTTAGGACTAAAGAGAATGAGCCCAGCAATCACTTAAATGGAATGAATGATTCTATCCTAACAACAATTGCACAATGTTGATTTGTGAGGTGTGCATTTCCACGTTTAGTGCTCGACAGTGCAAGTAGCATATGTATAAATCTGTCATTGTTGAGTTCATTTACTCGAAGGAAGAAGAGTTCAATAATTAGACAGCCATTGACATTTGCCACTAGCAACTACCTCTCCCTTTCCTCAATATTATGAGTTGATATAATTAAATACGCTGCAACCAAACAAAAGTAGGACGAGGCAGTCATCTTAAATATGGGCTAATTTTCTTGTTTCATTTTCATGCGGCTTCTTCCATATTCTAGGTTCGAGTCCTGTAACAGATAAACTAATATTGTGAATATTATGTTAGATAAGTTAGAAAAACATCGAAATTAAGATAGACCTGCCAACACACAGTTACTATGGAAGTTTCTATAAGTAGCTAAAATACAAGTATGTCAAAATTGTTTGTGAACTAAGCACTTCGAGTGTAGCTTTCATTCCATGTATATGATTGGAATAGTGAACAGATAGATAACTGTGTTTTCGGACTTAGCTTTTTCCCCTTGTTTAATAATGATTGTGGACCTCAACATCCCTGTAATGGCACATCCTACTTTACAATGACTAGCTTTTGTTTTTCTCCGTAACACAATTTAAAGTATTCGTGAATTTTGAAATTACACTTTAATTTTAAATTTTAAAATTTTAAATTTTAAATTTATAAGTTCTTTTTATTTATTAATGTCCTCGTAAACTTTCACATCCACTTTAATTTAAAACTTTATAATTTAAATTTATAATTTATAAATCTTTTTTACTTATATGTTATTCACTAGTTTCATCTTTTTCTAATACAAAATTCATATTCATACCTAACATTCCAATAATCTCCTCCTCAAGTGTGAACTTTTACATTGAGTTTGGACTCCCTCTTAAACGAAAGTTTTTTTCTTAACAGCTCGAGTATATGACGTCACCAAGAGTACTTCTATTTCACTGGTCTGGACTCACCAGGAGTCTCCTTGCTCTTCTTCATAGGGAGGCAACCACGGAGTCTAATTACCATCTTCATACTCGTTCCTTGCTAAATTATTAATTCTAATGTTACTTGTTGAATGTGAAAAGTCCACTTTTATGAGAGATTGTCATCATGAATTTAGTGAAAGAATATACTCGTAAACTTTAACACTACAATTCAATCCAAAACTTAGAACTTTAAATTTATGGATTCTTTCTACTTATATTCTTTCAATAATTTGATCTCTCTTTGTAATATGAACTCTCGACAACTTCAATTCATAGACAATATTCAAATGGCAGTATCTTGTTAACTTGTAAACATTAGGCCTGTAACTACTGTAATCATATTTTATAAAAACCGTCCCACCTGATAATTTATTTATCCTCAAGCACAACTACTGATAATTTATTTATCCTCAAGCGCAACTACAGAACAATAGAGACATTTCCTATGTCCAGTATGGAGAGCATGAAAAGATTGGATTAATAGATGCCATTTCATAAAGATGGAGTGAAGTGGCAGAAGCATTATTAAAGAAAGAAAGAGGTGACTTGGCCCGGACAATTTTCTTTGACACAAGCATAAAGAGTGAACAGTAACAAGGAAACCCACTGATCTTAGCGACACAATGATGAATGGAGCAGAAGATATCTCAAAGTAAAATCTCTTTTGGGTGGATCGTTTCTGGGGGCCCTCTAAGGAGCCGAAGGTAAAGAACAGATGATTAAGAAAAAGATAGCTCTCGAGAAAGTAATATGGATGGACCTAGACTGGTGAGCTAATTACAGCCATATAAGAATCTGAGTTTACTTGTCTTCTATACCCGTTCGTTAAAGGCTGCAACTTGGGACAAAACGAGGAATATTAGAGTTTATATTTTGAGATCAACTTTACATTCGGATGATCAGTCAGAACAAATAATTTTTCAACCGTTTGAAAAAAAGGATTACTTTAATTTTATATTATCAGTAATCATAAATTATTCTTTTTTTATAAAATTTAATTTCTTTTTCTATCATTTTCATCTAAAATTGATTTAAGAATAGGTAAATTATACACCACTAAGATGTACACACGCACGCGTGTTCTAACCTCTAAAAATATTCAAGTGAGATAATTCTATAAATGGTATAAAGAAAGTGTATTAAGATTGTAACTCTTATTTAATGTAGGCCTATTTATATCAGGGTTTACAACTTCCTAGTAATTTAATATAAATATATTTATAATTTCAATTAAATTTTAAATAGAATTAAAACTAATTTTAATTTATTAATTAATTTACATTAAATTCTAATATTTAATATTTGTCTCTTTTTTTCAAATATATTATATTTGCTATTAAAAGTTTAACTTGATTAATTTTATATGACCTATTAGGTTCTTAACTATATTAATAATAAATATAAACTATAATCTTAAATCTGGACATTAATTTGGATAAATGAATATAAATTATTTAATGGGAGAACTAAAGATAAATTAATCTTAAATTATGTCCAGCAATATATTATGATCATCCAAATATAGAAATATCAAAATAATATTGACTAATAATTTCATATATAATTTTCATGTGTGATATGATTAGTTCATCATAATTACACGTATGGAATATGAATTTAATTTCTACTCTATTTAATTCTAATTAATTTAGGATGAAGAATCATGTATTAATCTTTTAAACTATTTTTCATGTAATTCATACTAGGCCTAATGTACAAATTAAGTTGCCTTTGATTATGATATGTTCTAAATAGTATCAAAACAAAGGAATATCTATTTATAGAGATCTCAAGTCAAATAGTCATATATACAACTAGCATTTTTCATATATATACAAATAATATTTCATATGAAATTCTCATAGTTGGTCACTCTAATAAACTTATTCTTTAACAAATACTCATACTTTGTTTAAATATGTCTATATTTTAGCCTATGATATAGAATATTTCTTTCATAAGAAAGAAACATATTGTATGTTACTCTTTCCACCCAACAATGTTTATTAGAATAATGACTAAGAAAGATTTAAGAATCATTCATTAATGTAGTATAAATCTCATAATTACAGTGTTATTATAATTTTATTTGCAAAATATAATTATTATGTGAATGTAATCTTATAATATGGTTAATTAAACGAACATATTTAAAAATAAATAGTTCTTTAATTAAATATGTTATAGATACACAACTAACTAATTGAATATAGAGCGTAAACCAATACTTTAATATCACTAAACTACTTATTTTAAATTTTATTTTCTCTTTAACTTCTACTTAATTCTTATAATATCATAGAAAGAAAGATAAAGAATAAAAGAGTGAGTTGACAAAGTCTTACACTAACTTTAGCCATAAATTCAATATAATTCATGGCATTTGATGTAAGATTTTAGGTGAAGTGTCAAAATTGGTTCATATACATTATTGGCAAAACAAGAAGAAAGCCTTTACAAAAAGTATACAGTATCATTTATATTTTTCAACTAAGGTTTAAGTAATGGTGTAAACTTTGGACAACGAGGACATGACACCAAGTCTTAAAGCTTTGCTAATTTGATGATTTTTAGAAGTTATTACTGTAATTACTACTTGTCAATAATGGAGGATAGAAAAGACTCACTTCAAAACTTTCAAGATCAATATTGTTTACTATTATTATTAGCATTTGTTACAAAGACTTCTATTAGTATTATAAGTTAACTATAAATTTATATAAATCTCTATTTTAATTTAAGTACGATTTATTATTAGTTATTTATAATTGTATTTTGGATTCTTATTAGAACTATATAAATAAAGCATTTTATCAAGTCATCTGACATATACTTTCGTTAATAACAATTGAATACTTTTACAATTTTCATTCTCTGTCTACTTTTTCTTATGTACATGACTGAACTATGTTTTGTTAAGTATTTATTTTGATATCAAACTCCAACTTTGTTTGCTTTCACAATTCAAGTTGTGATATTTTTAGTTATTTTTGTTTCCATCTTGAATATTGCCCAAAAAATTCAAAACAGCCCATGAATCATGATATTGTTAGCAAATACACAACCCAAAATATTTTTACAAAATCCAAAAACAACATATAATATTGCCGTAAAAATCTAGAAACAGCTATAAACCAGAAATCACATAGAAATAGTCTAAAATACCTAAAAATAAAAAAAATTCACTTAAAATTTCCCCATATATTAACCAAAAATTGCCTAAAAGTTCTCGAAAGTCAACTTTTCTTAGCTAATCTCTCATCACCGAGTATCTATTGCTTGCTTTTTCTTGTCTATAAAGGGAGCAAACTACCTCAGACCTTTTATTAGCTGCAACAATTTTCTATATTAGCTGAAGTTTTTCCTTTAGGGTCTTTAACAAGGTCACTTTTCATTTACTTTTAAAACTCTTTTAAAGTTTAGGAATTTGGGTGAATTTTATTTGATAGTATTAGGTTCCTTGATAGAGCATAAAGATATATATTTTAAAATGTTTTTGTTTTTTTAAATTGTTCTTATGATTAATGCAAATTGTGACTATAATCATATTAATTTTTTTATCTATGTTTGTTGCATCAAATTATAAAAAATAAGTTTCATTATTTAGTGGAATTTTAAGTATATCTTATCATAACCCCAACTAAATTTGATACTACCACATCTTCCTCACCTAACACAATTGACCTAACATATAAACTTGATAATTCTTACTCAAGGTTACAAGAATTATCTCAAGATGTAAATAAAAGTCCAATGAATATGACTGATGGTTTTAATGATGTTATAAAGTTCAAATTACATCATTTTATGCATTTTTAAATATCTTAAACTATATGTATACTCAATTGAATCAATGATAGTCTTCTTTAAAGCATCAATTTGAATCAAATTTTAATGAAATAAATTAAAATATGGAGTTAATTTGAAGTATTTAGATAAACATGAAATTACGAAACTTAGTGATGAATTTGTTAAGACACAAAATGATCCAAGATATGGAGGAAATTCTAGTCCTATTGTGAGTCTAAATGGATTTAAGGACCTTACATAGGAGTAGGTTATGTGTATTCACTTTTTAGCTATTTAAAAATTAAAGAATAAACTGCTCATTCTAATGAATGGTTATGACAAATTCATATAAAATAGTTATAAAATAAATTTAAGAATAGTAAATAGAGAAGATAAGGGAAGATATAATTGATTTATAATGGTTCAATCAAATAACCCTTTAGCTACATTCATTCTCAAGCTTTATTTAAGTTTTTACCATTTAATTCCTTTAATGGATGAAAATGACGCCTTTCTATAACATTTTCTTTTGCACAAATAAAGAGGAATCCTTATAGTTGTCTTGCTTTATTATAAATGAATAGTAATCTTTTATAAATCTTGTTTCAAATTAATAGAAATTCTTACTGCTTATATTATAAAAAAAAATTCCTAATTGTTATTCTAGGACAACCATATGCAACTTAAAACATCTCTTTATTGCTTACACTAGTAAACTAATGCTCAATATATATTAAGTAGTACTGTTATTCACTCAAATGCTCTCTCTATCCTTTTAAAGCTTTTGGAAACTCTAATATATCAAATCATGACTTATAGGTAGTCTATTTATACTCAAAATAAATTAAAATAATTGCTAGAAATAAAAACTACCCATTGTAATAACTAATCCTAGGATGCAAAATATATCTCTTCCAAGGACATTAATCAACTAATATGTCATATTGATCGACCAGCGTATATAAATAATGCAAAAGCCACTTTAAATCTCTAGTATAGGTTGACTTAACTCCACCATAGGTTGACCAAACATCCAAAAACAAGTTATTCAAAAAATTTCAAGTTCTTTCAAAGATAAAAACATATTCTTTCTATAAAAACTTGATCTAGAACCATTTCTTAGGTTTCTCAAAAGTGTTTTGATGCATCAAGAGAGTTAAACCAAATTTTCTTGTGATTATAAAAAGATTAATTAATTTTATGCGTAATAAAATAATTTACAATATTTGAGCCTTTATATTATTAAACTAACCAAAATAAGCTTACAAGAAAGATTATAATAATTTGTTATGTATGGAAAGGCTTCAATCTTTCTTGTTCTTAGTTTACTTGACTTGAATTACTTGAACCTTTTTTTAATTACATATGTGCTCCACTTTGTCAATTTTTTCATCCTTTGATTGGCCAATTCATTCCATTGGCTCTTTTACTAATTTATCCTCTCCATTGAACTTGATCTTATATATTACAAGAAGAAGCTATAGGCTTTAAAAAATGTATAACTAATATACCACATTACTAAAGAGGCACTCTCTAACATTACTTACACTACTTAGTTAAGCAACAATCATAGACATGAGTGAATAAGCTAACAATAAATAAATAATTTTTTATTATCACTAACATTAAATTCATCACTAACAATATATTTTCTTTTTATCAAAACCATAAGTTAGTACCTCACTTAGTTTAACAAATACCTTGCACAAAATCTAGGAAACTTAAACTTTGGAGGTCATCCAATTGATTAGTCTACCATTAGGATACTTGTATCATGCACCCTTCCACTTAAATAAGAGGTACCATAGTAAGATTGTTAGCCTTCTTGTAAATTACCCACAACTTGATAGTCAACATTACTAGCCTAGAGTAAATGGTAATATGGCTAGAAATAAAGGTTTCTATGAAAATGATGGTAAGGAATGATAGACAATTTAAACCACCACAAAATAGACATTATAATATTGGTTAAGGTTACATATCTTAAATAATAAATGGTGATATGTTTTCTAATTAGTTGGTTTCAATTGGGGAATATTTTGATTAGTGTAACATAATTGATATTAAGCATATTTAATTTACTATAATGAAATTAACCAATTCTAGTAAAATGTATTGGCTTTTCCAAAATAGCTTGTTTAGGTGCACTACTTATCACTCAGTAAGAGAACATGAAATTGAAACTTAAAAACATATCACTAAATTACCTAGATGTGACTTATTTACTCATATGATAAGTCTAAAACATTAACATCTAATGTAACAAGATATTCCATAAATTTAAGGCAATTAAGCTTAGACGTAGTGAATTCCAGATTGGAGATCAATTTGCTATATGTACTCATTTTATGAACGGTCTTAGTTATGATATATGAAAAGCAGTTAAATTACATGCACCAAAAGTACTAAAAGATCACTGCTAAAAATCTTTAAATGTTAAGAAATTTAATGAGGTTAGTACATATGATCTCCCAATTCAATCTAATCCATTATCATTTATAGGTTAATATTTTACATATTATTTAGGGTTGATTTACTCAATATTTGGAATTTCTATCTATATAGATCTTATTAAGTTTTTCCATGTTTAGTTCATTATCATGTCGGTGATGAATTTGAAGAGATAACAAAATATTTTGTACAACTTTTGATAGGTATAGATTGCATCGTGTTTTTGTAGGTATTTTAGTGTGCGTCTAGTTGTTAATTTGATTGTTTAGTGCATGTTTAGGTTAGAATTTTCTTAGTTAGTAAATATTCATGTTTTAAGAGTTTTATGGGTTGGAACATGATGTTAAGCTTCAATTTTATATTTATGAGGTGCCTTGATGTGTTTGTTAGTGTTTAAGAGCAATTAGAGGAGATTCGAAGAAGACCTCGGAAATAACCCAGGGCTACGATTATGGCTAATATGCCACGATCATGACATAAGCAAAAGCCAGGAGCCACGATTGTGGGGAATATGTCACGATCGTGAAAGAAGCTGGTGCAAGGAGCCACGATCTTGACACTATAGGCCACAATCATGACAGAAGCAAAAACAACTCCTGACCATGATCGTGCCACTAAGGGCTATGTTCATGGCCTGTTTGACAAATACACTAACAAAAGTCCCAACTTAAATTTTTGAGGGATTTTTCAGACCTTTTACACTCAAAAAATACCTTAGGGTTATCCTAATTGGAAATACTATATAAGACTTAACGATGCCACTTTTGGGAAGTTCAAGAGAGAGAGAGTAAAGAAGAGGAGGAAGAAGAAGTGGGTCTCAACACTGTTGCTAATTGGATTAGATGGTCTCCCAACATTGTTGCCTTCTTGGATTGTTCGATCCAAGTTCTATTTCCTTTCCATTTCATTTTTGTTCATTTAATGTGTAAAATTGAAATGGATTGTATGATGATCGGTTTTGGATTGTTGACGATGTTCTAACTCTTCCTTCAGGATTTTACTTTAATTTAATGTTAATAGAGTCTATTTTGTGTTTTATTGATTGGGTGTTGTGATTAACTTCAATTTTGGCATATTTTGGTAAAAAAATGAGAGGTGAGCTGGATAAAAATGATTGGATTGAATTAACGAGAGTTAGACAATCTAATAGAGCACTTAGTTAATCATATCAATTTTTATGCAAGGAGAGATCCCGTTTGAGACCTGGTAGTTTAGTAGAGAGCTTCTGATCTAATTTTAATTATAGGTCTTTTGTTAATTAAGAGATTGCAAATTTCATAATTTAATTAGGGTTAATGATTTATGGCGTAGGATTATAACTCGAGAGAGAGTAATTCCCCCTATGATAGTCTAGAACTGACACCCCGATAACACATAATTTGCTAGGTTAGCATTAACGATAGGTAGAATCTCCTCTCTCATAACTTAGTAATTTCTCTTGATTAATTTCCATAGTGACCCTTTGTGTTGCTCAATTTCAATTCTTATTTTATGTTAATTTCTTGAGTTGAATTCCTACAATCAAATTCTCATGTTTATATTATTGTTTCATTTTTAATTTCATTTTATTAATTTATGAGCCTTAGATAACCTAGGATTAGATTAGTTTACCTTCCTTGTAGGATCGACCCTTTAAATACTATAAGTCACAACCCTTGCGCTTTTAGTAATTGAGGGATATAAATTGTAATACTCGACACCTCGATCAAGTTTTTAACGTTGTTACCAGGGAGGCGTAGGATTAGTTTAATTCTTTTAGTTCAACGATTAATGAATTAAAAAAAAGGGGAAGGAAGTTTAGGCGTAAGTCTAAGGCACATCTTTTGAACATCATAAGGTGACTATGAGGAATCAAAAAGGTTAAATGCTAAGAAAAAATTGAAAGAACAATGATGGAGGATATATATTATAGGAAGCAAGGAACTCTTGCAGACTTCCATAAGGCACAATTTAGTAGGGAAAATTATCATCTTTATATAAAAATGTACCCTGCAAGGTGGCAAAACCACCTAGGTCTAACAATGTAAGGACTCCCATGGGACATTAAGACCTATTAGGATTTTAGCAAGATGAGTTCAATTCATGGGATTTCAAGCTGGACAAAATCATGGATAAGCTCACAGACATAGAAGAGACCAATAAAAGAATGGAAGAGAAGTTTGAGCAAGTAATAAAAGATCATGCTTCTTCTACTCACATCTTAGAGGTTCAAATGAACTAGCTTTCCAAGGAGTTTTGTAAGAGAAGTGTGGAAAATTGTTTACATAGCATGAAAGTAAATTCAATAAAGCCATGTCAGGCTATCACACTTAGGAATGGGGTAGAACTAGAAGAACCTGCCAAAAATCAAGTTAAACCACACCTTGTAAAAGACTAAGAAATGAAGAAAGAGGATGAAAACCCCCCCATATTATCCATTAGATCTTGATATACTATGCTTAAGCATTGAAAAAGCTTTAGCAGATGTCTATGAAGAGAACATTATCCTTTAGATTAGTAATGACAAGTGACATTCAACATGAATGATGTATTAAAAAATTCAAAGGAGGGTGACTGATTCAGGAGAATTGATGTGTTTGAATCTTTGAAAGAGCAAAAGGAAGATGAACAGATGACAACAGGCATCGAGTTTGAAGAAGCTATATTGATGAAGCAAAAGCAGAAGAAGAAAAGGGATGACTAAGGAAGAATAAGAATAGCTCACCCTTTTACCAAACAAATTGCTAGATTTAATAGAAGATTCAGTGAGTTTTTTTATTGGTTAGTGAAAAGGACATTACTGAAATTAATTGGTTTTCTCAACTTTATCAATATTATTCTTCTAATCATTTTACAATTTATAGCTTACTTACAGGCTACAAATTTGAAATTGGGCATCATGGGTGGAAGCAAGCCACTTATAATTAATCCTGAATAAGTTTTAAAGGATGAAGGTTAAGCTAATGACCATAACTTAGCACGTTACGGGTTAGATTTAAATCAATGTGTAGTTAGGTTTGTTTTAAATTCTAAAATAAGCTTTTAATGATATGGAATGGTTGCACTACTAATTATCTTTCTCTTTGTAACTAATTATAAGATAAGGCAATAATCTCGGGAGCCAAGCATAAGTAACCTTTTTCACTAGCTCCACCTCCATCTCTTTGACAGTTTTATGTTCTAACCCTTTCCCTTTTTAATTTTATCTTTATGTTTTGTTTATATTTTCATGATTATTTTATGTTATGTTAATTCCCACATTATATGCTTATATATATCCTTCTTACATTGAAGATAATGTGTTATTCAAATGGGGGGAGGATTATGTGTTTTTACTTTGAGTGTGAATTTTGAATTGTGTATGCTAGTTTATTTTGGTCTGCATGTGTGAATTGTGTGAATGTGGAAATAAATAGGATTTAACGGGATTAA
>JANSVA010000218.1:43191697-43202301 GCA_025504915.1 Erythroxylum reticulatum | reverse complement strand
ACTGTATTGATCTAGGTAGTTTTTGAAAAACATTTCTTCATACAAGTTGTAGATCTTTCTTTTAGCTTTCGATTGATATAAAGGTAGTTTGTAAGGATTTGTTCAATTATTTATACATGTGTTAATTATTTCAATAGTTAAAAATTTTTCTTAATGTTGAATTTATGATTAACCACCATAGATTCATTCTTATGAATTGTATGAAAGATTGAAGGGTGAACTAGAATTTGTGCACTAAGAGAATAAATACTTTAGTGATAGAGAATGATGGTATCACAGACTTTAGTAACAAGTATATAGATTACATATGTTTAATAAGTTTTGTTAGGTTAAAATACACATTGCAGGTGGTAGTTGTTATTTTAACCTAGATAATCAATTTTTTGTTATAATTAAGAGTTCATATAAGTAAAACTTGAATTTTATGATGTTCATTTTATTGATTTATTTTTATTATTTTATTTGTATTATTTTCATTATATTATTAGTTTAATTATCTCTTATCAAATCTAGTTTTATTTTTTCACTAAGAATAGAATTAGTGACTAGTTCTTTAGATTGATACTCTAAAATCACTCCAGTTTAAGTAAGCTATCTATGATTGACTCTGTATACTTATAGACTAAAAGTTAGATTTGATCATATAATGTATTTAAGTAGTAATGTTAAATCTGAAGGTGTTGGGAAGGAGTCTAGTTTTAACAAGTCCAAACTATTAGTTATGCCAATAAGCCTAGAGTAAGTAATACATTCATTATTTTTCATAAATGTCACCAAAAGGGCCATATTGCATCTCATTGTCCTCAATATACACTAGCTTTAGAAATTGAATTAAGTAAAAGAATGAAGAAGATCAAAATTTTGTTCCATTATATGGTGTAAGTTAGATATATGTCATTTACTATTGTAGATCATGACAATTAGAATTGTATTATTATTTTCCACACTTTCATTTAAAGTGGGGATAGAAAATGTAAGCTAGTGATAAGTGGAGGTAGTTCAATGAATGTGATTTCTAAAAGTGCTATTAATTTGGTAAAATTAAAAGTAGAACAAGATACATATCCATTTAGGGTAGCATAGGTGAATAAGATCACTTATCTCAAAAAGATGTCTAGTCCCTAACTAGATGGAGGATTATAAAGATGACATAAATTGTGATGTTTTTCCTATGGATGTTATATTATGCTTGGTCACTATTAGCTTTAAGGTCTTAATGTTGTTAAATTTAGTATATATAATACTTATTTAAGCATAAAGGAAAAACATTATTTTAAGACCTACTAAGTTTAAAGACAATAAAAGTACACCTCTCAAATTCCTCCATATAATTTGCATATTTTAAAATATAAATAATTTAAAAAGAAGGAATTAAAGCTATTATGCGTTTAGCATTGGTAACAAAAGAGGTTTCATCTTACTATTTACTTATTGATGTTCCTTTTAAGGTGAAAATTTTCCTTGTTGACTTTTTAGTAAATTACCTCCTATAAGGGATATTTAACATTCAATTGGTTTAGTTCCATGATCATAATTTTCTAATCTTCCATATTATATGATGAACCCAAAAATAGACTAAGGAATTAAATAGGAAAGTTGAGGGACTTTTAAAGAAAGGGCTTGTTAAACATATCTATAGCTTATATAGTACCGACCACATTATACTAATATTGTTAACTTTAGTATAGATGATAATTATTTAATCTTAAAGGGAAAAAAATATTTTAAGACTTACTAAGTCTAAAGACAATAAAAGTACACCTCTCAAGTTCCTCCAAACAATTTTCAGGTTTTGAAATATAAAGAGTTCAAAGGAGAAGGAATTGAAGATAGTATGTGTTTAGCATTGGTAGTAAAAGAGCTTTCATTTGATTATTTGTTTGTTGATGTTCCTTTTAAGGTGAAAATTTGCTTGTTGATTTTTTTGATGTGGCATCTAATGATGCCCTTAGTAAATTGCCTTCAATGAGGGATATACAACATCAATTAGTTTAGTTCCATAATCACAATTGCCTAATCTTCATCATAAGATGAATCAAAAACAAAGTGACGAATCAAATAGGAAAGTTAAGGGAACTTTATAGAAAGGATTTTTAATACATATACATAGTCATTGCATAGTACTGACCTTATTGACACCAAAAAAAGATGGCTCCTAAAGGTTGTGTATAGATAGGAAGTCTATTACTAGGATCACAATCAAGTATAAATTTTCTATTTCTCTTCTTAGGGAGATTTTAGATCATTTAGATGGTTTTAGTTAGTTCTCCAAGATAGATTTGGATAGTAGTTACCACTAAATCTATATTAGATTAAGAGATGAGTAAAAAATACATTTAAAACTAAAGATGGTTTGTTTGAATAGTTATTCATGCCTTTTGGTTTATATAATGCTCAGCAACTGCATGAAATTCATAACTCATATTCTTCAGTCATTCCTTAATAAGTTTTTACTAGTTTATTTTGAATATATCTTAGTTTATAAATGACTTTAAAGAAGAGTATCTAGATCATTTTAGGCAAGTCTTTTTCATCCTTAAGGAAGCTAAACTTTATGCTAACCTTAAGATACATTCTTTCATGTAAAATCGTTGGTGCTTTATACATGGTATAAAAGGTGAGAAGTATTGCAATGGTCTAAACCTAAATTTGTTACTGGGAATATATTTTTCATAATTTATTTCTTTCTATAGGATATTTATTAAGATATTTAGTATCATTATGGGATTTACCATTGATTTTTTAAAAGATGATAAGTTTAAATAGTCCCTTATTATTACCAAGACATTTATTAATATTAAAGAAAAGATGATTAAAACACTTGTGTTAAGACATCCTAATTTTACCAGTATTTTTTAGGCTACTTATGATACATCAAATGTAGGTATTAATGGTGATTTGATTAAAAAAGGCCACATTATAACATTAGTGAGAAACTTAATGATGCTAAAGAAGACGTATCCATACTATGATAAAGAGTTTTACATTATAGTGCAACAACTTTGGAAGTTTTATTTATTGTGTAATGAGTTTGTTTTGTTCTCTAACCAAATATTAAAATTAGCAAAAAGAACTTAAATTCTAGACATGTTAAATGTTTTGAATTTTTGAATGAGTATTACTTTATGGTTAAACATCATGCTAATTTTTAAGATATAATTGTTAAAGCACTTAGTCATAGACTTGTTACACTTAAAGTATGACTGCTCATGTTATTGGTTTTGATATATTACTTATCCTAATTTTGTTATTATTTACTATAAGGTTAGCAATGGTAACTATCAAGATTATGTTGATTTTATTGTAAAATATTTGTATTTACTTAAAGTGATTAGGTTATGCATACATTAATATCACTTAGGGATTTGATGATTTAGGAGTTGCATGGTGGTGGTTTAGCTGGGAGGGATAAAACTATTACGTAAGTTTATGATAGATTTTGTCAACCTTCATTAGAAAAAGGATGTTGTTAGAATTTTATAAAGTGTAGAACATGTCAATTAGCTAAGGTAAAGAAACAAAATATTAGTTTATATATTCATTTACATGTTCCTTATTAACCTTGTTGAGATATTAACATAGATTTTATTCTTAATTTGCCTTAGATAGTTAAATTACATTATTTTATTTGTGGATGAAAAAATTTCAAAATTAGCACACTTTATTCCTTATAACAAAATCATTGATGCCTCCCATATTGCTAAGTTATTTTTTAATAGAAATTGTAAAATTACATAGCTTACCTTTTACTATTGTATTTGATAGAGATGTTAGATTAGTTAATTATTTTTTAAAGACACTTTATAAATTGTTTGGTACCATTTTGAAGTTTTCATCTTCTTTTCATTCTTAAAGTAATGGTAAACTGAAATTATTAGTTGTAGTTTGGTCTTAGTTGGGGGAAAGCAAGACATTTGTTATTTAATTTTGCCTACAATTGAGTTTGCCTCACGCATCTCTAAAATTTGTTTTTTTACCACCTTACATACGTTTTTCTGAGCTTTCCAAAAAATTTGTACAACATATATATAACCTACATACTGAAACAACAATATCAACAACAACATCCAGTAAAAATCCCATTAGCATGCAAGATCTAGGGTGGTCTAGTGGTACGTAACTTTACCCAAACTAGTAGAGAGACTATTTCCAAAACATGACTTACATATTGAGAATAGGTGAAAGATAACATTAAGGAAAAAAGGGGAAAAAATAACCTTAACATTTGCATCTAAACAGAAGTTAGACCTTAATGTTTCTAGACCTTATGTTTCACATTGTTCAAGTTAAACCCTATCATTTAGAAAACGTTTAAGTTAAACCTAAGTAAATAGAAAATCTAACGAATATTTGACTTCGTCAATTATATATAATTTTTTACACTTAAATTAGGCTAAATATATCACGTATGCACCACATGGCCCTATATAACCTAATTACAATTATTAAACAATCAAATTATGTTTAATTTTAATTTATAATAACTAAAAATAATTAAACTAAACCTCTAATTTTTAAATCTCAAGTTTTCATATTCCTAACCCTAAAATTACAATTCTACCCTCTCTCTTCATCGTCCTCTCTTCTTCGTCATCTTTCGCCAACATTCGTCGATTGTCCTTTGACTGTCAGCAACTTCCCTATTCACATTGTCTTCTTTCTTACACATCATCTTCTTTCTAACTCTTCAACATCACCATCTTCCTTCTTCCTCTTCACTGCTAGTCTTCCTCTACAGAGTTGCTCATAGGGATGTTAACAATGAAGTAGATCTAACCATAAAATTATTCTAAATATAAAGGAAATTCCAACTAAGATCTATTTCTTTTTTTTTTTTTGGTCAAACTTCTTCAACTTGAACTTATTTAGATTATCTTTTCCTTTATAAATTTAGACAAATGATTTCAAATGAATGAATAAGCACCCTATGAAATTATTTTATATAAATTTATTGAAATATTTTAGTTGTATTACTAATTTTTAACTTGATTAAGTTTATTTTCCATATTTTAATTAAGGAGAAGCTATCAAGCATTCACTCGTGGTACAAGATGGTTGGACATGTTGCTGAATTAACTATAAAGTTTTATAATATAAGCAATTGCGATGGATTTATTGTAATTGCTAGAATACTTAAAAAACATGAAGTTGTGTAAATTTTCTGTTTTTCTTATATACAGCGAGTAGAGATGGAGGAGGAGTTCATAGATCCAAAGGCGTTAATATGGAAAGTAAGACAACTAACTATTTCCATCAAGTCACGAAAGTTGTGTAAGCAAAGATCTTTCTAAAAGTTTGATTGCTTTTCTTATAAGAAACTATACATTATGTAGTTTACAAATTTACCGTGTTAAGTTCAAAAAGTAATGCCTCTTCCACTATTTTATTAAATGTTCAGGTGCTAAATATTGTGTGGGACATATACTACCAATTGCAATTGAAAATGCTCTTTCGAGTCGTGACAAGCTCACTTATAATAAGATTTAGGATAAGACTAAGCCTTTGAATGATCCAAACGGAAGGCTTTTCTTTTCTTTTACCTACCCTAGGCTTAGTTCACTTCTGATGGAGAGACAAAACTTCATAGAATTCGAGAATTTTGTCAAAAGAATGCAAGGTAAAGCAATTACTTTACGGAATTGGTGTTGCAAAGCAATTACTTTATGGAATTGGTGTTGGAAAAACATCTTGACTTCCTACATATGCTCTATGTCTGCCCCCATTTATCTAGGTTCTACATTTTTGCTTTGATCGACTAATTTAAAAGACTGAAATAACAATTCTTTCTTTACCATGCGTAAGCCCTTTTTTTGGTTACTTTGCTGTGCATAGATACACTTAAATAGTTCCTCATCTATTTATTATGATATGATAATAATAATTTAATGTTTATTTAACAATGTAA
The DNA here is from genome assembly GCA_025504915.1 of Erythroxylum reticulatum. Lineage (NCBI taxonomy): Eukaryota > Viridiplantae > Streptophyta > Magnoliopsida > Malpighiales > Erythroxylaceae > Erythroxylum > Erythroxylum reticulatum. The sequence goes on along the minus strand of JANSVA010000218.1, from coordinate 43,196,396 downwards.
AAGGTTTTGCAATTTGTGTCTTTTATAATGAAGGTTATCTAAATTTTATATTTATGGAAAGAGTGAGAGACTAATTTTATTCAAAATTTCAACCTCATTTCATTTTTTGGATAGTTTTAGTTGATATGTTACATTTTTATTTCCACGGGAAAGAGTTCTTGATATTTAAGTGTAGAGGGCGATAGGAATGCGGTTTAGAATACGTATCACCTATGTATTGTGTTACAAAACAAGAAATTGTGTTTGATAAGTCTAATACAACAGTCTTTGTAAACGAAATCATCAATACAATGCAGTTAGCTTTCCCAAAATCAAGCTCCTTTTATGCTCATTTGTTAACTTGGTAAATATTGTTAAAGTGGTCAAATCTTTAATTTGATGAGCGTATAATCAGGAATTCAAAATCAGTAGCCTAGTACTAGATGAATTGTGTATCTTTTCTTCCTCAAGTCTTTTTCATACTGCTTAGTTGCAACATACCTTGTAGGATTAGTGAGTGTACAAGATACTTTTAATTTGTATAAAAAAAATATAAATCAGAATCCAATTAATTATTAAACAATTATATATTTATAGGTTAATTACATGTTGAAAATATCTATATGATAAGCTTCTTGAAGACAATTTGTCTTGATTAATATACGTTAAAAAGACTCTACAAAGTTATCCTACTTACCACTCTTTCTCCTAAACGAGAGTAATGAACTTTCTTCACTCGAGCTAGCCAAGGAATCATCATGATATGATCTTTCTCCATCCTCATCTATACAAGAAACAATATCTCAATATTGCTGGAAAATGCAATAATCTTATATATAGCATAAATATAAACGTAATTGTCCAAATGTCCTTTGGGAAATTATAATACATATAGGATGGGCAGTAGATATTTTAAGTACATATCAATCATACGTCAACACTATTATGAAAATTTAACCTTTTCACTTTTAATCAAGGAGAATTAGAATACGAGCACTCAAACTTAATATGACCTATTTTAAGATAGGTATTTGACTTGTTGCAATACTAATCACTCAAATTTCTTCTCAGAATGACCCTCAAAACAATTTAAATGAAATACCTTAGCTTAAGAAATGAAAAAAAGAAGATATTTATACATATATCGAAAAAAAAAACAATGAAGACGTACAACCAGTTACTGAAATCCAATATGGAGCTACAAATAAATTCAGGGACCTATAAACTCAGAAATAAATTAATTACTTGATTAGTAAAACGGTAATTAAGAACTTACATTATTCGAGATTCCATTTGCCATTTAGATTAAAGTATAATCAGTAGTTGAATCATATTATAGAACTATATGCTCAAACCTGCTGGTTGTTAACATTCCTACGAGCAACTCTGCAGAGGATAGAACAATAAATAGGTCTTAATTGCAATTTCCTTTATATTTTAGAGATAGGGTTGGATATGCTTCATTGTTAATATCCCTACAAACAACTCTGCAGAACACGATTGACGATGAATAGGAAGAAAGAAGGTGAAGATGAAGAGTGAGAAAGAATATGGCTTATGAAGAGAAAGATAACATGAATAAGGAAGTTGACGAATTTCAGTGAAGATGGTGATAAAAAGGGGACAATGAAGAGGGAAGGAAGATTTGCAATTTTAGTGTTAGGAATATCAAAAATTAGGCATTTAAAAAATAGTGATTTGATTTAATTAATTTTAATTAAGATAAATTAAAATTAAATCATTTAATTAATTAACAATTATAATTGGGTCCCACAGAGCTACGTGGTGCACATGTAGCACTATAGATCCAAATTAAATTTAAAAATTATATATTTATGTCATGTTAGTTATGAGGTGGCAAATAACTAATGGGGTTAAATATCTATTAGATTTTCTATCTACTTAGGGTCTAACTTAAAACATTTTGCAAATAATAAGGCTTAATTTGAACATTATAAAACGTTGTGGTCTAACTTATATTAAGATGTAAATATAATGGTTATCTTTTTCCTTTTTGCCTATTAAGTAATGAAAAGTATAAACTTGCTCTAGATGTGCGTAATAGGTTCATAAAATTTAATATTGGTAACCATATTATGGTTGGCATTTATTTTGAAAGGAGTCTAAAACTTTTTTGAAAAAAAATTGTGCTAAAGACATTAACCCTCATAATATCATGATTAAACTTTGATCTAATGCTTATCTTCTACATTTGCTTAATGACATCAATATCTTTGTTTTTAGTATAAATCGTTTAATGTCTTACTGAGGCAAGTTTGAACTTCTTTTATTGCCTTTTAGTGATCGTATGGATTGAATTCGTAAAGTTAAACATTTAGAACCTTTTTGGAAACATCATAAAGAAATAGTTAATATCATTTGCTTCAAAAGATGGTGGTATTCATTGCTTTCTTGTCAAATGAAGTAGTATCTTAATGTTAACAAAAGATACAAGTATCTCCTCTAGGAAGCACTCAAGGAACTCTCTACTCGAAGCCCTTACAAGGAACTCCCTACTCGAAGCCTCTATAATGAGAACTCTCCCAAAAGCTCTCAACTCTCAAAGCTATCTCCTCTGAGTGATTTCTCTCAATAATGAGTGAATGGATAGGTCTCAACTCTAATGAGCTATTTATAGGCTCTTCTAGATGACTAAGAGTCCTAACAGAACTCTACTAGCTAAGATCACAATCTTATCATATCTTATCCCACAGGATTAAGTTACATCACATTAACAAGATAAAAGATTACCCTATCTAGGAATGATAATCCGAGTTAGTATAAAATCTCGCACACTTTACATACCTTCGACCTATCTTGCCAAAGTTGAGTGTTTATGCACCTTATCGCACTCGCATGCCTTCGCATATCCTCAGGGGTCTCGCATACCTTTGTGCATTCTTATACACTCTCAGGTCTCGTATGACTTAATTTGTTCACTCCATGCAACCTCACATTCGAATCTCACATCTCGTCGAAGATTTCTGCCAATTTGCGCCCACGCGTACCCATTTGTGTTGAGTCTCGCCCTCTCTCGAGATCTTTACCGATACTTCCCACATCCTTCACCTACTTCTCAAGTTCCTCGGATTTTGCTCACCAAATCGTAAAACTTTACCTTATTCCCTCGTCAACATGCCTTCCTTGTGTCACATTGCGTGCCAAACATTGGCCAAGGCTCGCTAACACTCGCATGATCCTGTAGTTTGGACTTAAGGATCTAATATACCACCCCCATTCGAAGAATTTGACGCCCTCATTGAAATAACCTGTGGACAATCCTCCACGAGTGGTTCCCTCGAAGACTCCTTCGCCAACTATCGAAGACTGGAGCAAGTCTTCTCTTCCAATGGCAACTTTTTCTCGTACCATCTCCTCTTTCTGTCAAGTTTGCTTTTGTATGGATCCTCCTCTATGAGTCTCATAACATTCAAATATGCGATCTTATTGATGGCTCTTTCTCCCAAGTCATCTTCATCACTCCTTCCTTTGTCCTTCGCGACTATGGAGTTCATCTGCTCCTCACCCTTCTTCCTTTTCGGGCATTCTTGAGCATAATGTGGCCCCATGATAGATGAAGCATGCAACCTTCCCCTTCGATTGCTTCTTCTTATGTTGAGAAGATTCTCCCACCTTCTCTTCGCCTTTCTCCTTGCCATCCTGGGTTTCACCATTTTTCTTGCCCTCTTTACTGGGTAGAATTGGTGGTGGTAATTGGAAATCCACTAAAGCATATGCCGCCACTATTGCGTTAGGGAGGTCCTTTGCGTTTTGCCTCCGAAGCTCCATTCGTGCTCAACCTTGCAAATCACTAATGAAGTTGAACAACTTTTCTTCCTCTAACATGTTCTGCATGTCCAACATCATCGATGTGAACTTCCTTACATAATCCCTCACCGAGCCGTCTTACTTTAACCCCTTCAAAGCTTCCCTCGCGAGCCATGAAGTGTTGTTGGGTAAGAACTGATTCGTTAGCTCTTTTTTCATCTTCTCTTAAGTGTCAATGGGAGGTCTACCCACACTTATGTCGTTGGAGGTTCTCGTTCTCCACTACAGCTTCACATCACCCACCAAGTACATTGTTGTGACTGACACCTTTTTCGAGTTCACCACCTTTACTGCTGCAAAGCATTGCTCCATGTCTCACAAAAAATTTTCAAGCTCCTTGGCATTCCGTTTACCATTGAAAACTTGTGGCTTTCACACCTTCACCATAGTGCTTTCCACTCGAACATCTGTCTCGTGCTTTGCCATCACACGCTTGAGCATCAATAGATCATAACTCATCTCCTCACAAGCCTTCATCTGTTCCTTGAGCGCTCTTATAGTTGCTTAAATCTCCCTCTCCAGAGCTACAATACGTTCTCCAACAAAGGAAATACTCTCTCATCCGTTGGTGCTAGAGACTCAAGTATCACCTCTATTCTTATAACAGCCCCGATCACCCGCTCACAGATATTGTCTACTTTGGACCTTAGCTTAGTAAAGCCCTCACGATTTTGCTTTTCCCAAGGCCTTCCCAAAGCGGACAATATCTGTGAGTGGGTGATTTGGGCTGTTACAGGTGGTATCAGAGCCGGTACTTGAACCATTATGCTAGCTAGGCTGGGCCTCAAAGAGGGCATGGCCCTAAGGGGGTTAGAGAGTGTGAGATCCCACATCGGTTGGAGAGGGAAACGAAGTACGCCTTATAAGGGTACGAATATCTCTCCCCGGAAGT
>JANSVA010000218.1:43173001-43191597 GCA_025504915.1 Erythroxylum reticulatum | reverse complement strand
AAACATAAATTTTTCTAAGATACAAGATGTAATCAAAATTTAACTTCAATTAATTACAAAAATTTCTTTAAATTAATAAATATAAATTTATTGGTTAATTAATATCTCTATAAAATAATAAATATCATGATCTTAACAATATTAATTTATAAAAGTTTTACTGTATATTGACAGGAAAATTAAAAGAAAACCAATTAATCCCTTGGGGCTGAATTTTGGTTGCACATAAACATATTGTTATCGAAATGCTACTATTTTTAATTTCTACTGTTCTCGATAGACTGAACTTACAATGATATAAGGTAATTTGCATGCATGTGTGGTTTCTTAGCCACACCTTAAGATAAAGATTTTATAGAACAAAAGTTTACAGTGATGTGTATAAAATCGGATTAGGAGACGGAGCTTTCAAGGATTCCAAAAGATTCTGGTGATTTGCTTATGCTCACAATGACTTCATTATTTGTTACTGAATTAATAAGATCGTTACGTATCGGTATATCACCTAAACCCCCAACCTATCCACTCAAGGCCTGCTTTTCTTTTCATATAATATATTAAACTCCATTAGGTTCACGTACTACACCTAACCCACTTTCCATCAATAGCTATTCTAATGATCCTTTGAAAGAATAAATTATGTACATTTAATGTAACCACTGATGAATATAAGATGTTTTTCTATTTATATATTTTAAAATATCGGTTCAATTACATTAAATTCTTCTATTTTGAACTTTATTCTGATAAATATATTTTAAAAATTCAAATATAAGAAAAAAGATTATATCATGATTAAATAATTTTATAAAGAAGACTAATAATTTCTAAAACATAAAAGTTGAGATAAAAACGAATCACATTTAACCTTTTTAAATATTTCCATTGAACTCATATTTAAATTCTAAAAACTGTTATAAATGCGGCTATCCAACGTCACATATTGCGACCCACTAATTAATATATTACCGCGATGTATGGCTAACAAGAAAGGTTTGACCATGACTAGAAAAATGCATGCTATGATTGGAACAATCTTTAGCTCATTTTGCTTGTCCATACACTTACATGTACGTGGTGGATGATTTTATAATGGGGGATTGGCTTGGTTGCACATGGGATACCATTGGTTTCCATGAAAATGTTAAACAAGTTATTTGCTTGTCTCGTTCACTTAGCTTCATGGATCCCAAAAAAAGCTGAAAATTGCAATCATTCATGTATCTATAAAATGTAATCAATTATGTGATCCAATGGCTCAAAACCCTCAAACGCAATCCCATGTTTATGTAGGTCACATGACCCATCACATAAATTTGGAGGAAATCAAAGTTAAAAGCTCAGTTTGAATTTTGATCATTAACTTTTGATAGTTAGCATACATATTATTATATTTGGATGTTTTGGAAATTTAATCTCATCATAAATATGTAGTAAAAGGTTTAATTCTCTACAAAGACAAGTAGGTTAACAAATATTTATTTAACCCATCAATCTTAATGCAAAAGACACATGAACATACAATTTGCCTATAGTTTGTAACTTATAGATTATTGGATATTTACATTTCTTTTCCTTCATCTCTTATCCTACAACATGCAATAAATTGAATGCATACTTTGGGTTTTTAAAGCTTCCAAAGTACTAAAATGCATTCTTATATCTTCTAGTTTTTACTATGCAACTCACATTTGGCAATAGTCAAACATTACTTCTATGCTAATGAGGCAACTCATTACCACTAATGTCTTGTCAATTGCACGGAACCAAAAGCGCAAGTTATATGAGGGCAAAGTGGGGGGAGTCGAATGGATAATTCCACTTGTACATCCCCTCTAGAACCATACTGGCTCTTCCATCACCCCTTACACGCCATACCCCGTCAAATCCTCTTCCTCGTCAGGCCCCCGTCCGCCGTCCGAGGCCGTGACAACCACCGTTACTAAAACTCACCACAATGTCCTAACCAACCTAGAAGATGGGAACTTGCACCTCAAAACCAACCAAACAAAACCCATACGCCCCTAGAGACCAAACCAAAACAACAAATGGCAATCTAAGCACAACCCAGACCCCAAAGTCTCCACACTCTTCTCCCCTTCAGGCCCTCCCCAAAAAGTCACCTTTTTTCGCATTCCACACTCCCAGCCCTCTCCATCTCTTCAAAAACTCGCCTTCCGCCGCCACGCCACGAAGAGCCTTCAAGAAGCCCTTCCCACCACCGTCCCCAGCCAAGCACATCCGCGCTGTCCTCCGCCGCCGGCAGAAGAAGAAAAGCTCGTCGATTCCGGAGGAAGGTGAAGGTGAAGAAGAGGAGGTGGAGTTGGACAAGCGGTTTGGGTTCTCTAAAGAGTTCACTAGTAGGCTTGAGGTTCGCGATGAAGTGGGTCGAGGCCATTTTGGGTACACTTGCTCTGCCAAGTTTAGGAAAGGTGACCGTAAAGGCCAACAAGTGGCTGTTAAAGTCATCCCTAAATCAAAGGTTGATTTTACTCTACAATTTAAGTTTGTTTTCTTTTAACAGGAGTTATCTATTTCTCGGTTGAAGTTTCTGTTTTTAGCATGTTACGGTTTTGAAGCATAATATTTAGATCTACAGATCTACAGATTTACTTTGTTATGTTCTCTCCAATGTTTGTTGTCTTTTCTTTATCGTGAGGTTGTGCTTTTATGGTATTGATTTTAAACCGCGGGGACTTATAGTTTGAATAGATAGAAAGAAGATTCTGCGATTTTAAGGATGTTGGAATTTGGAATATATTGTCATTTTGGATTTTTCTTCATTGGATAATATTGGTAATTTTAAAGTTATTGGAGCTTTTAAAGTTGTACGCATAAAAGGTGATCGTCTTATCTGTTTATTGGTTCTTTTGGTGCATGCCAAGACTTTAACTTGAGTACGGCGTACTTTGCTTCTATTTGGATTTTGGCGGGACTTGTTGGAAGTTGGAATATTTTGATTTTGGAACCTAATCTTGGCTTAGAATGTGTAGTTTCACTGTGGGTTGTGTGAAAATGAGTGGAATATTCGGCACATTTAGATTTCTAGTTTATGATATGCTTTGTTAACTCCCAAGATTTTACGGCCACCACTTAATGCATAGGGAGGCCTGTGATTAACGGACTGTCAGTGGGGCCTCATTGTTGAGAAAAACTCATTGCTCATACAATCTGTCAGCTGGTGCACTTATGACGAAGGTTTCAAGCTTTTACAGAAAATGGTTGGGAGGGGAGTGCGAAAATCATTGTGGTACTCTAGCAGAAGAAAGTCTGTTGTTATTTTAAAAAGATATAATTAATCTCTACAAAAGTACATGGCTCAGCCTTTACTTCTCCCACAAATGGATGACCTTTTTTTCTCCCCCCGCCCCCATTCTTTATTGTCAGATGACAACAGCTATTGCTGTTGAGGATGTTAGAAGGGAGGTCAAGATATTACGGGCCTTAGCAGGACATAACAACCTTGTGCAGTTTTACGATGCATTTGAAGATTTTGATAACGTCTATATAGTGATGGAGTAAGCTTCATTACAGCATTAAATCCTTTTCATGCTCTTTGCCTATGGCTATGAATAGATAGATAAGTAAATGAAAAGGAATGCTGTTAGTTCTTGCTTGTAAGCTTTTTGAGACCTTTGACCTTCCAAAAGTTGATTGACACGGACATTTCAGGTTGTGTGAAGGGGGAGAGCTCTTGGATAGAATACTTTCAAGGTGATTTCTTTCTAAGGGCCTTCGAGTGCAATGTGAAGTTTAATGAATGATCTAGGATAGCTTCTAACTAGATCTTTTGATCCCTTTAGGGGTGGAAAATACTCTGAAGATGATGCAAAGGCCGTTTTGGTGCAGATACTAAGTGTTGTTGCCTTTTGTCATCTACAGGGTGTGGTGCACAGGGATCTTAAACCTGAGGTGAGCAGTTAAATTCCCCATTTCAAATTTCCTGATTTAAGTTGAACAGGAATATAATTAATCTGCATTACTTTAACCGAAGTCAATGATTATATTTTTGGCTTAAACTTAAATGAGTGTAACGAATCTAGCTAAGTATTTTTTTTCTTTTACTTGCGGAAATTTGATAACTGAAATTACTTCTGATTGTTTGATCAGAACTTTCTGTATACTTCTAAGGATGATAACTCTCATCTGAAGGTCATAGACTTTGGCCTGTCAGATTTTGTCAGACCAGGTTTGTCTCCCTAACCAATATCCACTTGAAGCCCTGATTCCTGAGTTTCATCCTACTTGCATTTGGGAATTTGGATGAGTTGGTGATGACTATGGTGGTTTTCAGATGAAAGGCTTAATGATATTGTTGGAAGTGCCTACTATGTGGCTCCTGAAGTCCTACATAGATCTTATACCACAGAAGCTGATGCATGGAGTGTAGGGGTTATTGCATACATTCTATTGTGTGGTAGTCGTCCATTTTGGGCACGAACTGAGTCTGGAATTTTCCGGGCAGTCTTGAAAGCTGATCCAAGCTTTGATGAAGCACCTTGGCCATTGCTCACTCCAGAGGCCAAAGACTTTGTCAAACGTTTATTAATCAAAGATCCAAGGAAACGAATGACAGCTGCTCAGGCTTTAAGTGAGTGCATCTTTCGCCTACATTTTACATGGTATTCACACATCCTTGCAAATAACAGTTGCATTGCTTTATTTACAGGCCATCCTTGGCTGCGGGATTACCATGGTGTGAAAGTTCCGCTTGATATTCTAATATTCAGGATCACGAAGGCATATATGCGCTCATCATCCTTGCGTAAGGCTGCTTTAAGGGTATGTATACATCCAGGATGACCTAAAAATTAAATTAAAAATTGTTACCGGAATGAGTTCTCTTGCATTTTGTGATACTTGGGGTTGGGGAAGAATTTCTTTTCCATTTTCTATTGATATAAGATCTGCATTTTTTCGATATGCTGTTTATTCTTTCCCAACAATAAAATTGGAATTTAAGTGCTGTTGTAGTTATAAAATTCCCTGTGAGGTCATGAATAGTCTTGACCTCAATTTCGTTGATGAACACAACCATCGATGATTTTGCTTGATGTATTATGTGAACTTCTAAGGTTCCTATACTTGTGTCTATGCTACAGGCATTATCAAAGACACTAACAATGGATGAACTCTTTTATCTGAAGGAGCAATTTGCTCTGTTAGAGCCAAATAAAAGTGGAAGCATAAGCTTGGAAAACTATAAGATGGTTATTGTCTACTTGCACTGGTTTTTTGTTTCTCTCCCTCTTAGTATTATTAGGTGATATAAAGCCTTATGTCATCTCTCTTGTTTTATCTAGGCATTGATGAAAAACGCAACAGATGCAATGAAAGATTCTCGTGTCCCTGATTATCTTGCTTCGGTATGAACTAAGTTGCCAGTTGTCCATGTAGCTTTAATGACTTGCTATGCCTATACGATTGTTGTGTTTATATATGAACTCACATCTTACTTGCTATTTCATGACAGCTGACTCCACTGGAATACAGAAGAATGGATTTTGAAGAATTTTGTGCAGCTACACTAAATGTCCATCAACTGGAGGCACTTGAACACTGGGAACAGCGTGCTTGTTGTGCATATGAGCTGTTTGAAAAGGATGGAAATAGGGCTATTGTTATTGATGAGCTTGCTTCTGTAAGTCGAGATTTCTCTTATCTGTCGAAACAAACACGTATTATTTGTGATGTTTTCAAGTACGAAATGTTTGCTTGTGGCAAACTTCAAATGACATGAGTTGATATGCTGACTACTTAACTTGCTTTCTAATGTCATTTTGCAAATGCTTTATTTAAAGAACTTCAAACTTGACCAAGATCAAATAAAGCAGGCAGGTTGGCAGTGTAAATTGTTTTGAATGACAAACTAATTAGTAATATTGTTGGGTCTGTTAGTGCTTGATTGCAGATAATCGCAATCTTAGGAGTCTTTGGTGTGAGTTCTATCCTTCCCTTCCTTTGTATGTTTTCCTTGGTTATTAGTTTTTACCAAACCTTAATATATTTGCATTCGTCACTCGACATTAGGAGCATGATTAACAGCCAGCTTAATATATTTCAATAGATCCACTTTTGCACAATAGCAACGCAACATTATTCTCCTTGAAATGGCACTGTGTGAAACTTACTGGAGTTGCTTTTAATAGGAACTTGGTCTTGGCCCCAATATCCCAGTACATTCTGTTCTCAATGATTGGATAAGGCACGCAGATGGAAAGCTAAGCTTTCATGGTTTTGTCAAATTGTTGCATGGCATTTCAAGCCGAGGCATGGCTAAAATACAGTGAAGGATAGAAGAATCTTTGTTCGAGCACACCAATATTTCTATGCTTCTTGGCCAAACAACAAGCAAATGCAATAGCACATAAATACATGTTGAAGATATTGCCAACTAGCACTAGCTCAAAGTGCACAGCACTCTGTTCCCCAGATTAAAGCTCATGACAAATATCGAGGCTTCATGATTGATTTAATGTGGAGTATGATGTTCAGTCGCCTTGTAAAGATATATAGTTTGGTTATGCCTAAAGAGGCCAAAATTGTAGTTTCTTCCTGCCAAGGTGTTCAACATTTGACAATGGGCACTTACACCAGATTCCACTTATTTGATGGTTTAAAGTAAATGTTAATTTACGTTTTTGTGAATACAATAATAAGCTTTGTCCTATTTTGGTATCTTGTGCAGCAGAGAGAGAGCAACACGTGTGCTAATTTTAATTATCCTCATAAGGTTGTTTCCCTTCTGTTTCCAGTACTGTGTTGCCCGTGGGAGACTAATGCCTCCTCCTGAACTTGTATTTGATTGTAAAGACGTGCTTTTCCAAAGATGACAAGCAATGGTTGTTTCTTAAAGATGAGCTGGAAATGCCATAGGTAAGCCAACACCAATGTGACTCAGTTTAGGTAGATATTACTATTTGGTTTTGCAATTTTGAGGATTATATTTTAACTAAAGTAAAATTAATTGGAGGGGTAATTTATAAAAAATTATAATTTTTAATTGAATTGGAATATCTTAATACTTCCTGAGTAGCTTAAAAATATTGATTTTGTTTGTTAATTATTTAATTAAATTCCTAATTTCCTGTCAGAAAAGGGGATAGAGAACGAGTTGGGAAAACGTGCCTTGAACCCTAATACCGTAATCGGAAGCATAGAAGTCAATTTAAGCATCGAGAGGTTAGAGCTTAGAGGTCTCCTGTCTCTTGAATTTACTCAGCACTTAGACAATTCCTTTACTTCCTGAAATGCCCCTCCCAAGATCACAAATTTACCTTTCACAATCTCCCTCCATAGATGCTGCTCTGGTAGACAAAGCCTTAACTTTTCTCAAGCGCCATCCCTATCAACTGAATTCCCTATCTTCCCGGTTCACGCCTGCAGCTGCTTCCAATTTACTCCTCAAGACCCAACACGACCAAACCCTAACTCTAAATTTTCTCAAGTGGGCACAAGCCCACCAATTCTTCGATCATCACTGCAAGTGCATAACCCTTCACATATTGACCAAATTCAAGCTCTATAAAACTGCACAGACCCTAGCCCAAGACTTGGCCTTGAATACGGTGGACGAAACGGGCTGTTTTGTGTTTCAATGCCTCAAAGAGACGTATCACTTGTGCAATTCAAGCTCTGCAGTTTTTGATTTGGTGGTAAAAGCTTATTCCCATTTGCATTTTATTGATAAGGCTACAAAGATAGTTAATTTGGCTAAATTTAATGGATTTATGCCCGGTGTTTTGTCTTATAATGCCATTTTAGATTCGATGATTAGGTGCAGAAAACCGGTTACTTGTGTTCAAGAGTTGTATAGGGAAATGCTTGCTGGTGGGGTTTCTCTGAATGTTTTCAGTTACAATATTTTGATTAGAGGTTTTTGCGGGGCTGGGAATATGGAAATGGGTTTCAAACTTTTTAAGGAAATGGAGGGAAAGGAGTGTTTGCCTAATGTGGTTACTTATAACACACTGATTGATGCATGTTGCAAGTTGAGGAGAATCGATGAAGCCTTTGGTTTGTTTAGATCAATGCTGATTAAGGGTCTGGAACCAAATTTAATCACATTCAACGTAGTACTTAATGGACTTTGCAGAGAAGGGAGAATGAAAGAGACAAGTGGAATTCTTGGTGAGATGAGTAGGAAGGGTTATGTTCCTGACGAGGTTTCTTACAACACACTAATTAATGGTTATTGCAAAGAGGGTAATCTTCACCAAGCACTTTTTCTGCATGCGGAGATGGTGAGGAACGGATTATCACCTGGTGTTGTCACATATACTTCATTGATTGATTGCATGTGTAAGGCAGGGAATTTGAACCGAGCAATTGAGTTTTTAGATCAGATGCATGTTAGAGGACTTAGTCCAAATGAGAGAACATACACGACATTAATCAATGGGTTTTCACAGCAGGGATTATTAAATGACGCTTACCGGGTTCTAAATGAAATGATTGGGAGTGGATTCTCGCCTTCAGTAGTGACTTACAATGCCCTTATTAATGGACATTGTCTTCTAGGGAGAATAGAAGAGGCGACGGAAGTGTTACAAAATATGGATGGGAAAGGATTAACTCCTGATGTTGTAAGTTATAGTACTATTATAGGTGGATGTTGTCGGAACCATGATGTGGATAGGGCGTTTCAACTCAAGAGGGAGATGGATCATAAGGGCATCCTACCAGATGCCATCACTTATTCTTCAATCATTCGTGGTCTCTGTGAGCAGAGAAGACTAATTGATGCTTGTGATGTCTTCCGAGAGATGCTGTATACAGGATTACCGCCCGATGAGTTTACTTATACAACCTTGATAGATGCTTATTGCAAAGAAGGAGACTTGAACAGGGCTTTTGATTTACATAATGAAATGATACAGAAAGGCATTCTACCTGATACTGTTACATACAGTGTACTTATCAATGGACTTAATAAACAAGCTCGAACAAGGGAAGCAAAGAGGCTTCTGCTTAAGTTGTTCTATGATGATACTGTTCCCAACAATGTAACATATAATACACTGATTGAGAACTGCAGTAATATTGAATTTAAGAGTGTGGTTGCTCTTATGAAGGGATTCTGTATGAAAGGTCTGATGAATGAGGCAGATCAAGTTTTTAAGTCAATGATTGACAAAGACCACAAGCCAAATGAAACAGTTTATAATATATTTATACATGGCCACTGTCGGGCTGGAAATGTTGAGAAGTCGTATAATCTTTACAAGGAAATGATTCACTCTGGGTTTGTTCCCCATACAGTGACTTTTATTGCTTTGGTTAAAACACTTTTGACTCAGGGGATGAATGAGGAGTTGAATCAGGTCATTGAGAACATGCTGAGGAGTTGCAGCCTTTCAGATGCTGAGCTTGCCAAAGTATTTGCTGAAATCAACCACAAGGAAGGAAACATGGATGCTGTTTTCAATATACTTACTGAGATGGCCAAAGATGGTCTCGTTCCAAGCATTTTGACCTTTCATACAAATGGTGGATAAACTATATGATGGATTATTTTGGGCAAACTGCTGCTAATCAGTCTAGAATTTTCCATTAGAGGACAGTGAATTAAGCTAAACTCCACGGTTTCTTGATTTTGCTTTTTGGCTGGCATGCAATGTCATGATGGCTACCTCCCAAAGTATTGCTTCCTTACATTTGCTCATTCAAGGTGAGTATTCTTAATCAACGCTAAAGCTTGTAAGCTGTACCACATATTCATAAAAAATTAAACTACATTATGACCTTGACAATCATTCTTAGTGACCTAGTGTGCCAATGAGATTGAATTTATTCACTTAAGATGGTAATTTTGGAGTTTTAAGAGGAAGGTGTATACTCCAATTGTGGACTAGATATGCACGGAGGCCTCTGTATTTATTTAATTCATTAGGCATTTATTCTACGTCCTGTTAATACTAGGCTTTGGAGTCAGGAAATTGGCCTAGCAGACATGTCATTCACACTGACTTAGACCCCAGCTAAGGTGAAATATCCTTGGAAAAAATCCTCCCGATACTTCTTCTCCAGTAATAAAAAGCATGAAGACCTGAAGGAGCTCTATTTTGCCACAATTTCTAGTTTGCAGCATTCATGTTAAACTCGGGGTTGAACATAAAGCCTTTTTGGTCAACAGTATTAAGGTGTGAACTCAATTGGCTCAAAGAATATTGATAAAACAGCAAATTTTTTTTGCTCACGTTGGAGGTTGCAGGGATCATGTAGTAGATGACATTTCACTGCTGATAGTCTGGACTACTTTGGAATGTTTTGTTCCTTGATGATTAGTGTGGGAGGAGGAGCAAAGTGATGGGATTTTGATTGCTTTACTAAGTGTGATAGTAATACTTGTAAGAATATTGTCCCTAAATCCGCATGTAACTTTTGTTGATTGGACTGTTCAATACGATTAAGCCTCACATTTTAGTTGAAATTTTGTTCTTCTAATTGTCATGGGACATTGAAGCATTGACTGGTAATGCCTTGTCGAATATTCTTCTTCATGAGAGGAAAAACCTGAGTCTGGATATCATTCTTCAACTTTAAAGAGGTCATCAGAATAACAGGAATCCTACTACTGCTAAAATAATGTTTAAAATTGGAGTTGCAGATGCTGGTGTAGAACAGCAGAAGTCAAAAAAATTGTTTCAATATCTCAATACAGTAAATGTACCAAATTAAAATGTTTCAAAACAAAAATGTTGCTGCTTAACATATTCATTTATATGTCATAGTTGTCCAAGAAAGCACGCAAAAGTCTGTGTTTCCATTCCGTTCATCAGGGAAAGGGCAACGCAAAACTACAACTGACAATAGCTGGACTGCAAAATTATATATAGTTGAATAACCCACGAATAAGTCATCGGCATATTTACCGAGAGAGCAAAAGATGCGCTGACTGGTTAGCCAAATATGCCGCCAATTTTGACATTGATATCCATCATTTAACACAACACCCGTTGGCACTTGATCTTTTTACAGGATCTATCGGGAATTTATTTCCCCAAACTTAGCGTATAACGTTTTTCATTTGCTTCCCCTTTTTTTTACAAAAAACCCACGAACAAAGTTACTTCTGACTTGAGGTACAAATCTTGCAGATGCAAATCATTAAGGATACTTCGAGTGAATACTGGGTACGACAAGCTGTTGAGTAATTATACATTTATAACAACAAATTTCAATGAATTTGAATAAAAATAAGCTAAAAATAACAACATAATTGGAGATTTAGATTATGATTTGGGCTAAAAAGGAAAAAATGATCTTAGAATTTACTTCTAATAACAAATTAAATAACATTTTAAAATGTTTAAATTAATCTTGTCATTTTAAGAATGTTCAAATTGAATTACACGATTAACAAAAAAGGTCACAAAGATATATAATTATGTTATCATTGCCTTAATAGAAATTTAAAATTTGAATATTATTGTGATTTTGTTATGCATATAAGTGTGTGAGAATCAGTTATTTAAAATTAAAAAACAAAAGTATTAAAACATTTTATAAAATTAAATAAAAATTGATTTAACTTTAATATAATTAATCTAATTAATTAACTTAACAAAGAGAAAATGACCTATTTGCCCTCATCGTCGTTTGGTACCATATAGGCCATCCCATGGTCAATGCC
The DNA here is from genome assembly GCA_025504915.1 of Erythroxylum reticulatum. Classification (NCBI taxonomy): domain Eukaryota; kingdom Viridiplantae; phylum Streptophyta; class Magnoliopsida; order Malpighiales; family Erythroxylaceae; genus Erythroxylum; species Erythroxylum reticulatum. Next base: position 43,179,962 of record JANSVA010000218.1, on the reverse strand, counting down.
CGCATCGGTAGTTTTGTGGTTGTGCCAGGGAGAGACATGTTTTGGGACAAAAGCCAAAGCTAAAAGTGAGATAAAAAACATGAGTTGTGTTAAACTGACACAATTAGAGAAGGATTAGTAAGGTTTTGTTGCGCTAACACAATTATAGAAGGATTTGTAGGAGTTCATTGGAACAACTTTTGCATCATTAACCATAAGCATTTCACTTTGTCTGTCTACACTATATAGTTACCTACTTTGGCAAGAAAAAGTGAGTTAATGTTTCACTTATCGCCATCTTTATTTCTAGTAAAAATTTGCATCCACAAAATTTGATTGTTTATCGTCATCTTTATTTCTAGTAAAAATTTGCATCCACAAAATTTGATTGTCGTCGCTTTCTCTTTGAATTGGTTCTACTTACTGGATCCTATATATTGTTAAAATTTGTAGCTTAAGTTTTGAATTCTTTGCAATTTTGTAGTATTGGGTGAGTTAAGGCGGTAACTGGTGCGAATATGCAATCTTTTTATCAAACAATCCCCTAATCATATAGAGCCACAAGCACAATGTGGCTAAGAGGCTTGTAGTTGTGAGTAGATAATATTGTAAATATACAGTGTACATATCTAAGTTATAACACAGCTATGTAACCTTAACACCAACCAACCGTTTTGTTAGTTTGTTAACAATTTGTTAAAGCAGTTAAACAGGCTATTGTGCACCCTATAAATTGATATCTAAGAACCTACGAACAAGTTATTGAAAGGAATTTTTAGAAAAACTAAATCAGTCTTATTTTCCAGAAAAACCTTGACTAATGTTTAAAGAAACACAAACCAAAGTTATAAAGACAGATATTGACGCCACACTCTAGGAAAAGAAGAGATTGAGAGTGATAAGTTAGATGAACACCACAAGAAATAACCTTGATAAGTTCCAAGTTCAATGAAGAACCAATAAAGTGAATAATAAAACAAATTCCAATATAAATTCTTGTACAAAGATGACGATTATGTAGGCTAAAGAAAACCCTAATCTATGTTCTAGCAATGATTTATTCCTAAAAATAAGGAAATCCCTACGATTTAAGGAAAACTTTTTAAAACTAATTCCTATATCCAAATATAAAAAGTGGACTTTTAGGAAGCCCAAATTATTCAGAGATCTCTTGAAATCATCAAAATAACATAGTCTTCTAATTAGGCCAAATAAAAAAACTAATTAGGCCTATATAATGTGTGAATTAAGGTGATAGGGTTGATTGATCCCTCAAAGCCCAAATTAACTTCTATTATTGTTTGTTTAGCCTAAACATCTTCAATCAGTCCATTAAGAGCTTCCTTCATCCTTTTAGCTTTAGCCAAAGTTATTGGACCTCCACCAATGTGTAATGGATCTTTGAAATATGTTGAACCAGATTGCACCATCCTTTTCATGTCCTTAGTTAGGTTTCCATCACAGGTTGTTACTTAGTTAGCAGATGGTTAGACAAGCAGACGAGTTAGTTTAGCAACAACTTTCCTTTTCTTCATTATAGCTTGTGTATAAATAGGGCCCTAAGCATCAATACAAGACACAACAATAATTCATTGCTTTATTTTCCAATTCTCCAGTAATTTCTTTTACGTGCTATCAAAGACAATTGTTAAGTTGATATTTGTTCATGGTATTAGAGCAACTGATCACTGGATGTTGATAAAAGGCCCACTATCTCGCTACTAATAACCTATTCTACTACAACTGGTCACTACTAATTATGATAGAAGATGATCATAGTCAAGCAAGAAGAAAGAGAGCTAGAACACAGTTATCACAAGAGCATAAAATCCAAATCATTGAAGATCCTCTAAGTTTCAACCATTAGATCACCCTGGTATGGTTCTTTTTTCTTCTACTCTTAATGGAACTAACTACATGTCATGGTCAAGATCTATGAGAATTGCCTTAGGATCTAAGGTGAAATTGGGGTTCATTAATGGAAAATGCCCTATGTCAACTAAAACATCGCCTGAATATCAAGAATGAGTTTGAGTTAATTACATGGTAACATCATGGATACTGAATTCCATCTCTATGGAGTTAGTTGATGCCTTGATCTATGTAAGAAATGCCAAAGAATTATGGATGAATTACAAGAGAGATTCGGGGAGAGCAATGGGCCTATGATATATCATATTTAGAGAGAGATAAACTCGATTTGTCAAGAAACATAAGCGTTGCCAAGTACTACACAAGATTAAAGAAATTATGGGATGAATTAAATTGCGTGTCGCTAATTCCAAAATGCACATATGGTTCATTAAAGACCATAGTTCATATAAATCAAATGAGTAGACTGATTTAGTTCTTGATAGGTCTGAATTATTCCTTTGATTATAAGAAAAACTAGATCCTTTCGATGGATCCTTTGCCTAGTGTGAATAGGGCTTGTCTGATAATTCTAAGGGCGAAAAAACCAAGGAAAGTGCATGCCATGGAAATTGTCTCTAAGAATAGTGCTTTGCTGGCTAGAGGTCATGGATTCAAGAAGGAAGGTGGAAAGGAATATAACAAAGAAAGCAATCAATGGAGTGATAAGAATAGAGAAACAAACAAAGACAAATTTTGTGATTCCTATAACACAAGAATAGAGAAACAAACAAAGACAAATTTTGTGATTACTATAACACAGAGGCACATGTGAGAGAAACTTGCTTCAAACTACATGGATATCCAGAGTGGTATAAAGGAAAAAAGGAACAAAAAGGAAAGAAACAACCAAGAATGATGGGTAATCTTACTGACAAACCATTTGCAGAAATTAATGAGCATGAACTAATCCAGAAGACATCTGGATGGACTATAAAACTTACAAATGTTATCCAACAAAAGGTTATGAAGTACATGAAGAGAATGAATATTGGTGAGGATAGCCACATATCAATGATTGCCCTTCTAGCAGACTTTGCAAGTTTTGTACTCAATTTTGCTTTCAATTTGCTTAAATTTGTAGGACCTAGTTTATGGATAATTGACACAGGAGCCTTAAACCATATGACGTCTGCCTTAGCCTTTTTGATTACCCCAAAAGACTATACACTAGTGTTCTTAACTGATGGATTGGTTCAACTGGTTCATTATATAAGTGATATAACCAGAAATTCCTCCCTTTCACTTACCACTACTCTTCATATTCCCAGCTTTAAATTTAACTTGCTTTCAGTTCATAAACTTACTAACGCAGCTACTATTAAGATCATATTATAGCCATCCTTTTTCATTTTTTAAGACCTATTAATTGAGAAGATTTTAACAGTAGGAAGAGTTGTAAGAAGTCTTTACATTCTGGATAAGTCAAGCTTTCTACAAGATACAATTGATCCTTTTACCCAAAGTGTAAACTTCATAAAAGCTAAGGTAGTAGTTTCCCATAAGCCCAAGCAAATAACTTACACCTTTACAAAACATATAAATAAAGAGTCTGAAGCAGATTTACACTTGGCATATCAGACTAGGTCATGCACCTCATGCTGTCATAAATTACATTACTAATATGTCAGCTCAATGCATTTGCCCCCATGTGATGTTTGTTCTCTATCCAAACAGTAAAGATTGCCATTTCCAAAAAGTCAAACCACCTTTTACCACATCTTTAACCTTATCCACATAGATATGTGGGGACCATATAAAACCCCATCCACTCTAGAGCATATTATGTCTTAGCTATTGTTGATGACTAGACTAAGGATACATGGACATTTTTACCCCACCATAAAACATAGATACCTAAAACCCTTGCAAACTTCCTCTCCCTTGTTGAAAATCAATTCCAAACCATTGTCAAAATTAGTAGGAGTGATAATGGAAGCGATTTTATTAACTCAAAATGCTCAAACCTCTTTCAAACCAAAGGAATCATACATGAAAAATCTTGTCCATACTCCCCTCAATAGAATGAAGTAGTTGAAAGAAAGCATAAGCACCTTTAGCAGGTTGCTTAATCCCTTATGTTCCAAAGCAAAATGTTTAAGAGATTTTGGGGGGATTCAATCCTGATAGCTACCTATATTATAAACAAACTTCTAAACCCTCTTTTGTCATAGCAAACTCTGTACAAGATAATGTACAAAAAACCACCAAGCTATATCAAGCTCAAGACCTTTGGCTGTCTCTATTATATTACAAATACACAACCCCACAATGATAAATTTGATGTTAGAGCCTTTAATTGTATATTTATTGGTTACGTAACTGGTCAAAAGGCTTTCAAGTTGTATGATTTTAACTCCCGTAAGACTTTTGTGTCCAAATATGTCCTTTTTTTTTTGAATCCATATACCCTTATGCATAAACTAACATTAATGCCACTCTACATAATCATATAACTCCCCTTCCTTTGGTCCCTTATGACGATTCTATTTAAACACTTCCCAATGACTTCTTTTACCCCCCAAAAATTACATTTATAGCCCAACTTTCACCAAATATATTACTTACAGTTGATCTAGAAATAACCATATATCTTAATGCAGAACCCACTTCATAACCTACCTTAAATCATCCTCACCCTCCTCCACCTAACTTACCTACCAGACAAATCACAAGAATCAAGTATTGATTTACCAAACTAAGAGACTATGCCTTGAATGAAACTACTCCTCTACTATTGGAGAAATATCAACTCAACCAACCAAATTAGGTACACCGTACACTCCTCCATCCTTCCCTTTTATTCAACCAACTTGTTTTATCACATCATAAATTTCTTGGCTAATATATCATTCATTCATAACCCTAAGAGTTGCAATCAAGCTAAATTGAATGAAAATTGGGTTAAGGCATTGCAACAGGAGCTAGATGTACAAGAGGAGAATAATACATGTTGGCTAACTATCTTGCCTCCAAACAAGAAAGCTATTGACTCTAAATGGTTATATAAGGTCAAATTTAAACTTGATGGAAGTGTTGAAAGGTATAAGGCAAGACTAGTTGTCAAATGATACAGGTAATTAAAGTAGTTGCCAAATGATACAACTAAATTAAAGGCCTTGAATATCCAAAAAGTTCTTCTCTTGATGCTAAATTAGTAACTGTGAGATTGTTCTTTGCTATTTCCTCTACCAAATCTTAACCAGTGCATCAAATTAACATAAGAAATTCATTTCTTCATGGCTTTCTTGGTGAAGAAGTATTTATGGTACCCTTTAAAGGTTACATAAAGGCTAAACATAATGAAGTTTGTAAGTTGATTCGGTTCTTTTATGGACTTAAGCAAGCCTCTAGATAATGGAATCTTGAATTCTCTACTAAACTACAAAAATTTGGGTTCATTCAATCTAAACATGATCATTTCTTATTTTTCATGCATTCCAACTCCTCCTTCTTAACACTTATTGTTTATGTAGATGATGTGCCAATCATAAGCCCTAATGAGAAAGCTATCGAAATTGTCAAAAATTTTCTACATACTGAGTTCACTGTCAAAGATTTAGGATCTGCCAAGTACTTCCTTAGGCTTGAAATCGCTAGATGCTCCACATGCATATGCCTTAATTATTGGAAATATATCCTTGACATTCTGCAGGATATATGTCTACAAAGAGCCAAACCAATTGCTACCCCCTTCCTGCCAATACCAAACTTTAACCAACTGAGGGTTCACTATTTCCAGATGCAACTTTGTATAGAAGATTGGTTGGTCGACTACCCTACCTGAACCTTTCCATGCCTGATATCTCCTTTAGTTCAGTACTTAAAGTCAATTTGTGCATTCTCCTTAGACCACTCATAGGGAAGAGGCACTATATGTCTTACGATATCTTAAAGGTTGTCCAGCTAAAGTTCTATTCTTCCTTTTCAATTCCAACTTGAACCTCAAGCCTACTATGATGCTAACTGGACTATTTGTCCTTCCACCCATAAATTTATCACAGGTTACTGCATCTTCCTTAGATCCTCCCTCATCTTTTGAGAAACCAAAAAGAAAAGATTGTGTCTAGGTCCTCTATAGAAGCAGAATACAGGAGCATGGTTACAACCATACGTGAATTGTAGTGAATTACTTATCTGCTTTAGGATTTTAATTTTCCACCTCAGCTGCTAATCCCTTTGCTTTATGAAGAGCAAGCAGCCCTACATATAGCTCTCAATCCTGTGTTCTACGAAACACCAAAGAACCTTGAATGGAACTTCGGTAAAGGAAGAACGCAGTTAGTTTGAGATGAGCTTAAGCAATGGTTCATTCAAACTGCGCATGCTCCATCTAAACTCTAGCTGGCAGATTCATTTACCAAACCCCTTACAACTTTTGCATTCAACAAACTACTTTCCAAGTTGGGTCGGTTGACCTCCACCAAACTCCAACTTCAGCGAGGAGGGATGTAAATATACAGTGTATGTACCTAAGTTATAACAGAACTATGTAATCTTAGCCCCAACCAGCCATTATGTTATTTTGTTAATAATTTGTTAAAGTAGTTAAATAGGTTGTTAATTAGTTAGCAAATGGTTAGACAAGTGGACGAGTTAGTTTAGCAACAAATTTCCTTTTCTTTATTATAATTTGTATATAAATAGAGACATAAGCATCAATACAAGATACAACAAGAATTCATTGCTTTATTTTCCAATTAACTAGTAGCTTCTTTTATGTACCATCAAAGGCAATTGTTAAGTTGATATTTGTTCAAATATTCATAGAGAGAAGTAGAAGAAAGAAGACGCATAAGCCCTTCAACATATTGAAGCTGTACGTATTCTTTTCTTTTTTGTCTTTAATTAGAATTCATAATTCATAATTATAATTAGATAAATTAAAACTCCTTTTAATTTATCTTTAATTCTCTAATTAAATAATTTTTAATCATAGATCAAGATTAACGTTTAGCAACATGTTATGACCACCTAAATATCAGGAATGACAAAGTGGCTTGAATTAACATGTCCATGCATAGTTATGGTATATAATTTAATCAGTTCGTCATCTAATGTTCCAATTGGA
>JANSVA010000218.1:43153988-43167888 GCA_025504915.1 Erythroxylum reticulatum | reverse complement strand
TATTTATTTTTGTATTAGAATTTATTATTTGTGCACCTAATTATTTATGATAATATTGTTATTATTATGTAGAGTAGTGAAGGAGCATCAACTTTATAGGTGAAACCATTTGTCCATTTTGATTTACTAGTTGAAATTTATGCAAAAGATAGAGTAATAGGAAATGGAGCTCAAAGTCTAGGCAAAGAAATATAGGTGGAAATGACAATAGTATTGAAACATGTAATAATATGAATAAAGTGCAATCAAATATTAGAAATGATAAAGAATGTTTGACTCAAAACAATTCAACATCACCATTTGGAAAAAGATAGTCAAGAAGAGCATGAATCCATTTGATACAAAATTTTTGGAGCTATCAAGCAATATTAAAAGCTTTGTTGAATCTGAACATGAATTTGCTATCTTTAAAAGATATGAAAAAAAGCATTTACTCGTGCTGTGGATATTAGTGAGAAAAGAACTCAAATATTTGATGTGTTAAAAAGGTTTAAGGACATTAATTATTAGAGATGGTTAAAACAACAAGATTGATAATTGAAGATGATAAAAAGGTTAAGGTATAATATGCCTAACGATTGCAAAGTTTTGTTTGCTTGAGACATAGTTGAGTTATCTCAATGATCATATAATATTATATGATCTATTTAAGAATTTAAGATGACTCTACTTACTTACACAATACATTGTTTTGATTCTTTCTTATTAGAATATTATTATCAAAATTGTATATTAGTTTATGGATTAATGGCCTTTATATTTAATTTATTTAATATCTAATTTATTTTATTTCATTGAAGTTATATCATAAAATAAGTTCTTTAATTTCTTATAAGAAAATTATTCACAATTATTTTAAATTAATAATTATTAAATAATTGAAAAATGAATTAATCATTTATAAAATATAAAATATTTTGATTAATTGTTTACAAAATCAATCATATGATAACTAAATCTCGAGTAAATTTTTTAACTACCATTTCAAATAATTAATGTTAAACATTAGTATAATTATTTACATGTTTAATCTCACTCTTAGTGATTGTATATCAAACATGTATAGTCAGGAACTCCATTCCTATGCCTATTCCTTCTTTTAATTTTCAAACCAATTTTTTTTCCAATTCTTTTATTACTAATTACCAAACAAGTTAAAAGTTATATCAAAATATAAGCTAGACTCTAATGTTTTAGAGTGTACTAAAATAACCTTAAATATTTTAAATTCTTTTAATTTTAACTCTCAACTGACGAAACGCTTAACACGATTAGGATTTTGTCAACACTTACACATTAGCTTTTTTATGTTTTGTGTGAGACTCACAATGTTACTTATGTTACACATGGTATTATAAGTCTCACTCACTTAAGTTAATATTAATTAACAATAATTTTAGATTAACTTAATTAAACCTAATTAACCTTAAAATCCTTAAATTTTCACATGTATTTGGGTCTTTCCTCTCCCAATTTGACACACATCCACACTATGTTTTGTTCTCACATGTAACTAATTTTATGTCCCTCATATCTGCTCCTTCATGAACGTGGCAACATATGATTTCATGCATTCTTGTTCTAAAATAATGAGAACTTCTTCATGTATGTGCCAGCCGCCACTTAAGGCTCATTCATATGTACATGTATTATTTCTTGTCCAAAATAATTAAGTGGCTTAAGAAAAATCTGTTCAATTTCGATAGGAGTTTCATGTCCACTTATTAACATGTTTCCACCTAAATTTGGATCAATTTACTTTCAGTATCCTTAACTATGGCTGATTCTCTCACGCTTGGTTTACTTGGTTTATGTCCTTATGTTTCAGCCCGAAATTGCTTCCAATATACTCCATGATAATTTAAAACAAGATCAATCTTGATCTATCATAAATCTATCTGATCAAATTTATTTTTGGTTTATTTCCATACCAGTCAACTCTAATATTTTTCGACTATCATTTGACTTTACTACTTGCCTTAAGTATTGTCAAATCATTTAAGGTCGGGTCCCCAATTCACCTTTTAGAGAAAATAAAATTTACATTCACCTGGAAACATGATTCATATGAAATGAAATTTTATAAACATATGAAAGGAAAAGTTTGGGGTTTTACAATCACCTCTCCTTATAAAAAATTATGTCCTTGAAATTTAACCAAGCGGACAATGACATGCTCAAAATAATGGGGATATAACACACGCATTTGGTGCTCGGGCTCCCAAGTAGCTTCTTCTGCTACGTGATTCCTCCGCATTACTTTAACTAATGGAATAATCTTATTAAGCAGAACCTGGTCTCTAAGGTCAAGAATTTGCATTGGTTCTTCTTCAAAAGTCAAATATTCCTTTAAATTCATTGGTTACTCTGTGATTACATGAGATGGATCAGCCAGATTTTTGCAAAGCATGGACACGTGGAAGACATTGTGAATCCTCGCAAGTTTGTCTTGTAACTTTAATCGATATGTCATTGATCCAATCCTTTCCGTAACTTCATATGGTCCTATGAAATGCAAACTTAATTTACTGCATTTCCTAAATCTTAATATGCTTTTCCAAGAGGAAATCTTAAGAAATACCTTATCTCCAATTTCAAATGCAGGATCTCTATGAAGATTATCTGTATAGCTTTTGTGTCTATCCTAAGCTATCTTTAATATGTTTGAAATAATTTGAACTTTATCTGTTGTCACCTGCACAAGTTTGGGACCTATCAGTTTCCTTTAGCCTACCTCATCCCAACATAATGGAGTTCTTCATTTTCTTCTATAAAGCGCGTCATAAGGGGTTATGTCAATGCTGACCTAATAACTATTGTTGTAGGCAAACTCTATCAGTAGTAGGTGTATATCCCAAATCTCCTTGAACTTCATGACATAGGACCTAAGCATATCCTCAAGTGTCTGAATAGTTCACTCTAACTGACCATCCGTTTAAGGGTGAAAGGTAGTGTTAAAATTCAAGCGTGTACTTAAGGCTTTTGTAAGATGGGCCACAATTTTGATATAAACCTAAGGTTTCAGTCTGAGATAATAGAAATCGACATACCATGGAGTCTCACTATATCATCCATATACAGTTGGGCTAGCTTGTTTAAAGGAAAATAATTCTTAATTAGAAGGAAATGTGCGGACTTTGTTAACCTGTCCACCATCGCCCAAATAGCATTGTGCACCTTTTGACTCCATAAAAGTCCTACTACGAAGTCCATAGTAATCTTCTCCCATTTCCATTCTGGGATAGGCAGGGGCTGCATTAATCCCACAGACTTCTGATGTTCTGCTTTTACCTACTGACAGGTTAGAGACTTAGAAACGAACTCTACTATTTTTCTCTTCATCCCTCTCCACTAATAGTGTTCTTTGAGAGTGTGGTACATTTTCGTGCTACCCGGATGCATAGTGTAAGCTAGGGAGTGAGATTCCTCTAAGATCTCTTTCTTTAATTCTTCTATATCCAGTACACATAATTGTTGCCTCCTCATCATTGTACCATCTTACTTGATGGAAAGATCCATTCTCTGCCCAGACTCAACTTCTGTCTTTGATTTCATCAATTATGGATCTTGTTTTTCTCCCTCTCTAATCTGATCAACCAAGATGGGACGAACATGAAAGGTAGCAATTAATGCCACCGATTCTGTCGTATCTAATCTCAGACCTCATTTCCACTAGAAGTGGAAGATATATTGTCTTCAGTTGTGCTATCGAACTGGTAAGTCTCCTACTTAAGGCATCAATCACTACATTGGCTTTTCTGAGGTGGTACTCTATCGTACAATCAAAATCTTTTATTAACTCCAACCACCGCTTCTGCCTCATGTTCATTTCCTTCTGAGTAAACAAATATTACAGACTCTTGTAATCCGTGAAAATCCTACAAGGAACACCGTACAAGTTATGCCTTCATATTCTTAATGCAAAAACTATTACTACTAATTATAGATCATGAGTGGGGTAGTTCTGTTCATGCTTCTTCAATTGCCTAGAAGCATAGGCTATAACCTCATCATTTTGCACGAGTACACTAACCCCTGTCTCGAGGCATCACTATACACTACAAATCCATCAGTCCCTATTGGTGATGTAAGTACAGGAGCTGTCGTCAGCCTTTCTTTCAATTCATCAAAATTTCATTGACAAGATTCTAAACATTCAAATTTCTCCTCTTTTCACGTCAACTTGGTCAGTGGGCTTGTTATTATGGAAAATCCTTCAACGAATTTCCTATAATAGCTTGCCAATCTAAAAAAAGCTACTGACTTCCATCACAATAGTAGGAGGTCTTCAATTAGTAACAACTTCAATCTTATGGGGATCTACACTAAGTCCCTCAGCTGAGATGAATTGACCCAAGAATGTAACCTTATCAAGCCAAAACTAGAACTTGCTGAATTTAGCATATAACTGGTGCTCTCATATTGTAGTACAATATGAAGGTGTTTTGTATGGTCCTCCTAACTTCTTGAGTACACTAGTATGTCATCAATAAACACAATCAAAAACTTATCTAGGTACTCTTGAAACACCCTATTTATCAAATCCATAAAAGCAGTTGGTGCATTCGTTAATCCAAAAGGCATAACTAAGAACTCATAATGCCTTTACCTTATCCTAAAGGTAGTTTTTGGAATGTCTTTGTTTTGGACTTTTAACTGATGATAACCTAATCTTAAATCAATCTTTGAATACACCTTGGATCCTTATAGATGACCAAAAAAATTATCAATCCTTAGGAGTGGACATTGGTTGCAAACCGTCACTTTGTTCAGTTGTTTGTAGTCGATACACAACCTTAAACTCTCACATCCTTCTTTTTCATGAATAAGATTGGAGCCCCCATGGAGAAGTGCTGGGTCTCACAAAACCCTTATCTAATAACTCCTTCATTTTCACTTTCAATTCCTTTAACTTTGTTGGAGCCATTCTGTACAAAGTAATTGAAATCAGTTAGTATATCTATGTCAAATTCTGTTACCTTATCTAGGGGTAATCTTGGAAGATCCTCCGAAAACATGTAAGGGAACTCTTTTACCGTTGAAATATCTCTTAGTTGAACCTCATTATTATTTTGTTCAATCATATAAGCTAGATATCCTTAGTATCTTTTACGAAGCATTCTATTGGCTACCATAGTAGTCACGATACTAGTGGAAAGAACTTTCTTTAATCTACGAAATATCACCTCTAGTTTCCTTAATCAACTTGATCTAACCTCCTTTTTAAAACAATCCACCACCACTCGTTGTGTGGATAACCAATCCATTCCAAGAATAACATCAAAATCCCAGATATCCAATATGATAGGGTTTACTAGGAATTTCTTAACCCCAATCAGTATTTTACTATCTAGGAACACTCTTTTAGCGAAGAGTAAGTTCTCAACTGGAATGGAAACTACTACTCCAACATCTAATAATTGAGGCTTAACACTCCATTTTGTAAAAAAATCCATAGACATAAAAGAATGTGTAACATTAGGAGCTACTAAAACATATGTATCATGATCAAAAATAATAATCATACCGGTGACTACCTCTGGTGTGGCATCAGCCTCCTACTAAGTGACTGTAAAAATTCGGGCTTATGTACGAGGGTTACCTACTGTCCTATAGGGTCCCTACTCCCGGAACCTCTACCAGATCTAGTAAAACTCAACCCTTTGGTCTGAGAAAGATCTAGCCAACGACCTCTCTTCGGTGACTAACTGCGGAGAATCTCTAATGAAGTGAACCTTCTGACCACAACGGAAGTAACCTATCATATTCATCTGACACTCACCCAAATGTGTTTTTCCATAGGTAGCACAGTCTAACACTAGGGTCCTAGTGTCACAAAAGTCTCTAGGCCTAGTGGGTGACCCAAAGGATCCTTGGCTGGACGATCCGCCTCTACTAAACCTAACGCCACTAGTCCATTTTGACTTATTTTCTTAGCCGAACCTTAGTTAAATTAGTTGGTGCGTTGCGCTTCTGTTCTAATCTTGAACTCTGAGTGATTGCTGTTGCATTTCTCTCCACTTTTATTGTAGCTTCAACTAATTCCCTGTAGTGTGTTTGTGAAGTCAACGATAGGTGAATCCGTACTTTAGGACTCAAGCTTGTAGCAAACCTTTTGCACTTCTACTCTTCACCATCAACAATAAATGGAACACTTCTAATAAGTTCTGAAAATCTCTTTTCATAATCTGTCACTAATTTCAAACCTTGCTCTCGATGGAAGAACGCCTCTACCCTTACATCCCCACAATAGAATCTGTCTTTGAACTCTTTATGAAATTTTGCCCAAAGATACCCTATCCGGATGTTGTCTCTCAATGGCTTCCCACCAATCTTTAGCCTTGTCCTTGAGGAGGAAGGTGGAGAACACAACTCTCTACTCATTTGTGCATCCGTCAACTCTGTATATCTTCGTGACCCGATCTAACCATATGAGTGCACTCTCAGAATTTCCACTCCAGTCAAAAGTCTTGCGCCCAATTTGCAAACGCGCTCAGTTGAGCATCCAAAAGCTTCTACACTTTCACTTGGCTACCACATCACCGTGGCAAGAATTTGAGCCATCTGTTTCGCATTAAAACTCACCTCGACTAATTCCGCTAGCCCTAATGATTGGGATTGTGGTTGGTTCATGGAGGCACTTGCTGACTCTAGAATGTGGTCATCCTCTCGTGCCAGAGGTGACTCAGGTACAGGAACTATTGGAATGACTCTCTTAGGATGTCCATGGCCTTGTTTGTGCATTGTGCTGTGTATTCGACAAAAATGCAAATGTGTAAAGCTTTCAGTTTATGAAATCATATGCATGTAAATTACAACATTTTATTAGTCACCTCACTTTTAAAATAACTTAAAAACCTTATACTAAAAAGGAGGCAACCCATTTTTAATAGTTAGGCTTTGATACCAATAATGAGACACGTCCATACCACGTATTGGTCTCATATGTAACGAATTTTATGTCCCTTACATCTACTCGTTCATGAATGTGGCAATATGAGGTTTTCATGCATTCTTGTTCCAAAATAATGAGAACTTCTTCATGTACATGACTGTTGCCACTTAAGGCTCATTCACATATACATGTATTATTTCTTGTCCAAAATAATTAAGGGCTTAAGAAAAATCTATCCAATTGCGGTAGAAGTTTCATGTCCACTTATTAACATGTTGCACCTAAACATATCAACATATAAGTTAGATCGATTTAATTTAAGTATCCTTAACTATGGCTGATTCTCTTACGCTTGGTTTACTTGGTTTATGTCTATATGTTCTAGCCTAAAATTGCTTCCAATTTACTCCACGATAATTTGAAATAAGGTCAGTCTTGATCTATCATAAATCTATCTAATCAAATTTATTTTTGGTCCATTTCTATACCAATCAACTATAATATTTTTTGACTATCCTTTAACTTTAATACTTATCTCAAGTATTGTCAAATCATTCGGGGTCGAGTCCCCAATTCACCTTTTAGTGAAAATAAAATTTACATTCACCTGGAAACATGATTCACACGAAGTGAAATTTTATAAACACGTGAAAGGAAAAGTTTGAGGTTTTACACAATCTATCAAAATTCTTAATATGAATTTCTCACAATACAATGTAGTCCTTTGCAATGCTAAGCTTTCTTAAATCCCTAATCACACAAAGTCCTCCTTTGACGTTGATGTCATCCCTTTTAGATTTTGCATTTTCAGGTTAATGAAACATTTCAATTTATATCTCTAGCGTTTCTAAAAATAAATTCTTAAATACTCATAATTTTCTTGCCACCAATATCTAATACGAGGCTTTCACTCCCATTCTTTCCCTATATCAAGTAAAAGATAAACATAAATTATAAATTTTTATTAAGATCCATTTCGTTTGTTCTTTCACTTTCCTATAGTTCCATGTGACAAATTTAAGAAACTACCTTCCAATTTTCATGATTAGATCATCAATCAAAGTAGATGATGATTGCAAACTTCAGTTTAATTCACTCATTTTTTTAAATGTAAGATACGAACCCTTTCATATTGTTATGTCATTTTAATGGATAAGAACATATAATAAATTAATAAAATGAAAGATAGTAATTATAAATTTCACAACTTTTATAAAATCATATATAAGATATGATTTATCAAAAAGATGAATGATTGGATTAAAAAAATGAAATCGCTAGAAAATGTGTAGAAGGAGATCTACAAGTTTAGGAATTTTGCAAGACTTTTATCTTAAGAATTAAAGCAAAAATTTGTAAATAATCTTGGTTGATCAGTGATACAAATAAATTTCATTCCTAAAACATTATCTTCAAATTAATATTTTCTTACATTAGTATTAAGGCCACATTGACTTGCATTCTGATTAAAGAAGTTTTATCCTTTACATATTTGAAATTAAAATTCCTATCATGAATGAGATTATCTGAAGAAAATAGTAATTATTTTTTAATCTTAATTATGAGATGCTTTTGCTTGTTATGGCCTTCATTTGTGTTAGTTTATTTATAAGTATACCTTTTTCAAAAGACAACACCATCTATATTTGGACCAATTGTCAAAAGACATGGTCTTAGATGAGAATTAATTTTTGACCATATTTGTGTTTAGTATGGCTTCCTTAGGTTGTCCCTTGTTTTTCTTAATAAGTCTTAGCAGAGAACCATCTTCTTGGCCATCCTCTTTTGCAATTTAATAACAAGGCTTTCAAAATTTTTCATTTGAATAAGTTGCCATGCTTTAAATAAACACCTACTTTCTATCGGCAAAATCGATAATTGCGAAAAAGAAAATATCCATTTATATTTAATTATTTTTGGAAATGAGAGAATACTATTATATATATGGCAATGCTATTACAAAGTTTGGAAATTACAAGGAGAATTTACTGTCCACTAGCTTATGGACAGGATTTACAATTCTATCACAAAGATTTGAAAAATAACTTATCAGGTTACGATAACACTTTCTCTACCCCTTCATATATACCATTGCACCTTCATATTATCAGTGAGAACGTGGCCAGCATTGTTATCTAGGATTGCAGCTTTAATGCAATTTACGATTGTATCAATTAGCTGATATTTAGTTACCTCCATGTGCTTATAGATTCAACTATTTCTCTCCTTCTATGTCATGTATATGGTAGTAACAAAAGTTAATTTATGTAACAAAGTAGACACTTTACCCATATAGGTGTAGTTAATGAGCCGGTTCAAGGTAAGCTCCCATGCATAAGTCAGGTTAGATATCTCTAGCATATGTTGAAGTCTGTTCCATATGGGTTTGGAATAAGTATATTTAAAAAACAAGTGATTCCGATCCTCGTCAACATTATGGCATAAAATACACATTGTTTCATTCGGCCTAAACCACCTACACTTAGTGATCAAAGTTTCCGTTATTCAATAATCAGAATTAAACAAGGATATATAGCTTAGAGGTATAGATAAAATTCATTTATTCACCTCAAGCTTTCACGGGGCTCATTCCAAAATTACTCGATAAAGTATTTTAAAAAAAAGAACTTTGGTTTTAGCTCATCGGGATAGAAATAGGCAAAAAAGACATTTTCTCCTCCTCGAATAAATGCAGGAATTTGAATGAATAAGGTATTTGACAATGTTAGTTACAGTAAATTAATAAACGATTTGTACAAAAAGACAGTTATTTCTCCAATGAAATATGTACAAAGAAAACAAATTGGTGTAAATTTAAGTTTATAATTAAATTTAAATTAGTATGTTCAAAGGTTGAATATTAGAAGTGAGTTTCTAATTAAACAATAAACATAATTAAAAATAATTTTCTAATTAAATTGAAATTATTATTGTAATATTAAATTATAAACAAGTTTCTGATTAAATTAAATTAATTAATTCAAACATTAAGTTTAATGATTCAAAAGGAATTATTTTTTATTCTATTTCAAACATTTTGGCTTTATGGATATGCTTATATTATGAGACACATTTCAACATGTTATTAAAAAGTGATAAATCTTATTTTTCCTCAACTTTGCTTTTTAGGAAAATATTTGTAATGAAACTCTAGCACAATGAAATAGTATGAATTTCATGAAGGCACAATTGGATCAATATCATATAGTGCCTAGGACAGACCTAATATTACATGTTATATTAGTGAGTAACATGATACAAGGTCTCATCTTTATTGGTTATCAGGGCTTCTCCACTCCCATGAGCAAATATGAAGTACTTTACAAAATGCTCGTCCCGCAAGATAGAGATTTGTTAATTAGAGTGTAGAATACTCCATCTGATCATATTCACATATATAGTTTGGGTGGTGCAAACTTTTCTGAAAGAGCATCGAATAAGAGAAGTGTCTAGAGGTCTTAGTTTTAGTGGCCTATAAAAAGATATTATATAATTAATAAAGGATATAAATTTTAATGATTCATCTAAAAAACTAATTGACTCAATTTCTCATAGAGTTCTTCGAATTTCATATTCATAAGATCCATCGAATTTTATAATTTTATTCAAAAAGTGTTAGTAATTTTTTATTTGATGTTTAATGATACTTACGTAGCATTAGTAATATTATGTGTTTATTGAAATGCATTGTTCTTTCAGTTTGGATTGTAAATACACACACACACACACACACACACAAACATATATATTATACTTGAGATATTTGTAAATAAATACACCTAAATAGTATGATTAATTCTTGATTAACTATTATTTAGATGATGATTTGAAACTTAGTGACATTTTGATTTTATAGATAACTATGAAAAAAATTAAGTTTCGCATTAAATTCACTAAGATTGATAATAATAACATATTAAATATGTCATTGTGATCATATGTAAACAATAACGAACTAGTAAAAAATCCCGCTAAACACAAGGTCTAGGGAGGTTAAGTGTATGTAGCCTTATGGATATATATGTTTAATGAAAATGACTACTGTATCTAAAAATTTTATCGTAAAATTCACTAAAGATGAAAAATTTATTTACGACAATTTAGAATATGAAAGTATGGAAATCCAATATGTATTGGAAGAGCAAAAAGCTCTTGTCTGATTACATAAAATCATGATAGTCTTTGAGAAGAACACCATAACTTAACATAGGAAAACTATGAGGCATGTGGCTATGCAAAGGAAGAACTCATTAGCCTATAAAAAATATATGACGATATTATGTTAGAGATCAAGAGGTATGACTATGCCAAGTACACAGAGTCCATAGTGATGACATGTTATAGTGGTATTCTAGTAACTATATTATGATCACTCATTTTTATGTTTCACACACACACACACACACACACACACACACACACACACACACACACACAAACATATACATATTGTAATAAATAAATAATTGTAAATGAGAATATGAGATAGGAGAATTCAATACTGAGGCATATGAAGCTTATATCAAATATAATGTTGAGATAGTCATATCTTATCTTATATTAAGCTAGTGCAAGTTGATACACATTCTTTCCTCCATGTTAGGAGTATGAAAGTACACTTAAATCTTAATATGGATATCAAAATGATATATGATGCTATGAGGTACTGATCAACAAACTTCTTAAGGATTATGAGCTATATACTGAGGCATATATGGCTAAGTTATACTTATAAAGAGTTAAAAACTAAGAAGAGGAAACATTATGATGAGCCTAAATAGACTAAGGCCAAATAAATTAAGAAAGGAGAAGAACCACAATTTTTTTTAGTTATTTTAAGTTTTAGTTAGCCTTAGATTTGATATTAATTTTCAAAATGGTGGAAGGGACAACTTTATTGGAATTTGATATATGCTTAATTGATTACACATTTAATCCATAACAGTTAGTGATTATTGCTACAAAATTCTTAAGAATTCACTTTAGTTTATATTTAGTTTTGGTTACAATTCGGAAGCAAAAGAGATAAAATGAGTCAAAAGCACAATATTTGTATCGTCTTCTTGAGATTCACACTCACTTATCTTCATGGAAAAAGAAGAAGAAAGATTAGAGAAAAAGGAGACAAGAAAATGCATGAAGATGAAGAGCATACATTGTAGAAAATCAAGTGAAGGCATAACATCATAGCTCACGGTAGCGTGAGCATGTTAGTCATGAACATGACTTATTTATCATGGGCGTGACACCACCATGCACACCCATGACAAATTAGCTCAAGAACGTGAGCTTCAATGAAGCAATTCATGATCGTGACACCACCATGCACACCCATGACAAGTTAGCTCATGGTGGTGAGCTTCAGTGAAGCAATTCATGACCATAACACCACCATGCACGCCATGAGTCTTTAGACAGTTATCCCTGAAAACCTAGTTTTTAGTATAAATACAATGTTGTGACGACATGAAATTTTATGAATCATTTTAGCGGGTTTCAGGAGACAAAGAGAATGAAGAGGGGAAAAGCTCTCATCCTGCTTTCCCGACTCGGTTCGGAGCTGATATCATTACCGATGAACCCAATTAAGCATATCCTTCATTGTCTTTGTTGTTCTTTCTCTATTAAGAATTGATTATGATATCCTATGTTTATTGTTTGAGTATTATGTTAAGATGATCTTAATGAGTTCAATGGATTGTTTTATTATGAACCCATTGCTAGAATCTTCAATATAATCCGTAATTGTTATGTTGAGATTTGTTTGTAGTATCTAAGGGTTTCATATCATTAGGGATGTAATTTGTAATTTTTGTGTTTCTTTTTGGTGTCAAATTATTAGGGATAACACAACCTAAGTTAAATGACCCGAGCTTATGTGGTTGTTCCCTTGATTAATTTATTTTCCTAAAAAGTAATGCAGTTTTTAAAATTAAATCCACACAGCTTATCCTAGGTTGTTTGATGGTTAGGTTTAATTAACGAGTGTCTCTTAATTAAACATGACCTAAGGGAAAATCAAGATTAATAGAGCTGATTGTTAACCTACAATTAATAGTTGCTAGGACAGGTATGAGAACAATAACTTAATAAAGTATGTTTAATTGTATGTAGGTTGAGATTGAATCAATGAGTGGGTCCTTAACAAATTCATCACTTCTAAATGTTTTTTAATTTGTTTTTATTTGTTTAGTTTCATTTTATTTTGTTATTTGAAAACTAAACCACCCCCAACCTAAGTACCAACTCTCTTTATTTCAAAAGTTTTACACACACTCTTTGTGGGATCGACCTGGACTTACCACTAGCAATAGTTTTAGGTGTAGTTATTTTATGAAGTGTTATGACGTGCTACGTCAATTTTGGCATCGATGTAGGAGAGTGCAGCGTTTTAGTTTTAGTGTTTTGTATATATTTTTTTATAATTAGTTTCGTTACAATTATTTCATGATCCTTTCACTTTTTATTTGTTAAAAAAATTTATGGATAGAAGTAATTTTTTTCTCTATAACTCATATTTTCAACGTAGCACCCCATTATGATAAGACACGTACCCGACATCCTGAGTGATGTCCAAGTGCAAATCCCGTAAGGGTGGCATGCTAGAACTATCAAACACTTAAAACTCGGTACAACTTTTTTTGAAAAACAGTATATGCATGTACGGAAATCAACAATCAAATTTTAGGCCCATTCTTTTCTTTCATAACATCAAAATTACATTTATTATTGTTACACTCAAGATCATTCTCATTCACAAAACTTTCCACTTTGGAAGTTAGTACATACCGAAACATATTAAAATACACATGATACAAAATTGTGAAATACTCAATTTGATAAAAAATAAGAAAATACAAATGTAGAATTCAACTGATCCCGACCTCTACCTCTTACTTCAATGCAGTGGCTATACTCCCGTTTGCTCAACGGGATAATTCTTTTGAGCCTAAAAAATATTGCAAACTTTGGGAGAGTTTTACGAACTCAGTGAGTGAGCCATCA
>JANSVA010000218.1:43138565-43153888 GCA_025504915.1 Erythroxylum reticulatum | reverse complement strand
GATTAAGGTAATGAGTTGTGTAATTGATAAATGTAGCTTAAATGAAAGGAGTTGGTTTGAATGGATTAGTGGAATGTGTTATTGAATACGAGTGTTTACTATATAAAAATATAGGAGCATGAATTACTAAGATAAAGTCTTGAAAATGTGACTTGAAAGTCATACACATTAGGTGTTTATTAAAATGCCTAATTGAACTTGGTTTAGGATTGTTTGTTAAAATGCCTAAATGAACTTGGCTTAGGATTTAAGGCTTTGTAATGGTATGCACTGGAAAATGCTTTCATGTTTACTTAGAGTGAACTTGAATTGTTGCTTAGGTTGATGAGTAATAACCTAATGTGTTTGGATAAAGGTGGGCTTAATTATGTTTTGAAATGAGTAAGTATCGGATTAAATACATTTAATGCCTTAGCAAATACAAAAGAAAAACTAATGTGGATAGTAAGGACATAACCATGTGAGGAATTAAAGTGTTAAATCTTATAACTCAAAGGGAATGATGTTGTGTTTTATACACTTATGTGATGGTGTATAATTATAAAATTTATGTTAAGTAGTAATTTCATTATATGTCTTTTATATATAAAAGCTTGGGAGTTAGGAATCAAGGAGAGGAGCTCGTACTAAGAATTTTTGAAGGCAAAGTAGTGCACACCCTCTTTTGAGGTGAGTTAGGGAACCATATTTCTCATATAGGATTATATCACTCTAAGACATGTATGATGACTTGTATGTGAATTTTGTACCTAGGTAATGCATAGTAGAATTTAATTTGTAATTGATGCTAGTATATTTATATATTTAATAAACAATATTGTTTTGAATAACTTTTTGCTATTGGAGTACAACTGATGTTTTTATTTCGTATTTTGAGAAATGACATTGTTTTCAACAAACTGGCACTCGAAATGTAAAAGAATAATGTTTTATTTTTTGAAACTATGTTTTTAAACAACTTTGCACTTACAGTGCAAAAGATGACTTTTATGGAATGACATAATTTTTTCGAACTTACTTATGCATAAATGAGTCATATATGCTACATGTCTGTTTTGTCTTTTGGCTTAGAGTCACAGCAAGGTTTGATTTTATCAATTGGACCGATAAATAAAGGCATGATGCCTTACTTGATTTTTGATACTTAAATGTTGTATATGATTTTGTGAATAGTGAGGAAACGATTGGCTAATTGTGTGCTGGGCACAATTAATTAAGCAACCCCTATACCCTTGACGCTGGTATATTAAAGTCGAGTTTTCGTATCGACACCTTTCTACGGAACTTGCGGGTGATTCCACACCTAGGGTCTGGACACCGACGAGTTCATCACTTAGGGTCATGACGCTCTTATCAACTGTAGGCCGGACTCACTATAGATGAAAGTTAAGCCAACACCGAGTATCGATGGGTGTGAACATTATTTTGGCCAACTGGTGGTGTCATATATGATTGTTTTGGCTTATCCTGATATTGGTTTTTCTACCGAGATTTGATTGATACGTATGATGTTTTTACGCTTTTGTGTACTGGAATTGGGATCTATGTTTCATAGGATAAGAGAGTTAACAGGCTAAGCCTATGGTTCCTAACCAGTATACATTGAGACATAGGCTGGGCCTATGTGTTTTCTATGTGATATATATTAACTTTATAGGTTATCTACGCCATCTTGGTATGAGTCAAATTCTACTTGTGATATATGTCTTTCCTGCTCACTGAGTACTAGTGTACTTACCCCCCTCCGTTTTCTAACAATGCATATTAATTTAGTGAGCTTTAAGCTCTGTGAGGATCATGCGGCTTTTTGACACTTTCAGGGTATTTTCACACATGGGTAGTTTATGTTTTGTACTTTGGATTGTTTAGTGGATCATGAACTGTATTATATAGTTATGCTTTATGACTTTGTAAGTTAACTTTTGACTGTCTAGAGTTTTATAAATGATTTTATGTATGAATTTTTAATACTGCTGTTGAGATTACCTTGGGTGGACTTTAGAGTCCTAAATTTGTGGTTGAATGTGAGGATAGAAGTGTGTTTGAAATCATTTGCAGGTTTTGGGAATTTTAAAATACAGCCATTCTGTTGTCAAATTTTTCTAAAAAAAATATCCAATTAGCCTTGCATAGTTGGATTAAGGATACTGCGAGCGTCCTTAGCCCGAGTATGCGGCGGTTGTCAAAAGCTCGATGTGGTACCGGGTAGTGACAGAAGCAGCTAAGCAAGCCATTAAAACAACTTTGATCGGATCAAGGTGTTGAGTACTTATCTAGAGAGTTCCAACAATTTTTAATTGACAATGGAATTGTTTCCAACTTTTTAGCTCCTAGAACACCTTAATAGAATGGTGTAGCTAAGAGAAGGAATAGGACTCTATTAAAAATGGTAAGATTGATGATGTCTTATGCAAGACTTCCAAAATCATTCTGGGGATCTGTGATATAAACGACAAAATATCTTCTCCAGTTTGCTCCATCCAAATCGGTGCCTAAAATGCCTAGGGAGTTGTGGACTGGTCAAGTGAATTCATTGCAGCACTTAGGGACTTGGGGTTGCCCAGCTCATGTTCTAAGGCCTGAATCCACAAAAATGGAACCAAGGTTAGAAGTATGTTTGTTTGTAGGATATCCTATAGGAACTCGAGGGTACTATTTTTGTATTCCTTAGGATAAGAAGGTATTTACGTCGACAAATGCGACCTTATTAAAGGAAGAATTTGTGAGAAATCACAAAAGAAGATGTTAAGTAGTATTAAATGAGTTAGCTATTTCATCCAATCAAAAGTTGATATGGATATAACAGAATAAGATGTCGAAATGGATTCAATAGTTGAATCAAAAGGGCAACCTGAACATCAAGTAGTGCCTAGATGTAATGAGAGGGTTGTGAGACGGTCACATAGGTATCTAGGTCTAGAAGAAGGATTAATTTCCATCGCAGACCAATAAGAATTGGATCCCATTACATATACACATGTGATTAATGACGTTGATGTAGAAAAACAACTCAAGGTGATGGAATCAAAAATAGATTTCATGTACGCTAACGAAGTCTAGATCCTAGTAGATCTACCCCTAGGTATAAAATTCATAGGGTGTAAGTGGATCTACAAAAGGAAAAGAGGATCAGATGGAAAGGTAGAGACCTTTAAAGCTAGATTGGTAGCTAAGGCCTATACTCAAAAAAAGGGTATAAACTGAGATGAGACTTTTTCTCTGGTTGTCATGTTTAAGTCCATCATAATTTTTTTGTCCATAATAACCTATTTCAATTATGAAATATGGAAAATGGAAATCAAGACTGCATTTCTTAATAAGGATCTTGAGGAGATCATTTATATGGCCCAACTAGAAGGGATTCGTTGATCCATGTAATAAGCATAAGGTATACAAGCTGCAAAGGTCCATTTATATACTTAAGCAAGCATTTAGGTCTTAGAACATTAGGCTTGATAAGTCTATCAAAACCTATGGATTCACACAAAACCTAGATGAGCCTTATGTTTATAAAAGAATACAAGAAGGAAATGTTACTTTCCTAATCTTGTACATTGATGACATTCTGCTTATTAGGAATGATGTGGGAATGTTATCTACAATTAAAGGATGGTTGAATGACTAGTTTTCAATGAAGGATTTAGGAGAGGCTAACCATGTTCTAGGGATCAAACTTATAAGAGATCGTAAGAACAAACAGATAGTCTTGTCTCAATTAACCTACGTTGAGAATATGCTTAATAAGTTTGCCATGCAAGTTTCTAAGAGGGGTTTCACACCTACTAGACATGGAATCAAACTTTCAAAGGAACAAGCGCCTAAAACCCAAGAGGAGGATGAACGAATGCGTAACATTCCATATGCTTCAATAGTTAGAAGTTTAATGTATGTGATGCTTTGCACTAGTTCGGATATCTATTATACAGTAGGACTGGTAATCAAATTTTAGTCCAATCCAAGAATGGAGCATTAGAATGTAGTTAAGTGTATACTTAAGTATCTTTGTAGGATGAAGAATTTAATGCTTTTTTATTCTTGAAGTATTCTTATTCCAATAGGATATACAGATTCGGATTTACAATTAGATGTTGATTCAAGGAAGTCAACTTCTAGTTTTATATTTACTTTAGGAGGTGGAACCATAATCTAGAGGAGTGTCAAGCAATCTTGTTTTACTGGTTTGACTATGGAGGCTGAGTATATTGCTACTTATGAAGTAGAAAAGGAAGCAGTTTAGTTCTGCAAGTTCATGAATGATTTGAAGGTAGTTCCAGAGGTAGAAAAGGCCATTACACTTTGTTGTGATAATAATACGATAGTGGCTAATTCTAAAAAACCTCAGAATTACAAAGCTTCCAAACACATTGAGCGAAATTATCATCTTATAAGGGAGATAATACAACGTGGAGAGGTGAATATGGTAAAGATTCCCACAGAGCAAAACCTTGCTAATTTGTTCACAAAGACGTTGTCTCAAAAGAGGATTGAGGGTCACCTAGAAGGGATGGAAATGAGGGATATGTCAAACTTGCTTTAAGGCAAGTGAGAGACTGTTGGAGTTATGTAAATATAGTGCCCTGGAAAGCAAGTGTGTTTACATGTAACTTAATCTTCTTCTAGTTATAGTTTTGTAATGAAAATATTTATTATTAATGAAATAAAAGAGTTTGTTTTGTATGTATAAGCATAATATAACTAGTCATAAGGTACCAAGATTCTTTTGTAAATAATATACATACACATGGAGATGTATGGGAAACATGTATACTATTATAATCTAAATTAATAGTAATCAAGTTGGTCGCTTGATTATGATTTAGACTATAGTGTTGCGATTTATCTTCGTGTAATTAAACGAGTTTACTTTAAGGGAATGATGAGTTTTATATCATGATAGTAATCAACTATCGATAATGGCACTAATAAATGAATTTGGAATCATGTATGTTTTAAAGAATAAAGCATGCCATTACTTTAAAGCTTAAAACAGACATTTTAGCATTTGTTATTATGGACCATAATCTTGATGAGTGGTGAACTCATATGTGTTTCATTATAATTCTTGATATGATTACAATGGATTTTTACGAAGTATCAATCTAGTTCTACATTTTGGAATTATTAATTGAAACATATATTAGGGATCAATCACTCAAATAAAGAGTTTATACTGATATCATCACTTCTAGATGTTTTATAGAGATTGATGATCAAACTAGTGCCAGTAGTTTGATGGACTAGCTACCTATCAAGTCTTAACACTATGATGAGATCTTATGTGTTAATCACCATATAGAGTAAAATAGGAGATCTAGAATGAAAATCCAATATAAGGGCAAAAAAGTAAATTTACCCTTTATTGTGTGGATGGCTATAATAAGGTTCATAATAGGATTTGCAATTGGACATCTTATTTAAAATATGTGTTCTCATAATAATTAGTAATTCAAGAGTTAAACTAATTTTCTTTAGTGGAATGACATTTAGTTAATAAGTTATAATTAATTTTAATGAGATTAAATTAATTATGGTCTTATTGGAGCTTGAATTATCTAAGTGCAATAAGATTGCCCACTTGGCTTGAAGGAAGGTTATTAAGCTAAGTAAGAAATACAAATGGAAGTTTTAAAGTCCATGATTAAATGTTAAGTTTACACTAATTAATAGTTAATTAGAAGCCCAAATGAACATGTAGAAATGGGCTAGACTTTGGTTTAATTTAAATAATTAGATTAATTAAATTAAAAAAATTCTTAAGAAATGGAAGGTGTATTTGCGGTTTTGATAGGGCTAAATGTGCACCTAAACATTTAGCATTGAGCTACTAAATAAAGATGATATTTATCATGCTTTATCTCATTAAATGGAATAATGATCTTATCATTAATGGTTTAATGGTTATTATTTTAATGATGGCATGTAATGTAAACTTTTAGCATTCATTTGATTAAAGATAAAATATATGCATTTGATGGATTATCTTCCTTCTTTCATTACTAAAATCTGAAATTGAGATGTCATTTTAGGTTATTGGTCTTTTCATATAGCCTTGTTAAAACAAATGAGAAGAGTCTCATTTAATGACTTCTTTATGTTTGATTAAAGAATAAAGTGATGCATTAGATGCTCTCCACTTCCTTCTTTTCATGCATAACTGAAATTTACAAGGTGTAAGAGAGGTGTTCTTACATTTTGGGCTCTCTCTCTGTCCTATCTTGCATGAGTTAGCCGAAATTTGAATGAGAGGTATCTCATCATTGGCTTCTTTCTTCTAGGAAAAATCTTCTCTAAACATTTCATCTCCTTTCCCACCAAAGGATCTTGTTAACCAAGTTGGCCAAGAAGAACAAGTGTTAGGTCAAATTGGTTAAGGGCACAATAACAAGGAGAGGATAGATTGACAAAGGAAAGGATTCCTAAACATGACTATAGCAAGTAGAGGATACAAGAAGAAGGAGAGGAGTAAAACATAACATATCAATAAGTTTCTTTGCCATATGGTACCCTTAGGTGTAATGCCACGGAGCTAGTTCTGCATCGCTTACCCATGCCTGATTAACCTCCATATACAGATTGTTATGAAGATGGTTATGTATTGCTTACTCATAATGATGCTAGCACTACATCTAAGTCAATGGTTACAAAGCTAATTATGCATCTCTTACCCGTAACAGTGCTAACATACTGTATACTCCACATGTATAGAGGGTAACAAATAGGACATACTGACAAACACAACATCATATGCAAATTCCAATTTCATGTAAATTCAAAGCATATCCAAATTCCAATTTAATGCCAATTCAAAGCATATGTACATCTTATTAGTTTCCAAGTACATTCAAAACTCAATTCAATGCTAAATCAAAGCATATGTAAATCTCATGAAGATTAGCCTTTAAATTCAAGTAATAGAACCAATGGAATTATTCATAAACATACTTTTCATAGTAAGGTAAAAACCATCTTTACAAAATCAATTTAAAGGTACACTCACTATTTGTTGTTTATCACAAGCTGCCCTCACGTGTTCGATACTTTTCCTTTATTAGTCTTGAGTATACGGTGATCGAGAAAACTTTATAGTCTTATTCATCTATGAGGGAGACCCCTGAAAGGTCCCCAAAACCTGCCAAGTATATCCATAACTTACCGCCTTGTTTTAAAATTTTTATAAAAAAGGGCTTAACCAAAATCTTAGAGTTGAGTATGATTAAAAATTATGTTTTCTTTTCATTTAACCATTAAACAACTTCTATGTTTAATACATGTTGTCTTCTTTCCATTTAAATAACGTATATAGTATATACCTACTATTTTCCTTACTTTGAACCATTAAACTGTGTACAATATACATGCTGCCATTAAGCAACCATTAAGCCACATATGTAGCATCTACATGTTGCCTATTAACACCCATTGAATAACATTCATAAGATATGGATATACATGTTGTTTTCCTCTCCATTTACCATGATATTTTTCTCTTCATTTAACCATACCTCCACTTGTTTGTTCAAATTAGGTTTTGAAGTCTTCTAGAAATTTGTTCCCCTATGTCTCTATTTTCGATATCATAAAAAATCATGCCTTTTCACCTTCTAAATTATGAAATATGTACCAAATATCACAAGCTGATTCAACATAGGGATAGTATCAGGTTACCATAATCAATCTCAATTTTCAATATCATTAAGCTAGAATTAGGTTTAGTTATCTTTTAGATATCTGTAAGCTATGTCTTAGGTTTCATTTATAGTTAGAATAACCTAATTTGGAGTTCTGAAGACTAAGTTATGGCCAAAACACTAGGATTGTTCAAGGAAAGCGAGAATCTTAATACATAATTTCACTAAACATAGTTAGGAACACTTACCACTTTATTCAAATCATGCACAAACATTCACACAATTCATAAAGAAATTCATGTTTCCAACTTAAGCATTCATGTGAACAACTAAAGAAGATGGAAAAGAGTGGTTTAACATACCTAAAATCAGATGGTAACACGCTACCCATCTTTTCCCTGCATGTAGTTAGCACTGAAGGAGGTGTTGTCCATAGTTGGAGACTTAAAAAACATGCTGAGTTTATTTCCCAAAGGTAGAAAATTAGAAGACTTATACGTGAAGGTAGCAGTTTCAATTATTCTTCAATAATTCTGGTCCAAATGAGAGTTAAGTTTTGGTGTAATGAAGGGGGAGTAGGTCCCACCATCTTTGTTTTACATGCTACATATTGAAGAGGGTTGTCCACACTTTACAAGCTTAACTACCAATAGTTGTCCATTGTTTTGTCCCTCACCATTTTGTTTAATTAAACTATTAATACCTTGTAACATCCATAGCAATACTTGTCTCTTACATATAACAAGCTGTTTTCATTTTTGTCTAACCAAAATGACATATGTCCACACCATAAATTGGTCTCTCTTGTAATGAATTTTATATCCTTCACATCTACTCCTTTATAAACTTGACAACACAAGGTTTTCATGCATTCTTGTTCCAAAATAATGAGAATTTCTTCATGTATGTGACAACTACCACTTAAGGTTCATTCACATGTACATGTATTATTTCTTGTCTAAAATAATTAAGTGGCTTAAGAAAAATCTGTCTAATTTTGGTGGAAACTTCATGTCCACTTGACATCATGTTACACTTAAATATATCAACATATAAGTTAGATCGATTTACCTTAAGTTTTCGTAACTATGGGTGATTCTTATGTCCTTATGTTTCAGCTCAATAATGCTTCAAATTAACTCCACAATAATTTAAATCAAGGTCAATCTTGATCTATCATAAATCCTTCTGATTGAATTATTTTTCTCCATTTCCATACCAATCAACTCCAATATTTTTTGCCTATAATTTGACTTTAATACTTGCCATTTAGAGTTGGGTTCCTAATTCACCTTTTAGAGAAAATAAAAATTTACATTTACTCGAAAACATCATTCACACGGAATGAAATTTTATAGAAACATGAAAAGAAAAGTTAGGGGTTTTACAATTACCCCTCCTTACAAAAATTTCGTCCTTGAAATTTAACTAAGTGTACAATGACATGCTCAAAATAAATGTGCATATAACGCACGCATTTGGTGTTCAGGCTCCCATGTAGCTTCTTTTACTACGTGATTCCTCCCCAACACTTTAACTAAAAGAATAATCTTATTAGTAGAACCT
Source organism: Erythroxylum reticulatum (assembly GCA_025504915.1). Lineage (NCBI taxonomy): Eukaryota > Viridiplantae > Streptophyta > Magnoliopsida > Malpighiales > Erythroxylaceae > Erythroxylum > Erythroxylum reticulatum. The sequence goes on along the minus strand of JANSVA010000218.1, from coordinate 43,144,694 downwards.
GGTCTCTGCGATGAAGAATTTGCACTGGTTCTTCTTTGAAAGTCAAATCTTCCTTTAAATTCACTGGTTGCTTTACGATTACATGAGATGGATCAGTTAGATATTTGCAAAGCATAGACATATGGAAGACATTGTGAATCCTCACAAGTTCATCTAGTAACTTCAATCGATACGCTACTAATCCAATCTATTTTATAACTTCATACAGTCCCATGCAACGCAGACTTGATTTACCGCATTTCCCAAATCTTAATATGCCTTTCCAAGGGGAAATATTTAGAAATACCTTATCTCTAATTTCAAATGCAAGATCTCTACGGTGATTATCCGCATAGCTTTTTTGTCTATCCTGAGTTATCTTTAATTTGTCCCGAATAATCTGAACTTTATCTGTTGTCACCTGCACAAGCTTGGGACCTATCAGTTTCCTTTCACCTACCTCATCCCAACATATTAGAGTTCTACATTTTCTTCCATAAAGTGCCTTATAAGGGGCCAAGCCAATGTTGGCCTGATAATTGTTATTATAGGCAAACTTTATTAGTGGTAGGTAGGTGTGTGTCCCAACTCCCCTTAAGCTCTATGACATATGATCTAAGCATATCCTCAAGTGTCTAAATAGTTCCCTCTAACTGACCATCCGTCTAAGGGTGAAAGGAGCTGATAAACTTTAAGCGTGTACCTAAAGCTTTTTATAAGCTGGGCCAAAATTTTGATGTGTGGACTTTATTAACCTATCCACAATCACCCATGTAGCATTATGCCCCTTCTGACTCTATGGTAGTCCTACAACGAAATCCATAGTAATCTTCTCACACTTCAATTAGGGGATAGGGAGGGGTTGCATTAATCTTGCAGGCTTCTAATGTTCTACTTTTAGCTGCTGACAGGTTAGATGCTTAGAAACAAAGTCTGCTATTTTCATCTTCATCCCTCTTCACTAATAGTGCTCTTTTATAGTGTAGTACATTTTTATGCTACACAAATGTATAGCATAAACTGAGGAGTGAGCTTCCTCTAAGATCTCTTTCTTTAAGTTTCTAATATTCGTTACAAATAATCATTATCCCCTCATCATTGTACCACTTCCTTGACTATAAGATCTATTTTCTATCTAGTCTTAACTTCAGTCTTCAACTTCATCAACTGTGGATCTTGTTTCTATCCCTCTCTAATCTGATCCACCAAGATGGGATGAACGTGAAAGGTAGTAATTAATGCTACTAAATCTGTCATATCCAATTTCACTCCTAGATACCTCATTTCCACTAGAGGTGGAAGATATATCATCTTCATTTGTGCTATCAAATTGGTAAGTCTCCTACTTAAGGCATCTACCACTATGCTAACTTATCCAAGATGGTACTCTATCGTACAATCATAACTCCAACCACTGCCTTTGCCTCATGTTTAGTTCCTTATGAGTAAACAAATATTACAGACTCTTGTGATCAGTGAAAATCCTACAAGGAACACCATACAAATAATGCCTCTTTATTCTCAATGCAAAAACTACTACTGTTAATTCTAAATCATGGGTAAGGTAGTTCTGTTTATGTTTCTTCAATTGCCTAAAAACATAAGCTACAACCTTATCATTTTGTATAAGTACACACCCTAATCCCTATCTCGAGGCATCATTATATACTATAAGTCCATCAATCCCTGTTGGTAATGTGAGTACAGGAGCTATTGTTAGCCTTTCTTTCAATTCACCAAAACTTCGTTAACAAGCATTTGACCACTCAAACTTCTCCTCTTTTTGTGTCAACTTAGTTAGTAGACTTACTATTCTGGAAAATCCTTTAACAAACTTCCTATAATAGCTTATCAATCCAAGAAACTCATGACTTCTGTCAAAGCAGTGAGAGGTTTCCAATTAGTAACAACTTCAATCTTTTAGGGATCCACACTAAGACCTTCATCTAAAATGACAGGACCTAAGAAAGTAACCTTATCAAGTCAAAACTGACACTTATTGAGCTTAACATATAACTAGTGTTCTCATAGGGTTTATAGTACAATCCGAAGGTGTTCTACATAATCCTCCTGACTTCTTGAATACACCAATATGTCATCAATAAACACGATCAGAAACCTATCTAGGTACTCTTAAAACAAACTATTCATCAAATCTATAAAAGTTGCTGGTGCATTCGTTAATCCAAAGGATATAACTAAAAATTCATAATGCTCGTACCTCATCCTAAAGGTAGTTTTCAGAACATCTTCACTGCGGACTTTCAACTGATGATAACCTGATCTTTGATCAATCTTTGAATACAATTTGGATACCTGCAACTGATCGAACAAATCATTAATCCTCAGGAGTGGATATTGGTTACGAACTGTCACTCTATTAAGTTGTCTGTAGTAAATACATAACCTTAAACTCCATCCTTTTTTAGATTGGAGCCCCCCGTGGAGAAGTGCTAGGTCTCACAAAATACTTATCTAACAATTCCTCCATTTGCACTTTCAATTCTTTTAACTCTGCTGGAGCCATTCTATGTGGAGTAATTGAAATTGGATAGGTTTCTAGTGGTATATCTATCTCAAACTTTATTACCTATCTAAGTGTAATCCTAGAAGATCCTCTGGAAATACATCATGAAACTCCTTGTCAACTGGAATATCTCCAAATTGAATCTAATTATTATTCTGTTCAATCATATAAACCATATATCCCTAGGATCCTTTTCGAAGCATTCTATTAACTACTATGGCAATTACAATACTAGTGCAAAGAATTTTTGTAATTCATGAAAAATCATCTCTGGATTCCTTAATTGACTCAGCCTAACCTCCTTTTTAAAAACAATCCACCATCGCATGATATATGGAAAACCAATCCATTATGAGAATAACATCAAAATTTCAGATATTCAATATGATAAGGTTTGTTGGGAATTCCTTACCTCCAATCAGTATTTTACTATCTACGAACACTCTTTCCGCGAAGAGAAAGTTCCAAAACAGAATGGAAACTACTACCCCAACGTCTAATAACTAAGGCTTAACACTCAATTTTGCACAAAAATCCATAGACATGAAAGAATGTGTAGCACCAGGATATATTAAAGCATATGCATCATGATTAAAAACAATAATCATTTCGGTAACTACCTTTGGTGTGGTATCGGCCTTCTGCTGAGTGCCTGCAAAAACTTAGGCTTGTGTACAAGGTCTACCTTCCTATCCTATAGGGGTTGCTCCCCTACCCTTGGGACCTCTACCAGATTAGTAAAACTTGACCCTCTAGTCTAAGAACCTCGACCACCCTATCTGTAACCCCCTCTAGCTTGTGAAGGTGCTAAAGATTTAGCCACCAACTTCTCTGTGGTGACTAATTGCGGACAATCTTTGATGAAATGACCCTCCTGACCACAATGGTAGCAAACCATCATATTCATCTGACACTCACCTAAATGTGTTTTTCTACAAGGAACATATTCTGACACTAGGGTCCTACTATCAGGGAGTCTCTAGGCCTACTGGGTAACCCAAAAGATCCCTGGCTGGATGATCTGCCTCTATTAAACCTCTTGCCACTACTTCATCTTGACTTATTTTTCTTGACCAAACCCTGAGATGAACTAACTGGTGCATTGCACTTTTGTTCTGATCTTGAACTTTGAGTGATTGTTGTTTCATTTCTCTACACTTTTATTGCAGCTTTAACTGATTCTGCGTAATATGTCTATGAACTCAATGATAGATGAATCTGTATTCTAGGACTCAAGCCTATAACAAACTTCTTGCACTTCTGTTTTTCACTATTTGCAATAAACTGAACACTTATGACAAGTTCCGAAAATCTATTCTCATAATTTGGCACTGATATTGAACATTGATCTACACAGAAGAATTCCTCTACCTTTGTATCCCTATAACTCTGTGGGTAGAATCTATCTGTGAACTCTCTCTAAAATTCTACTGAAGATACCCCATCGAGATGTTGTCTCTCAATGGCTTCCTACCAATCTTTAGCCTTGTCCTCGAGGAGGAAACTGGAGAAAACAACTCTTTGCTCATCTGTGCAGACAACTCTGTATATCTTTGTGACCCAATATAATCATATAAGTGCACTCTCGGGATCTCTACTCTCGTTAAAAGTCTTGGAGCCTAATTTACAGACGCGCTCAATTGAGCATCTAGAAGCTTCCACACTTTCTTGTAACTGTTGTATTGTTGCAATAAGAATTTGAGCCATTTATTTTGAATTAAAACTCACTCCGGCTGGTTCCACCGACATTGACGATTGGGACTGTGGTTGATTCATGGAGGCACCTACTAACTCTAGAATGTGGTCATCCTCCTATGCCAGAGGTGACTCAGGTGCAGGAGCCATTGGAATGGCTCTCTTGGGACATCCACGGCCTCGTTTGTGCATTGTGCTATGTATTCGAGAAAAATGCAACGTGTAAAACTTTCAGTTTAGAAAATCATATGCACGTAAATCACAACATTTTATTGGTCGCCTCACTTTTAAAACAACGTAAAAACCTTAAATCACAAAAGAGGCAACCCATTTTTAAAAACCTGTCTTTGATACCAACACTAACAAGCCCCTATCCTGTAATGACTAGGTGACCTACTCGGCAGTCCACTGTGACTATCCAATCGATATTTGAGTCAGTTGGAAAGTTCACATGAAGCTAAGCCTATTGTCTTTGTTAAGGAAAAACTTTAATTCATAATAAGAAATGTAAATAGTGAAGTTTTGTTTTTAAATTTGGTAAAAATTTCGGTAGCACAACGACTGTATTTTAACATCCCAAAAATTTCAAAGTCCCTGTAAAAGTTCAAAACACTTCTATTATCACATCAGTTTCTCAACTCCAAATTTTGGACTTCAAATCCACTCACATGCAGTCTCAAATAGTTATATTAATAAACTTTGAAAAGTTGAAAACAATGTCATGCATTTCATTTAAAAACCTTTACATACAAACTTTGTATTGCTTACCCGTGCCTGATTAACCTCTATATATCAATTGTTATAAATTTGGTTCTGCATTGCTTACTCATAACAATGCTAGCACTACATATAAATCAGTGGTTATAGAGCTGGTTATGCATCGCTTACTTGTAACAGTGCTAATACAATATATACTTCACTTGTGCAGAGGGCGACTCACATGACATATTGATAGACATAACACCACCTATATTAGTGACAGATGGCCCCCAAACATTGCCACACATGTTAGAACGTACTCTGATCGATATAATCGTATGTATAAATACCTAACGACGTACTATAGGCTAAATCACAACTAATACATAAGTGTGCCTCATTTTAATACCAATTAAAAACATATTCAAAATCCATTTCTATGCCAATTCAAAGCATATGCAAATTCCAATTCAATGCCAATTCAAAACATATGCAAATTCGAATTTAATGCCAATTCAAAGTGTATGTACATCTCATTAGTTTTCCAAGTGCATTCAAAATTCAATTCAATGCTAAATCAAAGCATATGTAAATCTCATGAAGATTAACCTTTAATTTCAAGTAGTAGCACCAATGGAATTATTCATAAACATATTTTTCATATTAAGATAAGAACCATATTTACAAAATCAATTTAAAGGTACACTCACTATTTATTATTTATTGTAAACTACCCTCATATGTTTGGTGCTTTTCCTTTATTAGTCTTGAGTCTACAGTGATCGAGAAAACTTTATGGTCTTACTTGGCTATGAGGGAGACCCCTAAAGGGTTTCTAAAACCTACCAAGTATAACCATAACTTACCAGCTTGTTTTACAAATTTTATAACAAAGCGGTTAACCAAAATCTTAGCATTTAGTATGATTAAAAATTATGTTTTCTTTTCATTCAACCATTTAACAACCATTAACAACTTCCATGATTAATATATGCTGTCTTCTTTCCATTTAAATAACATACATAGTATATACTTACTATTTTCCTTATTTTGAACCATTAAACTGTGTACAACATACATGCTACTATTGAACAACCATTAAGCCACACATATAGCATCTACATGTTGCCAATTAATACCCATTGAATAAAATTCATAAGACATGGATATATATGTTGTTTTCCTCTCCATTTACCATTTTGTTTTTCTCTTCATTTAACCTTGCCTCC
>JANSVA010000218.1:43111969-43138465 GCA_025504915.1 Erythroxylum reticulatum | reverse complement strand
ACTACAAAAAAACATCCTTATAAAATTAACTAAAATTGCCGCAATAATAAGGTCATAATAAGGATTGTTATCTTAAGAGTTATAGAGTTCTCTCAACATGTTTTGTACATAGTGTTAGAGGCTATACACTACTACAGTTTGAGATGGATCAAATTTTAAAATGATTCAAGGGATGCGGCTAAAATATGATCAAATTTCAGAATAAGGTATGAATTAAGATTCATATTTTATTATGATTTAATTATTAATCATTTTATAAAATTAAAATAATCTTGATTTTTGGAAAATCAAAATAGGAAAAAGTTTCATAATTATTCTGTTGCGATCGTGATCAAATCCCGATTTCCCAACACTAGTATTAGAGTCATCTTTAATTCTATAGTTTGATTAAATTAGTTGATTATTATTTATCATGAATTTTGGAATTGAATTAACAAACTCTAGGCCTTAAAATTACAATATGATCGTAATTTGTGAAACGCAAAAATCACGGTTTTAAAATTTGAAAAAGTTCATATTAAACATCCGATACCCAAGACTTAAAAAGTTCATATTAAACATGTGGAAAATTTCTATAACGAGATTATAGCATCCTAGTTGCATGTTAAGGAATTTTGAAAACCAGGAGTCATAGAAAGCCCTTCTATAGGAAACATTTTGATTAGAGGTAGCTGGAAATCTTATGATTGAGAGAGTTTGTGGCTGCTTGAAAAACAATATGTTTATGGCATTGAAAATTTGGAAAAATATAGCGTATAAGCTATTGGAATTTGGAAATTGCAGTAAGTTGTCTTCCTAGCTGGAGTTTTGGTTTGGATGTTGATTTTTGGTGGCAAAGATATGAAGGTCTGCTGAAGAATAAGGTTGGGCTCATTGTGGTTGAATATGGCATGCCCTTTCCAAGTAAGGAGTTGAGTCATGATGTCCAAGTAAAAGCTAAGATGACACATCTCCTAAAGTGGAGGGTACAATGTTAGGCTAGTTTTATAGAGCCTGCGACTTCCACTAGGTGGAGTCGAAACACCACAATTGGTTGCACGGTTTGTGGCTAGAGAAATCCAACCATCAATAAAGTCTTAAGGAGCTAAGACATGTAGGACAGTTAGGCAAGGTGCTACATTTGCTGGCGACAAACTGGGGATGTTCGACTGATGAAGCTGTTTGGCTACTGGCGCATCACTGTTATGAAGAATAAAGGTGGTCTAATTAGCAAGAGCAACAAAAGAATGGCTGACGATGAGGAGTCGTATGAGTAGCAATGGTAGTAGGCCTCAATGGCCAGCTTTCATATGGATAAAATTAGGGTTTTTTTAAGGAAGAAGAAAAGGGTTATTTGGATGTGTGGTTAGCCTTTGTTTTTTAACTGAAAAGGAAGACAAATAACAGTGTAAACAAAACAAAAGCACCCTAGTTAATGCAGGGTTCGACGGTACAATGCGCCTTGCTGATCTTGAAGGAGGGGTTTCTGGATAATCGTTGGGGGTTCTTGAAGAATGTGCATCCCTGGGTTTAGAAATCCTGCAGGAGAGGCCATCTAATCACTCTGGTTCCCTTCACGATACACGTGTTGCAATTGAACCTCCCAGACGCGATGTAGAAGTCGTCGTGTGCCTGCCACCAAAAGAGTATCATCAGTTAGAACTGGACTGGAAGAGGAGAGGATATTAATAACTTCGAGAGAGTCGACTTCCATTATGACCCTCCTATATCCAAGCACCCAAGCTAGGTTGAGACCAGAGTGGACTCCCCAGAGTTCCGCAGTAAGGGTAGATCCCCTTCCTATGTTGTGCAGGAATCCACCGCGCCACCACCCTTGATAATCCCGAATTAGCCCGTCTGCCATAGCAATATTATCCCCCGCTTTGATGGCCCCATCCGAATTAATTTTGACCCAGCCTTCTGGAGGTTTTTTCCATCCAACTAATATGCCTATTGTCCCGCTCTCAGTTAGCAAAACGCAGCTTTCCGCTGTCTGTGCTTTCGGAATCCACTCAGCATACTCCAGAACTATGCGAGTACCTCCGTCTGGCCAAACAAAACCTGCTTCAAAAAGACTGCAATTTCTCTACTGCCAAAGAATCCAACAAGCTACTCCATAAATCGTAGCCCAATCACCATGGTTGACTTATGCCTATACCCACAGGTTGTGAGCCACCCATCTATCTACTTCCTGTTGGAAAAAATCTTGTTCACCATCTCACTGGGAAATTTTTACCAGTGCCTATTCTACTCTTAGCCTTATTCTAAGAGTAGAATAGGCAATGTTTGGACATGGGAATTACCTAACTTGAAACTAAGAATAAAGGGTGTTTGGACACTCTTTTAAGTCTACTAATTATAGTATTAAAATAAGCATATTTGGGTAGTGAAACAAGGTATTTCAAACCTAGGGTAAGGTTTGTTTGGGTTTAGGATTAGTATAATATTACTTTTTATTCCAAACATAAATTTAAAAGAATTTTAAATTCAAAATAAATTCCAAAATTAAAGTAAATATTTTTTCTTAATATGATTAAGATTAATAATTGGATTGATTCCTAATTTACTTTTAGAAAAGTAGTTTCCAAAATAAAAATTAATTAGTTTCAACTATCTTAAAATAAATTAATTTGACTCCATAAAATTAAGAAAATTGTTTTTTTAATAAGTTGTTTCTTAATTATATTTATTTATTTTAAATTGATTGAGATAAATTAAATTTATGACTTTGTTTGTTAAAGAATCATTATTCAATTTATTTAGAATTTTTTTTATTTATGAATAATAAGTTTCTTGATTTATTAGAAAAGTTAATATTTTTGGTTAAATTTTGAAATATGTTTTCATTAATTAATTAGGAAAAAAGTTATTTCTTTAATATTCTAAAAATAGTTTTCTAATTTATTAAATAAAGATTTTCCAATTAATTAAGAAGTCAATCTCTAAATAAATAATATAAAGAACTTTCTTTATTAAATTTAAAAGTGTTTTATTTAATTTTGACAGTAGTTTCCTTTTAATATTAGAAAATAGTGTTAATTAGATTAGAATGTGTTACTTGTATGATTTTGAAAATATTTTTTTCTAAATTATAATGAGTAAGAAGTATAAGTTATTGAAAATTGTTTTCAATTAAATTTTATTAAAAGAGTTAAGATAATTGCAAATAGTTTTTAATTGGATTTGAATTTTTCAAATTAAACTGAATTTCTATTTGAAATAGGAATTTAATACATTTAAGAATCAATGGGCTAATTTTGCCCAAATAGTTTGAAATATTATGTTGATTATGAAAATCAATAATTAGAATCAAAAGAATCTTGATGATTTATGCATATAATTTGATTATAAGTGCATAAGTTGCATACTTTATTTATATGTTTGATATATATATATGTGTATGTATGTATAGTATGTATGTTAAATTGTATGTTTTATATGTGCGATATTTTGCATGCAATTTCATGTTTGATGAGACAAACAAAGTTAAATCTCTCATTAAAAACATTAAGTACACATTGAAAATGTGATTGTTTCCTTCCATTATTGTAAGAATAAACCAGAGTTCTGTTTATTATTAGGCTTGTTGAGCAAACTTAAGGTTGCTTTAACCCAAATTTATTTAGTCTTATGATAGTGGGTTCTACTTAACTATATTTGTGTGATTTGGATAAACAAAATCATGATCACATGAATTTAGAGGTAGGGTTAGGAATAACATATAAGATTTTTTTGGCAAGATTAACGAATCTTAAAGTCACGTGAGATGTGATTGATAAAGTTATTATCTACCTAATTTAAGTCCACTTGGTTTGTTAAACAAACTCAAGACTAACTATACTTGAATGGGATCCTAACCCACTAGAAAGATTAGAGTAATATTTCTGAATAATTTCAGAGCTATTATTTTGAATAAAATAGTGAGAGTAACCAAATACATGATTAAAGTTTTAATCTTATTGGTAATCATGACAGGTAACTAATTACTTAGTTTTATTACATTTATATCTTTTAGTAGAATTTACCTTGTTTAGTATACTTAATGCTAAGAGTTAGTGAATTAAATTTCTTAGAAATAGGATTATGTTTGAGAAGAATTCTCAAAGTTAGAAAAGAAAATTGTATACTCATTATGTTATTTTGCTATAATCTCTGTTGAGGATTCAGTGACAAATTTTAGAGATATGTCAAAATCATATAGATAAAAAAATTTAATGACATTTTAAGTTGACTAATGTCTCATAAACTTTGATGACAACTTGTAAGATGTGTGTGAACATCATGATAATAAGATGCAAGATGTTGCATAGAGTAGACCTGAAAGGTTTCATACCTTATTGGAATTATTCCATTTAATTTAGCTTACTAAAAGCATAAACATGGACATTAATTAAAGGCATTTGCCATATGAATGCATGATTATTCTTGCTAATACGAAATATGATAGAGATTATATATATTTTTAGTTCATGCTTGTGAGTATTTGATATTGAATTTAGATTCAACATTATTACAATGTTCAAAACATGGTAAGAAATAAATTGTTGAGTAAAAATAGTTGATCTAACTTTATGTAAATTGTTTGTATGTGTTAGATCAAAGGAGACTTATGCTTAATATAAGTGGCAAGAATATATGGTAGGACAACCGAAACTATCCTTTTATGCCATGTTGGTCAAATTAACATTATGAGAATCATAAAGTTACATATAAAGATATGTGTATTTTTTATTATGAATCCTATGAAACTTTTGAAACTTATTAAGTTGAAAAATAAACAAATCAATTTTTGGTGAAATGATGATAATGTTATTGAATTGTTAAATTTATATATATGATGTATTGGATGGAATAACAATTCACAAAAGGATGATACTTATATGATATAAAGTCATTATATTACTAATGACTTTATAAGATAATCATAAGTATTAAATGAAATGTTGATTTAAAATTTTTAAAAAGTTCAAATTGTTTAAATTTAAGTAGAAATTAAGCATTAAAAATGTTGAAGTACTTTTATGAGATCGTAGTGGTAAGTTTTAAATTTTCAGTTATTCATAAGGAATGAGATTCTCTAGTAATGCATTCCTAACAAAAATTCTATAAGAATATGGATGTTTGTAAGGAAGAAAATACAATATGAGATATTGTATGATGCAATATTATTTTTTAATGATTATGCTTAATATCATTACCTTCAATAGTTCCAACTGAATCAATTAGTAAGATTTCATATTAAATATGAAATGTTGTCTTTCAAAGAGTCAAAGTTAATCATTCAAGGATACTTCATTGAAGCATACATTATCTATTAAGTTTAGAACTAAATTGGATAATAAAAGATTATGAGATATCCAAAAGGTTGGATATAATCTTATAGACCTGTTGAACAAATTATTTGTTTTAATGAATACTTATAGGAGAATAGTTCTCAAGATAAGTAGTGGGAGTAAGATAAAACTTGAAAATTTTAAATCTCATGACAGTATATCCACTTGGAACTAGTGCCTTTATTGCTACATTTGATGTATAGTTGAAAGGCTACAAGACATTAAAAGATCACTTTCTTAATGAATTCAAATAGTTTGTTTTGGAGATAGTTGTGAATTTATTATATGTATAAGAAGGTTAGTGGGAGTATAGTTATCCTCTTCAATAAGAGTATGTGGAGACACACTCCTCATAGAAAACAATAATTATAATTTTCAATTGTTGGAACTATAATGGTCTAAGAACACCTCTTGTTAGATATGGAAAGGTAACAACTTAATTCTACGAATTAGATCTATAGAGATAGATTGGAAGTTGTTCACTTAATGTGCTAAATATGTTTAGTATTTGAGATATCTAACACTTTTGAAGTATTAAAGATACTCACCATTCTAAGTATGAGTTGATATTTAAGTTCAAGGAGATAAGGATATTTACTTTATAAGTAAATCCTAATTGAGGTTTATTTTACTTAGAACAGTATCATTTTAAGATTAGAAAGATTCCAATGTAGCAATGGTTGCTAATTAAGCCATAATACTTTTTCATTTTGTATAAATGATTAATTGGATCAATAAGTTCTTTGACGAACTTGATATAGTTCCTTCATTTTTGAAAACAATAATACACCGTAGAACATTAGAGCCATTGGGTATGTAAAGGGAGTTAAAGTCTCATTAAAGATCCAATGATGTATTTAGTTAAATTTTCTTAATATGATGATAATTAAGATGAAAGTTGTAAGATTTAAGTAAGTACTCATTCCAAAGAATATTGTAGAATTCTCTCATTAAACCATTGTCCCAACATTAGCATGATCGTCATATAGTGATATAATATAAGATACTTAAACGATTGGCTTAGTGTAGGTGGGAGATTAATAGAACATAAAAGACTAGTACACATATTTTACCTTATGGAGAAAGTAGTCAATCTCATAGATTAAAGTATGGAGATACTTAAACAAGCATGTGGTTATTAGTTAGAGGACAAGTTCATTAAACTAACCTGATATGAGAAATCTATTTGGAACATTACTTATATGTCTATAGAAATTCTCATTGTAATGATTGTATAAGTGATCCTTTGACTTGAGATCTCTAAAGTTATCTTATATAGGGATTGCTATGTTTGATACTAGTTATGACCTATTTTAATCATAGGTAGTTTAGTCAACAATCATTGGATATAGTATGAACTATATGGAGGTAGCTGAATGATCAAGATAAGATTTATCACCCTAAAGTAATTAGGGAGGATGTTATGTTGTTCTCGATTATTATTACTTCAAAAAATCCTTGGCCAAGGTAGAATGACGTTTTCTAAATGATTTATAAATGTCATTAATTAAATCAAAAACTAATGATAGAGAACTAATATAATTAGACTCAAAATATAGTAGTTATTAATCATATGTTTTATGTTTAATCAAAACATTGTATGATAAAATGATTGAATTATATGAAAAAATCATACACGAAAAAGTTAGTCAAAACTACTTTAACATTCCTAAATATTTAGGTTGTCATGATGTGTTACTAGACGTCAATTTTGATATATAATTATAAATAATTTAATTGAAGAATTAAAAATAAATAAAAAGGAGTTTTAATTTATCCAATTTTAATTATGAATTATAATTATAATTCATAATCATTATCAATATATTTAGAAACCTAATGAGTTTCACATGTACATAAAGAACATGTTAAAGAGAGTAAAAATAGTTTAATTAAATTGAACTTGATTGGTTTGAGAAACTTTATAGTTAAATATGAGATATTTAATAAATAAGGATCAATATGAAATATTGGATCTTATTTAGGCATAATTGGTATTTAATTAGAATAATTTGTAATTCTATTAAATTTTAATTAAAATTAGAATTTAATTTTAATTAAATTACTAAAATATTCCAAACTTATTATAAATATACTTAAGCTCTAATGAAACTAGAGCTTTTTGGTCAACCCTCCTTTGTAAGAGTTACATAATTTCCTCAACCTGTTATGTGGATACCGTTAGATAATAGACACTTTGCAGCTACAATGACTGAAATAGAGCGATTTCGAAAATGTTTCAAGAGATACGGTAATAACATAATCAAGCTTCGAAATAAGGTACGAATTAAGATTCATGTTTTGTTATGATTTAATCATTAATCATTTTATAGCATTAAAATAATCTTAATTTTTTAAAAATTAAAATATAAAAAATTTATAATTATTTTGCTGTATTCGGATGTCGTAGTAACCCATTTGCCAAATAGCATAGTTGTACACTCTCAACTAATCGAACTATTTAGCTACTGTTGGAATAAACTAAAGTTTTTATCTATTCAAGTGAACCAACTTATATGTAGTGCAAAAAGTTCAGTGTTCTGCTATGATACGTTTGGAGCATGGATGGAAAGGACATTTCGAGCGAAAGGGAAGATGATTTAGTTCAGTATGGGGTACGGATGACAGAAGGTGGCATATAACTCCTAGTTGTGTGTCAGTATTGTGGCTTATGATTCTTAATGGTGTGATTGTGGTTATGGGTTAGTGTTTTGGCTTATGATTCTGATTGGTGTGGATCATAGATCTAAAGAAAGAACTTGTTGATAGAGAATAATCTTCTCCATCAATCAAGACATAATTGAGAGTGATTCTCTTTACAATCATTGACTCCTAAATTGTTGTAATTTGTATTTATTATTGATTCTATTTTCTTTTAGATCAGAGAATAGATTTGCCACTAATGTGTATATATGTACTCTTACAATCTTATGAAATACACAAGCATTCTCCGTAGCAAATCCTTTATGGTATTAGAGACTTCTTTGCCTAAACAGATTGACCTCCATTCCTTCACCTCTTCACCATGTTTTCTTCTGATACATCAAATAACACACCTCTTAATTCTTGTACCCAACTTATCTTTAACTCAAGGAAACTCTATTTCACTTAGAAATCTAATATCTCTAAATTCTTCTTCTCAAATTCCTTTTAAAGTAATGAAGGATAGAGGAAATTATGCTTATTGGAAATCTCAAATGACCAATCTATTGTTTGGTTATGACTTACTTGGTTTTGTTGACGGATCTTGTCAATGTCTGCCCAAAACCAATCAAAGCTACAACCTTTGTCTTTGTCAAGATCAACTAGTATTGCTAGTCATTTAATCGACCATTCACAACACTGTCGATCCTACCATTAACAGTTGCTCCACCTCCGCTGCTGCTTGGAACAAACTAGAAACAACTTTTTCCAATTGTTTTAATACTCGTATGCTTTCTTTTCTCTCTCGTTTAATGATTCTAAAGAAAAATGATATGTCTGTTGCTAAATACATAAGCAAGGTTAAGAACCTTATTGATGATCTAAGTATGATTGGCCATTCTTTAAGTGATGCTGATGTTATTCTACACACTCTCAATGGACTTAGTGATGACTTCAAATAATTGAAGGTGGTTGTAAGAGCTCGTGACATTCCAATTTCATTTAAAACTTTATTTAACAAACTTCTTGATGAAGAATTGACATAAAAACAAGGCAACGGTCAGAAAGATGAACCTGAAATTACAGCACAATTCACTCCGAAAAGTGGAAATAATCGAAATCACACTAGCAAAGGCAAGATGAATAATATAAACAATCAAGAGTACTTCCAACCCTACAATCAAAGATCCTATACAAGCTCACATCAACGTCCTCACCAACATCAAGGAAATCAAGGTAACAACTCTTATGCTAGACAATCTTCTAATATGAATTTTTCTTGGCATCCAACCACATACGTAGATCAGTCCAAACTAGTCTATCAATTGTGTGACAAACTTTGACATATTGCAAAAACTTGTCGATTCAAGGCAAAACGATGGAAACATGATGCAAACTATACAGATGGTGCTACAAGCTTAAAGTCCAGCAATTGGGTTCTAGATTCGGGACCCATCCATCATTTGTCATCCGACCTGCAAAACCTTACTGTGCACTTAGATTATAATGGAGATGAGGATGTCACTGTTGGAAATGGTAATAGAATTCCAATTATGCATATTGGTTCTTCTTCTATACATTCTTCCAATGCCAAGTTTTCACGTAATAATACCTTGTGTGCACCTATTATTAAGCGAAATCTAATCTCTGTATCTCAATTCTATAGACAAAATTAACCTCTATTGAATGCTTCCCTAATCATTTTCTTATGAAGGATTTAAATACAGGGGCATCCTTGGTGCAAGGCCGGAGTAAAAACAATCTGTATGAGTGGCCGAATCACACCTCTACCAATCAAACATCTCAACCATTAGCTAATTTACATGTCTCATCTCAAGTTTGGCATCAATGTCTTGGTCATCCTTCTGCATTAGTTCAGCAAAAGCTTTTATCATCTCAAAATATTTCTTATTCCAATTCATCCTATGTTCACTGTGACTCATGCTTATGCAATAAAAGCCATAAACTTCCTTTCAACACTTTTTTAATTAAGTGTGAGGATCCATTTCAATTTCTACTTACTGATATTTGGGGTCCTATCCCGATTACTTCCTTTGGAAACTTTCGCTATTATATTGTGTTTGTTGATTATTTTACAAAATACATTTAGTGATATCCTCTCAAATTAAAATATGAGGTGCCACTCATTTTTGAACACTTCAAAAATCTCATTTAAAACTTCTTTGGTACTAAAATTAAAACTATGTATGCAGATGGTGGCAGAGAGTATCAAAGCCTACGTCACATGCTCTTGCAACATGGCATCCAACACCTTACTTCCCCACCTTACACACCTGAACATGTTGATTCAACTGAAAGAAAACACCATCACATTGTGGAAACTGGACTCACCCTTCTTCACCAAGCTTCTATACCCTTACATTTTTGGCCCTATGCACTTCAAACCACAATCTATCTCATCAATCGCATGCCCACCTCAACATTAAATTTTGACACACCTTATCATAAGCTATTCCATCATCACCTTAACTATGGTTCCCTCAAAGTCTTTGGCTATTTATGCTATCCTTGGCTTAGACCATACACGAAACACAAACTAGAATCCAGATCCCGTCCATGCATCTTTCTCGGGTACTGTATTCCTAACCATGCCTTTTACTATTTTGATTTAAAAACAATTAAAATGTTTGTATCAAGACATGTAGTGTTTGTTGAAAATGTTTTCCCTTTTTAAAACAATTCCTTTCCTGATTCTCCCTTTAATAATGAACTTCTATCCGAGTTTGTGTCCATCCCTCAACTTACCCAATCTTCTTCTAATAACTTCCCTATTTAACCATCATCATCTACTTCATCTCCAACTAGAGTACCCATTTCTAATACACTACCGTAGGATCCCATCTCAAGCTCTCAGTCACACACTCCATCCCCCCCAACAATGCCTGTCTCTCCAGATGATTCGGTCTCTGATATGGATAATCAACTCTCTCCATCCCTGAACACAAGTGCCTCACTTGCACCCTTTGTAAGTGAGATTAACAACTCATCACCACAAACACCACCAACAAATTGCATAGTTACTAGATCCTAAAATAATATTTTAAAACCAAAAAAAAACTTTCTTTCTGAATACTGTTGCTACACCCAAACAACCTGATTTGTTTGTCCATACTGAACCTTCCAAATTTAAACAAGCTTCCAAAACTCTCCATTGGCGTAATGCAATGATAGAGGAATATCAAACTCTCATCCATAATCACACTTGGATACTCACTCCTGCTTCATCTGTAGAAAATATTATTGGGTGTAAATAGATGTATTGCATTAAGAAGAATCCTGATGGGACCATTACTCGGTATAAAGCTCGACTTGTTGCTAAGGACTTTCATCAATGCCCAGGTATCGACTTCACTGAGACATTCAACTTAGTTGTTAAACCCACAACAATTCGATTAATTCTGAGTATTGTTTTATCCCATGGCTAGGTCTTAAAACAACTGGATGTGAATAATTCTTTTCTACAGGGTGCTCTTACTGATGATGTTTATATGCAGCAGCCACCAAGTTTTGTCAATTCTCAGTTCCCTACATATGTGTGCAAGCTTCACAAAGCCATTTATGGCTTACGTCAAGCTCCACGTTCTTGGTAAACTGAACTTAAATCCTTTCTCCTCATTATTGGCTTTATAAATTCGAACTGTGACGCCTCACTTTTTACTCTTCGCACCACTTCTTTTATCATTTACCTCCTTGTGTATGTAGATGATATTATTGAGCAATCCAAGGCTTTATTCTCAAGCTCTCATCACGGTTTTCGTTAAAGGATCTTGGAGATCTCAGTTACTTTCTTAGAGTTGAAGTTACTAGGACCAACAATGGTCTCTTCCTCTCTCAGAAGAAATATATTGTTGATCTTCTTCTCAAAACGAGCCTGATCAACGCGAATGTTGTCTCAACATCTATGTCTACAACTAATACTCTTTGTTGCAATGGTGGATCTCCCTCTCATGATCCTACCGAATATCGTCAAATTCTTGAGTCTCTTCAGTATTTATCATTTACAAGATCGGATGTTTCATTTGTTGTCAACAAACTTGCTCAGTTCATACATTGTCCTACTGCTAATCATTGGCTAGTTGTAAAAAGGGTGTTACGCTACTTAAAAGGAACCTCAAAATATGGGTTATTCTTCTCCTCTCAAAATTCCTCTCAACTATAGGTATTTGCGGATGCTGATTACGCTGGGGATGTTGATTCTGGGGTTTCTACATCAGCATATGTCACCTATCCTGGATCTCATCCTGTTAGCTAGTGCTCTAAAAAGTAATCAACTGTTGCTCGATCTTCCAATGAAGCTGAACATCGTGCCATTGCAACTGCCACAGCCGAAGCCAATTGGTTAACTCATTTGCTACGCAAATTTGGCATCTCTCTTAATGCTTCACCCATTGTGTATTGTGATAATATGGGAGCTACTTACCTTTCCTCCAATCCCATGTTTCACCACGTATGAAACACATTGCTATTGATTTTCATTTCGTACGCGACCAAGTTGCTAAGAAAGCTCTACGTGTATCTCATATTCGTATTATAGATCAACTTGCTGATTCCCTTACAAAAACTATGGCTAAGAAGTTGTTCCTGGATCATTGTTTCAAGTTTCGAGTTTTTCCTATTCAAGCCCGTTCTCTGTCTAGTTCAAAGACTTCTACTCTTAAATAGTTGTAATTTGTATTTATTATTGATTCTATTTCCTTTTAGATGAGAGAATAGATTTGCCAATAATGTGTATATATGTACTCTTACAATCTTATGAAATACACAAACATTCTCCGTTAACTTGCAAATCCTTTACTTGTGACTTGGCTAACTTTGCAGTGAACTTACTTATTAAATCTTGAAAATGCAATACTCGAACGTGGGTAGGAGGGAGCAATTAATTCAGTGCTGCCCCTGCCAACGTTTGACTTGTACAAGTCATAAAAATCGGCCGGCTGAGCTCTCAAAGTCATTATGTATTTATTAGATTGTAGGGACAATTGTTGACCACATAACAAGGACACGTCAAAGCTTGATGCTGCCACGACACTAAATGCTTACACCATTGTCCAATGGAATTGACCTTTTAAGTTCCCCGGAGGCTGTCTGGTGTGCTGAAGAGCACTTAATATACTAAAACACATGATCATTGAAAAGTTACAGTAATCTTGGTTCCTAAGATCATATTCAGATTCTGTTCTCCACTTCTTCCAACCCTTTGAGAAATAATATAGCTACTGTAACTAAGGCTAAGGCTAGATAACCGATTAAAGGGCATGAGATGGCAGAAGCTAAACTTTGCTACCAATACTTTGCTTGTTAATGGTGAAAACATCCTTCCACCAAATATTCCGTCGACATATGTATCATCTGACCAGGATAAGGGAGCAAAGGTTGGCTTTTAGTTTTTGTTTGTGCTCGTGTAGAATGATACTTTTGACCATTCTTATCAAACTTTCCAAATCATATGATCTCTTGTTATCCACTGCTTTGGTCTCAATTCTGGATCTGAAAAACTTTGAATTCAACACCACTTTCCTGACCAGAATGATATGTAAGAAGTCAGTCAAACTTTGCAAAGAAAAGAATTTTGTTACAAATAAAAAGTGCCAAGGCAGTACTCGTCAAGCAAACAAGCAAAGATGGACAGGTCAGTAAATTGTGTATGGAGATGATGTTAAAAACGTTAAAAAGGCAATTAATTATGCTAACATTAACGTAGTGAAATCATAATTCTGCCCCAGTTCTAATGGTATTAGACTATACTAACCCTTATAAGTCTCTATCCCGTTCACATTACTTGATTGGAAAGGGAAAATGATTATATGATTCATGGCTCAGTAATAATTCAAAACCAAGAAATTGACATTAAAAAATCTGAATTGCTGTTGGTGTTGGAATAAATATAACGGTTGCAATAGACAAATGAGAGCTGATTACGTAAACGATATGAAGAAGCACCTGATAACAACATAAAATATTATTCAAATAAAAGAAAAAACGCATAGCTTTAGCTTCCTTCTGCTCGAATGTAAAAAAATAACAGGATCTTTAAAAGTATGTACAAGGCCTCTCTTAAAAAAAAAAAAGGTATGTACAAGGCTTAGAGGACAGTTAGGGAAGGATCAACGACTACCAACGAAAAAGGCTACATGCCTTGGCTCCCCCACTATATAAAATATTGGTTGAACAATAACTTTTAACCTTCAGTAACTTCTAAAATAATTACAACTAATACAACCACAATATGAATAATAAATTGATGTTATGCTATTGCATATAATATAAGCAGCACAAGTTATTCCTGCAAACCTGACCTGGTCTTCTAATGGAATATGAAGTCATACTGACGTGCTGGATTATGCTGAGTTCGTTTGGACTGATGGATCATTAGTATCCAATAACCAATAGCTTGAAGACGATAGATTTTTTCATTCTCGAACAATTTGGTTTATGGAATTGCAGTAGCATTCATGAACACATCATTATCACCAACAACCATGCAATGAAACTATAGATGATAATCAGATATAACAGAAAACCTATTAGCATAGTGTGTGTGTATATATATACATATATGCCCATGATCACTATCATCATTCTCTCAAGGCTTTCTTTTGTTTTTTTTTTATTTTGGCAGAAATTTAAATTATAAGCGGTGGTCATTGAGAATTTCGCCTCATTATTGCAAACAGGACATTAATGGCATAATGTCCCTTCCTTTTAGACTTTGCCTCTCTAACAACCCCTCAGAATAAAGTTATAGCATAATTAGTGGACACATTTCATCTAGGTCTCCTCTATTATCGGCATTACTAGCTTTCTGTAATAAAAGGTTATGGCTTCTGCAAGCATGCCCGTACTCATCTTTTTCCATATTAAAACAAATCCCAAAACCTTTGTTATCCATGTATGTGAATCATCACTTAAACTTTTATACCTCTTTTCTGCTACAAATCTGTCGATACTGATACCCTACCAGAAGAATTTAGTTCTAAGTCAAAGTTTGAGTAACCATGAAATTCTATATATATTTCTATCACCAGAACAAAATTTGAAGGATTAGCAGGAAGGCAAGTGAATGAGCAAAATATTCGTACATGGAGATGTATGAAACGACCACTTTGTCAAACGGTGTGCCCGTTTCTCCTGATACGTCCCTGTAATTGTAAATGTCATAACTTCTGAACCTTGTAGTCCTACATTTAACTTAACAGCTTTTGCTTGTTGGTAATGCAAAATTTCATTTGTCCTCTTCACCATTCCTCGTCCTGGTGTCTCCAGTTCTTAGTACAACATCAGATACAAGTCACACCAATGTTATAACGTTTTTAAGACAATGCACATGTAATGTAAGAGCCTGAAACATCTCAAAAAAATTGAGGCATAGTCTCTCTCGTCTTCTTTCTTTTGTTTGGAACTCTTAGGTTACTGCAAAGATACAAAGGGAGTGAATTTTCAAGCTAAAGACTATTTTCAAAAATAGTAATCATTTAGAATCTGCGGATCATGTTCAGAAATTGAAGACAAAGGCTCTCATTGGTTTTGCGTTCGTGTTAAAACAAGTGAATACCCATAGAATCTCGTGGTTTCGTCAAAAAAGAGGCGTGGATTATTCATTCTTTTGTTGGAATTGAAATCTTGATGCTGTAGCACAGGCACATAGATTATCCTGTTTTGATATACATACATTCATGTTCTTGCAGCTTATGTTTGACTAGTGGAGGGGCCGAAAAACATGTCACAACTTTACACTGTACCAGATCATGAGCGTGATTATTCCATAAACCTAATGATTATGTCAAGGAAATCTCTTTCCAACCCATGTGTGGGTTTCCTTTTGGTTATAAATATATATATTATATTATATTTTTGGCTATTCCATGTTGTGTTATCATTCTCCAACATTTGCCACTTTCCGGTGACCTAGCTGGGAATATATACTTGTTTAACTCTAGATTGGTCCGTTCAGAGAAAGGGCCAAAATTAAATAAATATATATACAGCATATCGTACCTTCACGTTGACGTGCTGAGAACCATACTCGAACAATATGGCCCAAGAGGACCATAAGCTTAGATTAAATGATTTATACTAACAGCCTATTCCAAGCTTGATGTATCCAAATCTACAAGCTCATATGATTTACTTTTCACATTAATGTTCTGGTCTTGAGACGTTAGTGATTAAAAAAAACGCAAGCTGCCTATTTGGACCATCAAAAAATGAGTTTGGAAAACATGGAATACAATCAAACACGTTGAGAATAATTAGGCAATTAGAGTGACTTCATCTGCTTATTAAACATATAGATGACGCGCCAATAAATATTCCAGACAACTCCCAATCAAAACCAGTTCCCATTCTGTATAGCCTTTTAAATGGCCCCTTGATCACCAATATTGTGATTTTATACAATTTGTGTCCATTTCAATGGAAAGTGACACACTATACTGTAACGAACACGTATATCAAAGTACCATTAACCAAAATGGAGATCATGAGAGGAGTGGGAAGAAAAGAAAGAGATATAAGCCAAAAAAGTTGAAGGAAAAAGATCTCGTTTGCTTGACAGACAGAACAAGAAGCAGAACGAGCGGATCAGATTCATACACGTGTCAAAGACCCAACACCTCTGGAGATCTCATGCACCCCAGGATTGAAACCCAAACAACCAAGAAGCCCTTGCCTGTACGGCAAAAAGGTCCTCCTCTTCATCTCCTCCGACACCGCTCTGTTCACCGTGTAATGCATCTCGTGAGCTGATACCGGCGGCCCTCGCCTGCGGGAACTTCCTCCACTGTCAATTGATCGGAAACTTGAGTTTCTGACGTCCTCTGCCACCTCCCTCTTTGACAACACTGCGTACTTAGCCAATGGATCTTTGCTTGTTGCTCTACCCTCTGATGCGCTTCTGAAGAGCAACAAATCCTTGAGTTTCCATTTCTTGTAGCTCTTGGAAAACGACATCGCTGAGAGGATCGATGATACATAGGATGCTTTTCCGTTACTTGTAGCAGTAGTAGTAGTAGTTGAAACTTTGTCAGCTGTTGAGATGGTACTCCCTGGATCATCTTCAAACAAGATTTCAGAGACACGTAAAGGTGACAAAGATCTGGTTCCTTTACGTACTTGATGTGTAACAGATGAAGAACTGGAACTTCTTTCTCTTCCTCGTCGAATTTGTTCTTTGTCTTGATTCTGAGGTGTTATAAATTCTCTTCTACGAGTCTCTTCTATGGCAACCTGAAAAGGGTCAACATCTTTCTTAGCTCTTAATTTCGGTGACCTTGGAGATCTCGGAGACGAGACGGAGGAATCGTAACCGGGAGGGGGCTTCAAAGGACGGATCTTTCCCCCGTCAAAAAGCTCCTCAGCAGACAGCGAAGTACGTTCCAAATGGCCGCTGAAGTTGAATTCAAAATCTCCACCAACAAAACCTCCATGATTATCATCTTCGGTACTGATCTTGCTCTTGTTGTTTCCCTCTTCCTGACTTGCATGCCTTCTAGACTTTGGAGTTCCAGGCTTCTCTTCCCAGTCAAAAGGGATAGCAGAGGAAGAGATATTAGTGGCAATATGATCAGAAACGCCGCGAAGCTCACGATAGAAGGCGGAAATTCGAGTGGGGCTAGAAGGCGCACTGAAGAAGTTGCCGAAACGTTGAGGACTTGAAGGTGCGGTCATGTAAGGTGAAGAACAAGTACTACTGTCGAAGTTGAAGTCCACTGGCGCGAGTGGTAAAACCACCTCCATTTCCATGTTCTCGAGCTCTGGGACAATGGGGGGGTCGCTGGTTGTTGCGGGTTTTGAAGGCGAAAATCGATCGAATCGCGTGAATTTATAAGGAAAGCGAGGAGGTGATTAGTGGTGGGCGAGGAAGGACACGGGAAGCAGAGGAGACTTGACTATACGACTTTCATTCAGGACGAGGCGGCTATATAAATCTTCTTGTACTTACAACAACCAATTTAATATAATATAGTATTTGTTACTATTTTTATTTTATTTGGAGAATCGAGAGGTGCTATGAATACAAGTGAGATGAATTGATTGTGGGGGGTGTTTGTGTATTTTGTGATGTTTTAATTGTCCTCTAATTAGGATTTATTGAACTACAATTCAATTAGATGAGATGATTGATCATGAATGTTTTCTTTTTGTTTTCTAGGAGGTGGGATTTTTCAACAATCATTCAGGTGGCTTCTCTTAAAAATTAAAAAGAAAAAAAATCAGATTTAAGTCTCTTTTTGCCCTACAAAATGGGGAAATCTAAATTAGAAATTGCATTAATCGGTTTTTTACTATAAATTTGTAAATTTATAATAATGACTTGATTTGTTGGATGAAGACGTATGAAAAAGTGGTCAACCATGCCATGGCCCTCCTTATCAAAAATGCTGGTTGGTAATTAAACAAAGGTAATTGAGTAATTAGCTCCTCTAATGCCTGTTCTTAATCATTGTTCAATGTACATGCTGATTGTTGAACACAAATACATTTAAAGCAAAACTACTTATTTTGCTTGCTATTACCGTCTTCTTGTGAGTATACTACTTACCCTCTTTTCATTATTGTGATGACACCGATGTTTACTATTTACTTGCTCTAATTGAGGCAAGTCATGCATAAACACCCTATTCCTCATTAAGAAACAACAATCCAATATTTCCTCTATAATTCCTAACTATATATATATATATATTTAAGCAGTATACTTGTTCATTATGTTTGCAATCTACCAAAGGTCTGGACAGTTGGCAACAAGTGGATTTAACAAGGGCATATATATGACCCTTGTTGATTTCTAATTTCTTATATATATGTGTTCATTATGGTTATCATTACAATAAACTACTCTATATTTATATAATTAAAAAGGCAAAAAGGAAAATGACAACTAACAAGTTAATGATTCCATGATCCAGATTATTATTCATTCCATAGTTTAAGTACAAGTCTATGCAAAAAGTAATAAATGTCAACTATCATATGCTGCATTCACGATTTTCCATTATCTTTCATTTTGCTTGAAGCAAAAAGGCACGTGATATATATAACAGGATGTAGAATTTGTGTTCAACTATCTCATACTATTTTTCTTCATTTACTGTCTGATATTTTATCACGCAAGTTGGTTTATCACAAATATTTTTCCTTAATGTTGGGCGAATCCTTTTCATATCACATCGTATGTAACAAAAAATTCAATATATATCTAGAAAACAAGAAAACATCAAACTTGATGGCTTAAAGTGTTGCTTGTTAACATTTGTAGCTGAGGGACTAGTTTTGGTCGATGATGTGTTTTCCTATACAAATCTATGATTGATTGTGTCGTGATATTTTTCTCTAACAAAAATTATAATGATCCCCTTTTTTTATAATTTCTTTTTCCATTCTTCGTAGTATCCCCAAGAAGGTGAGGAAGTCTTAATTTGTATCCTCACAAAAGTCCAAAATGTTAAAAAGTCTTTAAATGTAAGATTTATCAACTAGGATGACTCTTCCGACTCCGCCCACAAAAATATTAGTTGTTATAAAATTTTCTATTTGGGTCAAAGACAAACTATAAAACGCCAAATATCATTTCAAGGTGTAATCAATCACTGCCTTTCATAGGGATAAGGTAATTAAATTCATGTAGAAGCTAACAGTGGTTTGGAGGATTAAAAAGAAGAAATGGTGAAATGGTCAAAAAAAGCCCTCAAAACTTTGAGAAGCAGCTAGTCATCCTAACAAATGGCCTGGTGAACTATTGTTCTAACTGCTTCTTAATGTGTGAATATTGGCCAAAACAAAGATCTGTATTATATTAAGACTTTTACGTTTACTTGGGATTTCTCTTTTCCTTCTCCAAACATGGGAGAGATGGTTCAATTTTTTCTTTAGGATCTTAAGAAAAGAATATGAAAACTGTGTTAAGATCACCCAATTGGATGTACCTGCAGAAAGCCAACCTGGCAATTGTGGGCAGACCAGGTTTTTCAGTTCCAGTGATGGAGGATCGCATTCCACTTTAAAGAGACATAAAGACAACATTTACAGCAGCTTCGACAACCTTGGACTAGGATTAGTCTAGGCGATGATGTCCTGTTCAAAATGGTAAGAGGAGGCATGTTCAAAGTTTTTGAGGCTCTGCATTTTGTTTACATCTTTTCTTTCGTTCAGGTTTCACGTTCTTAGAGCTACTATTTTAACTCGGTCGTTTAATGACAAAGTTCGTTACAGCCAACTTAGACAAATTGAAGTGTTGAAAGAAGAACCGATCTCCCTCCACGTGTTATTGGAAGTTTAAGGCATTCACTAACGTGCATTGACCTTGCGGCTTTGGAGAATAGAAAGCTGGGATCTTTTTTTGACGTCTCACGGAGAGATCAACGAAATTCATAGTGTCTTGTTTATAAGCCCCTTAGAATTAGTAAGATCCTCTCTGCAGTCCAAAAAAGACGAAAAGTTACGGGTTCTGGCTTGGGAGCCAATGGCACAATAGCTTTTACGTTATACAGCAAACAAATGCCTCGTCTATGCATCTACTAAGGGTGTTCTATGAACAAATGGAGAAGAAGAGATTACAGGATGCAATGACAAGCTTGTACTGACTAAAGTCGAGCAACGCAATTACATGTCAAGCAAGCTCGATGGTAAAACTAGACTATTAAAATGGCCAATAATAGCTTAACAAAGATCAGCAACATGCAAACCCAATAGCTTCTCATCTCTGAGTCTAGTCCAATTTATATTCCATATGCTATATATTTAACTATATGGCTAACAAGCAGCAAAAGCAACAAGCATTCAAAGTCATCCTTTTCATAGTATCTCTTCTTGTCCTGGGTCTAATACCAAACGAATCAATTTCCACCACTTAACAAAACTTCAAGAGCAGACTCTTAAACATTCCAAGCTATTGTTACAATCCTAGCACAACTAGCGGACAAACAGTTTCCAATCACGTTAAACTCTCCACATATGGACTAAGCAGTAGCTCAAGCCATAATAGTTTCAAACTTGGCTTTGATTGCCACTACACTTTATCTTTGGCCAGCAACTTCAGATTGTAACACGAACTGGTCAAGAAGCCCCAGAAGCTGCAGCTGTAGCATACATGCTTGGTTCCTGATTCACTGGCATACCATATCCATAGCCACCATAGCCTTGCCCTCCAAAATATGCCCCATTCCATTGATTACCATGATCCGCACCTTTCCACTGTCACGAATCAAATTATCAAAAGGATTTAATGATAGAGGGCAACACATTCAATAACAATGAAAATCATGCAGACAACACCTTTAGAGAAAACTAGAAGGTAAAGTCATTTCAGGCTTTAGTCAGACACAAGAAAAAAGTAGTTCTAACTTTCCAAAAAAAAAAAGAAAAGAAAAGTAATCCCAAACTCCAGGAATCAAGATTAAGTTGCAATACCATCCAATAAGGTTGCTACATGCTAATGCTATCGGCAGCATAAAGTACCTCCCTATATCAATGATTGGGGATCAAAAGAAAAAGAAAAACACCCTGGTGTATCAGGCATGGATGTTGTTGCATGTGCATTCTAAATAGCACACTACTTCATGCTGAGACAAATTTACCTGCTTGTTTGCAGGACTACGACCCCAAGAAAGGCGTACTGTCTGCCTGCCTATCACAGTTCCGTTTAAGCTCTGCAGTGCATCCTCCGCACTCTTTCTGCAATCAGAAATATGTGCAATAAAAATCAATTCAATCTGTCACATAAATAATCAATACGGTCCCAAAAAAAGATCCTGAAACAATACACAAATGTTGATCCCTTAGTAGACATTAAATCACTTACAAGATGAGGAAAAGTTTGAGATATGGATACCTGTCAGCAAATTGCACAAAACCACATCCTTTTCCAACTGGTATTTTCACTGACACAACATCACCAAACTGAGAGAAAGGCGACCTCAGATCTTCATCACTGACATCAGAGTCAATTCCTCCAACAAATATCTGCAGCATCACATGAATGAGGAACTCATAGGATTGAAACAAAGCCAATGAAACAAGTAAGAGCCTAACTCACAGTTGTGTTGTTAGTGTCACCATCACTTTGGGAACCTTGGGCAGCCGCACCATGTCCACCAGCCAACACCAGAGCTAGTCAAAGTACATATGAACTATTTCCATTACAATTCAGATTGATAACATGAAACATAAGGAAGTCACAATGCAGCAACCATCAGTTTCAAAAGCTAAAGGTAACTGGAAATAAGTTTAAAGAGATGATATCTTAAAGAACAAAATGTTGCAGATAAATGAAAACCAAGAGTTCAAATGAAAACAAAAATATGAAAAAGTAAAATGATGGATGATAAACAAAGTTATTATAATTCCACTAACAAGTTCACCTTCAGATCCATAACATCCATAAACAAGGCAACTGAAACATGGCACTCTGTAACCAAACAAAAATATATTCACAACTTATCAAACATGGTAAAAAAGTAAGATGCGAGCCAAATATATTGCTAAACATAGCGAGAGGTATTTACATCGCTGAGCATCAAATGCAAAAGCATATGTCTAAAAATTTGCGGATACAACATAAACAATTACACCAAAAGGGCTTCCAAATATAAGCTTGCATCATATCAACACATAGGACAACCAGCACATAAGAAAACAAAAAGAAATGAGGTAGTAAAAGCTTTAGACAGAAATAACCAAAATGAAACACACAATCATTTAAAGATTTTGTACTTTATTCTCCTTCAAAGATTCATTGAACATTTTCATAAAATAGAGAGCATGAAAGTATATCAGCATGGTGAAGAAATGCAAAACAACCAATATCAAGTGATACTTCTTCCAGCCACTTATGGAGGCAATAGTAAGACCAGAAAGGCCAGCAGGCAATAACAAGTCTATAGTAAAAAAGCTCGTAAAAGTAATACATCATAAATTTTGTCAGTTTGCCTTTCCAACTCCAATTTACAATCACTTTCAGCACTACTTCCCCTACGTGAGCAGCTAAATCACCCCAACAACTTCCTCAAACAGAAACATGAGAACAAAGAAGAAAAGGAGTGCAAGGTAATACAGAAGAGAAAAGGTGAGGTGATCACCCCCAACCACAAACAACACACTTTTGCATCTGTTTGGGATTCTACTCAACAACAGCTAATGCAGGCATGCCTACAAGGGCTTAAGTATATGCAAAAGTAAGTGTCTCTTTGAGACCAAATTTGCAACAATGTGGAGAAAAAAAATCACATCAAACAAACTGTAGTAATCTCCTATAATAAACATAGAAAAATCCTAATTGGCAATGCAGTAAAAGGGGCTGATGAGGTAGGTAGCAAGTGAGAGAAATTTACATAATAGAAGTAAAAACCAAATGCTAGTATTCTGCAAAAAGCAAGGAGCTTTGGAATATACCTTGTGAAGAATAATGTTGTTGATATGCAGATGATTTCTTTGGCGTTGCCACACCTATGCGCATGGGCCTACTTGAACAATAAACTCCATTCATTTCCTCCATAGCCCTAGTTCTCTCATTCTCATCGCCAAACCTAACAAAACCATAACCTTTTGGTCGGCCAGTATTTGAATCAGTAACAACTTTTGCTCCCTTCACAGAAGAATATTTGTTAGCAAAAGTCTCCTGTAACATATTATCAGTAACATCTGCTGCCAAATCACCAACAAAAATGGATAAATCGGAACCAGCCTCCATTTTTCTATCCCCTGAAAAACTTGCCCAGTTGAGACGGAAGGGCCGATCAGAATTTGGCATCAGAGCACCACTGTAATTTTGCAAAATTTTCTCAGCTGTTGCATGTGAATAAAACTCAATAAATCCGTAACCTTCTGGTTGTCCAGTTTGCTTATTGCGTATAATCTTTACAGAGGAAACCTGCATTTAATTTACAGAACCATCATAAATCCAGGATAACATTCATCATAAACAGATAAAACAGGTTCCAATAAATACTGTGCAGATAAAAACAGGCGACTGGGTGAAGCATCTCAAGCAACTAGCTAAATTCCATGTTCCTTGGAAAGAGAAATGGTAAGGGAGGACGATATATGGGTGATCCTCTATCTCAAATATTTTCAACTCTCTGTTTCCTTCTCTAATCAAATAAAGCAAGAATGTCGGGAAAATTTTAATTTTATCGTAGTTCCCTCCAAATCTAATCTTAACTTGATACAGTTACTAACATTCATCTGTGTGAATATAAACCAAGAATGAGAATCCTTCCATTTCAGATATTTGAAAAATACCACAATTTAGCAAACATACACCACAATGCTCTTCCATTGTGTAAATTGCCTTCAGTAAGATTTATACCTGTCATAGAAAGGCATGGAAGCAGATGGGCAGAAAAGAGAATAATTTTGACAGACAAGCGTATCCAGGAGAAACTTTATTTTAAAAAAGACACAGTTATTGTAAGCTTCAATAAGGAACGCCTTTCATAAAGCGGATTTTAGTAAATCTAGCATTGCATCAGATGATTCAAACGAACAATGTTAATGACCTAATGCTCCCCAAAAGAAAGCAAATTTCTAAACAAAAATTCAAGAGAAAACTTTCTACAAAAGGCAACAACCACGACAACCCACCTCGTCAAATTAAGCCGATTACATTCACTGAATCTGAATCTATTAACTAAAGATCCAGACTTTATATGATAGAAACGAAATCCCACCAAAACCCAGAACTATACTATCTAAAGAAAACTCATAAAAGGAAAAAGAAAAGAATCGTCACCTCGCCTGTATGAGAGAAACAGCTATGCAAATAAGTCTCATCCATCCAATGAAGCAAGTCACCAACCCAAATGGTCTTAGCGTCCTCAGGAGACATAGGCTGTTGTTGCTTGTGATACTGTTGTGGAGGGTGTTTCTGATATTGCTGTTGTTGTTGTTGCTGCTGTTGATAGTAAGCTGTCATGTACTGAGGGTGATGATGCTGTGGAGGGTACATCATCATCTGCTGCTGCATCATCACCATCGCCGCCGCAGGATATTGCATGGCGGCCATCCATTGCTGTTGCTGATGCTGCATGTGTGGCATCCATTGTTGCTGCTGATGCGGTTGATGTTGTTGTTGCTGCTGATGGCTCAGATCAGAACCGTTGGTTTGCTGCATCATGATCCTCTTGATCTGAGCACAAAAGAACTCACCTTTTCTCCACCTCCCTAAAATATTAGCAAAAATAGCTCAGGCCTCCACGGTGGATGTGGCGGCGGTGGTGGCAGGGAGGGGGTGGTGGCGCTTAGAGAAAGAGAGGGCTTACAAGCTAAGACTTAACGGGGGAACGGCAAGACGTTTGTTGTGTGCATACGTGCTATATAATACTATTTTCTATTTTTGTTTTTATTTTAAGCTTTTGCGAGGGTTTAAGAGTTTGGAGGTGACCAAATCCTCGATTACAACGTTAATGTGCCGTCCGATCGAGTGGTGGGGCCCACGTCTGATTGCCTCATGAAACCGGCGGTCCAAGAGGAAGAGAAGACAGAATATAGAAGCTTGGTGGTGGCTGTTGGTTCTTTTTTCTTCCGGTTGGTTTCATTTGTGTCCTAATTAATTTAATAGCACTTCGGTTGGTTCATAATCATATTATGCCCTTTCTCTTAAAAAGAAATTGTAATTGCGCGGAAAGAAGTGGTCAAAACAGGCCCTTTGGGCACGTCCTTGAGCTGTTGGACTTTGAATGCAAAGTGCAAAAATTGGATTCCCTTTGAATTCTTCTCCTGTCTATAAAAATGTTTCTTTCTTATGTTATTATATCATCATCTAAGATATATATATATACATACCATCACTTGACTGTTTAAGAACAAAGATACATATAATGGTTTCAACACCATAGATGAAGCTTTGAAAATGTTGCTACTTCATCTGTGGTGGATGAGATAATCAAGATCAAATAAAAAATATACTTTTTCATGCGTCATTCAAAAATTTCAGAGTGGTGGAATTTTGCATTCCCCTGTGACTGAAAAAGCGGGAACATATGTCAAATTAGTTGCATATTATGCTATTTACTTGATTTTCAATAACCACCGTGAAGGAAACTTTCATAGTATGTTCCTTTACAGTCTGTTTGGTTAGCGTCTTCAAGATGCAGAGACGGGACGAGACGGGACGTTGAAGACGGAACAGAACAAAAATTGGAGACAGTGAGGTGTTTGGTTGCGGTGGACAAAATAGAGAAAATTGTCCCCGTCTTCAGGACAGAAATATGTTTGGTTGCAGTGGACAGAACAAAAAACAGTGCTTAATGACAAAAATGCCCCTGCAATATAATGTATTGGAAAGATGTAATTCATTGGTTATTTCATAATTGTGTCAATATTTATATGAAATGTATTTGCAACTCTAATAACATTAATTATCTTATTAATTATAATTTTTGTAATAACAATTGTTATTGATATAATTAATATTAATTTTTGTAATTGTTGTTTACAGTGTTTAATGACCAAAATGCCTCTGCAGTATAATGTATTGGAAAGATGTAATTCATTGGTTATTTCATAATTGTGTCAATATTTATAT
>JANSVA010000218.1:43087400-43105828 GCA_025504915.1 Erythroxylum reticulatum | reverse complement strand
ATTTATCTAGAACACTATCTAGAACACTAACATCCTTATCCGCGAAGATCTCCACTATCTTCAGATGTTGAGTTTCATTGCAGCTCTAACTCCCAGTCATCGGCACATCATCCAACATCTCCTTATGATCTCTATCCGTTGATGATGCAATGTGATCTTGCCGAAGCCCACTAGCACACTGGCCTGATCCAATGCTTCCCACAACAAGTTCGCTAGTGGTGGTCCATCCATCCGAGTTTAGCCAAGTCCTTAGCCTGGGTCGAGTCAATCTCCACAAGGTCTGATGCTCTACCAAAATTCACACCAAGTCTGATCTTACTCGCCCATGTTTGCCTTAGTGAAAGCTATCTGCACATAAGTCCATCAATGCACGTCCATGGATAAGTCCATCTCCCATGATCAAGCTCTCTCATGGTGCATTCTCGTCGCACTATGACTAAGTCACAAGTCACAATCCGAGTTAGTATAAAAACCTCGCCCATTTACCTACCTTCATCCTACCTTGCTGAAGTTAAGTGTTTATGTGCCTCATCGTGCTCGCATGCCTTCGCGCATCTTTACGAGTCTCATACACCTTTACGCCTTCTCGTGCACTCTCAGGTCTCGCATGACCTAGTTTCCCAACTCCACGTGGCCTCGCATCCAAATCTCACATCTCATCAAAGATTTTTGCCAATGCGCACCTACTTGTGCCCGTGCATATCGAATCTCTCCTACTCTTGAGATCTTTGTCGATACCTCCTGCATCCCTCGCCTACTTCGCAAGTTCCTCGGGTTTTGCTCTCCAAATCGTAAGACTTTGCTTTGTTCCTCGTCATCACACATTTTTCGTGCTAACTTAAGTGCTAAGCATTGGCTAAGGCTCGCCAACACTTGCACGATCCCGCAGACTGAACTTAGGGGTCTAACAGTAAATTCACCCATCAAGAGCCATAGAACCTTTGTCAAGGACAAAGAGTCCTCTAGAGATTTATTCCTCTAAACCATTGAACAGGATCAAATGGAAGAGAATGGGAATTTCATAAAGGGAAATTGTGTTAGGTAAGAAGTAATAACCAATTACATCAATACAGTAGTAATACAGTAGTATTCTGATCACAGTTTTGAATAAAAAAGAAGCCATGTGGAAATAACTAGTTACATCAATACATTAGTATCTTGTACACGGTTTTCAATAAACTTGAAGCAATGTGGAATTTGGGATAATAATAAATATTAAGTAGATCTTAGGAAGAATCAATTGACCAAGTAATTAATGGAAATGCCTCCAAATGCATAATACTAGCCATATCCAGAATAAACTATCACCTGATTGAGCATCCACTTCAAGCCAATTGCAGCTGTACATTCATTCCTGGAAGCGCTACTTACCAGTCCAGATTGTAAATTTTTTCTAAACTATCTACAATCATTGAAATATTACTTCTCCTGACTTTTACATAGAAAATCTCACCGTTTGAGCTTATGTTTGTGTGGTTATTTAATAATGACTTGAACCATCCACTCCCAGATCTTTGCATCGACAGAATGGCAAAATACCGCACAGGATTGCACCCACATTCTACTCTATAACGCATGCAAAAGAAATCGCATCATGGAGACTCGCATAGGATTGCAACAAATGGCCAGTATGTATTAAAGAGTTACCTGCTATACGATTTTGGCTTTGGGTTGTGGACATAAGGGATTTCCTAAGGATCAATGTAAGGTTCAGGACATGTCTTTTCTATAACTTCAATTTTCAAATTTTCATTATTGCTGCTGAAACTAATTTGTTGAAGACAAACTATGAACATGTACACACTACAAACCATTGCAGTGACCAAGACAATCATCCCACACATCAGTGGAGACTTCTTAGAAGCCTTTAAGAAGAAGCCATCCCGTAGTTCAAGGATTACCCACAAGTAGAAAATTTGCTACACCACAATGATAAATTAAGTTGTCAACTAAATTTTCAACATAATAGCCTAAGGCTAAAATATTCAGATGCCAATCTAATTACATAACTAATGAGATGAATTAAGAGAATCCAGCTGAGCAAGGTAAATCTACATTTTTTGATAACTGACATATAGCATTAAACAGTTCAATTAAAAGACAATTGAATAATGAATGAAAACAAGCCCCAACGAAAAGGGCAATCTAGGTCTCCATGCACATTCAATAAATGCAGGAAGACAACATTCAAACAAACAAAAAAGCCCATATCATAAAACATCAAAAAAAGCACATAATCTTAGAAGAGAAAAACAAAACAACGAGAGAGTTAACAATGGTAAAGCACCAAAAGAGACAAACAAAAAGATAAGGTATATACAATAAAGATCATCAACAGACCTTAGAGAAGAAGCAGATATCATCAGTTGCCATAGTTTTGAAGAGCTAAAAGAGGAAAAGAAAGTTAATGAAAAGGCATTGGGTAGCTCAAAACTTTTCTTCTTTACCTGTTTTTCACAGTTCCAGCTTTATCTCTGCCTCTCACCCCCTAACACCTGCAAAACGAAAACGAAAAAGAAAGAGAGAGATTAAGGGTTCTTTCTTGTGAAGAACAAAATCATTAGAAGATGTTTAGACCGTTGCACGCTCTCATTGTCTTCGTCTATGCCGTTTAAAATTTATTTTAATTCTTTTTTCTTTTTATAATAAAGCCTTCCTAAGGATGGCAATAGGTAAGGTTTGGTTTAGGTATTACTTTACCCATATTTATATCTATTTTTTATGACTTAACCCATATTCATATTCATATCTATTAGTTTTTATGATTTACTACCTATATCCAAATCCATTAGATTGTTCGAGTTTTTGAATATCCATCGAGTTTTATAGCACATAAAAATATAACTTCTAAATAGAAAATATAAAGAGTAGATTTTTGCGAACGCTTCAAATTAAAATTACTTTAATAATAATAAGTCAATATTTTGATATGTACATCTTAAAAAAACTATAAAATTGGAATAATTAAAATCATAATGTCTAGTGGAAAGACAACATATATTTTTCATAACTAAAAATTAGAATAAAGACTGAACTATCTAAAACTTCATATTGTCTTTGCGTGAACTTCAAAACATTCAAAACTCCATCTTCATATCATTTGCATTATTATCGTCCTATAAGAAAATAAAATATGATGAAAAAGGTTAAGACTGAGGAGTAAAGTGGAAATTTTAAAGTTGTTTCTTTTCAAAAATATTAATATTTTATTATATTTAACCATAAATATTAAAAAATAGAAAATAGAGTTAATAAAAAGTGTAAGATATTAGTATCCATCGTTTTGGGTTATCACTAGAACATATCCAAATCCATATCCACATTTACATCCATTTAAAATCTATTTAAAATATATTTTTTTAGCCTCCATGTCCTTTTTTTTGGGTTGAGTAGTGCAGATATTAATCGTATTAAAAACTCACTGCGATCCCTACTCCCATGACACTAGGTAAATAATCAAAGCAAAGCAGAACAGGTGAAACTAGCA
This sequence comes from Erythroxylum reticulatum, assembly GCA_025504915.1. Taxonomy (NCBI): domain Eukaryota; kingdom Viridiplantae; phylum Streptophyta; class Magnoliopsida; order Malpighiales; family Erythroxylaceae; genus Erythroxylum; species Erythroxylum reticulatum. Next base: position 43,102,341 of record JANSVA010000218.1, on the reverse strand, counting down.
AGACAACAGTGCGTTTAAATGAGATCTTCATCTTTTGGTAGGGTTGCACCCCATTGCCAACAACCAACACTCCAAAACCCTGATCAACTTTATATGTCATGTTGATCCTTTTCTTTTTTGCTTAACTTCTGGCAAAACATATTTGTCTAGGTCCTAGCACATTCATCAAATTTGATGCATCCTCCACTATGACCTCCACCACTTGACCTCTTCCATCGTCTCCATCACTACCACCCTCTTTTCCCTCGCCATTGCCAAATCTGCCTCCTAGATAGCATAATAAACATAACAATTTGTACCCTCTTGTCAAACTCTAGAAGAAAACTTAACTTAGCTCCTTTTGTGCTCTAGATCTCTTGCTCAAACCTGCAAACAACTAGAAAAATTTAGTTCCTAAACACAAATGGACATAAATTTTTCAACCCTTCTTTCAACCATCTAAGAAACTATCTCTACTAACCCTAACTCTACCCCTCCTTCCCCTTTTAAACCTTTCGTACCTCTCCCCTCTTCCCCATCCTTTTCTACAACTATCCTACTCCCTACTATGGCTACTCCACCTAAGGGATCTATCCCTACCATTGAAGACACAGCTAAAGGACCTAGGAGAAAATGGAAATAGGTGGTTGGTGATAACTCTGACTCCTCTTTGGTATGTAGCCCTCCGGTAGAGATTGGTGGTAAGCTAATGGTGGCTCCTAATCTAGATCTTTTTACAGTAGGGAGATAAGACATGGGAAGCTACTCTTATGAGATTTTTCATAAAAAAAGGCCTGCATTTTTGGTTATACAAGTTTAGGCTTTGATAAATTGGAAAGGAAGAGGTTTAATAGAGGCAATGTTAACTGAAGAAGACAATATAATCTTTACCTTTTCTTCCAAATCAGAAGCTCAAAAGAGGGCCCCTGACTTACCTCTCAACTTCCACTATTTCTCCAAAATTGGCAATTGGATATGGATCTCGAAAAAATTAGAACAAAGAACATTCCTCTGTGGGTGAACATTCACAATATCCTCTTGGAGTATTGGACTACGAAGGGGTTGAGTATGCTTGCGAGCTACTTGAGGAAACCTATCTGTATGGATGAGAATACTGCATTGAGGAAAAGAGTTAGATTTGCTCAATTATGGGTGAGTATAGATATATCTAAAGAAATTAAGGATGGTATCCCTATTCTAAGGTTGGGGGATGAAAACTCTCTTAGAGAAGACAAAGTATTGGTGACTTATCAGTAAAAGTCGTCTCTTAGAGCTCAAGGCAAAAAATGGAAACCAATGGGTAGGGTCTTCATTAAAGGTGACAATTTGGAAGTGATGAGTATAGAAAAATGAGTCTAAAGAAATCAAATAGACTGAGGAGACAAAACAAGCAGCAGAAAACCAAGAGATGGTTCAGATAATAAATGTCTCCCTTAAAATAAGGGAGGACATTTCGAAGGAAAATAAAACTGAATCTATTTAGCTGAAGGAAGTTCTTCATAATCTATCAGAAGATTTCTGCAATTCTTCTATGAATAAAGGAGAAAATGTTCTAGAATCTAATGGTACTATTTAAAATGAAGGATTTTCAGTTCAACAAAATGAACAAAGTCCATTAAGGGTCGATTTGCAAAATGGTAATAATCAAGAGGAGTAGTTTGAGCAGGTCACCTCTCAGAAAAGTGGTAGGAGCAATAGGAAAAGCTCCAAAAGGAAAGCAAATTGATTATGACTTTGATTGTATGGAATTTATATGGAATAAATAATCCTTCAAAGCTTAATGCTTTAAAGGATTTTGTACTAAAGGAAAAGCCTTGGGTTTTTTGCATATTAGAGACTAAAATTAGAGAAGTTAATATGAATAAATTGGTTTGACGAGGTAGCAAATGGCAGTTCATTATAAACTATCAAACTCAAGCATATAGAAGGATTATTATAGCTTTTAATGGTGATTATTTGAAACTAGAAGTTTTGGACAATATATTCTTACTAAGCTTTATTTTAAAATGGAAAATCCTTAGGTTTTAGCTACTTTTGTCTATGGATTCAACACCGTGTTCCAAAGAACTGACGTCTAGAATTACCTAGGAAGGAGCAATTCTTCAGTAAATTCCCCTTGGGTGGTATGCAGGGATTTTAATACTACTTTGTTCATATCAAAGGTTGAAGGTAATTGTAACCTACTCAATTACTCCCCTGATATGTTTGATTGTATACAGGAAGTGGAACTTATAGATTTAAAATCTAAAGGTCATAAGTTTACTTGGAAAAATAAACAAAGTTCTATTTGGAACATTAGGAAAAAATTGGATAGAGCTTTAGTTAATATGGAATGACTAAATTCTTTCTCAAGAAGCTCTGTGAAATTCCTAGACCCTGGTATCTCATATTATACTCCTATAAAGGTTGATAATTTGTTCACCACCTCTAGATTCCATCATCCTTTCAGATTTAACAATTTTCTGGTTAATATGGAGGGTTTTCAAGAAGCAATAGAGAAGGGATTGGAGTATAGATGTTATGGGACTAAGCAGTACATTTGTATCTAAAAGCTTAAGGCTATAAAATAGGAGCTAAAGTAAGGAGAATGAAATATCTAAGGATAAACTCTCTTTTATTCAAAAAGCATTGGTAGAGAATCCATTAGATGGTGCTCTAGCTATAGCAGAGAAGGATGCTCTTAAAAATTCCTTGGAAGTAGTGGATAATCAACATTCTTTACTGAAGTAGAGAGCTAGAATAAATTGGTTAAAAAAGGGAGATAGAGGTACAAAGTTCTTCTTCAATTCTATATTAGCTCGAAAGACTACTAACAAAATTACCTCCATTAAAACAGAAGCTGGAGTGGATGTTTTTAAACAAGATGACTTAGCTAAAGGAGTTATAAATTTCTACAGCAATCTACTTAGATCAAAAGCTCTCCTATTTGAGTTGGATTGTGATATTAGACACTTTGTAACCACTAAAATTTCTGATCATAAAGTTTCTTAGTTAATAAAACTTGTTCCATATCAGGAAATTGATAAGGTTCTTCAGCATGAATGGCTCTAAAGCTCTAGGTCTAGAGGGATTGAATGGTTTTTTCTATTAGGAAACTTGGAATAGTTTAAGGAGGCAGTGCATGAGTTCTTCCTAAAAGGTGTTTTACTAAAAATAAACAAGACTTTTCTATGCTTGGTCCCTAAAAACTCCAGCTTAGAAATGTGGAGTGACTACAAGCCTATTTCGTGTACAAATTTTCTCTACAAGATTATTGCCAAGATTTTGGCAAATAGGCTGAATGAGGTTCTAAAATTTCTCATCAGTGAGAATCAAGGAGCTTTTAAGATAAGCAGTGATATAGGGGACAATATCCTTATCATTTAGGAGCTTTTAAAAGGATATAACTGTAGGAGAAGCCCCCAAAATTCCACTATAAAAGTTGATTTATAGAAAGATTTTGATACTGTGAGTTGGGGATTTCTTCTATAAACCTTGGAGATAATGAACTTTCCCTTAATATTCATTAAGTGGATTCAACAATGCATTTCTATTGCTTCCTATCGGATACTGATTGATGGGTGCCTCAGGGAGGTGTTTAAAGGAGAAAAGGGCCTTAGGCAAGGGGATCCCCTTTCCCCTACCTATTTCTAATTTGTATGGAAGTCCTCGCTTAGTTACTGAAGCATAAAACTTCAACTGATCCTAAATTCATATTTCACTCGTCATGTAAGGAAGGTTCTCTAACTAGTTTATATTTTGTAGATGACCTTATTCTCCTAAGCAAGGCAAATGTTCACTCAGTCTCTCTTATAATGAAAACTCTCAATTTATTTAAGAAGATGTCAGGCTTATGTGTCAATCAGCACAAGAGCTATATCATACTCTCCAAAAGTGCTTCTCACCTCTCAAATGCTTTAGCTTAAGCTAAGGGTATAGAAACTAAAGCTCCTCCTATACACTACTTGGGGATTCCTATCTCATTAAGGAGGCTTAGATTCTGTTAATGTATTCCTTTGATAGAAAAGATCCGAAAAAAATTGGGGTTATAGACCAATAGGGCACTATCTTATAGAGGGAAACTTCAGCTACTAAAGTCGGTTATTTTGTCTATAAATACTTACTGGTGTTTATACCTTTTTCTTTTAAAAAGGGCTAGAAAAATTGATGAAGTAGTTTCTATGGGGGAAAAGGAATGGAGAGAAAGAAATAGCCAAAGTAAGTTGGAAGATGATCTATCAACCAAAAGATGAAGGTGGATTAGGATTGGAATCAATCTCTACTAAAAATAGAATTCTTATGTCCAAAAGGATTTGGAGAATCCTAAGTGATAAACAATCAATGTGGGTTAAATGGATTCATTCTTATTTACTAAAAGGAAGGAGTTTTTAGGCTCTAAAAACCAAAGTCAACTACACTTGGTTTTTTAACCAACTTCTTAGAATGAGGGAGGAGATGTATCATCACATTACTTGCCATATAGGGATAGGAGACAGACTTTCCTTTTAGTATGACAACTGGCCAAGGAATGGACCTTTAACATAAAACCAGATGGCAAATTCCTTATTAAATCAGTTCCTTAAGGATACTAAGCTCTAAGAAATAATAAAGAATAGGAACCGGTCTCTTTCCTTAGATGAGACTACATTTCTGCACATTCCTCAATTTAGAAGTTATGGGGAGGGAGATACATATTTATGGAAGGGAATTCCTATTTCTGTGATTACTGCTAAGGAAGTCAAAATGATGAGGGGAAGGTTTGAAAATTGAGTAAGGTGGGACGCATTGATCTGGAATAAGGCCTTTAGACCTAATGTTAGTTTTTCGCTTTGGCTAACAATGTGGGACAAACTAAGTACCTTGGATAAGTTGAAATTCCTAACCTCCTCTAAGCTATGTATCCTATGCAATCTAGAGGATGAAACCAGAGATCACCTCTTCTTTGAATGGGACTTTTCCAGAGGAATATAGGTAAAAATTTATACTCTATGTGCCCTTGATTTCAACAATGGCAGACTCACATATATCATACAGGAATTACCTAACTTGAATATTTCAAAATATGATAAGGCTATTATACTACTCTCGGTGGCTATATGTTTTCAAGTTATCTGCAAAGAGAGGAATAGCAGAAGGTTTAAAGATCAATCTATTTCAATAATCTCTTTTATAGAACTCACTATTGCCAGCATAAGGGAGCAGTTAATCATTAATCAGTTAAACCTACACTATAGTAAGAGAATGACCCCTTGTATGGAGAATATAGAAATAGCCATTTAAAATCTTTCTTAAGAACTAGTTACTCAATTCACAATGCAAAAATGAAATGCAATCACAGTTCACAACACTACCTATGATTATACAAGCAGATTATTCTTCGAAGTGTCTAAGGAAATAGAGAGGCTGTTCATTACTGACTCACCTGGAATTACTAGGTTGCACATTGCTTGAAGATCAATGCTATATTCATCCATATCCCTGTCACAAATGGATAATTGTTTAAACAGTGAAGTTTTTATGGAAAAGAAAGGAAGATTTATAAATCTTTAAATTGCGTACCTTTTTTGTGGATATGATCTCCTCCCCATTCTCCCTTTCTGGCTAGACTTCGAAGTCTCTGTAAATCTATAAGAAATCAATCCCAGATGAGTGGAGCTCAGATTAGCCATACCCAATATGACTATAGAGTTTGATTGAAGAAGGAGTCAAGTAAGGTTATAAAGTAGGAATCACTATTGACCTGAGTCATGATCTCCCTCACTAGCTTGTCACCGAAGAGTTGATCCATCAGTGAGTTTTCTCCCTCTTTCAAAAATAAAGCAAGTTTTTAACGATACATAAAATGCCCTAATCCCTAAAGGTTGTTTGAGATGGATTTGGTTACCTAAGAAGAGTAGTTAGTTGAGTGAAGAACTGAGAAGAGGTTGTTCCATGGAGCCACTGCAAGGATCATCATCAAAGCATCGTCAATCATCCTCCTTAATCGAGTACAAGTTTGAAGATTCGAGAAAGGCAAAGATCGTTTTACCCTAATTATCAAACGGTATGTCTTTTTGTGGAATGTCGTCATTTATGCTATTTTAGATGTACTTAATGAACCAAATGGGTCTATCTCACGCGGGAGATACTCTCTCCAGATGTAGTCTTCTCTAATTTTTTAATGACAAATTTTAATTTATAAAAAAAACTTTATACGTTATGTTCAAAGATACAATGATTTCTTGATTTTTATTAACACCGAAACAATCCATGTGATGATTATTATGTAGGAATTAATGACCCTTGCTTTAGAAATTTTAGTTATTTTAATTAACTTATTTATTGTTATTAAAACCTAAACAATCCATATGACTTTTATTTTGAAGAATTAGCAACAAAAATTTAAAATTTTACCTATTTAAATAAACTTCTTAATGTCGTTGAAATCTTAATGTTCCATATGATCATTATTATTTTGTAAGAAGTAAAGATCCATGCTTTATATATTTTAGTTATTTTAATTGACAAATTTGGTATTGGAACATAAACATTCCACGTGATATCTTGTAAACATTAAAGATCCATGTTTAGTAATTTTAATTGATTTCTTTGTAACATGTAATGGAACCTTAGTTACATATTCCAGATCGAACATGAAAGGGTATTAAATGAAGAAATGCAAAAAATACATGATTTCAGTTCCACAACTTCAAACAAGCTTTTCAATTCTGAAACGAGCACGAATCTACTGCCGTCTTCATAGGAACTACTCACCAGGACGTGACCAACTTCTTTTTATAGTTTTCTCAAAATGTAAGCTCTTTTAACAGGTCAGAGAATCCTTATACTTATAAATGATATGAGCAACTGCAGGAGACCTTAACATTTATATATAGCATCTATGTTGACTTTCCCATCACTAGCCCAATATCGGTTCGGTTCACATTGGGATCTATTTTCCACCCGAACTTCGACCCATTGACTTAGATCATTTATTGAGTCACTTTATTATCTTTTATTTGAATCAAATTATGTAACTTAATCGATAAGTTATTAAAAACAGAAAATGCAATTAAATGTTGTCCAGCTTTATAGGAAATGTAAAAATTTTCCAACATTCTCCTCATTGGATAATACTTAATTGCGGTATTCAATCAAGTTTAAAACAGTTCAGTTAAGCTACGCTACTATATTAGTTAACTAAATTTAAAAGCAAAACATTTGATCTAAAGATAATAAAAGTCCATCATTCTATTCTGCAAGGCTTTTGATACCAAAAAGTATCAAATGTGTATGTCATATGTGACATAGATCTAATGCAATCACGCATATCTAATACCTCACTAACAGGAATGAAAAAATGGAGTGTGAAAAACTAAGATGATACTTATATGTTCTAAACTATATCATCTTAAGATGATACTTATATGTTCTAAACTATATCATCTTAAGATGATACTTGTATGTTCTAAACTATATCATCTTCATTTATAGGTCTCGGTTTCTCTAAACTTTATACTAAACTATATATGTTAAACTGCATTAAAGAAATCATATTTTCTCTCATTGAATGCTAAAAAGTATTAGAGAAAACTTGTTTTTTCTGACTAAATGCTAAACTGCATTAGAGAAAATCTTTGTGTTCTTCAACGGAATGATAAACTACATTAGAGAACCATCATGGTATTAAATCTTATATCTCCCTATGTCATGTCAAAATTTATGGATATCTGTATAAAACTGTATGAGTTTAAATGACATAGGTTTAGGGTCAATCTGTATATATGCCTAATGACCTTTAAATACTTAAGATTGACACAAATTTGAAGGCTTTCATATGTATTACGACAATGTATGATAACACGTATTACTGAGGATAAATGATGATCATCTTTATTAATGAAACACCCCACCATCATAACATTTCAAATATATAAACGTACAAATGTATGTGGAGCAAACATAATGATCCCCTAACTAACAGTGTCTAAATACTTCAAAACACTCGTACTGTATATTTTTCTTTCAAAAATAAGTGGGCAAAGTCCTTTAATTAAAGGATCGACTAACATTTTCTCAGTTCTTAAATGTTCCAAACCTTAATATCACATTTTCATACCAACTCCTTTATGGTCAAATATTTGACCTTCAAATGCTAAAACCCTGTGATATTCTTTGTTGTTATTAAACAACACATCAATAAGATTATCACAATACAACTGAATAGGTCTAGCCATTTAATCAACTTTAGATAACTTAAAAATAAAGTTTTGAGTTAAACCACTTATAAAGCAGCCCTATAACATACACTCTGCATATATGGTTGAGGAAATTACCCATTTTTACTTGACACTCTTCCACGACATTGTATCACCTGCAAACATAAAAAAATTAACCTTAAGTGGATTTTCATTCATCCCAACACAGCTAAATTTGAATACGAATTTCCTATTAGGTTTAAACTATTGACTTTTTTATATGTCAACATACAATCCTTAGTTCCCTTTAAGTATCTCAACACTTGCTTGACTGCATTCCAATGATTTATACCTGGGGTAACTACATATTGACTAAACAATCTAACAGTAAATGTAATATCCCACCTAGTACATACCCAAACATACATCAGGCCATCAACCATATTAAAATATGGAACATTCCTCATAACCTCTCTTTTCATTGTATTCTTTGGACACTGTGACAAAGATAATCTCTCACTATGAGAGAATAGTGCTATAATAGGTTTATAGTTTACTACATTAAACCTTTGTAGCAGTCGCTTAATGTATGCACTTTATGAGAGGTTTGATGAGTGTTAAGATCTATTATAGTAAATCTACATACCTAAGACAAAAGATGCTTCACTAAGGGCCCTCATATTGAAATGCTTTCCTAAAAGTTGGTTAATCTCATGCAATATGGTCAAGTTATTCAATGTGAGCAATATTTTTCATCCACATATAATAATAGGAAGATAATTTTACTCCCCTTGACCTTATGATACAAGCATATTTTAACTTTATTTTCCAAGTAGCCGAAAGAGGTCACAACCTCATCAAATGTAAGGTATCACTTTCGGGAGGTTTGATGTAAACTATTTATTGATCTGTTTAACATGCAAAGCATGTCTGTTCATTCTATATCCCGAAATACTTCAAGTTGTACTACATATAAACCTCTTTATAATGGTCTTTATTCAGGAGAGTAGTTTTGACAACCATATGATGTAACTCTATATCATAAAGAGCTATAATTGTCATAATCACTCAAAAAGTATCCTATGAGGATACAAGAGAAAGGTAACATTAAAGTCAACCTTTCTCCCTGAATGAACCATTAGGAAACTGAGCGAGCTCATAAACCATTGAACTTTATCCTAAAATCCTTTAGGTCCTTAAACTTATTTACAACTTATGGGTTTACAGTTCTGCTGCAAATCAACTAATTCATAGACCTTACTATGCTTTATGAATTATATCTCATCAGTTATTGCATCACATTACAAATCCACATTGGATCTAGAAACATCTTCTGTAAAAGTAACTAGATTCATAACATGTATAATATCATAATCCTGTTCACCTAATAGACTATGTAATCAAATGGGATAGCAAGTCATCTTACTCTAGTGGATCTACATAACTACATTAGATCTTGTACCCTCAGAAACCTCTATCTGTGCAGGTATGAGTTCCTATTCCTGTACACGCATAGTATAAAGACCTAGATCTACCGGATCTAATTGTATGAGTAGTAAGTACATAATAACTGTATTATACACCCTACTATCATCCAAAAGGCCCATCATCATCATAGACATCATATTTTAGAAACTTAACTATTTATGATTCCACTGTTTCAGTCCCTTCTCATTTACAGTAAAATCTGTACTCTTTAGAGTGGTCAAAATATCTGATGAAATAATAATAAGCGTAAAGAGCAGGCAATTTGTCTTTATAAGGATTATACTAACTCACCAGGGTAACCACATGCACAAATATTTGACTTCTTTATAATGCAACTATATAAGGTCTTCTGATATCTATATGTATCAGAGTCAACAAGTCAAAAACACTGGTTGACCTTGTATCTTTATTTCAATCAACTTACCCCTGCAACAGTCAACATATGTGTCTACATCATCATAATCCAAAATTGAAAGAATGCTTTCCTTAATCAATCTCTCAACCCTAGCTCTGGAAATGTAGCTTAAACTTTTATGCCACACCATATATAACTTATCATTCTTCAAGGTTCTTTTCATAACTTGTTTAGCAAGATACAAAGGATGATATATCCAATTTGGGGTAAGACACATTCTATATAAACCACATAACAAAAAAGTTATACCATTATATTTTGCATTAAACAACTATATAACATAAGCATTAATTACAAAATGTTAACTTTCTTTGTCAAAAATTAATACAAAGATCACATATAAAATGTGTAGTGTAAAAACAAAATGAATCTTACAGCAAGGTTCAGTACACACATCCCCAATAGATATTACATTTGCTTCTTTATTGTTGTTAACCATCAGTTTCTCCTTACCTTTATTTGGGTCTATCTTGGATATGAACCCCTATATTGTGGAAGCACCATGATTAGATGCTCCATTTTATAGCTGTTAAGTACTTAATATGACTATCACAAAATTACATTAAGAAATTGATAAGCCAAGGAGTTACCTGATGGTCTCAGTCTTTCCTTTTAGACCTTATATTGCTAGTTTTTTTAATGTTTGTAGGACCTTTACTAGCATTAGATTGACCAACATCAGCATGTGGACAAGATTTAATCTTTCTACCTTTGAACTTAGCGGGCTTCATCTTTACCTTCCCTTTAGTTGCTTTGAGGGTTGTAGGAGTAGCAAGCTTGAGTTTCTCCTCCTCAATAATACAATGGGCTATCAAAGCATTGAAATCCCATTCCTCATCGAACGAATAATATGTCATCATCACTAGATTACTAAACCACAGAGGGAGAGTATTTAGATTCTGGTGAACTATGAAGATATTAGGAAGAGGAATGTTTAGCATCTTCAGACTATTGTTAAGGTGTATCATTCTTAATATATATTCCACTCCCCCTTCTCCTGTATACCTCATAGAGAATGATTCTTTCATCAAGGAACTTATCTCAACATTAGGTAAGACTGTGTAACTTTGGAGACATTACCAAGAAATTCCATTATATCTATTTGGAATTCCACTAAGCAGATGGTCAAGAATGGATCTTTTAATGGTCATAAGATAAAATCTTTGAGACTGATTCTAGGCTACATAAGATGCTTTATGAGTTCTCAAGCTTATAGATGCAGGTAGAGATGGCCTATCTGTTCGTATAACCATATCAATTTCAGCTATCTCCATAACATTCAATACATCCTCTATCCACTTCTTTATATTGAAACTAGTTAGGGTTTCAATAGTGACACTGATATTATTGACCGAAAAGGTAACTGCAAAATTACAATATTCAAATCAGCACAAATGTAGGACAACATTGATACTTAAAGTCATTAAATAGTATCTTTTTCGAGAATTCGATCACACATATTATGAAACACCTTTAGGCTGAATATATAATATATGCAATTAAACCTCCACATAAAAGCGATCAAAGTATAAACCATCAACTCTCATAACACTACCACCTTTGGGCGAATAGATCACCTAAACAATATCTTTCCTCTATTTAATGCCTTTATGGACATCTCAAAATCTTATATAAGTCCAACACATTTAGGAAAAATAACAAAACATAAAACCAAAGGCATCCCCCAATATGTAAGTAGAACAATTCAAAATATTGACTTGAAAGGTCACTTTGGTGACTACATCCTTATCACTCAAAAGGTCAACAAACATAAGGGATATATCTTTATGTTATCCTTACATTCTTTATAAGCATACGGTATATGACAATGTAACATCAATAAATGCAAAAACCCAAACGCATAGTCTCATTGTCACATACCTGTGCTGAAGACATTCTCTGAAAACTTCATCCAAGACTTTCGTAGAGAAAATCTCGTTAGATTGAATATTGTGCATTACTAAACACTGAACCAACCATTTGAGACACGAGAACCTCATATATCTCCCTTATGGTAAGTTCGTTGCATGAAAATTCGCTTAAAAATGGTTTTAGAATGTCATAATTCCCTTTCTAAGTGACTATCATGCGATCCCGAACACTAATCATGAGATCCGAGACACGAAAACTTAAAATATCTCCTTCATGTGATATTCAAAGCATGAAAATTCACTTGAAATCCGATTCAGAATGCCTTAATTCCTTTTTTGGAGTTTAACTTTAATTTATTACTAATGTAATAAATCCATAAAAATGGAAAAATTCACTTTATAAATTTCCCAGACCTGGAAATTGACCGAAACTACCCCAGACACCCTTATGGGAAATCTAAAATATTTGATTTTTTTGAGTTATTGTAGTTGCATCATTCATTAACGTCACTATGATGTCAACGCGTATGTCATCGAACGATACGTCCATTCCACGTGCGCATGTTTGATCTGCCACAGACGCGTCTGATGCGTGTCACGTATGCACCACGATGACTTGACATGCCTAACATGCATTTGGTCCGTTCAGTGCCACATGTCTGGCGCATGTACCATGCGCGCTTGACAATGATTTGTTCGCTCGATGGAAAAGGCAATTTTTGGCCAGTTTTGAACAATATTTTTGTGCTCCTAGGCTCGTTTTTGCCTCATTTCTCAAGGTTAAACACTTATATACCAATTTCATGCAATAATAAGCAAGAAGAAACTAAAAATGGAAGTTAACCTCTGAGAACCTTATAGAGAAAAACCAAAAAATCTTCGTTTTTAACTAGTCGATCATGTCACGCTCTAATACCATGTGTAATACATAATGAGATCTTAGTTATGTATCCTGGATTGAATGTGAAAGGGAAATAAATAAAAAAATGTAGAAAATACCTAATTTTAGTTCCATAACTTCAAAGAAGCTTTTCGAAGTTGAATCGAGCACGAACATGCTACTGTCTTCATGGTAACTACTCACCAAGATGCGGTCAACATCTTTCTCTAGTTTGCTCAAAACGTAAGCTCTCTTAATGGGTCAGAGAATTCTTATGCTTACGAATATATGAGCAACTACAGGAGACCTTAACCTTTATATATAGCATCCATATCGGACTTCCTGTTATAGGTTGGATATTGGTCCGGTCCACACTGATCAGGATCTGTTTTCCACCTGGACTTTGACCCATTGACTTAGATCATTGATTTGGCTACTTTATTAACGTTCTCCAGATCAAATTACACAACTTAATCGATAAGTTATTAAAAAACCAAAAAATGTAATTAAATGTTGCCCAACTTTATGGGAAATGTAAAAAATGTCCAACATTTTTTACTTTTAAAACAATGTATAATATATGATTATTACTTTGTGACAACTAAATACCCATTCTCCAAAAATTTTAGTTATGGAAATATTTATATATTTCAAATCTTCAAAGTTGTACAAAAAAGTATACTGTGCATCTGAGAATTTTAATTTTAATTTTAATAAATAAATTGTCAATATTAATATATGATTATAATAAAATTATATAAAATAATAATAAAAAGATAGTAAAGAAGAGAGATATATTTAGTGGTTCAAGTAATAATTTTTATTATACAGCTAATCTTTAATTTTTACTTAATAATTTTATTCTTTAACTATGTGAGGAGAAATCTTTCATATAATATATTTTCTGTGACAAGTGAAACAAAACCATTACAATTATTTCCATTCAATGGATCTCACAAATATTTTACTATATATATATATATATATATCACATTGCTACCCAAAACTCGAGTTGAAGGTAAAGCGGAATCAAATTACTTAGGCCCACCCACCACGCATCCGTTGGGTTAGCGAACATTCATAGAACCTTTGAGCAAATTCCTGCATATTTCTGTGGGTAGGGGGAGTCGAACTCAAGACGTTGGGCTAAGACCAAAGCTCTGATACCACATTGCTACCCAAAACTCTGATAGTATCAATAGCTTGATAAATGAATTACGATTACAATATGCTGCTGAACTTGAAAATAACAAGGAGATAGGGACAAGAAGACCAGATTATAAAGCAATTATGTATTTTATGTCAAAACAAATCCATATATTGGAATTCATCAGAAACACTCGATATGAAACAAAAAATGATAATAGACTTTACTCTCCTTGAACTACAAGAAAATGGAGAAGTGTTCGGACCACCTTCAACACCGCCTGGATTCGATTAATAAGGAACCCGCCAGCCTCGTACACTGTACACCGTACACAGTACACCATCGTACACCATAAACAGTACATTGTACCTCCTCGTACACAGTACAGTGTACCTCCTTGTACATATTACACTGTACCTCCTCATACACAAAAGTGGTATTAGAACCCAGAAGATAAATAAGCTACTTAGGTTTGTTTGTTTTATTTCCTATGTTTCTAGAGTTAAGTAATTTGATTCCGCCCTACCTTCAACTCGAGTTTTGGGTAGCAATGTGGTATCAGAGCTTAGGTCTAAGCCCCACGTCTTGAGTTTGACTCCCCTTACCCACAGAAATGTGCAAGAGCTTGCTCAAAGGTTCTATGAATGTTCGCTAACCCAGTGGATGCGTGGTGGGTGGGTTTAAGTAATTTGATTCGGCCCTACCTTCAACTCGAGTTTTTGGTAGCAATGTGGACCTTATAGATCGTACACTGTACACAATACACCACCATACACTGTACACTATACACCATACCTCCTCGTACATAGTACACCGTACCTCCTTGTACACATTACACCGTACCTCCTCGTACACAAAAGTGGTATCAAAGCCCAGAAGATAAATAAGCTGCTTAGGTTGGTTTGTTTTATCTCCTATGTTTCTAGAGTTAAGTTTTATGTTATTTCTTTTCTATATTGTTTATAGATAATATGAATAAAGAGTTTGTTGTATTAAAAGAGCAAG
>JANSVA010000218.1:43054246-43074692 GCA_025504915.1 Erythroxylum reticulatum | reverse complement strand
ATAACACTTTATCTATATCTTTCATCCCATTAACACTGTGTTTATGAATATATACATATAAATGTCATGGTCAGGCAGATGACAGTAATTCATCAAATTTATGATATACGTATATATATATATATATATGTAGGTGTATACCTGAGTAAATGAAAGCTTTAGAGTGACTAAGAAAATGATGTGTGAGTTGAAGAGTAGTTGTAAAATGATGGTCTGAGATGGGTATGAGGATATAAATAAAAGTTGTAAAGAAGATAGACAATATGGACAATAGTTCAAAATGTAAAGAATGATGGCAATAATTGAATAGGATAAAGCATCGACTTTGGATTTCGATGGTTCTTGACTAAATCTGCATATTTAGGGGTAGTATGAATTTAAGGTGAAAGAGTTGAATGAAATGAAGTAGAAAGTCTAGAAATAAAAGTTTCAAGTGATAGATTTTAGAAAATGGAAGTCTAGTTTTAGATATCAGTGTCAAAAGTTATGGTCCTTAAACGGAGATGCTCAGGAGTATAAGATGCTTCTTCTTATGAAGATGCTTCGACTGTTGCTGACGTGTCATCTTATGAAGACGCTTTGTCTTGTGAAGGCACTTTGTCTTGTGAAGGTACTTCATCTTGTGAAGATGCTTCATCTGGTGATAACACTTCGTCTTGTGAAGGCGCTTCGTCTTATGATGATGTGTCATCTTATGAAGACACTTCGTCTTCTGAAGGAACTTTTGTCTTGTGAAAGCGCTTCATCTTCGTCTAGTGAGGATAGATCATCTTATGAAGACGTATCGTCTGATGACATCGTATTGTCTGGTGGTGACGTCATTTCATTTGGTGCACTGTTCATCAGATCCTATCATCTGTTCCTATTTTTGACCCTCTAGACGATAGAATTCACCTTCAAGGTCTTCATGAAAGTTGTAAACCTGAAATTCCTCTTCAAAATCAATCAAATAATACCTTAATCCGAAATCCTTAGTGAAAGTTATGTCAATTGTTCCGAGATAGGTACATCGTGATTGAGGACATGAGCATGGTTGATTCTTTTGGCCATAACTTCATAACCCGACCTCCAAATGAAGTGATTCTTAGACCTATATATTTTTCTATGTCTTTAACAAAAGCAATTGGTAGCATTCTGAATTGAATTGTAAAAGATTGGTCAAATGAAAGTGTAGAATCTATTGGAACAGTAGAAATAGGAACATCTTACTGAATACACTTCAGTATTTTGAATATATCGGGATCTATAGGATTCCAAATACGATGATTTTTTATTTGAAGTAAAACAGATAAATTGGACTACAACTCATATGAAAAAGTCAAATTGTGATTCTATTTCTAAGATGTTCATTTTTTGGCTGAAAGTTTGTGTATAATCTATTGTTTTAGATAAAAGCAGTCCAAAAATGTTTGAGGCATATCTTCCAAATTATTGAACCAAATTGAGTGATTTTGGTGTCAATAGAAACATAAGACATAAAGGAACACTTTTCAAGAAGAGAGTATGACAAAATTACATAAGTTTCACCTTTTGATTGAACATGAACAGTAGACCTGAAAGTGTGTCTAAGAAAAGTCTGAAGTGATTCAATGAGAAATGAATTGTGAATTTAATGGTGTTAGTGAGGCATAAACCTAAGTATAAATTGTACTTAGATGGGTTTTGATATGAGAATGATTTTGGGATGAAATTAATGGATTAATACCTGGGATTGTCATGAATATGCATTGTATATATTTTATTACATACATGTGCATTGTTAAACACTTATGATTGTACAATTTGAGAAGGAGGTGTGTATGCTATTTGATATAGAAGAGCAACTGGAACGTCAACCTCCAGAAGTTGCCGAAATTTCCAGGCGTTAGCTTTGGGAACAATTTGTGAGTAACCTAGACGGTTTCTCTCAATTATTGTTTTCTTAAATTATGTTTTGAATGATAAATGAATGTGTTTGATTGTTGATTCTAGACAGAAGGTCCAATGAATGTGAATGGGGAATGTATATCGAAGTGCTGCTTAAATGTGAATGTGAAGATTTAAGTATTTCATAATGTGATTGATTGTGTTAGGTGCATTCCATTCATGAATGCACAATCAGATAATGGCAGTTGTGACCAGAGTAGCCACCGATCAGAGCTTAAAGCTCAATGTGTGAAAAGAGCCTCGAGCTTAGACAATGATTAAGAGCCTAAGGCTCACTATGTAAAATGAGCCCTATATCCTCATCGGATAAGGGACAGTTAGTAATGAGCTCAGTATCTAAAATAGATACGGTACAGTTCAGGCACTCAGTCACAATAATGTAATAATGGGAAAAGTGTCTTATGCATTTTGTTAAGTATGTTTGCTAGATCTTAAATGCAAAAATTTGCCTATGCTTAAGTGAAAATGTGATACTGATGTAAAGTGCAATTTTGTGAAATATTTGTTATGATAAATGATGTGTTGCATAAATTGAGTGAACCATAGATGATGGTTACCTCATTGAGTTCGCAAAACTCACCAAAATTGTAACGTTGTCTCTTCAAGATCGAGAGACAACTCTAGCTACTGGGAGGCTCTACCAGCTGTGTGGATTGTGATTTGGCAAGAGAAGTTATGACACAAATGTCGATCAGCTGGGATTTTGGATGGCTTAGATAGATTTTATATATTTTTCTCTTTCATGTAGTACTTTTGTACTAGGTTTTGATGATGTACATGTAGTAAGTGTTGAAAGATATAATGTAAACTTTTGGTTTTTTAAAGTGAAATAAGGAAAAAGTTGGTTTTAAAATATTGTGATTTTCTTATGATGCTTTATAAGTGAATAATGATAAGATGCCATGTGAAGTGAATGTAGTGATCGAATGTAGCTTGCCCTAATCGTAGGATATATACCAGAATGACCTCCGGGCATCCCGGTTTGTACTTTACGGTAAGGGGTTTCTACAAATGCGGACCTTGATCGTGTTATTTTGGCGAGTGAGAGTGTCGAGGCCAATTTGTCCCATTACGTGGTGGTTCAAGATGGAGCTAATAGGTTGGCCAGATTGAAGAAAAGCAAGTTGCTTATCGTTCACCTATACTTTAACAGTAAGAAAAGGGTATGAAATGTACGAGTACATGTGCCTAATGAATTCTGGGTTAGATGATGACCTGAAGTTGAATCAAGGGGTTGACCTAAATTTGATGATGTGAGCAAGTGCTAGTTTGTGTCACAGAGAGAGATATGTTTAGGAGTAAAGGGGTGGCCTATTATTAGACCATAATGAGATAGGAAGGTGAGGTGGAGTTTTATGAGATATTAGGAGAGGACTATTGCTTTCATTTGTTCAATCCTAAGAATAAGAACGCTGCAGCAATCATGAAGAACCTTGTCAATTTCATAATACAAGGTGACGTGAGCAAGAGCAAAGATCACCGTGGAGATGGCATGCGTGATAAAGGCGAACTTGTCATTCCAATTAGATCTATATCCAAAGCTAGGACCGAGAGACTAAAGGAGGCTCTCTATGCCCATGTGGGCCAATTTGTGGAGAGAATAGAGTGCACCAAGCCTATTGGAGGAGAGCTATCTGAATCATAGCCCAAATTGATTCATTTATCTCAAATCCTTAGATCTGACTCACATGGGACTTGAAGATCATTATGTTACGCTTCACATCATAATCAGACTTAGGAGCGCATTAGGCCAGACCTAGACATATTTTTATTATTCTATTTTGGACTTATTTTAAGTTATAATTATATTTTGGGCTTCTATGTATGTTAAGCCCAAGTCTTCTAGCATTAATCTTAGGTATAAATACTTATGTTTTAGGATTTTTGGAATACAAATTTGATCATATTGTTTTCTGTGAGTCGTCGGCTATTTTGAGAGGAGAAATCCTCTTGTTCTTTTCAACTTAGGAATTAAACTTCACTTGTCAATTGAGTCAGATTGTGGCGTGATTTTGATCCTACCAACTTTCTTGATTTGTTCTTTACCCGTTATCTAGGTTGTTCGAGACAAGTTCTTCATGAGGTATAGTAGGTAAATTTGAAACCCTACATATCATATTTAGTTTTCGTTAAATTTGAATCTATCCTCTTCCTCCTTATTTGAATCCAAACTTTTACATCTTTCAATTCCGTGGAGCGCGTTATTTGGTATCAAAGCCTTGGTTTGGAGGAGAATTCTTATTCAACTCCATCAAAATTCAAGAAACCTCCGCCCATCACCATCCAATTATCGTCGGTTCATCAATTTAGGTGTGATTTAACTTTTGACCTGGGGTTTCAATCTTTCTTCTTATTTTTAGTTTTTATTTTTGTTAGGATTTTTAATTATTTGTTGAAACTTTCGGCTTATATAAAAAAATTCAAAAAAACTAAAAAAAGTCTGAAAAATCCAAAAATATTCAGAAAAATTCGGAAAAAGAAAAAATCTGAAAAAATGAAAAAAATCGGAAAAATGAAAAGAAATCCAAAAAATCTGAAAAAAGAAAGACTCAAAAAAAGAAAAAGGAAAAAAAATTCGAAAAAAACTGAAATTTTTTTTATTTTCTTCTTTTGTTTTCTTTGTTTCATCATATGTGTACTTGCTAGTTGGTTCGAAATTTTCACACCCTTTTCATTCTTTTGATTAGTTGAGAATTGGTTACAAGTGGTGAATTGAATTTCAGAGGAGATTGAGTAGTAAAAGGCAAGAGTGTGTGAGTTTATTTGAGAAAGTCATTGTCGTGACTTAAATACGAGGGGAGTGGCATCATTTGAGTGAAACATATGAGGCAGTATGTGAGGTTGTTTATTACTAACCTTGTTTTACAAATATACCAATAGGTACTCCTTTAAGTTGAAGGGTAGGAGCTTCATTCTACTACCTTTGTCACCTTATGAATTGTACCTAAACCAGATAAAATCAAGTAAGAGTAAGAAGGGTTCGGGTAGTGAGAATAAATAAAAAAAAGAGAGAGAAAAGAGGCTCAAAAGAAAAATAAGTTTGTCCCAATGGTGAGTGACTGCACAAGTGAGAAAAAGAAAATGGGAGAAGAGCTCAAAAAGAGAAATGAAGAGTGAAAAGAAAGAGAGAAAAGTGAGCTTATTTGTTAAAGGAAAAAACTTGAGGAGAGTAACTGGAGAGAAAAGAGCATTAGTAGTGGTGATATACAAAGAGTGTTTAGTTTCTGACACTAACCCTCTCGATGCTTTGCCTAGTGTTTTTGGTTCTCTTTTGCAGGATTATTCAGATGTCTTTCTTAAGGAGATGTCCAAGGGACTGCCACCCTTGAGAGGCATCGAGCACCAAATTGATTTTATACCCGGAGCTCAAATTCCAAACCACCCAAATTATAGGAGTAATCTTGAGGAGACAAAGGAGCTTCAAAAGTAGGTTGATTAGCTACTAGAAATGTTAGACCCTATTCTCGGAGCCCAACTATCGTTCCGGAGTCGAAAAGCGTGAATGGGTTTCCTTGTAGTGTTATTTTAATGAACCCTCACTTTGTTGTCATCTCACAAGGGTGGGTTGCCCACACTAGCCAAACACTGACATCACAATTTGACTTCTTCAAGACAATTGTAGCTCTATGTCTCTGGTTTATCTTGAAACAACAACCATCTCATTCGAAGATCTATAGCTCAAGATATACTTAAAAATCCAAAATATGTTCATAACCTAATTATGCCCTTCCAACCGATCCCTCATTTCCCTTCCATAAATCTTCTTAGAATCATTGCAAAAGGCTACAAATTTTCATGTAAAGGTATAAAATGTGTCAGGAATCTATTGCTTCAAGAATCACTTAATTTGGAGGTCGGGTTATAAAGTTATGGCCAAAAGAATCAATTATGCTCATATACTCAATCATGTTGTACCTATCTCGGAACAGTTGCCATACCTTTCACTAGGGATATTGGATTAAGGTATTTTTGCACAGTCTAGACGAGGACTTAAAAATATACAACTTTTGTGAAGAACTTAAAATGATATTTTGTCATTTGGAGGGTTAAAGTATGGGCTGTGTGAAACAACACGAACAGACCATGTAATCTTCAGGTCTGAAAAATTTTCTACATCAGGAATACACGGCCAGTGTGAATATACACAGCCTGACCGTGTAACCTTCGGGTGTAACAAAAACTTTCAACCTCAAAGACCCATCCAATGGATCCTAACTCCATTCTAACATCCCTTTTACTCATAATCTCCTCAAATCCAGCTCTTCTAGTGCCATATCACTTCAATCTCCATAGTTGTTCTGTATATACATCCTTTGCGACATCCGAACTTGTAATGGTCATAACTCTCAACTCCGATATCCAAAAATCACATACTTTATACCGTTAGAAAGATAAAACATTATGCTAAAGATTTAATTAAGAAAACTTGGGCTAAATCAAACTAGATATATGCAGTTTTTCCTTTGAGTTCAGAACACAATCTCTCCACCTATGAAAGCTTGCAAAATGCAATATCTCTTTATATCAATCCAACTCCTAAGTACTTTTGAATATCACCTCAATGATTCATCACATGCAATCATTCCAACTATAACATGCTATTCTAATTCTAACAAAAATTTGCAATCTCAACAAAGAAGAATATGAACATACATATTCCATTATACTTAACCTTTAAAATAACATAATCATACATAAAAAGGACCTTCTCAATTTTTTATTCTCATTTCTGAACAAAGTGAATGTTTGAACAAGCTTTACTTACATATCAACATACACATCAACTTTATACAAAATACAAAAGGATACTCGTGCTTGATATGCCTATAAAGCTATCCAAAAACATAGTCACTAGCTTATTACAAAAGATTTCTAGCTATCTTGGAGTTTCGAATGCTTTGCAAGGATCACTAATCTTCTCGTTCTGCACCTAAGGAGGGAAAATTATGGGTTGAGTTACAAAGCTCAGTGGCTAATATATTTATAGCCATTGGCAACGAGCCACACAATCAAACATATATATATGAACATTCATATAGGCATACATTTCTTATCTTAATATAGAAATGACAGTTCGACATTTACAATTCCAATTCACATTTCATAATTCAATACATCATCGCATATGACATATTGGATGGTAATTTGACATCAAAGCATAACACTCAAATTACACCATAAGTTAACATATCAAAATGCAACTAAACAAACAAATGGCTCGAGGGTTCCGTGGAACAAAACAGAGAAACTAAAGTTTACTTTGTGAACAAAACGAGTCCACTTTTTAGATCTCGTGTGCCATAAACAGGCAACCGGAAGAAGGCTTCATGTTGATGTGCATGTGACTACGAAACAGTTCCATTCTTGCCCAAACATAATCAATTTTTCATGCTCAATTCAATCTATCACAAATTCATATTCTTGTGTTTTTCTTCTTTCCATTTAAATCAAAATGCCATGACACAATTCAATGGCATAACATGATCATACTCACATTTTAACTATATCAAAATGTGATACATAACATAAAACACATCATAATGCATTTTCCACATCACAGCAATTTCAAAATTTAGAAATTTAAGCATAAACACACACACATAAGTACATTGCCCATTTACACAATAACCATAAATATTTTACCCACCTTATAACTCTTGAAAATCAAAACTCAATTGTTCCCTTCCTCTTACTCGTGGGTAGGTTGTTTTTATTTTCTAACACAACCAAAAAAATTCTCATTCAATTCCAATTCAAATGGAAATCCCCCAAATTTCCATAATCACAACAAAATGAAATTAACACAAATCAAGCTCAAATTTAACTTACCCATAGTCCATCTAGGTTAGAAAACCTAAAACCTAACTTAGAAACCCTAAGATCAAATGGGTTCCCTTAAACCATCTTTTTCCACATTCATTTCCAACACAAAAACCCATTTTCTCTACTTCCTTTTTCAAACCAAACAAGAAGAAAATAACATGGAGCTTACATTAACAAGTTGATTCTTCCTCTTTTCTTCTTCTTTTCCTTCTCTCTTCTCCCACGATTTTTCTTCTTCTTTTCCTCTCCCATGTTTTTCTCTCTTCCTCCCTTCTCTTCCACGACTTTCTCTATTCTCTTCTCCTCTTTCTTATTTCAAGTCTCATCTTTAGCTTATTCTTCCAAAATTGCCCCTCACTTACTTACCCTTTCCAATTTTGCCCCTCCTTTCATTTAATCCATCTACTAAGTCCTTTAATCTTCTTAACACCATACTCTAATTTAATTCTAACATGCCCATTAAAAATTCTAATTTCTACTTAGGCCTACTAAATTTAGGACCCAATTCTAAAAATAAATAATTATCCCAACAAACAACAAAAATAAATAATTAAGCAAATAATAAGTAATTTAGCAAAAAATTAGGATCCAATAAGAGAAGGGATATGTGAGGGAGAGCTTGAGCCCGTGTGGGGTGCCAGTGTTGCTGGTGCCTAAGAAAGATAAAACCTGGAGAATGTTTGTGGACTACAGAGCTATTAATAAAATTACTGTAAAGTATCGCCACCCTATCCCTAGGTTAGATGACATGCTGAATGAATTGCATGGTACATGTATCTTTACAAAAATTGACTTGAAAAGTGGATACCACCAAATTAGAATGAAATCAGAAGATGAATGGAAACTGCTTTTAAAACTAAATATGGGTTGCATGAGTGGTTAGTCATGCCATTTGGTTTAACTAATGCACCCAGCACTTTTATGAGGTTGATGAATCATGTCTTGCGTGCATTTCTTGGAAAATTTGTGGTTGCTTACTTTGATGACATGTTGATATATAGCACAAATCTTGATGAGCATGTTATGCATGTGAAGTATGTCTTGGATGTGTTGGGATGAGAGAAACTGTATACGAACCTTAAGAAATGTACGTTTTGCATTGATAAGCTTGTATTCTTGGGGTTTGTAGTCAATTTTGGGGAGTTGAGGTGGATGAGGAGAAGGTAAAGGCTATCCAGGAATGACCGATCCCTAAGAGTGTGAGTGAGGTGAGGAGTTTTCATAGGCTTACTAGTTTTTAGAAGAGGTTTATGAGAGATTTCTTTACCATCACTGCTCCTTTGACTGAAATAGTCAAAAAGGAGAAAGAGTTTGCATGGGGTAAGGAACAAAAGCATGCATTTGCATTATTGAAGGAAAAATTGTGTTCTACTCGTACTTTGTGTTTGCCTAATTTTGATAAGGCTTTTGAAGTTGAATGTGATGCTTCTGGGATTGGTATAGGTGATGTACTTTTACAGGAAAACAAACCAGTAGCATATTTTAATAAGAAGCTGAGTGGTGCACAACTCAACTATCCGACCTATGACAAGGAGCTTTATGTTGTGGTGAGAGCAGTGGAAGTGTGGCAACATTAACTTCAACCCAGAGAGTTTGTCATTCGGACAGATCATGAGTCCCTAAAGCACTTGAAGAGACAAGGAAAGCTGAGTAAGAGACATGTCACTTGGGTGGAGTTTCTAGAGACATTTTCGTATGTGCTACATTACAAGCAAGGGAAGGAAAATGTGATAACTGATGCTTTATCTAGGAGGTATTCCTTAATTTCTACTCTTAGTTGTAAATTATTAGGATTTGAGCAGCTTAAGGGCATGTATACTTCTGATGATGATTTTGCTAATGTGTATGTTGCTTGTGAGCATGTTGCATTCTAGAAATTTTATAGGCATGATGGATATTTGTATTGTGGTAATCAGCTGTGTGTGCCTGATTGTTCTTTACGTACTTTGTTTGTGCATGAGGCCTATAGTGGTGGTTTGATGGGTCATTTTAGGGTTACTAAAATTTTGGATATTTTTCATGAACATTTCTATTGTCCTAGTATGCGCAAGGATGTTAAGCGTATATGTGTCAAATACATTGCATGTAGACAGGCAAAATCTATTATTAAACCCCATAGATTGTATACCCCTTTACCTGTGCCTACTAAACCTTGGGTTGATATTTCTATGGATTTTGTTTTAGAACTTCCTAGAACAAAGAAGGTTATGATAGCATCTTTGTTGTTGTTGATCGATTTAGTAAGATAGCGCATTTCATTACATGCCATAAGACTGATGATGCTGTGCATGTTGCTGATTTATTTTTTATGGATATTGTTAGATTGCATGGTATTCCTAAGCCTTTTGTTTCAGATCATGATGTTAAATTTTTTAGCCATTTTTGGCATATTCTGTGCAGAAAATTGGGTACTAAATTGCTTTCCTCTACTGCTTGTCATCCACAAACATATGGGCAGATTGAGGTTGTTAATAGAACCTTAGGTACCTTGTTGCGTGCTATAGTTGGTAAAAAATTGAAAACTTGGGGTGATTGTTTGTCATTTATTGAATTTGCATATAATATATGTGTGCATTCCACCATAACTTATTCACCTTTTGAGCTTGTATATGATTTTAATCCTTTGACTATCTTAGATTTGGTGCCTTTACCCTTACATGAGTTGTCTAGTACTGATGGTAAGAGGAAAGCCGAGATGGTTAGGGAATTGCATGCGAAGGTGAGACAGCATATTGAGCATAGAAACAAGGTATATGCAAAGCAAGCTAACAAGGGGCGAAAGTTGATGACTTTTAAACCTAGTGATTGGGTTTGGGTGCATCTGAGGAAGGAGAAGTTTCCTACCCAGCAAAAATCCAAGTTGGATCCTAGGGGTGAGGTCTGTTCCAGGTGTTGGAGAAGATAAATGACAACACCAACAAGATTGACCAACCAGGTGAGTATTCTATTTCTGCAACTTTTAATATTACTAATCTTTCTCCTTTTGATATGAATTCAGATTCGAGAATGACTCTTCTTGAGGAGGGAGGGACTAATCTAAGTAGGAGCAAGGATCACCATGATGATGGCATATGTGACAGATGTGAACTTGTCGTTCTAGTTGGACCTATGTCCAAAGTTAGGACTGCAATACTCAAGGAGGCTCTTTACGCGCATATGGGTCAATTTGTGGAGAAAATAGAGTGCACCAAGCCTATTGGAGGAGAGCTATCTGAATACAGCCCAAATTGATTCATTTATCTCAAATTTTTGGATCGGACTCACTTGGAACTTGAAAACCATTATGTTAGGCTGCATATCATGATCAGACTTGGGAGCATGTTAGGCTAGGCCTAGACGTGTTTTTATTATTCTATTTTAGACTTGTTTTAAGTTATAATTATATTTTGGGCTTCCATGTATTTTAAGTCCAAGTCTTTTAGCATTAAGTCTAGGTATAAATACTTATATTTTAGGATTTTTGGAATACAACTTTTATCATATTATTTTATGTAAGCCGTTGGCTATATTGAGAGGAGAAAACTCTTTTGTTCTTTTCAATTTAGGAATTACACTTCACTTATCATTTGAATCAGATTATGGCGTGATTTTGATCCTACCAACTTTCTTGATTTGTTCTTTACCAATTATCTTAGTTGCTCGAGACAAGTTCTTCGTGAAGTCTAGTAGGTAAATTTGAAACCCTGAATATCAAATTTAGTCTTCGTTAAATTCGAATCTATCATCTGCTTCCTTATTTGAATCCGAACTTTTACATCTTTCAATTCTGTGGAGCGCGTTACAAGGTTAGTTGTTGATTTCATGAAGCATAATCTTAAAGTGTTGCCTTTTTCTAAGTTCAATTTTAGTAGTTTTTTTTTTTTCAATGTTTTAAATTGTGAATATGTAATTACTATTCTATTATTTGTCATCTCCCCGCAAAAGTGCTAGTTTATAGGTTAGATACTTGTCAACTGAATTTTAGTTTGGTTGCATACAGAGGGCACAACGCGTGAAAGAAACCAAGTGATGAAGAAGAGAAAACCGGCAAGTGAGACTGCAGCAAGCTTTAGGTCCACAATCACTCAGGAGCCATGCAATATGAAGTCTCTGTTACTTATTTCAAAAGTATCTGTTAATAGTCAGAAAGGCGTCGTTTTGGTAATTGAATAGGATGAGACAATCTCTAAACTCATATTTAATGGCAAAATAATATGGTTTTAGTCATTAAACAGAATTAGAGGGAATAAAATTAGATAAACTTGTAATATGCACACTCAGCGAACAATTTTTATTTTCTTTTAGTATTTGGGATTAGTTAGTTTGAAGAGTTAAACCGGTCAATTGTTAGCCGAGAAATGTCGCACAATAGTTAAGATGATTAAGGAAGAAAACAGGAATCTGACCTTAAAAATAAGTTTCGTTAGTGCCGGTCTTCGTGGGATTTCGTACCTTTAAAGGTAATTGTAGCCGCTAGTCTTCTTTTCTCCAAAATAAGTTTCGTTAGTGCCGGTCTTTGTGGGATTTCATACCTTTAAAGGTAATTGTAGCCGCTAGTCTTCTTTTCTCCAACGTCTTTTTCTTTTAAACACTAGAACCTTGAAATAAGAAGAAGCTCCTGAGGGAATAGGTTTATTCCGTTCCCCCTATTCTCAAATCTACAAATCTCATCTATTCATTCCAATAAATTAAATAGTTGAAATTTATTGGAAGGAAAGGAACGGATCAACCGTAGAAGATCTATTCACGATAACTAGTACTAACTGCAATGACAGGACACAGAAGTCAGACCCTTACCTTTTCCTATTAGACCCCTTAGTACACAGCACCTGTGTCCGCCCATTTATATGATTTTTATTAATTTCAAGTGGAAGGAAAGTTAGTTGATAATTGGATGAGAAAATAAAAAAGATCCGGTCAAAAACAACCAAAAAAAAAACCCTTAAATTTAATTCCCACCTGTCATTTGAAAGGAGAGTTTCGATGCACCTAACTCCTATCAACAAGAGCAACCTTACAATAAGTCAAAATTTTAGATGCAAATCATTCCTCTGATTTCACCTCCATACCATTTCAATATTCCTTTTATATTCCGATCTTCGTTCGTCATAAGCCTCTCAAATCAACCACAAACCTAATGGCTACTGACGCTGCTTCTGATGTGCTGACTCGTGATTTCCCAGGTTTTTTCAAGATCTACAAAGATGGTCGTGTAGAGAGGTACTGGAACACAGACTTTACCCCTGCAGGACTCGACTCAGAAACTGGGGTGCAGTCCAAAGACGTTGTCATCTGTCCTGAAGCAGGCGTGAAGGCCAGGATTTTCCTTCCCAAGATCGAAGGAGGAGCCAAGAAACTCCCTCTCCTTGTTCACTACCATGGCGGCGGATTTTGTATCGGATCGCCGTTTGCCACCCCATTCAAAGTCTTCCTTTCCCATATCGTCACTCAGGCCAATGTGATCGCCATCTCCGTCGACTACAGATTAGCTCCCGAGCACCTCTTGCCGGCTGCTTACAACGATTCATGGGCAGCCCTCCAATGGGTCGCTAAGCATGCCGGCAGGCAGGGGCCTGAACCTTGGATAAACGAGCATGCTGATCTCCAGCGGGTTGTTCTCGCCGGAGAGAGCGCTGGAGCAAATTTGGCTCATTACGTGGCGGTTCAGGCCGGTGCTAATGAACTTTCCAGCTTCAAAATCACTAATATACTAGTCATTCACCCGTACTTCGGAACTACGGAGCCAGATAGGTTTTATCAGTACATGTGCCCTACAAGTTCAGGAGCTGACGATGACCCGAAACTGAACCCAGGGGCTGACCCGAATTTGAAGAAGATGAAGTGTGACGGAATTTTGGTCTGTGTTGCTGAGAAAGACAAGCTCAAGAGTAGAGGAGTGAGCTACTACGAGACCATGAGGAGTTCCAACGGTTCATATAAGGTTGAGTTTTATGAGACAAAAGGAGAGGATCATTGCTTCCATTTCTTCAATCCCAAGAGTGAAAACATTGGACCTTTGATGAAGAAAATTGTGGATTTTGTGAAGCAGGATGAATAATTTATCAATTACGTATCTGATTTCAGGGATATTAGAAGCTTGAAAGCTTGGTTTTCAAGGTTTGGTTTATATCTTTTCTGGTGAAAATAACATTGGATGTGAAACACTATCTGTAGGTTAGTTCTTTGGTTGCTTTCATGAAAGTTGTTTGTCTTTTGTACTGTTTCAAACTTAATATCATGTTCATTATGTAATACTGATAGGATATTGAAGTTCCCCCGAAAAGAATGAATTAGTCAGCCATAATTAAAGTGGGAAAAGTGCATACGTGGAAAAGAAAGGAAATGGTCTGCAAGCTTCTAAAATAATTCTAATTTTCTAAATTTTTTGTAGTAGCTGTGAAACAAGGTTAAATTTCTAGAGAACTAAACATTAGCTTCTTAATTTCAATTAATAAAAGTAAATGAGGTTTTTTTAATTAAATAACTGATTAGTCAAAATTAATACAAAAACAAATTAAACTAACTGAATTTAAAAATAAAAAAGTCAAGATTATCAAACTTTAATTTAAGGAAAAGCTCTCATCTAAGTGTAACATTGATCATTGGCCTAAAAGGAATATTTTCACGATTCAAGTGTTTAGTTTGAAACATATTAGAAGAGTTGTAATAAGTTTAAAATTTTCTTAAATCAATTAGTTCAAACCCAATATCCAAACTAAAATGTATCATCCATTGACTAGATGTGATAACATTCCATATCAAATAAATAATAGTAATAAGCTCTGTAAAAAAGACTAAATCCTAAAGTAAATAATAGAGATAGTTGCAACTATTCAATTTAGTTTTCTTGTTTATCATAATTTAAATATGGCAATTCATAAATAACATATTTGCTACTTTTTCTAATCTGTTTTGACAATTATGGATCATTGAATTCTTAGCTAGCAGTAAAATAATCAATATTATATTAAATTATCAGATTAATCGAATATTAATCATTCATGAAATATGAGAAATCAAAACAAGAAATACTTAAATTAAACGTGAATAAAAGTTTAGAATACAAAACCTCATAAAGTTACAATTAGAATATCAAATCTCCTTGAATCAGAACAATTGAGTTTAGTTACACTTGACTTTCGCTCCAATAACAAAAATAAAAGAAAGACTAAGAATTATGAAAAACATAAGAGGAGATAACCTCTTTTTATTGTGAAGAACATCCCTGTTATAGGATTTTCTAATCTATTCATAATCTAATTCTAACTTGTAAAAATGTCTATCTAAAACAAATTCAAATTTAAACTCCTACATGATAGAGATAAGAAGAAGTTTTCGAGTTAAACTCTAACTTTTAAAGTGATCAGCCTTATCTACTGCAACAATATCTTCAATTTATCTAAAATTTGTGATTATCATCAATAGAGTCCTAATTTAATGCAATCTCCATGTTTCATCTCATAAAACAAAATAAACATTAATTTCCACATTTAAGCATCAAAATAAATCCAAAAATGGAGATAATATCAAATATTATAATAAGATAACCCCTTATCAAATTCCCCTACACTGGACTCATGCTTGTCCTCAAGCATACATACATCAATTCAATACAGTAATCATCTTCATAATAACCTCTCATCTCCTTTCATGTTATCCAGAAATATCCAAAAGCCAATTCACATTTAAGGGTTAAGATAAAATAACAATCGAGAGAATAAGCACACATATGACGCATTGTTAAAATATAACATCTCATCAATTCTATCAAAATCAAATGAACAAGACTTAACACTCTCACAAGCATTTCACTCTATACATTCAAAGTGTTAGGGTTCATTAATCTCTCAAATCAAAACACACCAGGTTATTTTCATAAGCTTGCTCAAGAATCATATCTCTACTATTGAACAAAATAAACTTCATGAATAAATCAAAGGGACTTTATAAGGGTTATAACATAGTTTAGGTAAGGTATGACTAGAACAAGTTTTTTGCCTAAATAAATTGAAGGGAATCATACAAACTTATCCACATAAGTTTCAACTTAACTCAAAATTCACTTAATTCAAGTAGAATCTCTTTCAAGAACTTTTTCTTTTCATTTCTTTTCTTCTTTTTTTTTTGTTCTCAAAATCAAAACAATGCAACTTGAATCATCTAATTAACTTTTCATAGAAATAGTCAAAATCCTATGCAAATAAGCTCGATACAATTCCTTCAATTTAGGGGTTCAAAACATTAAGGATGTCAACAACAAAAAGGGTAACTTCGGCTTGTAACAAGGTTATTATGCAAGAAAAGAAAAGGTAAGACTCAAATTGTTTTTCTAGGGATAAAAATTAAGGTAGGCTTATTTAGGTAAAAAATGGTTATCCTAAATGCCCTCGTCATCTTTATACACAAATTCATAAAAAATGTGGTCTCAACACGTATTCAAAAGCAAATTATAGCGTAAAATTGCTATGTTTGATAACACACAACAAAAAGATATGTATGAGCATATATGTAATAAATGCTCTTAGGCTCAAAGCTCATGTAGGTGTCGAAAATGTATCAAGTTTTGCACACTTTCATTCAATAAAACTGATGAGATACTTGAAATAATTTAATGAAAACTCTAATCATGCTTATCTCTCTCATACATTAGATTTTAAACCGAAAATACATCCTAATTTAAGAATTATTCATGAACAACAATAAGAAAATTATGAAGTTGTCACGAGGAATAATTAATATATGAAGCAACATATTATGGATCCAAGCACAAATCATAACTTTCATCATAATATAAACACTTTCTCCCCACACCTAAATCATACATTATCCCTAATGTATACATAAGATGCTCACAACTCAATAAAGATAATAAAAGAAAATAAAGAATAAAGGACTCCCTTGAATTGTGAGCATCTAAATGATATTCACGCACGCTTCTTTGTGATACTGGTTATTCACCGATGATTTTCTTTTTGTTGCGGTCTTAGTATTAGCTTTTGAACGCCCTATAATCCTGACTTAGTATTAAACAGTAGCCAGCTCCAAAAAATATAGAAAACAACATAATTATAGTTAAACTTGAATTGAAAGGATAACAAAAGTAATTAATAAAAATAATTTAAATATAGAAAAAGAGAAGGAAAAAGGTAAAGTGGGTAAGAAGAGGAAGAAATTTAATAGGCAGAAAAAATTAATGAAGGGAATGGCAAACCAAAAAGCTAACTAGATGAAAGATGAGCCTAGTGTATAAATGAATAAATAGTGGTAACAAAAGTAGCTATAAGAAGGAACAAAACAATTGAGTTTAACCGCATATGACTTTCACTCAATAACAAAAATAGAAGAAAGACTAAGAATTGCAAAAAACATAAAAGGAGAGAATCTCTTTCTGTTGTGAAGAGTCCTTTTTATAGGATTTTCTAATCTAATCCTAATCTAATTCTAACCTATAAAGGTGTCTATCTAAAACAAATTCAAATTTAAACGCCTACATGATAGGGATAAGAAGAAGTTTCTTAGTTAAACTTTAACTCTTCAAGTGATCAGTCTTATCTACTACAACAATCTCTTCACTTTATCCAAAATTTGTGATTATCATCAATAGAGTCTTAATTTATTGCAATCTCCACGTTTTGTCTTCTAAAATAAAATAAATATTAATTTTCATAATTAAGCATCAAAATAAATCTCCAAAAAAGGAAATAATATCAAATAATATAGCAAGATAACACCTTATCAATGGTTGCTACAGTTTCATCAATAAAAACAATATCAAAATGCTTCATCTAAGTTATAGTATCACAGATTTGTTTTTAAGTTATTTAAGAACCTGTTTATTACATGTTAAGAATAACTTTTTTTTTTAATCTTGACACAACTTGAAAGATTGGCATTGAATCCGAGCTCAAAGTGAATCCGTCTCATATTGTTAGTGCTTCACACAATATGCCTTGGACTGCAAAACTTGAGTAGTGATTGTATGATACTATGATTGTTATCTAACAACTTGGTGTCTTAGATGAGTTAAAAAGGAGATAAGTTAAACAACGGAAGATAATAAAAGTAAGTTTCATTATGGCCTTAGAAGATTGGTCATTATTTTGTATTGGGATCACTCGCCTTCTAATACCTAAAGCATGCCAAACCATACCCATAGGATTCACATACTCTGATTTAATCATAAATTTGCAAAACAATTCTTTTATTTGAGAGAGAATTTCACAAGTGACACGGTACATTTAACCAATCAATTTGGGAGTATTCATTACGTGAAGCATATGTCATATACATAAAACTTTAACTAATGCGTCCTTGTTTTGTATTTGTGCCAAATTACAGTCGAGGAGAACACTTTGGGTCAAACGAGTTTTTTCTTTTGTTTCACTCTAACAGCTATGATATGAAACGAAGCAATGATATCTCTTACTTTACTCTTAACAAATTTCATCTCTAATTGTGGGTCATGAATTCACTAATCACCGTATAAAAACGTCAATTTGTCCCTAATCATTATTAAAAAAATTAAATTGTCCTTTAATAAATTTAATTCATCAACTTGCCAAATTAAATTCTAAAAATATTCCAACCGTATTATCGCCAAATTGACTATGATATACTCTAATTAGGGTCAATACTTATTGATTGGATGTTTTAAAAAACTTTTGAATAGGTTTAAAATCATCAATACCCGTTATTTTCGAAAATAATATTTTAATCCAAAACTTTCAAAATCCCTGAAATCTATCTAATTGGACTTGTTTTCAAGTCGGTTCATTATCATTAAACGTTAAAACCTATTCTGAACAATTAACAATTCGATTGAAAATACTATTTACCAAACAGAAAATTTTATATTTAATGAAAAGAAAACTTTGAGGTTTTACAATTTTAAAATTAAAAAAATAAATGTGGTGGATTGACTTGTTAAATTAAATCAAAATATTATTCATTATATACAAAATTGTATTAATTCTAGCTAATCTAACATCCAATTGGACAATGCTTCTTAAACTGGGTATAACATTTTCATCCAACCTTCAATTAAGATGATTTAATATTATAGAGAAATTTTATGAAAAGATTTAATTTTATTTTTAAAAAAGAAAATGTGAGAAATATGATCTAGAACTCGAATGTGTCTTACACTATGAACTTTAAATAAGCATCTCCATCAAGGACTGTGTTCTTCAATTTTTATAAAAATTCAAAATAAAATGTTTTAGCACACTTCATCATATTTTCATAACATCTTGAA
Source organism: Erythroxylum reticulatum (assembly GCA_025504915.1). Lineage (NCBI taxonomy): Eukaryota > Viridiplantae > Streptophyta > Magnoliopsida > Malpighiales > Erythroxylaceae > Erythroxylum > Erythroxylum reticulatum. The sequence goes on along the minus strand of JANSVA010000218.1, from coordinate 43,055,710 downwards.
TTATCTTAATCAAAGTTTGGATGAGAAAGTCATATCCAATTTAAGAAGTATTGTCTAAATTGGATATTAAATTAGATAGATTTAATTTATATATATATACTTACTAATATTTTAGTTTAATCTAAAATATCTATTTAATAATTAATAATTTAAATCATGATAAATTGATTTGTTAAATTAAACTAAAATATTATTAATTATATAAAAATTTCATTTAAGTCAAAATAATTCAATATTCAATTTAGATAATATTTCTTAAATTAAGACTAACTTCCTCATCGAGCATCCGATTAAGATAATTCAAGATTATACGAAATGTTTAGTAAGAGTTTTAAAACTTTTATGTTTTTTGAATGATTTGAGAAAAAGCGAAGAATACAATCTTGGACACGACTATATCTTAGAGCATGTTTTTTGTGCCTCTAAAAGGTGCAAGAAAGCCTGGACTATTGGTATAGCCCGCATCTACTAAGTAGTAATTTCCTATAAACAAATGACACTATTACTCTTGTTGTTTTAATCAAACCTTAAAAAAAATTAAAAAAATTATGAAAATTCTTATCTTACATACCCCTTAGAACTTGAAGTCTATTAGGCCTAATAATAGCATCACACAGAACCCTTGAATCAGATGTTGAACCCTCCCATCCAGCAAGAACATAAGCAAAGTTTAAGTTCTTATCACACACCGCTAACACATTAGTGCATATTTTCCCTCTCCTACCTCTATGTCTGGGTTTGTCTACATGGAGAACTATTATTTCTAAATAGGTCTCATCTAGAGAACCAAGGCAACCCTTTTAACAAAATTAGAACAATAAAAATTTCTAGTTTAGTATTTTAAAAAAGTGAAATTAGACAATTTATTTTAGCTAATTAAATTTGCTAACCTCAAACCATTTCTATCTATTGTCTATGCAATCCTCAGGAATTGGTGTGGGCTTGACATACAACAGATGTTGAAGCTTTAGTACAACCTTCAACACACTATGGAAGACCCTACTTATTGTTTCTCATGACCTCATAAACCTAACTTGTACAACTCTATTAGATTCATTTTTTGTTAATATTCTTAGGAAGATTAAAAAAATTTCTTCAATAAGCACATGGACATTATTCCTCAACCCACCATGGACTTGAAGCATTTGGCATAACAATGTAAATGTATTTAAGTCCATCCTTAAATCCCATTGGCTATTCCTATCACCCTCATTCAAAATCTTATCTATATTAGCTTGCCTAATTGGTATCTCAATGCCCTACTACCTATAGCATTCTCACTCCTACTCAGTTTTTTCGTGTGTATACATACAAGCATAGAAATATGACCATTCTCATAAAATCCAATTCCCCATTCCAAAGCTCAAACAAACTCAGACACTTCAACATAGAATCATGATCCTTGTTATCCATTTTCGTAAATAAAAAATGTTTGCACAGATAAAAAAAATATAATGATCAAAA
>JANSVA010000218.1:43041912-43054146 GCA_025504915.1 Erythroxylum reticulatum | reverse complement strand
ATAGAATCATGATCCTTGTTATCCATTTTCGTAAATAAAAAATGTTTGCACAGATAAAAAAAATATAATGATCAAAAACACAAATACAAAATAATCAAAAAATCAAAACAGAAAACACAAAAAACAAAGCATACAAAAATTTGAAACACAATTTTAGAAAGAAACTCAAAACTCAAAACACAAACACAAAACACAAAAAATTCAATTGTTAAAAATTTGAAAATTGAAGAAAATGACATGGACCATGTAGATCTCAAGTTGACAAACATGAAAATAACAACAACAACAACAACAAAAATTGAAGAAAATGTGTGTTTCTTGCTAGAGAGATAAATATGAGAAGAACGTTTGTTGTAAAGAGAAAGTGTCTAGTGAAGAAATGAGAAAAATGATTTCTTTTTTTTGTTATTTTTACACTTAGACATGTGTGGAATATTAGTAATAATATGGGGGTATTTTTGTCCAAAATTGTGCATCTTTTGTTTGTGAGACAGGAACTAGAAAGTTGTGCCACGGTTTTGAAAGGAAGAAAAAATTTGTGATTTTGTGAGCTAGTGTCAGAACAAAAATAGGCAGTGTCAGCAACCAAAAACTACTGGTTACAAGATTTTTGTGTTGTGTTATCTGTCTCCACCCACGGAGACATCAACCAAACCTAATGTAAATAAGCACCTCCATCAAAGAACATGTCTTGGGATGTGAACATATCTTAGGTCTTATTCTTTACATTTTCTCAAAAATTTTAAAATATAAAAGTTTTAGAAAACTTCTTAATCTTTCTATAGTATCTTGAATCATCTTAATCATAGTAAGTGAAAAAGTTATGTGCAATTTAAGAAACATTATTTAAATTACATAGTGCGATAGTTAGAGTTAATTTAATTTTGTATATAATTAATATTATATTAGTTTGATCTAAATATTCATTTTAAAATTAACTAATTTGAATTATGATGGACTGATTTAATCTAATATCTAATTTAGACAATGCTTCCTAAATTAAATATAACTTTCTCATCCAACCTCCGAATGAAATGATTCAATATTCTATAGGAAGTTTAGGAAGAGATCTAAATCTTTTGTCTTTTAAGTTTTTTAAAGAAAAAGTTAAAAAACACAGTTCAGGACATAATTATGCCCAAGTCCTGGCTTTTTTCTTTTTGAAAAACCTTAAAACACAAGACTTAAGCTTCTTGAATTATCTTAATCAAAGTTTGCATAAGAAAGTTAAGCCTAATTTATGAAGCATTTTATATATAATAGATTAGTTACACTTAATTTAGTTTTATATATAATTAATAATATTTTAGTTTGATTTAAAATATTTCTTTCAAAATTAACAAATGTAAATTATAATGGACCAATTTGTTAAATTAAATCAACATATTAACAATTATCTACAAAATTAAATTAAGTCTAACTAATCTAATATTCAATTTAGACATTGCTTCTTAAATTGGATATAACTTTCTCGTCTAACCTTTGATTAAGATGATTTAAGATTATATAAAAGGTTTAGGAATAGATCAAAAGCTTTTTTCTTTTAAGTATTTTGAGAAAAAGTGAAGAACATAGCTAGGGACTTTACTATTATTAAACTTAACATATTGTTGTTGAGAAGCTTATTTAAGTCTAAATATCGACTTCTTAAGTTTACAAACTATTTGAGCTTTTATTGAAAAACCTTCAATTTATTCCATAAATGTATCCTTTTCAAAATCCCTATTAATAAGGCTTGTTTTAACATCTATTTGGTATAGCTTTAGATCATATTTAGCTATCAATGCCATTACAATCCTTAATCTTCTTTGAGATAGGAGAAAATGTCTCTTTGTAATCAACACTACCTTTTTCAGTATAACTTTTGATAAGAAGGCTAGCCTTATATCCTTCAACAATTCCATTTAAGTTATGCTTGATTTTAAAAATCCATTTACACACAACTAGGTTAGAATCTTTTGGGAATTCAACAAGATCTTAAACTTTGTTATCTCCTATAGATTTTAATTCATCTTTCATGAAGTCAATCCATTTTTAAAATTTGCTTATTTTGTGACTTGTGAAACTAAAATTGGATTATTGATTCTAATATCAACATTGAACTATTGTAAGTAAACCATATAATCATTTGAAGTACCTAACTTTCTTTCTCTTTGAGATCTTCTCAAAGGTATTATTTCTTACGATTCAAGTACAATAGGAGGTTATGAGTTAGTTTTTATAGGTTTGTTCCCTTATTTAAATATTGTTCAGTATTATCTAAATTTTCTTTAAATACTGAGCAATATTTAAAATGATTATGGATGAATAAGCCTCTACAGATATAGAAACATTTACCCTTATTTTATCAATATCTATATTTTTTATTTCACTACATCCCATTAACTTCACCATTCTTAATAAGTCTAATATTTCCAATTTCCATAATTTTATGACTATGATTTGGAAAATAAAACCTAAATCTTTTAGATTTTGAAGGATAAATTATAAAGTGAATAATAATTATTTGAGAATCTAATTTCCCTTTATATGGATAGATATTTGCCTCTGTTAGGGAACCTAAACATACAAATATATCAAGGTAGGTCTCCTTCTAATTTATAGTTCAAAAAAGGTTTTCAGAAATGCCTTACTAAGGATCTTGTTCAATAAAAAGATAATAGTTTTAAGGGCATACATCTACAAAGATTTAGATAGTAAGGAGTTACTCATCATACTCTTGACCATATCTATCAATGTTTTATTATAACTTTCAGTGGAACCATTTTATTGAGGCTTGCCCAATATAGTGTATTGTGCATATATGAGAACTTTGTAGATGGACCTAGACATTATCTTGACTCATCATATTTCCTATAGTAGTCACCCCCTCTATCAAAACTCATTACTTTCACTTATTTTCTCTTTCAACCTCAATAATGTATACCTTAAGGACCTTTACTGCTTGATATTTTTTTCTTCAACAAATAAACATAACCATATCATAAGAAGTCATCAATAAAATTAATAAAATATCTTTCTCCATCATAAGATTTTTAAGTATCAGTGTATAATCCTAAGAAGCTGAGTGCTTCTTATAGCTCCTTTCTTATTATGTTTAGATTGCTTTCTCTTCATGTAATCCACACATATGCTTTAATCAATACAATCTAGATTCAAAAGTAATCTTTACTAATATTTCAAAACTTTCTTTGGAAACATGACCAAGCTTTTATGCCATAAGTAAGCAAAATTTTCATCTGATGCATCATGTTTGATTACAACATTACCATGAAAATAAGAAAAAAGTTTAGCAAATTCATTATCAAGTTTTAATTTATATACACCTTTAATAAGAACAAGAAAAACAATAAATAAAGTGCTCTTATATAAATAAGTCCAAAATATCCTTTAAACCTAATAACATTAGGTTTTAAAACAAAAATTAAGTTCATAAAAATTGAAGGCATATAAAGAGTTTCCAAAAGATCTAGCTAATGATTATAATTCAGGGTTAAATAATAAGTCTTTGCAGCCTTTATATAGTTTCCTATAAATCGAAAATTCTCATTTTGGCTTTTGGTTTTCATTGTAAGAAATCTATCCATCATAATGGAAAAGTGAGTAGTAACACTAGTATCAAGCTAAAAAGAATTAAGTGGAATTGTATATAATTTTGATTGAAAACATATATAAACATAATGTTTACCTTTCTTTTTGAACCAAGACTTACATTTTTGGTAGTGTTTCTACCAATGTCCAACATGCTTATAAACCTTACATTTTTTACTCTTTGTTCCTTTTGAGTTGCATTTTAGCATTAGTGTACTCTTCTTTTTAAAAGTGTTAGCTTTTTTTTTTTACTAGCTTTTTGATGTACTAGGCTGATGGAATGACTCCCTTGTTTCTTGAATCTTGCTTCCTCTTATGTAAGCTTACTAGACAATTTATTAGTATCCCATTTTTACCTTTATAACATTATAGTTAATTTAAAAAGGTTTATACTCAGGAGGTTGTGAGTCTAAAATGAATTATACTATAATAGAATCATCAATTGTCTTTGTTAGTATCTTTAGCTTTGCTTCAATATTAGTCATTTAAAAAACATAATTCTATAAACTTTGTGACCCAATATTCTTCATGGTTATAAGTTTTGTTGTAAGGGTACCAATAAGAGACTGGTCAACAAGAAAAAAAAAATTCTCTTTCAAACTTACAATATTCTCTTGTAATTTTAGTTTTTTTGGAATAATTGTCTTAATATTGTTGTTGATAGTTATCCATATAAACATTAGGCTCAATTTATTATAATAATCTTTTACCTTTTGGTATGAGTTCTCTCCCTCATTACTCATATCTATAAGACCAAGAGGTTGATCCTTTAATAGTGCTAATTCAAGTTCTAAAACACCTAAGTGAAAATTAACTTGTTCACGCCTTTTAGAGACACTTGAACCATTAAAATAATAATAAATAAAGCCTATGAACAAAGAAAACAACTGCAAAACTTATATATAAATTCTCATATTAAGTATAATATCATTTATGGATTCAAAATAAGCAATTAAAGGTATACTATATTTCCCCTTTGAGTGGGTACTATAATATACTATCATAACTTAAACGACAATGACAATTAGTTATATATAAATAAATATTCTTAATAAAACACATATATCATCTTTGGATGTACAAATATATTTGAAAATTATTGATTTAATGTGCAAATATATTTGAATGTGCAAACATATTTGAAAAATGTTGATTTAATCTCATGTTACCTCTCTCATATAATAATTTAACTCACATTTATGTGAATTGTATAAATTTGAAATAATAAACAGCATTCGATCGATCACTATACTTATAAGCATTTCATCGAATAATATGTATGATTGACCTTTCTTTATTTATGCATGCCATTATAGTTTGACCACTTTAGTGAGTTACAAATTAATAAATGCAAAACTTATAAATAAATAACAAGCCTTACTTTAATATTATGCACTTATAAAACATTAGTGTGGAAACATGATAAAACGCATTCGAAATACTTTCTTTGAAGGTTAAACTTCTTATTGACCAAATTATGAATTGATAAATTACTAAAAATTCTTTAAAATTTATTCCTACCATTTGAGTCTCATTTTAAAGGAGAAAAGTATAATTTAGTTCTCAAATAGCTTAATATATTTTAACTAACAAAGTTATAAATTTATAAGGGAAAAGTTATAAATACTAAACAATGGCATAATCATAATTATGGAAGCAATGGCAAAATTGTAAATTTCTTAATACTAGTGGTATAATTGTAATTTTTAAGAACTAATAGTAAAATCTTAATTTTTTTAAAGCAATAATAGTGTTGTTATTAAAAACTAGTAACATAATTCTAATTTTTTTTTAAAAATGGCAAGATTGTAATATTCTTTAAACTAGTGGCAAAATCGTTATTTTAAAAACTATTGGCAAAATTGTAAAATTTTTAAAATAGTATGCAAAACATTAATTAGGTAGTTAACTTCAACCTTGAGATGGTCATACCATTTTTAAACCACATTTGACTTGTAACTCGACCTAACAATTTCTCTCTGTTTAATAAATAGATTTCAATGATCTTAAAGGGGTTTTTGATCCTCTTCTCAAAACTAAGAGTTCTAGCACATCAATTTGAATAAAAAGTTTAGCAACATTTAACCATGGTGGAAAAAAACATAAAACCAAGATCGAGGTCTTAATGGCCATCCATTGAATCTTTTCTATGACTTGAAACCTACAACATAGAACAACAAAGGTAAGGGCAAAAGTGTCACAACCTAATGCATTTGATATATATCCACTTTAATATAAGCAAATTCTAGCTAGAAAAGAGAGTGGTTTTAAATAATAAGTAGAAATAACACGTTGTAAATACAACTAGCTCTAACATTATATGCAAATTCTTAATGTTATAGGTGGTTTAATTATTCAAAGTTAAACATTAATTGTAGAATCTTGAACATATAAATCTCACAATGTAATACATAAATACATACTTGTAGTATTTATTAAGATTGACATGTCATAAACATGTTTATGAACAAATTGATTACTTACCTTTAACTTTTTTGTTTGCAGATGCTTTAATGGATTAATTAGCATCTATTCACTATAAATATAATGGATAGGGAAATGAACAATTTATATCCTTTATAATTTAATTCAATATGTTTATCATATAACCAAATAAATTGTTATGATTAATTAGTTTTTTAATTCTTAATTGGCCTTAAACAAAACTAGTTAACCCAAAGTTAGGCCATATTCTAACAGTTAGTTCACCAGGATTTTCACCCACCATACTGAGTTAGTACGAACACGGTTAACCAAATAGGTTTTTACCAAATGATGTTCGTTGACAAAATCATTCATAAGCAAACATTGGTGAATAGGTGTTTAACAAAACATGTTCATTGATAAACACTTAGATGAGCATGATTTAGGGTACAAGTCTGTAATAAATTGTGTCCTACAAAAGACCTTTCATGAACATGAGTAAAAACCATTCTTTTATAGTGAAAAGAAGGAACTTACTATGACAGTATTTTCTACATAGAGGCATGATATATTTGTATAGAGTCATATATTGTTTGCATAAAGTCATGGTAATTTTTATAATTAGATGGGATATTTACATATTAAAGTAAAGGTGTTACTATTGTGATGGCAATTTTTGTATAAATTCACGGCATTAGTTGTAAGGAGTTATGCTATTGTTTGTATTAAATTATGATATAATTTGTACTCAAATGTGGTATTTACATATTAAAGTGAGGGTGGCACTTACTTGTTTATTGTGATGATGGTTTTCGTATAAAGGCATGATATTATTTGCAAAGAGCAATAATATTATTTGTATGATTATGATCTTGTTTATACTTATATGTGATATTTACATAATTTAATAAATTTGATATTTATTTATTATGATATAAAGTCGCGGTATTTTTTATAAGGAGTGTTGGTATTGTTTATATGAAATCATAATATTGTTTGTATTCAAATGAAGTATTTATATATTAAAAAAAGGTGTTACTTATTTGTTTAGTGTCAAAGTATTTTTGTATAAAGGTACTATATTGTTTATATAAATGATGTGGTACCTTTTTTAAATAGGAATGGTATTTAGAACTATTGAGTGGTAATATTTTATGTGTGAATCCATTGCCCAAAAAATAAAACATAATCTAGGTTCTTTTGCTTTAAGTACTTTCATTTTCATAGTTCTACATATGATTTTTTTTATTAATTTAATATTTTTCAATAGCTTTTTGATTTGTTATAAATGATAATTTTACTAGAAATATTATACTCATTGAAATGCATGTAATTAATATGCTAAGCACAATGAAGATTATTAATTTAAAATTGACCAGCTTACAGTGCACCATAACTAAAAGAACCCAACCTGGCGTTCCCCTTCTGGAACCCAAGTGGAGCCCTCCCGATGACCCCATGGTAGCCCTCCAATCAATGTCTAACTAAACAGAAGGGTTCCTACAAATCCAAGCCGTTCAACTATTTAAAACCTTTTATAAATTAATAATTAAAAGCACAAAAAATAGCGCAAATTTTTTTCTATCATTTTACTAAAAAATTTGATAGCATAACGTTGTATTTTAATTTTCCCAAAATTTTCAAAAACCAGCATAACACATTTTAAAACATTTCTAATATTTCATATACCATCTCAACTTCTGACGTAGGACCTCAGGTCCACATCACAAGCAATCACAAACATACAATTCTTATCATTATAAAAATATCGTTGAGGATTAAAGCCCTCGTAGTTCATTAAGAAAAAGAGATTTATAATCCTAAAGATGTTTACAGGATCACACTTTTAAACCTTCTCAAAAAATATCTCACAACATATATAAAAGCAACTAAGCCACTTTCAAGCAAACACGTACATAAGAAAGATAAGATAAATAGAATAGCACCCGATGATACAACTAATCCTATAGCAGAGTCCCTATTACGACATCTGTATGCATACTTGGGGTAGTTTGTTTAAAAACATAAAAATAATGTTGAGCTAAACGTGCTTAGTGAGTATAATCAATTTACTAAAAGTTAACTTTTTATAACAACATAACTAAAATATGCTCATACAATCATAGCTCATGGTAAAATAATTTTTATAACAATTCACTCGTGCATCATAAAATCTAGTAATCCAATAACATGTCATAAAACACATCTTTATCCTTCTAAAATTACTATTTAAAAACGCCTTTTTGAAATTAATCTCATAATATAAGAATTCAATTTTTCATTTTCCCTTTTCCTTAATCAATAAACATAGGTGACAATAATTTTTCTAAAAGTTTTTATACTACAAATAAGCCAACTACTAGAATTGGTATTATATGGTACCTCTCAAATCACTTTTAAAAATAAATAGTGGCAACATTATTATTACATGACTTTTCTTACTCAAGGTAGCTCACCACTAGTTTCTTTACCATACAGTACACTAGGCCTAAAGTCATGGAGCTAGTTCTGCATCACTTACCTATAATAGGTTAACCATTATAGATCGGTAGTTATGGAGCTGCTTATGCATCACTCACTCATAACAAGTCACAGAGCTAGTTCTACATCGCTTACTCCTGATTGGTTAACCACTATTTACAAAGCTAGTTCTACATCACTTACTAGTAATAAATTAACTATTATAAATATACCAGTATAATAACACGTATAAAGTCTAGCAGTGTACCATAGGTAAAAGTGACTATTATATTTACGACTCATCTTATTTTCTAAATTAAGTATGGGAGGATTCATAATTAAATTATTTCAATGTAACTCCTAATTATATAAAATTTAACTTTCAATTTAAAACTCATATATTGCCAAAGCATACACTTGTGCTAACAATATTCGCTTGTAAAATATCATTTACATAAAACTCAGTATAAATATTCATTTCCATGATCAAATGAAAACCATTTGCACAAACTCAATTTAAAGAACACTCACATGTCATCAATTTTTTTACAAAAAATTAAGTCATATAAAACAGTTAAAATACACTCATTATTTTGTAAACTTATCTCCAAGCACACTCATGCGTTCTTTACATCTCCTTTACCTACATAAAATGCATTTTGCTTAGGCATTTATTTCCAAATTAGAAAATAAGGCATCAAAACTACATATTCGGTTTAATCAAATTTGAGATTTGTATCTAATCGTGTAATACGTGCACTAATTATATTTCTGCTTACTTCCGTAAGCTAACCTATTAGTCTCTGTTTCCAAATATAACCTGAAAAGTCACTTAAATATCATAATTTACCTATTCTAACTTACTAATTTCGTCAAAATACAAAATCAACTATTTTAATTCACTATATCATGATCATGCATGGTGAGTCACGGTTACGTCCTAGGTCCAAAACCCATACCTCCAATTTTTCCTTAATTTTCATATAATAAACGTTCAAATTAGATTTTGAGGTCTTCTAGAAATTTTTTTCCCCTATGTCTCTAGTTTGTATGTCATAAAAGGTCATGTCATTTCAACTTCTAATTCATGAAAAATGTACCAAATATGACAAGCTGTTTCAACACAGGGGCAATATCAGGTTACCATTTTTGATCTCAAATTTCAATATCATTCATCTTGAATTAGGTCTAGGTCTCTTCTAAAGATTATTAGTAATATCTTTTAAGTTTCAGCTTCAATTGGAACCACCGAATTTGGAGGTCCTTAGCCCAAGTTATGGTCAAAACAATAGGGCTGGTTCAAGTGATACGAGAATCAAAGACAAAATTTCACTAAACATAACTCTTTCTCTTGTCATATTCAACACTTAAATGCTTCCAAACTTATTATCTACTCTATGGAAAGTCAAAAATCATCATTTATCTTACATGGATCTATCCCACTCAAAAGCCCCAAAACTACAATTTTAGGTTATGGAACTTACCACTTTCTTTCAATCTTTTGGACAATTGAAGAACACTTAGTCTTGATCAAGCTCTATTCAATTCATACTCCAAAACCCTTCAAAAATTAGCTGCACCCTCCTTCTTCTCTTGTTGGTCGAAACTTCGCTCTTTCTTCTCTTCTTTTTCTTCTTTTGTTTCACTCTCACGTATATGTTAAAAGAAGGAAGCAATTAGACTTACTTTGCTCTTTTAATATCCTTTAGTGCATTAAATATGGCATCTTCTAATTGGTTTTTTTTAAATTTCAATTAATCATGCTTAACCCTTAAGAAAGCTTCAAATTGGTCATTAGGTGTGACTCACTAATCCACTTAAACCATTTTATACAAATGACCAAATTGCCCTTTAATGACATTTAAAAAGACTAAATTGTCCTATACTGAATTTATTTCATCAACTAACCGAATTAAATTCCAGAAACATTCCATAACTGTCTTATTTTCAAATTAACCATGAAATACTCTAATTATGGTTAATTCTTATTGATTGGATGGTTAAATTTTTTTGAATGGTTTTAAAATAATCAATACTCGTTATTTTCAATAAAGGGCATTTTAGTCCAATAATTTTAGATTATTCGAATTCTATTCAAACAACCTCCATTTTGACCCGTTTCAATTCCTAGGAACTCCAATCCTAATTTTGGAGCTTTTCATTGTATTTTGAAATTAGTCGGTAATTTTTTGATTGCCTGGAAGAATTTTTGAATTGAATTCAAAAATCACTAAATGTCACCAAAATCGTCTGGATTTCATTCAAAAGTGTCACCTAAATCGCCAAAGGACATTTTGGCCTTTAAAGCTCGTTCGGACTCATTCTGTAGTGTTTTCGAGTTTTAAAATTTTTTTCAAGAAATGTTCAATCGAGTTTAGAATCGTCTCTGGCATATCCGTGATCGACATTATAACCTCAATACATTTAAACACTTAAGTCACTCTAGGATACCATAAATAGAGCATACTCTATAAAATGCATATGCAACACAGAATAATCAATAATCGAACTAGGATATTAAAATAACAAAGAAGAAAATATGCTAGTATATTCAATGATTCAATTTGCTTGATAAGAAACACAAATTTTAAGAAACTCAATTTGTAGATCAACCTAAAAGTCATGAAGATGCAACTTAACTTTTATCTAAAGTCAACAAAGAACTTTACAAATATAACTTTAAATATACTTTTATAAAGGATATGAGATCCCACAAATATACAATTTTTCCAAAACTAATTTCATCATAATCCTTAAATTATATATATATATAAAACATTGAGTGGTACTTATGTCGTATGCAAATTTGCATTTGGGTTACAAAAAGATAAAGTCTGTAACATAAAAGAGTTGGATTCGCTTGACATCACTTAGACATAGAGGTGCTTTCAAATCTTCGTCTATTGTGTATAGAGATAGAGTTACCAAATGATATTGCTATAAGACTAAAAAGCAATTTATCACAAAGGAAATTTTCAATTAAATGTACTTAAATAAGCTTTAAATATTTATTGTTTCACATTCTAGTATTTCTAATTGCTTTAGAAGTAAAATACATGCTATATAAAAGAATACTAATATAAAGGAATAGCTATCATTACTAGTGGGTAATGTTTGAACATAAGGAATTTAATTTAATAAATGAGATCATTCTTTTTTTTTTTTTTGGAAAAGAGAGTTCCCCTAATTTACTATGTTATCGTAATGTTAATTCTATACATTATACACCCACAAAATATTTATACTAAATATTTGTATTTATGCATTTTTAACTTTTCCAACTATTTCTACTCCTTATCTATTTTTTTTTCATTTTTGATGTTTCCACCTTATTTCTATTACAAGTTAGAAGTACCTATCTAAATGCAACAAGGTGAAGTAAATCACTTGTTAATATAGAAATCACAAGAAGGGGGGTTGAATTATGATAAATCGTCTAAGATATTAATCTTTAAAATCCTCTTGATTTTGTTTAGAAATTCAGACGATTACAAAGCAATTCACTTAATTTTATAAGTAATGCAATAGAGAAAATTATTATCTATTCTTCTAACAATAAGAAAATTAAAGAGATAAGAGTTAGAGAATATGGCACTGCGATTTATACTGGTTTACCCTTAGCCTTGGGCTACGTCCAATCCTTAGAGTTTGTATGAGATTTCACTATATCCTTCAACGTTATAAGTATTATTTCTACACTTATAGAGCCTCTTCAGGTCTCTCTCACAAAGTATTCTTTATCTGCTTCCTTAGCCTCTC
>JANSVA010000218.1:43025912-43041812 GCA_025504915.1 Erythroxylum reticulatum | reverse complement strand
GCATACTATAAGGTAAAGAACCACTCTTCAGATGATAATCCTCCCTAGCCTTTATCATGTACTTCATAATCAAGAATGGAAGATTAACAGGTTGGTGAGTAAGTAGATGAAATAGACAATGTTTATCATTTATTGTCACCAAGTCCTTTGATCCTGATCTTGGTAGGATACAATGGAGAAGAAGTGAATGAAGAACCCTAGCCTTCAGAATGAGGGTTGAAGACTTCTTGACTCCTAGATTACTAGATCCATATAATTGTTGATTGATGTTGGCGTTCTCTATATGACTTTGAGCGATCCAATCTGTATTGTTGAACAGGTCTGCTCTAATATTTGAACACCCAATAGTCTTCTCGATAGAATCTTGTGTGATTATTATAGACAACCCATCTACCATCGATACCAAGGTGTTGTCTACCACCTTTGCATTCTTTCAGAACTCATATATTTCATTCAGATATATCGTCCCTCGGATGTTGAAGAAATTCTTCCAGCCAACTACTTCAATCTCAGGTTTGATATTCATCTGATTATTCTTCAAGGAAGTGAAATCAACGAGTCTACCACAAATAAGAGATTTTGGCATTTTTTTAATCTATAAAAAATAAACACTAAACACAGAAATGTATTTCGTTTAAAGAAGCGAGGTTAGAATATGAAAAGAGATAAAGGTATGAAATAAGAAGAATTTGAAGTTTAGAATAGAGTGTTGGATCGTCTTTGCTAAAAGCACTTTGAACAATTCGGTTTCGAAGTTTTTTAGGAAAATTCTAGAGTGTAAGGTGTAGCAAAATTTTGAGATGATTTCTCTCTTTTTTATACACACTATTGAAAAGTTACCGTTTGTAAATTACTGTTACTATTTAACTTGAAAACTTACGACTTTTTAGCTTCTTCTAGACGAATCATCTGGATCATAGACTTTTATTTAAAATAGGTCGCAAAAATAATCTATTTTGAATATAACAAGCTATATTTACAACTTCTTCCCATAAGTACTTGGAAAGATTCATTTCACATAGCATATTCGTTGCCATTTCCTGAATCATCCTATTCTTTCTCTTTACAGCTTCAATTTGTTGAGGAGTTGTAGGAGCAGAGAAATTATGAAAAATTCCATTCTCTTCACAAAACATTTTGAATTTTTCATTATCAAATTCTCTACCATGATCACTCTTAATTACAGCAATAGAAATTCCTTTTTCATTTTGTAACTTTTTGGATAAAACTTTAAAACATTTAAGAGATTCATCTTTATTTGATAAAAACAATATCCAACAAAATCTAGTGAAGTCATCAACAATTACGAGACTATACTTCTTTCCACCTAGACTTAGTGTTCTCGTTGGACCAAACAAATCTATATACAACAGCTCTAGAGGTCTCGACGAAGTTACAATATTTTTAGATGAAAAAGATGTTTTAACTTGTTTTCCTTTTTGACAACTCTCACAAAAGAAATCTTTGTCAAAACTTATCTTTGGTAATCCTCTTACCAAATCATGTATAACTTACTTGGAAATATGTTTAAAGTTAACATGACCTAGCTTTTTGTGCCAAATTAGTTTTTCATCATCTGTTGATATAAAACATGAAATGTTTTGACTTTTCAAATCATCTAAGTTAATTTTATATAGATTATTTCATCTCTTGGCAGAAAAAATGGAACCGTCCTTGTTTTTTACTACATAAGAATTTTGATTAAAGGATACTTCAAAACCAGCATCACATAATTGATTTTTACTAATTAGATTATGCTTTAAGCCTTCAACTAGTAGAACATTATCAATAGATAAAAAGGAATCTTCCCTTGTTGCCATCATGCTCTTTTCGTTTTCTTTACTTTTATTTTGTT
Source organism: Erythroxylum reticulatum (assembly GCA_025504915.1). NCBI lineage: Eukaryota > Viridiplantae > Streptophyta > Magnoliopsida > Malpighiales > Erythroxylaceae > Erythroxylum > Erythroxylum reticulatum. The sequence continues at coordinate 43,039,957 of JANSVA010000218.1, read as the reverse complement.
TTCTTTTGAGCAACGGGTATTCAAACTTTTAATGTCCTAGTTTATTGCACCCATAGTAGACGATAGAACTTTTTTCATTCTTTGAATCGTCTTTACTATTCTTTTTAAAAGAGAAGTCTTTATTTTCCCCTTGATTTCTTTTTCCACATCCTCCTAATCTTTCTTGAAATGAAGGATAGTTCATCTTCATCCTCACTTAAATCTTGGTCAGAATCACTAGCATCACCATTCTTGATTTCTTCAATCTTTAATGCTTTTAAAGACGTGCTTCTATTTTTCTATAACTTCTGATTCTTCTGACCAGCCTTTAATGCAATAGATTTATCCCTTCTGGTTTTATATTTTACATCAGGCTCTACTTCATGGATTTTCAGTGAACCAAGAAATTCATCTAACTTCAACTGACTTAAATCCTTGGCTTCTTGTATTGCTATTACTTTAGGTCTCCATCTTTTTGGAAGACTTCTGAGAATCTTTCTGACATGATCTTGACTATTGTAGATTCTCCCCAAAGCTTTAAGTCCATTAATAATTGTTTGGAATCGTCCAAATATTTGGTCAATAGTCTCATCATCTTTCATCTTGAACAGTTCATACTGATGATCAAGAATACTAATCTTGGATTTTTTCACCTGGTTTGTGCCTTCATGTGCAATGGATAATGTGTCCCATATTTCCTTTACAAATTCCTATCCATAAACCTTATCATATTCACTTCTTCTTAGAGCATAACTTAAAAAGAACTTAGCCTTTAAGTTTAATTGAAAGTGAGCTTTCTGATCAACTGACTATTTGTCACAAGAGATGTTATTCCCTTCGTTGTTTGTTGGTGTATATGAACCATTTTCAATGATATCCCAAAGATCAATATGTGTGGATTCTATAAAGAGTCGCATCTTGAACTTTCAATAATGATAATCTTCACCATTGAATGCAAAGGGTCTTAAGCCCGAGGCACCTTTTGCTATAAAAACATGTGATTCAGTCATAGATCTTTATCCTCACTTTGTAAAAGTGTTTCTTAGAAACCTTGCTTTGATACCAACTGAAGTAAATCACTTGTTAATATAAAAATCACAAGAAGGGGGGTTCAATTTTGTTAAATCGTCTAAGATATTAATCTTTAAAATCTTCTTCAATTTCTTTGCAAATTCAGACGATTACAAAGAAATTCACTTAATTTGATGAGTAGTGCAACAACGAAAATTATTATCTATTCTTCTAACAATAAGAAAATTAAAGAGATAAGAGTTAGAGAATATGACACCGTGATTTATACTGGTTCACCCTTAACCTTGAGCTACGTCCAATCCCCAGAGTTTGTCTGAGATTTCACTATATCCTTCAACGTTACAAGAGTTATTTCTACACTTGTAGAGCATCTTTAGGTCACTCTCACAAAGTATTCTTTATCTGCTTCCTTAGCCTCTCCAGGCTCTAGGCTTTCTTTTTTCTTGAAAAGATATTGTTTGAGCTTCGCGTTACAAATGTATTTGCTCTCTTTCTTTCTTTATTTTCTCAGAATATTTTTTTGTGTGAGCACTTGTTCACTTGAATACAGAGTTTCTTTAAGTATGTTTTATACTATTAGATTTCCTTTTTCTCTTCTATATTTATTTTACGACTATAACTAACATTTATAACCTAAATCTTCAACTGTCTTCTTTGAGAAATCTACTTGTTGAATCTTCTAAAAACCATTATTATTTGAGTCCTATAACCAACTCCAACTAACTGACTGATGTTCTAGAATATTTTTCAATTACATCGTCTTGTATAGATTTTGTATGCCTCGTTTGGTGTTATGCTTCGTGTCTTAGACCAAGCACTTCACACTTCATCTGATCCATTTAAGACGCTTTGTCTTATTCAACTTTTACTTAAGTATCGTCTTGAATTAACTATTTGTGTCACTTACATTTATCTGCGCACTTAACAAATTCATCAAAACAATTCACACACTTCTATGAATATTATTATTTGATTTTCATCAAAATTAATAGAAGAAGTGAAGTCTTGTCTTAACACAAGGGCTAAAGAGTTTGTAGTTAATGACTCTCACAAAATGGAATCAAATTGAATATATCATATATATAATATCACAATGTTTCACTTGCATGTCAATATTGAAACGAATAGATGCATTAATTATTCTAGGTTACATACTAAGATATCATGGTTTGATCAATAGATGTAGAAAAGTTATCTGAATATAGGACTAGGTAAACATTTATTAAGTTGTTAGTATCAAAGTAATGGATTTAAATATTACAAAATACATAATAAGAATGAAATCAATTTATAAGTTGAAAAAGAGTTATTTTAGATTTAAGGCTGAGTAAGTGGAGAGCATGATTTACTCTAAGGCCAATGGATTATGGATAATTAGTATAAGGACTGCAAGTAACCTATAATACATTACTGCTAGTATCAATTTGCAAGTTGAATTCTCTAGGAGGAGATCATAATATCATGTTTTTGAAATATAGTCTAAAAAAATTAAGAATTAAAGATTATATTCAATGCTAAAAATTGTGCAAAAATGAAATCAATATTAAATAATATTATCCAAAGCAAAGTATAGTTACATAGAAAACAGAAGGAACTAAGACTGAGTTATATTACAACAGTATTGAAGATTCACTGATGCTGACTGAAAAGGACATTTGAACAAATAAAAAAAGAAAAAGAAATAGCCAACAAGTGTATATTCTTATATGTTGAACCAAGAGAAGTTCCAATTGATGTTTTGATAATAACAAAACATTATTACTACTAATGTTTATTATTTTGATGAAAAGAAATATTAGAATAAAATGTAGTCAGAAACTCAAGCATATAGTATATGACGTTAAACAAGAGAAGCTGAAGTTTGCAACCCTCGAAATAAAGATCAAAACAAGAAAGAATAGAAGATTAAGGCTAATCAAGGTCATTTTACATTTTCTATTAGTATTTATAATCTCACTAAGTTGAAGTTTGCAACCCTTAAAATAAAGATCAAAACAAGAAAGAATAGAAGATTAAGGCTAATCAAGGTCATTTTACATTTTGTATTAGTATTTATAATCTCACTTTAATAATTTGATGATCTAAAAGGCTCACAATATATAAACATTTTATTTAACTTTATTACATGAGTCTTTTCATTCATTAAGAGGCATTGAAGTTTTTGGTTTTTATATAAAAGCCTCTTAATCTTTAAAACAAACTTTAAGGAACATTTTGGGAAGCGTTTAATTATATTTGCATTAATCAAATTGAGTTAGCATTTGAGGTGTTAAAATCATATTTTTTGGGATGATTGGTCAACTTATATAAGTTAGTGGTTGATTAGTAAAGGTTAAAGTTATTAGATTTCATGTAATTAAAATTTATAACAACATTAGTTGATATATTGGTTGACCAATTTACCATATTGATTAACCAATATATGTATTGGTCGATCAATATTCCAACAACTAATAGATATAGTTTTATAAATATAATTCTATTTGATAAACATTAACTTTCATTTTCTTGATTGATTTTGTGAGTTTAAAGTATCCTTTAAGGTTTTTGATTATTTTTTTTTGATATTACCACGACATACTAAGTATTTTGAAATTTAAGTTTTAAAGCTATTTTTAGCTTTTTAGAACACTTTGATTGACTAATATCTTAATGTGGTCAACCATTGTAACCAAAAATCATGTTTTTCTGCCTTTCAAATGAGTTTTTCTATATTTGATCATTTCAATATCCTTCAGTGATCAATTAGTATCAGTGGTCGACCAATGACCCTAATTTTGTGATGCCCTTATTTCTCGAGAGTTTGCAAAGAGTTTAGTCACCATCCTTAGCCAATAAACAACGAATATAAGTTGATCAATATACTTCACTAGTTGACTAGTAGATCTTGTTTTAAATCTAAAGTATTTTTGTCTCCATGCCCCCACTAGCTTACTTTTGCTTATCTTTGAAACACCAATATTGGTCGACTAATTGAAGCATGTGGTCAACCAGTCCCCCTAGTTTAATTATCTCCTCTCACTCTTGTCGTATATTTGCATCTTTTATGTTTATATATTTGAAAAATCCCAAATAATTAACTCTTTTCTTGAAAACATCTTTCACTTTTACATAAAAATCTTATTAGATAACATCAAACTGAAATTTGCCATTCTTAAATTTTGATAATTTTTTTTCAAATTAATCCATTTATAATTAAATGATAAGAGGATTAAGTTTGTTTTTCTTTCAATTATATTGATACATCTTTAATTTTGTTCAATTTTGATATTTCAGGCTTTTTATGAAATTTTAGGGCTTTATAAATTATACACTCTTTTATGAATTGTTCCAAACTCTAATTTTGTCAAAAATTGTCCTTGGTACTTTAATTAAAATATTAAAATTGGAATTTTTAAATAAAACACAACTAGGAATGTTTCGATTAAAATTGATTTTTTATTTTGACTCTTTAAATATTGAATATCACTCTTGGGTAAGAAAATTTGTCAATCTTGATCCAAATTCATCTTTTTAACCAAGTTAGCGTGATGGATGACACTTTATATTATGCATTTTTTATGAATTGATTTATTTTTTATGATCCTTCAAAGGGGGACAAAGTTTTATGGTATTAGATTTAGGAGTAGTTATAAAATTCTAAGGGAGTGATGAAATTTAGTGGAAGGATTCTTTTTTATCTTTTTTGTATTTTACGGACTTTATATGGTATGCTTGAGTATATATATGTTATCTTTATATATGGATATTTCATTAATTTTGCATATCTATTTTGTTATTGATATTGAATTATGATCTTCATATTGAATTATGTTTTATGTATAAATTAGGAGGAAGCTAATCACTACCTTGATATTTGTTTTTGTTCTTAATTTTACTATTGTTCTTTAATATCAATAATTTTTTTTCATCATAAAAAAGGGGAAGATTATTAAGCCAAAGGAGATTCTAATTTATGTTTTGATGATACAAAATAAAATTACTATTAATGTGTTTATTATTTTGATAAAAATAAATATCGTAAAAATGATGCTATAAACTAAAAAATAGTATATGAAGTTGTACAAGAGAAATTGAAGTTTAAAATTGACGAAATGAAGATTAAAAAAAGAATGAAAGAATATCAAGGCTCATTAAAGTCATTTTACATTTCATATTATTTTTAATTTCACTTTATTAATTTGATGATCTAAAAGATAAACATTTCATTTAAGTTTATGACCTAAGTCTTTTCATTCAGGAAGAGGCAATAAAGCTTTTAATTTTTATATAAAAGCCTCTTTATCTTTAAAACAAGCTTTAGGGAACATTATGAGAAGTGTTTAATTTATATTTGCACTAATCAAATTGATTTTGAGCATTTGAAGTTGTTAAAATCATATTTTTGGGATGATTGGTTAACTTATATAAGTTAATGGTCAACTATTATAGGTTAAAATTGTTAAATTTGGTGTACTAAGAGTTTGTAGCAACATTGGCTGATGCATTTGTCAACCAATGTGCATATTAGTTAACCAATATTTGTACTAATCGATCATTATTCCAACGACTAGTGAATCTAGGATTTTAAATGCATACTTGTCGACTAGTAGTGTATTGTACATAGTCATTGTAATCGTTATTTCTTGACTCTAGCAATTACTTAGGGTTACAATATACTATATATAGATGTTTTATTATTATTTTTATCATTAAGAATATTTTGAGTTTTGTACACATACATTTTAAAGTGTTTTTCAATCATTTGAACACTATTATGCCATATTTATGTTAATGAGTCATTTTGGAGTTATCAAGTGATAAAGTAAGGAACTTTGAGTGATAATATTTTGTTTGGGGAATGTATTATTATACTTGGGAGTGATCTAACTGTGATTGAGTTTATTCTTCACCTTAGAAGAAGATTGTAAGAATGGTTCCTCTTTATTAAGAAAGATTGTACAAAAGTCATTCTTTACCTTGAAAGAAGAAATATACTAGAATTATAAAAAGAGTCTTATGAGTGGACATAGACAAGGGTTGTTTACCGAATCACTATAATTTGGTTTGCATTTATCTTCCCTATCCTCTTTAAATTGTTCATTTGTTCAATTGATGTATATTACGCAATTTCTTCATCCTTATTTAAATTGATAGTTATTAATTGAGTACATTAGTTTGAAAAGTTATTGCATTTTTAAACACCCAATTCACCTCCTTTTAGGTGCTAGTAAGGACTAATAAGTGGCATTAGAACAGGTCCATTAGGTATCATTTCTAACGAAATCCTACAGTAAAGATCATAATGGCATATTTATAAGCATCATAATTTTCATTCAACCAATTGTTGGGAAATCAGGATGGGATCCAATCCCATCTAGTGTGGAATAATTAGTAAAATTTTTCTTATTTTGATTTCCCAGAAAGTAAGATCACTTTAATTTTATAAAACTATTAACAAATAAATCAATAATAGAGCATGAATCTTAATTCTTACCTTATTCCTAAGCTTGATCATATTCTTATTGTATCCTTTTAACCATTTCCAAAATCGATCTGGTCTTAACCATCATAGCGACACAAATGTCCAACATCTCATAATATCTATATAACAAGTTAAGAGAACTTTGTTAACTTTTGTAGAGAGGGTTAAGCAAGATGTATTAGCTCCATTAGAGCTTAAGCCTATTTATAATAAGTTGTGGATGTTTTAGTAATTCAATTGAAACTAAATTCTAATTTTAATTAAAATTTAATTAGAATTAAAAATAATTTTAATTAAATACCATTTATGCCCAAATTAGATCCAATATCTGATATTGATCCTTATTTATTAAATATCTCATATTTAATCATAAAGTTTCTCAAACTTTATAATCAAGTCAACTAGATTAAAATATTTTTGCTCTATTCAAACTGTTCCTCTTGTGAGACCCATTAGGTTCCCAACTATGTTGGTAATAATTATAACTTATAAATTTTAATTTTAATTCATAATTCATAATTATAATTAGATAAATTAAAACTCCTTTTAATTTATCCTTAATTCTTCATTTAAACAATTTATAATCATAAATCAAGATTGATGTTTAGAAACACATCATGACTACCTAAATATTTAGGAATGTCAAAGTAGTTTGACTAACCTTTCCATACATGATTTTTTGGCGTAATTCAATTCATTCATCATACAAAGTTCCAGCTAAACATCAAGCATAGAATTAATGTCTACTCTATTTATTAGTTCTCTGCCATTAGCTATCAATTCAAATAATGACATTTGTAAACTATTTACAAAGTGTCATTCTCCTGAATCAATACTAATCGAGAACAATGAAACATTTTTTTCAATTACTTTAAAGTGATGAATCTTATCTTGATTACATAACTATCTCCAACTAGTTTATGCTACATCTAATGACTTTCGATTGAACGACCCATGACGAAATAGGCCATAAATAGTATCAAACACACAGAAATCCCTAAACAAGATAAATTTAAAGACCCTAAGTTAAAGGATCACTTATACAATCACCAAAATGAAAATTCCATAGATATACAAGTAATGTTCTGAATGGATTTCCCATATTGAGTCTATTTAGTGAACTTGTTCTCTAATAAGTACCCACACATTTATTTAAGTATCTCCAGATTTTAGTATATGAGATCGACTACTTCCTTCATAAGAAAAAATATAATATGGGCTAGCCTTTTTACATTCTATTAATGTCCAATCTTAATAGAACAATGACTAGGAACAATTTAAAGATAATATATAAATGCAATATGAATCTTATAATTATAATCTCATTATAATTTAATTTATAATATATAATTATCCTATGGACTTTATCATATATATCCAAACATATACAAGATAAATAATGCCTTTAAATATTTTGTCATTAAATTATAATCGACTGGATGTAGGGTATAAATTAATACAAAAAATCATAAAGCATTAGTAGACCATCTTTCTTTGATGGTAATGATTATCTTTATTGGAAAACTAGGATGAGATTCTTCTTAATGGATGAGATCTTTAGGTAATAGTGTTAAATGGTTGCTTTATTCCTACAAAAATTGCAAATATTAAAAAGATACCTAAATCAAACGAATAATGGCAACATAAAGATAAGATTAATTTTCTTAAATAGTATGACCATACACATTCTTTTTTTGTGTGTTAGGAAGAAATGAATTCAATAGAGTCTTTATATGTGAAAAAACATACGAAATTTGGCATACTCTCAAATTTATTTATAAAGTAACAAATCAAATGAAAGAAACCAAAGTTAGCATACTCTTAAATTCACTTATGAAGGAACAAATCAAGTGAAAGAAAGAAAAGATAGCATCTCTCAAATTCACTTATGAAGGAACGAATCAAGTGAAAGAAAGCAAAGTTAGCATGCTATCTTATCAATATGAATTGTTCCAAATAAAATATGATGAAAGCATTTCTAGCATGTATACTAGATTTATTGATATTATTACTACACTGCCATGGAAAGACCTATACTAATGTTAAAATAGTAATAAAATTAATTAGGTCACTTCCAAAGATAGTGATGGCTATACAATAAGCTAAGGATATAAAAACACTACCATTAGAGGAACTAATTGGATCTCTCCTCCATATGAAATAAGGATTCAAGAGATGCAAGAATAAATGATGCTTCTAAAAAAAGAATTTAGTATTTAATTACTCAAAGGAAGAATCAAGAAAAATGAAGCGACATCAATTAGCGTAAGCAAAGAAAAGGAAACTGGATTACTAAAAAAAAATTCAGGAAGTTCTTCAAGAAGAAATTCTGTATAAAAAAGGACTTCAAGAAAGGTAAAATCCTCTAACATTATTTTCACTGATTGTGCAAAACATGGCCATATAAAGTGACAATGTCCTTAACTCAAAGATAATGAGAAGTATGAGAGAAAGTATAATAAGGAGATAAAAGAAAAAAGAATAGCACTTAAAGCATTAACTTAGGATGGAATAAGTGAATTTGAAAGCAAGCATTCAAAAAAAGAGATAGCTCATATGTACTTTACCAGTAAGAATAATAGTGAGGTAATATCCAACTCTAATTCTTGTAATGATAGTGATGATTGATATCACATATGATGAATTAGTTGAAGATCTAGAAATCATTAGTAAGAGAAAGAATAAATTATTGTTATAACTAAAAGAAGTTCGAAACTAATTGGATGCATGCCTGAATGAGAATGAAAAGATAGAATGTTAATTGTATAGCATTAAAGCATCAAAAAGTGATGATTAATGAGAATCATAACTTTGATGCATTAAAGCATGAGAATGAAACATTGAAAAAAGAGATAGATTCCTCTAAAGACCCATCGTCCAAGTTTACTAAGGGTGAAAAAATAGAAAATATGTTATAAGCTCAAAAGCATTAAAATGATATGTATGAAACAGGATATACTATAAAAGTGAAGACAACTTTAAAACCACATTTGTCAAAGGAAAATATTTGCATGTGATGAATCATTTTATAAGTGACGAATAAGTATGGAGCATCCGCATCTGAGCATATGCAGGCATATTCCACATCCACTATGACTAATCTTAAAAGCAAGTATCATGCTTATATATATGGCTCACAACCTAATCAGTGTTCAATACTATCAAGGAAAGAATAGGCATAATTTTTAGGATAACATGAAAATTGATTCACACCTTTTCAGACCTCAAAGAAGCATAAATCAAGCCCTCATTCATAATAGGCATCACATATATAATCATAGGAAATTTCACTACCCTAGGAGAAATTCAAAAACTTTAATTCCCAAAGGAAGTTTTCTTATTATGCACATACACATAGACATTCATATATGTATCATCATCACTCATGTAACATGGTATGTCACTTTTGTAGTAAGTATGGACTTGTTGATAGATTTATTTTCTTAAGCAAAGATAGTTAAGCAAACCTTTGAAAGTATGGGTTGAAAAGAAGAAGGAACCTAAAACCAAAGAGTCTAGCTAATTTGGGTTTCTGAAACATATTGATTACCTTAGTTTGTAAGGCTATTAAAAAATAAAGTGTAATTGATATGTTGTAAAGATAGTAGTTATTGAAATGAGTATTATTAAGGAGTTTATGCATTTTATCATGATGAATATAACATGCTTGCCTAAAAAAAAGTTTAGAAGATATTGTTGTAGGATATGGAGAATATATCCACCAAAGATGTTTAAAAAGAGACAATTGTTGAACCAAGTGAGAGAGATGAGAAGGATGAGAAGAATCTATTAGATTGTAAACTCAATAAAAATTTCCATTCAAATCTCTAATAAGTAATGCTCAAAATTTGGTAATGGTTAGGCCATATTTAGAAATATTTGATAACTTGCATTTATGTGTCAATTAGAGTCTAAATCCTTTATGATTATTATTTAGGTTTCAATTATGAATAAGGTGTTAAATAATTATTTTTGAAGTGTGATCCTTAATACCTAGAATTAGAATATATGCAAAATGAAGTATTAGGATAGAATTTATATTAATGGAAATAATTTTTCTAAATTATGAAATAAGGATAGTATTTTGCTCAATTAATAGAAAATTAGGTATGTTTGATGGAAATTCTTTTTAATAAATATCCCGGCCAAAAAAATCACTCATTTCCTTCAAAAACATCCCTCTCCATACATAAAAAGATCATTAGATAGCATCAAATTGAAACTATTTCATTTTTAATTTCATATTTAGGATTTTTAAATTTTTCCTACTTAAGAAATTTTAAAAATTGATCCATTTATAGTTAAATTGTAAAAGGATTAAGTTTGTTTCACTTGCAATTATATTGATACATTTTTAATTTTGTTTATTTTTATATTTTGGGAACTTTTCATGAAATTTTGGGGCTTTATAAATTATAAACTCTTTTATGAAATTGATTGTTAGATATATTAATTATGTTTTTATTTGTTACAATTTGAATATCTATTTTTTTTTCAAAATTTGGCCTTGGTGCTTTAATTGAATCTTTCAACTTAAGCATAATACCAAAATTAGAAATTTTAATTTAGACACAATTAGGGATGTTTCTATCAAATTTGATCTTTTATTTTGACTTTTTAAATATTCAATAGCACTCTCTAGTAAGAAAGTTTATCAATCTTGACTCAAATTCATCTTCTTAACTAAGTTTGCTTGATTCATGATACTTTATATGATATGCATGAGTAAATGTACATTATCTTCATGTATGGATATTTCTTTGATTTTGAATATCTCTTTTTTTCTTGATATTGAATTGTGTTTTATTCATCGATTAAGAGGGAGCTAATCACTACCTTAATATTTGTTTATATGCTTTAATTTTATTATTGTTCTCTAATATAATAAATATTTTGTCATAATAAAAAAGAGGATATTGTTGAACCAAAGGAGGTTCCAATTGATGTTTTAATTATAACATAATGTAATTACTACTAATTTGTTCATATTTTGATTAAAAGAAATATTGGAACAAAATGAAGCCTTAAACTTAGAAGGATAGTGTATGAATTTGTATAAGAAAAGTTGAAGTTTGCAACCAATAAAATGAAGATTAAAATAAGAACAAAGTAGATCAAGGCTCATCGAGATCATTTTACATTTTATATTATTATTTGTAATCTCATTTTGTTAATTTGATGATTCAAAAGGATCACCATTATAAAGTTTTCATTTAACTTCATTACATGAGTCTTTTCATTCATCAAGAGGGATAGAAGCTTTTGGTTTTTATATAAAAGGCCTTTTGATCTTTAAAACAAGATTTTGGAAACATTTTAGAAAGTGTCTAATTAATAATTGCACTAATCAAGTTGATTTTGAGCATTTAAAAGTATTAAAATCATATTTTTGGGATAATTGGTTGACTATTATATGGGTTAATGGTCGACTAATACAATTTAAAGTTGTTAAATTTGATTACCCAGAGTTTGTAGTAACATTGGTTAATGTATTGGTCGATTAATATATATAATATTGGACGACTAATGTTCAAACAGTTAATGAATTTAGTGCTATAAATATATAATAGTCGGATAGTATGCTATACTGGTTGACCAATGTATTATAGTTCCTTGTTCTACAAAAAGTATATAAAAATTAATGTGTAGACTATTACCAAAGATTGAACCCAATTAACTAAGTTGAGAGTTGAGATTTGAGAATTGTATTAAAAAAAATAAATCATTTTTAGACGCTAACTGACAAAGAAAAAGAAAATAAAGGCACAAACCTCTACAAGCTTGCCAATTCCAAACAAATTAGTCTACAATAACCTCATATAAAAATCGATTATGAAAATTAGTAATACAAAATTAAAAATACAAGAATCAGACCTTGACAAAGTATTAAACAGAAGGCTTGTCAAAAGTTCCAAAAAATCAATGCAAACTCATAAAAGAACTAGACTAAAAATATCAAAATTTTAGTAGAAAAGAAGCTAAAAATATTAAGAGAATTACCCAATGTGAAAAGAAGAACAAGATCCTGAGAGAGAGAGAGAGAGAGAGAGAACCCCTGCCTAACTTACTCCCAAGCTTCAAGTTGTTTTAAGTTCATAAGTTGCTTCAAAGGCAAAATCCTTTCAAAAAGGAGAACCGTAACATAGTAAACTGCTGATATGGACATAACTAGTATTAATGTTACAATCAAGAGGTACCAAAATGTGGACATTCTTGATGAGTTTCTCTAATTCTCGAATGGTAAGCACGTGTATATTATAGTGAGGATATATGCATACTTTAAAGCAAGTATTTAATGTTCCATGACATGTCGGAGTACTTTAGTTCCTTAATTCTACATGTCTGGCTATTTAAGACGCATTGAGCAATAGTGATTAAAAAGTTGTTTTTGTTTTAATTTTAAAATCTCTTTTGTTATTAACAATAAAAGAAGATGAAGGATGATAAACAAGAAGAAGGAAAGAAATATTTTTTAAGATTTTGTTCAATATTATAATATTATTTTTATCTGCTTTACAAATAAAAATTACTCTTTTTTCATGGTTTACTCCATTTTGAAAAGCATGATAACAATTACCATGGGTGGGTTACGTAATTGGGTCGTACAATGAATTATCTAATATGTACTTTTAAAGTATTAATAATTGCCGAACACCGTCTCCATCTCCACGTGTTCTGTTTGCCTCTCGGCGTTTCTTCTAGCGTTAGAAGATCAAAAATTTAGGCAGTAACTCGGACGACACAGCTATTAGTCGTTGATGAACCTCACAACGATATTCCTAAGGTGTTACGTGTATAATTACAGCTCAACATACATTGTGCCTCAGCATTTAGACCTTCTGTTGTGGAATAATTAAAAAGCTCAATTGATTATGTCAGTTTAATGATAAAAATTTTGATTTAATTTTTAATTTTTTAGTTTAAATTATTTTAGCATTTTTATTATTAAAAATTGATGAATTTATTAATAAATTATTAATTTTTATAAATTAATAAATTGTTATAAATTAAAATAAATCAATTAATTTTTATTTAATAATTTTTAATTAAACTTTAAATTCTTCAATAATTTCTTTTAATTATATTTTATTTAAAGTGATGACAATCTAATATTCATAAATTTGTAAAATCTTAAATCTTTTAGTTTAATTTTTGTCTTATTTTTCAAATATTAAAATTTAACACCAAATAATATCTCCATGAGCTAAACGAAAGTAGTCTTGGTTGTTGCGCTATCCACATCACTGGACCACTGTGGTACCATACCCATCAATTGTTTGGTCCATGTATAACGCTATCGTCAGGAAACCTACCAGATTTATCGTTTCCAATTCCACATAGCCGGAGGATACCTAGTTAACCATGATCGTGCTAAGTTTGTACACCCCACAAAGGAGAGATTGTTTTCTCTAACTGGAAAATGTGAAAATTTGCATACTCGTTGACTGTGTCAATAGTACTTTCCCAGCAAATTGACAGGTTTGATCAACAATCACAACTAACACCTTCAAAATACAAAACATGCATACGTTTTTATCTCGTCGTATCCATGGAAGCTCAACAGAATGTT
>JANSVA010000218.1:42988721-42999718 GCA_025504915.1 Erythroxylum reticulatum | reverse complement strand
ATTTAATTTCCACCAGCTAACGTGTAAGTGTAAAATTATCAATGGTGGTGTAACGTCAGTCCAGAGGAGTGTCCCAGCTACGTGCGTTTCATTTCCTTTTTAGACACCCAGCTGCCATCTTCTTTCACGCCTATAATCACGTCTTATCAGCCTCCTCAAGCCACCGATCGACTGTTCTTAAACCATGCTAAACCCACTATAGCTGAAGTGACAAATTAACATTGCTTAGTTTCTCCACTATTCACGCACCTCACGCCTAACTCTTCGATTTTTTTCAATCTTTCGCCACCAGCACGGCTATCTTCTTTACTGCCGCAACTATCTTCTTATATTTTTCATGTTGGAAAATCTCTAACTCACGCACAATACAGCAGTCACGCCTCCCAACTCACTATAATTTCTTTGTTTATGCTACTGCCATTCTTTTCTTCTTTTTTGTTGCATAATGAATGTCAAACTTTGCTTTAGGCTTAACCACAATCCTTCTTTATCTTTTTGCCGCCTGTTGACTTTTGCTCTCTTGTTTTTTTTTTTCTTTAATGTTTTAGCCTCTTCCTCATGCAAAAATCGTGGCTAGTACTATGTAAAACGTTAACATTTTTCTCTTTTATCTTTTCTTTTTATAATATCCTCCCTTTCTTTTAGAGCTTTCCTTTCTTTAGGCTTTTAAAAATTCCAAATCCAATATGTGCCTAAAATTAAAACAAATAACGTTTAATTTGTGTAATGTAAACATTATATGAACAAAAGTTTAGCACATTATGTATCTAAAATTAATATAAAATGCCTATTAACACTTCCATCTTGCAAAGTTGGATCAAATAAGGAAGATCGAGAAAGATGTCCAGATTTCCAATTTTCCAAATCCAGCTCAGAATAAAGTCTTTCTTTCTTTCTTCTTTATTGTTTTCGTAATAATTGGTGTGTAACTGAATTTCTAGATTTCTATCACATTCATGATGTTCTAACTTCCATATTAAGGTTTATTCCGTAGTTATTATGTGACTTTAACCTTTGTTGATTCAATATAATATTCTGGTGTTGTGTTAATTGTGCATGCATATACTTTGGCAATAAATCGAGATAGTGATTCAAAAGTAATCTGATTAAGTTGTACAACAAGCGTTAATGATTTAATATGTCACGATATTAACAAATCAACTATCATTCAAAAAGAGATCATGTGAAGAACTTGATTGTTCAGTAGATAACTTCAAATTTATTTAGATAACTTAAAATTTAGTTGAAAAGTTAACAAAGTTTTATAAATCAAGAGGTTGCAAAATCTGGAATTTTCGTATTGGTTAGGTCTTGGGAGAGAGTAATAAACCTTTTAGGAAATCTAAAATGGACACATATTGAATTAATAATCATTAAAGGAGAAAATAATGAAATAATAAATCCCATGCATTCATCTTTGATCATCCTTAATTAATTTTGTCAGCTTACTTGATATTTGTTATTGGATTGCATTTATTTGATAGTTTTAATTTTTTGTTATTATCTTAGTCAAATATCTGTTATTACTTTAGACAAAGTTAGGTTCAATGAGTTTTACTTATTCCTCGTGGGATCGATGCCTTTTGATATTACAAGTTTATGATCGGTATACTTACAAATATTGGAAGTTTTATTATAGTTAAAACTTACTCAACAAGTTTTTGATGTCATTACTGGGGAATTATTTTAAGACTTTTTAAAATTCCTTTGCTCTAAAGAATTTTTTTAACTTTTCTTGTGTCTGTGCTATTATATGAACAGTCACTCGGAGTTCAAGTTAGATCGAAGAAACTCCAGTCATTGATATCACGAGACAAGAACAAGGAATTAGAAGAGCGACATGCCAAGAAGAGATTAAATAAACAATGGTAAAAGAATTTAATCAAGGAGACTAGCAACAAATCCTTATGGATTTCATGAGGCTAGGGTTCAACGCTGCATAACAAGGCATCACTCAACCACCAGTGCCAACCTCATTTAAAATAAAACTAGAAGTGTTGAATGTGCTATAAATCAACATGCAGTTTTACAAGTTAGTGAACTAAGATCCTAACAAACATTTAGTAAAAGTTTTAGAGATATATGACACCTTTTGATATAATAATATGTCGAAAGATGCTCTTAGGATGAGGCTCTTCCCTTTTACCCTAAGAGACAGAGACAAAGCATGTTATCATTCCTTAAACATGAAAAACATCACTACATAGGAGCAACTACTGCATGCATTTTTAGATAAGTACTTCCTGTTGATGAAGACAACCAGATTAATAAAGGAGATTGCAAATTTCCAACAAAATGATGGGGAGTCCTTATATGAAGGGTAGGAGTGTTACAGGGAATTGTAGAGGAGATGCTCTGATCACATCCTACCTAGAGAATTCCTATTCTAAGCTTCTATAATGGAGTTAATCCAGCCACAAGGGGCACCATAGATGCGGTGACTAGAGGATCTTTAATAAGGAAGACAATTGAGGAAGCGGAGGATTTGCCAGAAATGATGGGAAACAATAGCCATTTTTGGACATCAGATAGAAGTACACAGCAAACAATCTTTCACAATGAAAGCAATGCAGGCTGAGATTTATAATTTAGCAAGACAACTTAACAACTTGAATGCCTCTTTATCTACTCTAATTAAATTAATTTAGTATATATGCAAATTATATGAGAAAAATAACCATGATATTGTTGATTGTTTCTTAATACAAAATAATAATATGGAGCAATTCAACAACAATTTGGTTGAGGAGGGAGAGGCAATTCCTATTCTAACATTCACAATCTTGGGTGAAGTTACCACTAAAATTTTTCTTGGTCAAACAATATGGTTAACCAAATGCGAAATCAAGGTCCACCTGTATTTCAACAAAAGAAGGTTAATACTAATAACTGAAAAATAGACAAGATTTTGGACAGACTCATAAATATGAAAGGGAAGTTTGAACAAGTAACTAAAAATCACGCTTCTTCCATTCATAAGTTAGAGGTTCAAATGAGTCAATTGGCAAATGCATTATGTATAACAAGTGTGGGGAGTCTCCTAAGCAATACTAAAGTAAACCCAAGGGAGCAACTCAAAGCAATCACACTCATAAATAGGAAAGAGCTTGAGCAAGCAATGGAGAAACATTCTAAAACCCCCTTAAAAGAAGAACAAAAAAAGAGAAGAAGGACGAAGAAATGAGTGAATACCCCTTTACACAACCCCTTTTCCATATCCACCCAAGATTCCATTCGCCTAGTAATTAATAAAGAATAAACTGTATGCACATTGTGCAAAGTTCATGGAGAAGATGAAGACTTTACATTACCCTGTGTGGTTAGTGGGCTGGAATTTACAAAGGGTTTATTCGACTTAGGAGCAAGTATAAATCTTATGCCTTTATCAACTTTCAAGAAATTGGGGCTTAACGATGTGAAGCTAATTTTGATGCTTGTTTACTTAGTGGATCGATCTATAAAGAAATTGTTTGGCCTGGTGGAGGATGTTATCGTAAAGGTGGACAAATCTATTATTCCTATGGATTTAGTCGTACTAGATTTTGAAGAGGATAAAACTGTCAACTAATTATTGGACTACCCTTCATGAACACTAGAAAAGCACTAATACTTGTTTATAAAGTCAAATTGCTTCTTCGAATTGGTGATGAGATGGTGGAGCTCTGTATGAAAAAGGTCTTGAAACATTGAAAAGAAAGCAACTTATTCATGAAAATAGACATAAGGGATGAGTATATCAAAAAGTAATAGAAGGGTTGCTTTGAAGAAGTAAGTTATAAGGAATAGGTGACAAAGGATATAGAGTTGGAGGAATATACAGAAGTCTTTGTTCAAGAAGCTGAAATAGAAGAGTGGGCAAGGGTGATTACAAAAGAAAAAAAGCAATTCACCTTTCTACCCACAAATTGTTTGATTTTTTTCAAAGGTTTAGGGGATTTTATCATTTCCGATTACGTTGACAGTTTGTTATCAAAAAGGGCATTACGAAAGTTACTTGGATTTTCTAATTTAATTGATCATGGCCATTTTAGTATCTCACAACATATAGCTTATTTACAAGTTACTAAACTGATATCTGAAATGAGTGGAAGCAAGCCACTCATAATTGCCCTCGGTTGAGCTTTGAAGGATGTGAGGTCAAGCTAATAACCATAACTTAGCATGTTCTATAATTAGATAGCCAAAGTTTCAGCAGTTAGATTTGTATTGAATTCTAGTATTAGCATTTTAATTTCAATATTTTTGGAGTGGTTTGGATGGCTAAAATTCTTGTTTTTGAAGTTAGTAGGAGTTATGGAAGCAAGCTTAGAGGTTACATCATGAAGAAACGATGAAATGGGACAAGGGTGGAAAAAGTCACCATGTCATAATTGTTTATCGCACGAAATCAGCTTCTGTCACGATCATTACAAGCAACAAGCTTAGTGAAAAAATGTGATTTTCACCCTAAAACCTATATTTTACCCCTCCTTCTTCAACCCAAATCCTATATCTTCACATTTCTTCTTTATTTTCCACATCCTTTCTCTCTTTAAGCCTTAGCCTCCACTCCAAAACTCTTTTCCTTCTTCTTCACTTTCTGTAGATCTCTCACTTGTTTTTACATTTTAATCTATATTTTTCTCCAATCTTCATATATTTCATAACTTCCACACATATCTTACATTTTAGAAGTAGTTTTTACATAATTTCGTACTTATTTTCAACATTCACATTTTTGGGTGTTTTTGGTAGAGTTTGTTATGTTTTTAGTCTATTTTGTAGGTTTACACTTACTAATGAGGCCAAGAATCAACCAAAGTGTAAAACACTCACAATCTAAAGGAAAAGCACCAGAGGTGGCAAGATTCGAGCACGAGATAAGGCAACAGACATTGGAGCTTCTTTCCTAATTTATTCAGAAGAAAAATGTATCCTATTTTGAACTCTTCACTCTAGGGTTATTAGTACTCCTAGGTATTTTGAATTTCATATTTTGGATAATCTAGGCTTAAAGGACAAGGTTGAGACTTTAAGTAGCAAAATTCAAAGGATAAGTTTATTACTTTTGACTACATTATGTATAAATAATTGACCCTTGAATTTTATACTACTCGTCAAGTTACACTGTAGAATCTAACTAATTTTTGGTTTCATTTGAGAGGTCAACCTTACCATTTGAATTATGATGTTTTAGCCAAAATTGATGGATTTTCTCGTTCGAACATATTTTAAAAACATGATAATTCTTGTTCCATGAGGTAATGGAAACTTCTAATAGGGTTGGATAATTTTATTGTGAGAATTGCAAATAATAACATTATCCTAACTCCTTGACATTAGTTATTGCATAATTTTATGTTTCAAACTGTGTTTGATAAATTGAAGGTAATAAGTTCTCTGTAAAGGAATTATTCATTTTATGGTACATGGATAACAATCTTAAAGTTTGCATAATAACTCACATTTTTCAATCCATAGATACTGCCCTTAAAAAGAAAAGTAGCCACCTTAGTATGGGTTATATTTTCATCGCACTTGTTGTACATTATGGTGTCAATGTTGATGGACTAACAATTATTTTTCCTGAGTTTTTGAATCATACAAACTTAAGGTGAGTTGAAATCTTAGCAGTCAATCATATAGGCCTCTGAGATGTTAGCTCCAAAACATATGTAAAATATAAGACTTGACATCCTAGTTTGAGCTCCATACCACCACAATAGCAAAATGAAGGCTCAACCAGTGAAGAGACCGAGGATGATGAAAAGGCAAGTTAGGAAGGTCATTAACATGGTTTTTGATAATAATGAACTGTTAAAGGAGATGGAACAAGAACAGTGTCACAACATCAAGAAGATTTTCAAATACTTTGTTAATCAAGGTGTTCACGTTTCGTCTCCAACATTGTCACCAACCCGATCTCCTTAATGGGTTTCATGCTCTTACCTTTTCTTTATATTATGTTTTGTCAATTATATATATATATATAGGTTTTTTGTTTTCTCACATTGAGGACAATGAGTTGTCTAAGTGTGGGGAGACTTTGGCATTAATATGTCATGGGTGTGAATTTTCATACCATATTTTTAGTTTTTGACTAGGTTGACATGGTGGGAGAATATGTTGAATATATGTGAATTGTGTCAATGTGTCAATGGCAATAACATGATGGAAGTAGTTTAACTTTAAACATAGTCATTGAATTTGTAAAGACATATTGATTGTGAATGTTATGTTTTAAGTATCTTTGAATAAGTATGCATGTTAGTTAGGATATGACGTTAGTTTGTTCACCTTAGGAAATTTGTTATGTACATTTATAATTATAAGTCAATTAATTGAGTTAGCATCTTTAGTAACCTTTCATGAGGATGATTGATTAAAAAGAAATGAGGTAGGCAACTTGAAATTTAAAAAATGTCTTAAATAAATAACTATTTCATTGTCCCTTTTGAAATAAATATTGGGTTATGAATAAAGCCGGTAGCTAGTTGAGAATATGATGTAGTTGAGTAATTGGAGGCATTCACGACAAAATGATTGTTTTTACATCAAAAGGCTAGAACGACATTCTAACCGAGCTAATTAATTAAATGTGGCCTAATTGAGTAACCGAGAGACATTCATAACAAGGTGTTTGCCTTCGCATCAAAAGACTATGTTAACATTAAAGAAAATAAAATTTGGTGTTTCGTTAAATAAATCCTACGGATCTTTGAAAATAGCAAAAAATTTCATGAAAGGATAATAAATGATAGTTTTAGTTTTGATTGATTAGTAATTATAAATGTATGTGTACAAGTGATATAGGTGAATGATTATGATGTTAATGTTTTGATTAATATGTATATTCAATTCAAAGTGCTTAACCATGAATTGCGTAGTTTAGGATTTTGGCACAACTGGAATGATTGAAGTTTGCGATTAAATTGATTCCATAAAGTTAGATGTCATTATCTCATTATTGCATGTTGCATGAATGCATGTGTTTATGTTTTGTTTGTGTTTAGTCTTTGTTTGAGAACAAGCAAAAGTTTAAGGATGAGGATATTGATAGTTGTAGTTTATACTATGCTTTGATAGGTGTTTTAGTGTGTTTATAGGTGTTTATTAGATGATTGTTGCATATATAGCCTTAGAATTATATTAATGTGAGTTTTTTTTATATTTTAAGTGTTTGTATAGTTTACAACATATTTTCAATCTTATTTATATGTTTCTTAAGGTTTTTGATGTGTTTTTTAGTGTTGGAAATCCGATATGTGAAGAACAAGAGATTTTGACATATATGGAGCTGTATGGGAAAGGTCAAGATTTGACTCCCATGTCATGGTTATGACAGAATAGGGTTTGGCAGCATTTTTGGAACTTATCAAATGGTGAAAACCTTAGTTACACCCCAAGACCCTTAGAGACTATTTAAGAACCTTATGAAGGCTCAAAAATGCAATAGCCACCTTGCAAAAATGAATCAAACAAGGAAGATCGAGAAATACGTCCAGATTTCTAGTTTTCTAGATCAAGTTTTGAATAGAGTTTTTCTTTCTTTCTCCTTTGTTATTTTCATCATACTTAATGTGTAAATTGAATTTCCAAATGTCTATCACGTTCATGATGTTCTAATTTTAAGATTAGAGTTTATTCTGTAGTTATTTTATGACTTTAATCTTTGTTAATTCAATACAATATTCTAGTGTTGTGTTAATTGTGCATGCATATACTTTTGCAATAAATAGAAAGAGTGAGTCAAAAGTAATCTGATTAAGTTGTGCAACAAGAGTTGCTAATTTAATATGTCATGCAATTAACAAATCAATTATCATTCAAAGAGAAATCTTGTGTAAGAACTTGATTATTTAATAGATGGCTTCAAATCTAGTTGATACGTTAAGAAAGTTTTGTGAATCGAGAGGTTGCAAAATGTAGAATTTTTGTACTCAATTAGGGTTAATTAGTTAGGTCTTAAGAGAGAGTAATCAATTCCTTAGGAAATCTAAGATCGAAAAATCAATAATCGTTAGAGGATCAAAATAATGAAAAAATAAATCATATTCATTCATCCTTGATCATCCTTAATTAATTTTAGCAGCTCACTTGATATTACTTATTGGATTGCTTTTATTTGATTATTTTAATTTTTTGTTATTATTTCACCCAAATCATCTTTTATTATCTTAAACAAAGTTAAGTTCAATTAGTTTTACCTATTCATTGTGGGAACAATACCTTTTGATACTATAAATTTAAAATCAGTATACTTGCAGATATTAGAAGTTTTATTATAGGTAAAACTTGCTCAACACCAACAATATACTCTTTATAAGCTCTTGCAAAATTGAAATATGATAGTTACAAACATTGAACAATTTTATTAATTGAGGATTCATTTTTATTACATTACCCGTTAAGTATAGACACAAGATACAAAAGCATAGAGCACAAATGCATAGCAAAAGAGATGTATAAATATTCATGCTTTCCTAGCTAAAAAACAGAAGTATTAGCTTATATAATATCAAACAATCTACCATTTCTTCTGCACCTTCGACGTTTTTTCTTTGCTTCTTACAAGGAGTAATGGCCACAAATCACATGCATCTCCTTATCTCTTCTCCTTCCACATGCAAGATTGGACCCTCTATTCTTCACTCTAGTCCACTCACTTCTACACACCGACACTGTCATTTCTTGCATATCTCAAGAAAGGAAAAATACCATTTCTCAACTCTCTCCTCTCTCTCAATGGATACAAGCACTAGTCCTGAAATCGTTGGTGATTACTCTCCATTTCTTCGAATCTACAAAGATGGTCGTATAGAGAGACTGAAGGGCACAGATGTTGTCCCTCCTTCTCTAGACGACCCTAATAGTAGTGTCCTCTCTAAAGACGTTGTATATTCACCAGAAGAAAACCTTGTTTCCAGGCTTTACGTTCCCAAAAACACCGATCCCAATAAAAAAATTCCTCTCCTAGTTTACTTTCATGGCGGTGGCTTCTGCATCGACACTCCTTTCTCTGCTAACTACCATAACTACGTTTACTCGTTGGTTTCCGAGGCAAAAGTAGTGGCAGTCTCTGTGGACTATAGAAGAGCTCCTGAACACCCTCTTCCCATTGCATACGATGATTCCTGGACTGCCCTTAACTGGGTTGCTTCTCATGTAAATGGAGATGGCCCGGAACAGTGGCTAAATGTTCATGCTGATCTAGGTAAGGTGTTCTTGGCTGGAGATAGTGCTGGTGCCAACATAGCACACCAAATTGCCCTGAGATGTGGTCAACAAAAGTTGCAAGGAATCAACGTTGCAGGAGCTGTTTTAATACATCCATATTTCTGGGGCAAAGAGCCCATTGGTGAGGAAGCTCAAGAGGTGGAAGTGAGACGAACGATTAGTGCTGTATGGTATTTTGCTTGTCCTACAACTAGCGGCTGCGATGACCCTCTAATAAATCCTATTGTTGATCCAAATCTTGCCAGCTTAGGATGCAGCAGGGTGCTGGTTATTGTTGCTGAGAAGGATATGTTAAGGGATAGAGGATGGTTATACTATGATGAGCTAAAGAAGAGTGGTTGGAATGGAGAAGTGGAGATTATGGAAGCAAAAGAAGAGAATCATGTGTTCCATTTGGAGAATTTTACTTGCGAGAATGCGGTTGCTATGCTCAAAAGAATTGCTTCTTTTTTTAATGAAGCTCAAGCTTGACTTTTTCAACCTTTCTTTACTAAGAAATTATACATATATCGACGGTAGTAGTTGGAAAGCCAATGTCAAAGTTGTTGATTATGTAAAAGCTGCAGCTTTCTTTGCGAATGGTGAATAAAAATGCTTCCATAGGCATAAATTGTTGGGTTGAGCCGAGTTGTACCTTAATTTGCTTGTCTCTATTGGTTTGATTGATATGGTTATTGCTCACATAGTTTCAGTCTTTAGTTGTGTTACGAAGACTTTCAGTACTTGGTGGGCTTAAGTTTTCAATGTTTTAGGGATTTAAATTGGAACTAATTAGATGGTGATAGTTTCATACTTTTTCATAATTATTATTATTCAATAGAAAATTATTTCATAAAAATAAATCTTTATTTTATAATATTATTGATCAAAATTTTGTTTATTTTTTAATTTTTAGTCCATGAACAATTGTTTTAACCTACGACTAGAGCAATAGAAAATTCAATCTCTCCATACAGCCGGGTAGAATGTAATACATGGTATAAACTTTATTACGTAAGCAAGATCAACATGAAAGGATTAAAAATGAAGCTAATGTGAAATACCGATTCCATCTCTAATTCTGATGTCGATTCCAAGCTCTAAACGATCTCGAATCTCCCGAGGTCTTTAAGGAAAGTGTTTCCCAACACGTGGTCTAGGTTTTTCTACAGTTTTCTTAGTACGTAAGCTCTTTTAACGGGACAGAGATTCCTTATGCTTATGATTGATATGATCAACTATAGGATTCCTTAATCTTTATATAGTTTCAATATCGGGTTTCCCCATCACAAGGCCGATATGGGTCCGGTTCACACTAAATGAAATCTATTTTCCACGCGGACTTCGACCCATTAATCTAGATCATTTACTGGGTCACTTTATTATCTTTATCTTAATCAAATTACATAACTTAACAGATAATTTATTTGGAAAACAAAAGGTGCAATTAATAAGGGAAAGGACAAAATTGTCCAACAATCTCCCCTTTGGACAAGCATTAATTGTAGTTTTGAATCTGGTTTTAAAATAGTTTTGAAAACTCGGTTAAGCCATGCTACTTAATTAGTTGACTAAAATTTAAAAACAAAACATTTGATTGAAAGATAATGAAAGTCCATCATTCTGTTCTGCAAGGCTTTCGATACAGAAAAGTATCAAATGCATATATCATGTGTGACACAGATCCAATACAATCACATATACTTAATGTTGGGACCCCGCCCTCGTGGTTCACATGTTCGACATCCTAAGTGACATCTGAACGCATGCTCCACAAGGGTGGCGATTCCCCACCAGGACAA
>JANSVA010000218.1:42950598-42977023 GCA_025504915.1 Erythroxylum reticulatum | reverse complement strand
AAATTGAAGTGATGTCTTGACCCTTGTCTACTCGATATCTTGCTCATCACCTGGATGTGGGGGAGGAAATGAGGGGGGGAGGGGTGAGCTTAAACCCATGGGTAACAATTTATAATTGGTAATAAGCAAAACCATTTGAGAAGTCCTTTCCAATATAGAAAATTTTACGTTATTGCAAATTATGTATGCATCACTTTTGGCAATTCATCATGTGCACATAAGCATGTCAAAATGGTTATGGTAGATCCAAAACAAAATGTCCTACGCAGTTTCACATAATGGTCTTACATAGTTGTGAACTTATGGGAGTCCTTGAAAGAGCTCCAGGCCACTAGCGGGCAGGCGGGAGAAGCCTTTTGTCAAAGTGCACTTGACTTAACTTAGCGAACCACCACAAACCTACATAACATGTAAAGCATATTGCCCAAAAAGGCATATTTTGAAAACTTGGTTTCTTAAACTAGATATCTTTTCAAAAATCATCTTCATGTGTCAAACAAAATTTAATGTAAAACATGCATCACATTCTCAAAACATTCAAGGATTAATAAATGCACATTTTTGAAGTAGTTGCAACATTTATTTCCATTTTCTTGGAAGAAACGTTGATGGCTTATTATTCAACTATAAAAAGTAACCCACCTTGAGTCTCTTTGCTTGAAAGCTTGTTTAAGGATGTCTCTCCTTTTGCTCTTCTTGCCTCTCTTCAATATTAACAAAACCTCATTCAAAAAGAACTACAATCGGAAACTCAAAGAAACCCATGCATGAATTGATTCTATAATACTTAAACCCATTCATTTTCTTCACTTTTAAAATCAAAACCTTCCTAAGATTCCAAAAGATTTAATATAAGCTTACCTTGAGTCTTCACTAATTAATGAATTTTTTGACTCCAATGAAAGCTCTAATCTTCCTCTTTCTTTTTCCCTCCTTGATAACTCTCAAAATCCCTCTTGAAAGCTTAGTAAAATTAAAACCTGGTTCAACTTTCCTTTTTCTCTCTATCAACGACACTCTCTCTCCCTTCTGTCTTACTTTTCGTCTTCTCTCTCTTCTCTTCTTCTTCACCAACTCTTTTGTCTTCTAAAACACAAGCCTAAAATTCCTTCTTCCCACTTCGCCCTTCCTTCAATGCTTTAAGACTTTATAACTTAATTGATGTTCCAACAATACCCCTCATAAAATCTTATCATTCTAATACTTTATTTCCCTTAACCTATAATATAATATCTTACTCACAGTAGCATGCTAATTAAATCTAACACAATTTAATCTAGCAAAACCCCAAATTTAATTTAATCATGCTCATTCATAAAAAAAAATATCCAGGGGTCAACTCTTAATACCTCACAACATGAATGAGAAAATGGAGTGTAGCAAACTAGGATGATATCTTTATGATCTAAATTATATCATCTTCATTTGTAGGTCTCGATTCCTCTAACTTTATGTTAAACTGTATTAGAGAAATCATGTTTTCTCTTACCAAATGCTAAACTACAATGTAGAAAACTTGTTTCTTCTTACCAAATGCTGAACTGCATTAGAGAAAACCTTTATGTTCGCCAACTAAATGCTAAACTGCATTAGAGAACTTTTATGGGACTAAAAACTTATATACCCCCTATGTCATGTCAAATTCATAGACATCTATACTAAAACTATATGTGTCTAAATGACATAGGCACAAGGTCAATTGTATATATGCCCAATGACCTTTAAATGCTTAAGGTTGACGCAAATCTTAAGAAATTTATACATATTATGACAATGTATGACAACACATATGACTGAGGATAAATGATGATCATCATTATCAATGAACCATCATACTATCATAACACATCAAAATGTACAAAAGTACATGGCGAAAACATAATGATCCTTTAACTAACAGTGTTTAAGGGCGTCAAAACACCCAGACTATATACTTATGTCACAAACATAAGTGGGTGAAGTCTTTTAGTTAAATGATCAACTTACAATTCCTTAGTCTTTAAATGCTCCAAACCTTAATGTCACCTTTTCGTGTCAACACCTTTATGACTAAATAATCGATCTTTAAATGCTAAAACCATGTGATATTCTTTGTTGTTATTAAACAACATAGCCAAAAGATTACTAGCCACTGAATCAACAGAAAACAACTCATAAATCAAGTTTCTGAGTTAAACTGTTTGTGAAGCATCCCTATAGCATGCACTCTACATGCATAGTTAAGGAAGTTACTTGTGTCTTCTTGACACACTTCTACGACTATGTACCATCTGCAAACTTGAACTATAACCTTAAGTGGATTTTCGATAATCTGAACTTATAGCTAAAATTTGAATCTGAAATCCTTACAAGGTTTAATTTGTTGACTTTTCTTTATGTCAACATACAATCTTTAATTCACTTTATTATCTCAACGCTCACTAGACTGCATTCCAACGGTCTACAACTGGATCAACTAGATATTGACCAAACAGCCAAATAGTGAATGCAATGTCCTATATAGTATATAGCTGAGCATACATCAGGCTATCAACCATACTAGAATACAGAACATTCATCACAACCTCTCTATTTACTTTATTCTTCGGATACTGTACCAAAGATTATCTCTCACTACGAGAAATCAGTGCTATGATAGGTTTACTATTAATTGTATTAACCTTTATAACACATACTCAATGTATGCATTCTTTAAGAGGTCTGATGAGTGTTGAAATCTGTCTCAGTGGATCTGAATACTTAAGACAGAAGAAGCTACAACAAAGTCCTCTATGTCAAATTTCTTGACCAAAAGTTGCTTAACTTCATACAACATGGTCAAGTGATTTGACGTGAGGGATATATCATCCATATGCATTAATAAGAAGATAATTTTGCTCCCCTTGACCTTATAATACAAGCATCCTTTAAGCTTTATTTTTCATGAAACCGAAAGAGGCCACAACTTCTTCACATGTAAGGTATCACTTTTAGGAGGTTTGATATAAACTATATATTGATCAGCATAACATGCAAACTATGTCAGTTCCATCTAGATCCTGAAATATATCAGGTCGTACCATATAGACCACTTCAAAAAGGTCTTTACTCAAGAAAGCGATTTTGACCAACATCTAATTTAACTCTATATCATCATGAGCTACAATTTCTTTAATCACTCAAAATGTATCCTTCGAGGATACAAGAGAAAAGGTAACATAAAGTCAACCTTTCTCCCTGACTGAGCTATTAGGCAATTGAGTGAGCCCATAAACTGCTAAACTTTATCCTGAAATCCTTTATGTCCAAAAAATTCATTTACAACTAACGGGTTTGTAGTTCTGCTGCAAATCAACTAGCTCTCAGACCTTACTATACTTTATGACTTGCATCTCGTCATTCATTGTATCCCACTGCACATCCAGATTGGGTCTAAAAATAGCATCTATAAAAGTAACTAGATCCGTAACATGTCTAATAGCATAGTCGTTTACACTTAGTAGACTATGTATTCAAACGGGATAGCAAGTCATCTCACTCTAGTGAGTTTACTTAACTGTATTAGATCTTGTACCCCCAAGAACCTTTATGTCTATAGGTATGGGTTCGTGTTCCTACACAGGCATAATACAAAGACCTAGATACAATTGATCTAACTATGTGAGTAGCGGTTACATAATAACTGTAGTATCCACCCTTCTATCATCCGAAGAGTGAAAAGGCCCATCATCATCCTAAATATGGTATTCCAGAAACTTAGTTGTTTGTGTTTCCACTATTCTGGCCCCTCTTTTTCTACAGTAAATCTGTAGCCTTAAAGTGGTTAAGATATCCTACTAAATGGAAATAAGGGGAATGAGTATGCAATTTTTCTTTATGAGCACCATACTTCCTTAGTAGGGCAACCCCATTTATGAATGCGTGCAAGGCTGAGTTTCCAAAATTTTAAATAATTAGGTAGATTAGTCTTGTTCTGTATTGAGTTCTTTAAGTCCTTTAAGATGCATTTATGTCTTTCAGTATTACGCCATTTTGCTCATAACTGCTCGACATAGTGAATTAAGTCACTATTTCAACTGATTCCATATATTTGGCAAACGAACCTTTCAAAGTCTTGAAACACCATGTTTGTCATGATATTCTCCTCCAAGGTCAAATTTGACTATTTTTATGAGTTTTCCCAATTTGTTCTCAACCTTCAGTCTTTAAGCAAGAACATATAACTATGATGGAAATAATCATCAACAAATGTCATAATACATTTAGAATTGTACATTGCAATTGTACAAGGTCTACCGATATCTTTATATATTAAACTCGACAAGTCAGAAACATGAGTTGATCTAAATATCCTTATTAGTCAACTTACCCCTACAACAGTCAGCATATGTTCCTAGATCATCGTAATCCAGAATTGACAAATGCTTTCCTTGATCAATCCCATTCATTAGGGTCCTTCATTTCATAACTTGTTTAGCAAGATACGAAGAAGCATATATCTAATTCGAGGTAAGACACATTCTATACCAACCATATGACAAGAAAGTTATACCATTATGTTTTGCATTAAACAAAAACTGTACAATAGAAGTATTAAATGCAAAATGTCAACCTTCTTTGTCTAAAATTGTTCAAAAGATCACATATAAAATGTGTCGTGTAGAAAACCAGATGAACCTTACAATAAAGTTTAGTACATACATCTCCTATAGATATTACTTCCACTTTTTAATTACTATGAACCATCAGTTTTTCCTTCCCTTTATTTGGTTTTATCCTGGATATGAACCACTGCATTATAGAAGCATCTTGATCAGATGTTCTAGTAAATAGCCACCAAGTACTTAATGTGACTATGTCAAATTAGATTCATAAATTGACAAACCAAAGAGTAACCTGATGGTCTCAGTCTTTCCTTTAAACATTATACTACTAGTTTCTTTATGTCACCAAGACCTTTATCAACAGTGGTTTGACCAACAATAGTATATGGAGAAGATTTTAACTTTCTACTTTTGAACTTTGCGGGCTTCATCTTTGTTTTCCCTTAAGCTGCTTCAAGGGTTGTAGGGGTAGCTAACATCCTCAACAACACAATAAGCTTTCAAATTATTGAAGTCCTAACATCTTCAATCTATTATGAAGATGAACTATTCTCGATATGTCCTTCATTACTCCGCTTTTCTCATATATACCTTATGGAAAATAATTCTTTCATTAAGGCACTTGTCTCAAAACTAGACGAGACTATACATCTCTGGGAGACACTATCAAGAAATTCCTTCACTATGTCTGTGTCTTGAAGTCCACTAAACAGATGGTTAATAATCTCTTAATGGTCATCAGAAATAATCTATTAGACCAAACCTAGGCTTCATAGGCTGCTCTATGAGCTCTTGAGCTCATGGATGTAAATAGAGATGGCCTATCTGTCCTTATGGTCATATCAACCACAACTATCTCCATAACTTTGAATACATCCTCTATCCAATTCTTTGTATTTAAACCAATCAAGGGTTTTAATAGTGACACTGATTTAGTTGACTAAAAAGGTGACTTCAAGATGATAATCTTTAAATTAGAAAAAATGTAGGATAGTAAGGATACTAAAGCGGTTGAATAGTATCTTTACTAAAAATCCGATCACACATATTATGAAACACTTATAGGCTGAACACATAATATATGCAACTATACCTCCAGACATAAAAGCGATCAGAGTGCAAATCATCAACTCTCATGACACAACCACTTGTGGGCGAATAAATCATTCAAACAACGACTTTCCTCTATCCAATGCCTTTATGCACATCTCAAAATCTTATGTAAGGCTAACACCTGTTGGCAGAATAACCAAATATGAGACCAAAGACATCCCAATTCAAAATACTGACTCGAAAGGCCAGTATTGTTGGACCCCAAAATTTTTATTAGAAGATTTAAAGTAGTACATGAGAAGTGTGGATAGATTCATGTTTTGCTTTGGTATTTTAGCAGATGAGAGACTATGAAATGGGAAGAATTAAGGTGTAAGTGAAGTTGAAAATTGTGTAGTAAGTTGATAAAGAATATGTATATATGTGTATGTTCTATTATTGATGTTCATGATTAATCATGAATTATAATTTATTTATGGAGGATATTGAGTTGAGAATGAGGAGTAAATGAAGTATAAAAGATTATTTTGGTATGAGTTGTGTTAAAGAAAGATTTGGAGACAAAATTGGTAGTTGATATGAAAAGTTGTAGCTTATTTTTCTAGCTTTCCAATGGTATATAGTATATAAATTTTCAACCTCTGGATTGAAAGTTATGTTCCTTATAAAGGGAAATGCTTAGGAGTATAAAGATGTATCGTCTGTAAAGACGCATCGTTTGTAATGACGTCACATTGACTGTGATGATGTCATTTCATCTATAAGGATGCATTGTCTGTAAAGATGCATCATCTGTACCAATGTATCGTCCATAAAGACATATCGTCTATGATGATGTCACATCGTCTTTGATGACATCATATCGTCTATAGAGTTGTATCATCTGTAATGATGTCATTTTGTCTATAAGGATGCATTGTCTGTAAAGATGCATCTTCTGTACAGATGTATCGTCTGTGATAATATCACATCATCTGTGATGACGTAATATCGTCTGTAGAGTTGTATCGTCTGTAAAGAGGCTTCGTCTTAAGAGTTGCATCGTCTTAAGTTAACTTTGCTTCATCTTAAATTGACTCCGCTTCGTCTTAAGAGTTACATCGTCTTAAGTTGACTTTGCATTGTCTTAAGTTGACTCCGCTTCGTCTTAAGAGTTGCATCATCTTAAGTTGACTTCGTCTTAAGAGTTGCATCATCTTAAGTTGACTTTGCATCATCTTAAGTTGACTTTGCATTGTCTTAAATTGACTTTGCTTCGTCTTAAGAGTTGCATCGTCTTAATTTGACTCAACATCATCTTAAGAGTTGTATCATCTTAAGTTAACTCCACTCCATCTGCTTCTTGCTTCGTCTGCCTTTTGCTTCGTCAGCCCTTTTTGCTTTGTCTGCTTTTGCTTTGTCTGTTTTGCTTCGTCTACTTTGTTTCATCTGCTTTGCTTCGTCTGCTCTGATTCATCTACTTTTTGATTTGTTTTCTTTTCTTCGTCTGCTTTTTCATTTGTCTACTTTGCTTCGTCTACTTTGTTTCGTCTGCTTTGCTTCGTTTGCTTTGTTTCGACTGCTTTCCTTTGTCTTCTTTTCGATTTGTCTGCTTTGCTTCGTTTGCTTTATTTCATCTACTTTGTTTCATATACTGTGCTTCCTCTACTTTGCTTCGTCTGATTTTCAATTTGTCTTCTTTGCTTCATCTGCTTTGCTTCGTCTGGTTTGTTTCATCTGCTTTGTTTCTTCTGCTTTACTTCGTCTGCTTTTCGATTCATCTTCTTTGCTTCGCCTGCTTTGTTTTTTCTGCTTTTCTTCGTCTGCTTTGTTTCATCTACTTTTCTTTGTCTTCTTGTTGATTTGTTTGCTTTGCTTCGTCTATTTTTTTCAATTCGTCTACTTTTTCGACTAGTTTTGCCTGATCCTATTGTCTAATCCATTATTAACCCTTCAGACAATAGAATTTGTCTTCAAGGTCTCCATGAAAGTTGTAGATCTTGAAGTCTTCTTTCGAATCCTCCTATGATGATCTTAATCTGACATCATTAGTGATAGTTATACAAATTTGTCTCGAGATAGGTTCAATATGATTGATGATAAAACTTTGTTTGATTCTTTCAGCCGTAACCTAGTTATTCGACCTCCAAATGAAGTGATTCTTGAACCAATAACTTCTTAACACATTTTCTACTCCATAAAATTTGATAGCATTTAGTATTGATTTGAGAAAGATGAATTGAATTAAAGTAAGGGTATCTGTTGGAAGAGTACGAATGAATGTTTCAATATAAGAACAATCCAAAAATGTTTGAGGCAATACTTTTAGAATTCTAAACCGAATGGATTGATTTAAGTGTTAGTAGAAACCTAATACAAGGGAGAACATTTTTTTAGAAGAAAGAGTTATGTCAAAATATTCAAGGATATTGTTGGTAAGACACTTAAGCATAAAAAGACATGAGGCAAAAATGGAAGGGAAATGGGACATTTCTCACTCATCAAGGATATAATTGGAAGAAGAAGTGTTGTCTGGAATTCTAGAAGAAGTTAGATGCGTGAAAGAGAAATCAAAAAGAGAAAGAAGAGAGATTTCAATAGTTGAGAGAGAAGAAGAGAGTTGAGCTAGGGTCTTTTCCTTTCTTAGCTTTTAAGAGAGATTTTGAAGTGGTTCAAAAAGAGAAAAAGGTAGAGGAAGAGAAGAGCTTACCTTTGAGCTAAAGATCCCTTCATTTGGTGAAGAATGAAGGTAAGATCATTTTGGATCTTTTGATTTTTTGAAAGGATTTTAGTTCATAGAATTTAGAAAATGCTTGGGTTTAAGCATTCTATAATAAATTTTAGTGATTTTGAATTGTGAGATTTTCTATTGGATTCCTATTGAATAAGACTTGGTTTGTTTTAGAGAACCAACAGAATCTTATCTAAGAGCAAAGGGAAAGACAACCTTGACTTGGATTTTTGCAAG
The DNA here is from genome assembly GCA_025504915.1 of Erythroxylum reticulatum. Classification (NCBI taxonomy): domain Eukaryota; kingdom Viridiplantae; phylum Streptophyta; class Magnoliopsida; order Malpighiales; family Erythroxylaceae; genus Erythroxylum; species Erythroxylum reticulatum. Next base: position 42,968,440 of record JANSVA010000218.1, on the reverse strand, counting down.
CAAATGAGGTGGGTAATATGATTATAGTTGTTGCATGATGGGCAAATGCCCTAGTTATGTGTTTATGCTTAGATTGCATGAATTTGAATTGTTGTGAAGATTTGAAAATGTACTATGACGTGTTTTATGTTATGCATTGAAAGATGTACGACATTTTGATATAATTGAATTGTGATTTTGACCATGTTATGCCTTGTCATGGCATTTTGTATAAAGGAAAAGAAAGGAAAGAGCATGAAAGTATGAAAGCATTTGATAAAATGATTTGAGCATGATTATGTGCTTCTGTTTGGGCGAGAGAGGAACCGTTTCGTAGTCACGCGCACATCGACGTAAAGCCTTCTCTCGATTGCCCACTTGTGGCACACGAAATCTGAAAAGTAGATCTGTTTTGTTCACGGGGTAAATTTCAGTTTCTCTGTTTTGTTCACAGAATCCTCGAGCCATTTGTTATGCATTTGCATTTTAATTTGTCAAGTTATGATGCAAGATTGAATGTTATGTTTTAATGATTAATTACACTTGACATGTTTTATGTGATGATATGTTGAACTATGAGTTGTGGATTTAAATAGTGAATGATTGAAATTGCTAGCCCAATGAGATATAGACGTATATGAATATATGAAGCATATGCATGTTTGATTGTGTGGCTCATTACCAATGGCTATAAATATATTAGCCACTGAGTTGTGTAGCTTACCTCACAATTCCCTCCTCAGGTGCAAAAAGAGAATATTAGCGATCCTTGTAAGATATTGGGACTCCAAGATAGTTAGAAACTTTTTTAATTAAGTTAGTTTAGGAAGTTTTGCATTTTAGAATCATTTCAAGCATAAGCATTCAATTGTATCGTATGTAACTTTTGTACTTTTGTATTTTTGTATTTTGTATTTTGTAATGTGCTTGTATAAAGTTTATTTAGATTCATTAATGAAATATGATTGAGTTTTGCTTGTGATGTTATCAAAATTGTGATGTTGATGTTTAGCTATTATGGGCAAGCCAACCTTTTGGGATGACGAGCTTTGTAATGTCTTCGAATGTATGGGTTCTGAAAACAGGATCCAACAACTATGGTGACTACATCCTCATCAACACTCAAGAAGTTCATAATGTGACAATGTAAACATCAATAAATGTAACAAAAACTAAATGCGCAGTCTCATTGTCACACACTCGTGCTCAAGACATTCCAAGAAAACTTCATTTGAGACTTTCGTAAAAGAGAAATCTCAATAGAGTAACTATCGTGCATCACCGGATATTGAACCGACCTCCCGAGACATGAAAACCTAATAGATCTCCCTTATGGCAAGTTCGTCGTAAGAAAATTCACTTAAAAATGGCCTCAGAATTTCTTAATTCCTTTTCTGATCGACTATTATGCAATTCTGAACACTGAATATGAGACCCGAGACATAACTCATGCATCTCCCTCATATGATATCTAAAGCATGAAAATTCATTCAAAAACAGATTTAGAATACCTGAATTCCTTTTTCTGGAGTTAAAATTTAATTTATTACTAATGTAATAAATCCAGAAAAATGGAAAAACTTAATTTATAAATTTTCTGGACCTAGAAACTGACTCAGAACACTCTAGGGCACCTTTACGGGCAATTTGGATTTTTTTTTCTTTTTTTTGTAAAATTACTATGACGTCAACTGCTGACGTGTGACGCCACGTCAGTGCGCATGTGCGCGGGTCATTTTTCAGTCGAACTTCGACCCATTAATCTAGATTATTTATTAAACCACTTTATTATTTTTATCTAGATTAAATTACGTAACTTAATCAATAGTTTATTTAAAAACCAAAAAATGCAATTAATAACTTTTCAACTTTATGAGAAAGAACAAAGTTGTCTAACATAGAGAACCTGAAGAAACAGTTTTGCGCGATTAGTTTAACAAGTTTGGTCGTGGATCGTTTGTTTTAGATTCATGTGCTCGTAATCAATGAACTTCAATTTTGAAAAAAGTTTAAAATTATATTGGAACAATTTATTTTAAATGGGTTGAATTAAACTTAAATATTTACTAAAAATACTTTAATAACTAAAAAGTTTATCAATTTTTAGAATTTGTTATCTGCAACTTAATAGTAAAATAACATCAAATGAATTTTTTCCTTAAAGTTTATATGAATATGTGGATTTTGTTTTAAAAGAAGATAGGAAATTACATTTTAAATAACTCATCATGAGAGGAAACTTATATCTCATGTTGTTCCAAATCTTCTCCATTCTGCTTCATGACAACTGAAAGATATAAATCTAGTTTCTCCATTTATATTTCACTTTTACCATCATAAAAAGTATCCATCAAACCCGGATTCTAATCTTCATGATCTCACATCGAATAGGTACTAGTCTTGGTCGTTTATTTTAAATATAGACAATGGTTTGTTTGGTCTGAAATTTCGTGAAGGGTTGTATATCGTCGACTAATGGCGTTAAGGGTTAGAATTAGGTAATAATTAAGTGGATTCAATTTTTTTTAATTATTTCCTAAGCTTTCAACTCCTATTGGGTGTTCATTTTTATGTAAAAGAATTAGCATCTGTGTTTTCCAAGTCCCAAATTTGAGTAGTTATTATTTTCGATTGTTTCTTAACAACCGTGAGAGTTTTAGGATCCACTCGTGGGAATCTAAGGTTGGAGGTCTCATTACCGGATTTACTTCGCTTTCTCTTTTTATCCTTTTTCATTTTTCATTTATGTGTGACTGGAATGTTCTAAATGGATCAGTCAACTCTGCATTTCGTTGCTTCAAGTAATTTATATTTCCCTTATTTCCTGTCTCACCCACTTCCTCTTTTCTTATTTTGTCCACACTACTAATTTATACAAATTCTTATTTCTTTCTTCATTCATCATCCATTCTTTTGTGTTGTAATCCAATTGAAGGCTATAATCTAGTGCCCTACTTTTGATATGACCGATATGTACCAATCTATATTAAGTAAGCTAGGGTGAATCAGGTGTCCTTGTTTAACCTATTTTTAATGATAATAAAAATGATGAAGAGTTTAAAACGTGTGAACTTTTATTATCATTAAATGTTAATCTACAGTTGATATCATTATCTATTATGGATAATGATCAATTAAAAAAAATGATGATAACCTTATGAAACATGCATTCTTTAGGAACTAGCTTGATACTTTATTCTAGTTAGATATAAAGAGGACTAAAAAGGTTGAACTACTTCATTCCTTCGCTAGGAAAGGTGCGGGAAGATTGAGCCGAACTAACGAAGGGATAACTTTTGCAAGCAAAGAGTTTCTTGCCCAGAGTCCTTTTAATTATGGAACAGCAATCAAATCCTAGCTAGTAAATAATTTGATTAATTAATGATGCATATAAGATGAAAATTCTAGTATTGTGGAAATGCATCTGAATGAATTGTTTTCCTTATCTATTATCTTAATTTTAGATAGAGTTCAATGATGATTTATTCTATTTGAAACCAAAAGGATTGATAAACATATGCAGATTTTCATAATCTTCGTACAATCCTACCAGCACAGATTTGATATTCTCTTTGATATGTATTTATCTCATTTGATTTTATCTTGTTTATTTCAATTCATTTTCATTATCTTTTTAGATGCTACAAACGTGTATAAATACAATGTAAAGTTACTCAGCAGAATATACAAGAAATACAATACATTCACATACCAATTGCCTTCTTCCTTTACTCTTTCATGGTATCAGAGCTTATACATTCCTTCTAGCTACATACACTTATCTGTTTCCAGCCTTTTTTTTCGTACACAAACACTCAACCACAGACTCATTCTTACAAATAATATCTTCTTTCAATTCTTTCCTCAAACACCTCACATGCAACATTCATTGCTTTCTTTACATTAACATACCAACAAAGATACTACACATTCAATTCTTCTACCACACCTGACCAAGCAAACACTCATCATGGTCGATGTCAATTCCCCTATTCTACCATTTAACCAGATTGCTAATGTTCTCACTACCCAACTAGATAACAAAAATTACCTTGTTTGGCATAATCAGGTTCATGCTATCCTCACTATCTCTAAATTGGTTGGATAAATCGATGACACTACTGCGCAACTAGCTGCTGACTCTCCTAACTTCTATAAATAGTAGACATTCGACCGCCTTATTTACTGCTTTCTAACTGCATCTCTGCCAAGCTCCACTGTACACCTTGCTATCAACAGCACTACTGCTTGTGATCTTTGGGTTGATCTTAAGCGTCATTTCAAACAACAATCTACTTCCCAACGTTCACTTTTTCGACGTAAACTGTACACACTACAGAAAGGACATCAGTCCATTACCGATTATCTAGCTTTTATATCAAATACAGCTGATGAACTAGGAGCTATTGGTGATCAAATATCTGATAATGATCTTATTCTCTTTACTTTGAATGGTTTACTTGCAGATTGTGAATCATTTATTACGACGATAGACCACTGAGAATCCAGCATCTCCTTTCGTGAACTCAGTGCGAAGCTTCTTATCCACGAGTAGCTTCTCTTATCATTTCACTCAACTCCCTCACCAGACACAGCCCCCACGATGTCCATCGATGGCCATCGCTCCTCTCAATCTCTCTATAGGTGAGGCGAAACTAGAAGCAGAGGAGGAGGGCGTCGGTTTTTCAACACTAAATCACATCGGCTACCGAACTTCTCCTCTGGGCCCTGGACTCTTTCTTCTGGCCTAATTAAGTAGCACCCTGCCTTTAACCCATATCACCTTATAACACCTATACTAACCACACACAAGTCTATTTTATTAGTCCTCAGTCCACTTCTCATTCCTCCAGGTCCAATCAATCATATAAACGTCCAACTCAATGTCAAATTTACTAAAAATGGGGCCATATTACATAGCCTATTGTCGTTACAGATATTCTAAATCTCGAAATTGTCCTCTCTACCTTCCACCTGACCTAAAAAGACCTTTCGACTGCCTTTATTGCTATAAATATCCAAGATGCATCGAATCCCTCCACTTTCACTTCTAATACTCTTACCGAATGGCTTCCCAACATTAGTGCCACCAATTATATGACACTAGATCCTCACCTTGTTGACTCTGAAACTCCATACAGTGGTCCCCATCAAGTGATTGTCAGTAATGGACAAACCCTTCCCATCTCCTCTATTGGTAATGTCACCTTATCTACTACAACTCGTCCTCTTCACTTAAACAATGTCTTAATTATTCTCGATCTTACTGTCAATTTACTTTCTATAGCTAAATTTGTTAAAGATAACTCCTGCCTTATTGAATTTAACCTATTTGGTTACATTGTGAAGCATCTCAACACCAAGACACCACTATTCGCGGAATCAATCCACAATAATTTTTATCCCATGTAGACCTCACTTCGTTTTTAAAATCCAATTGCTTTCTAAGCAGCTTCCACTTTACTCAATCCGTGGCATCAACATCTAGGTCATCTTTACTCCACCGTACTCTCCAGACTATCTCTCCCTTTCAAATTATCATCAAATGTATTGAATAATTGTACTTCCTATTTACTAGGAAAAAGCACTCGTCTTTCTTTTCAATTGTCATCTCGTGTTTCCACTATGCATTTACAACTTATTAATTGTGATATTTGGGGTCCCTCTTCATCTTTTTCAATTTTTGGTTACCGATATTTCGTTCTTTTCATTGATGACTTTAGTCGTTACAACTAGATCTTTCCTTTAACTCACAAAAGTCAAGCTCTTTCTGAATTCCAAAATTTCAAAACTAAACTGAAAATATTTTTTCGTCCACCATTAAAATTTTTCAATGCGATGGAGCTCCTGAACTCATCAAAGGTCCCTTTGCCACTTTTCTAACTACACATGGCGTTTCTTACCGTATTTTATGCCCTTACACTCTACAACAAAATGGCCTTCCTAAGCACAAAATTCGTCACATTACTGAAACTAACCTTACCATTCTTCTTCATGCCTCTCTACCCATATTATTCTGGTTTCATGCATTCTCTACAACCACCTATCTCATTAATCTTTTTCCCACACCTATCCTCAATCAAAGTCCCCTCATGAAGCTCTCTTCCTTACTCCACCTAATCTTTCTCACCTTTGTGTGTTTGGGTGTGCTTGTTTCCCTTTCCTTGGGTCCCAACGTATGGACAAACTCACTCAAAAGTCCTCGCAATGTGTCTTTATTGGATATTCGTTACAATACAAAGGTTATCGCTACTTTGACCCTATCACCTCCAAAATTCACATCTCATGCCATGTTCGCTTTCTTGAAACTATCTTTCCCTTTGTTACTTTCTCCCCACCCACATCCTCCATATCTTCCCCTTTTATCATTTCCCTTCCACTGCTTATACCATACTCTTCTCCACCACCCCCAAACATACCAACTCCACCACCTTAACACGATATGACCACCCGCACATATGATAACACTCACGTTCCTCGGATCCTTTCTGACTATATTACCTATTCCACTTTTACGCAAATTTCAAATGAACCAGATCTTACCTGCTTCACTTAAGCAATCAAATTTCCACTTTAGTGTCAAGCCATATTTGATGAGTTTAATGCTTTACATTGCAACCATACCTGGACCCTTATTTCTCCACCTCATAATGCTAATATTGTTGGATGTAAATGGGTTTTTTGAACAAAACAAAATTCTGATGGTACCTTAGATCGATATAAAGCCCATTTTGTTGCTAATGATATCACCAAACTTCTGGTCTTAACCATATTGACACCTTTAATCTTGTTATCAAACCCACAACCATTCGCCTCATCATTACCATTGTCCTATCCAAAATTTGGCCCATTCATCAACTTGATGTCCACAATGGCTTCTCAATGGGGATCTTCACGAACTATTTTTCATGACCCAAACCCCTGGCATTATTGACCCTCATCGAGCTTCTCATGTATGCCATCTTCACATGCCATCTTCACAAAGCTTTTTATGGTTTGAAACAAGCTCTACAAGCTTGGTTTCATCGCTTTAGTCAAAAACTACTTGAACTCATTTTCACTTCCACAAAATTTGATACGTCCTTATTTGTTCACTCCACCTCCTCCCATACCACATTCCTACTCGTCCTAACATTCAATTTGTAGTTAATAAAGTTTCTCAGTTTTTCTATTGTCCTACAAAAATTCACTGGACTGTTGTTAAAAGAATACTTCAATACCTTTGTTCCACATCTTCCTCTAATATCCACTTAACCCACACAAACTCTCTCTCTATTAATGTATATTGTGATGCTGATTAGGTAGGGTGTCTTGATGATCATCGATCTACATTTGGTTATTGTATCTTCTTAGGTTTAAATCTTATCTCTTAGAGTGCCGAGGAATAACCCACTTTTGCTAGATCCAGCAATGAAGATGAATATTGAAGTATTGCTCTTATTGCTGCTGAAGTTTCTTGGCTTAAATCTCTTCTTAGGGAAATTAGCTTCTCTCACCTCCCACCGACCCTTTGGTGTGACAATTTAGGCACCACATTTCTTGATGCTGATCCCATCACTCATACTTGTACAAAGAATATTGAAATTGATATTCGCTTCGTCAAAGATTTGGTTACCAACAAAGCATTATCAATTCAACATCTTCTTTCAAGTCATCAAATTGTTGACATCATGACTAAGGCTTTACCTTCATTTGCTTTTCAAAAATTTCATGACAAGCTCACTGCGGCTACCTACCGTGAACTCGAGGGGGCTGATAAACATATGTAGATATATGCAAATCTTCATAATCTTCACACAATCCCACTAGCACAAATTTGATATTCCCTTTACTATATATTTATCTCATTTGATTTTTATCTTGTGTATCTCAATTGATTTTCATTATCATTTTAGATACCACAAACATGTATAAATACAATGTAAAGTTACTCAGCAAAATATACAAGAAATACAATACATTCACATACTAATTGCCTTCTTCCTTTATTCTTTCAAGGATAATTATTATCTTAATTTTATTAAAGTAGTGATTTGATAATTAATCAATGTTAATAATAGATTTGGATAATTCATTTTGTTGAATTCAAAATAAAATTTCTATTAGAGTTTCTTATTATGTAAAGAATAATATATATAATGTCATGTGCATATAATACTATTGTTTTAAAAGTCCCCATACTATGTTTATTTTTTTTAATATCTCTTACATTAAGTTGTTTACCAAGAATTCTAAGTATAGAATATAGGACTAAAATTAAGATGTGTTGCTTCTGAACGTGAGATATGTTTAACGGCAACAAGAGACCAACACAACAAAACATATTAGAAAGACCAATACAATATTTTATCTTGAAGGGTATATAGATGTAGTTATTTTATATGCCTTGGACTTTAAACCAAAAAATTACCAATCAATTACAAATAGAACTTAAGCTACACCTGTCTCTACCAATTCTTTATTAACAATAATTTATAATAATTGTTAAGACAACTAATGGTTTATTATAAATAAAAAAGTAATCACATAAAAAATATCTTGGAAGTTACCAAAATTATATGAAATAATTTACTGGTGAAGACGTTATCAAATACCATTTAATTAAGCTTGAGATTCTTAGGTTTGTTTTAACACAAACTTTAATTATAGACTTAGGATTAACCATGAGCATGTATTAATGGAGAAAATGCAGAAAAATACATGTTTTACTATCTATTAAATAATGAACAAACTGCTGAATTACTTGAACAAGATCCTCAACGTAGGAACAATCTCCTAACTTCTGATTAACCTTTATGAAAATTGTATATCCCTAATTCATTATCATCTTTCTGTGCCTTTATCAATGCATGGGCCTTTTAATGGGTCAAAGAAACTGAACATCCACAAACTTCCTTAAGCAGGCAGTAGGAGACCTTAGTAGCTATTTATAGTAAACTTTTTGGGCAAAATAAAGAAGCTTAATAAAGGATCTGGTCAACTGAGTTAAAGTCCAACGAGAAAAACAAGTCTAAATGATCTAGTTATTTATTGGGTCTCTAATAAATAATTGGCTCATACTGATTAGGTCCCAGTTTTGGGCTCATACTGATTAGGTCCCATTTTTCTCACTAAAATTTGACTCATTTAACCAGATCTTTTATTATCAAAGGCCCAACAAATAACTTGCCCATACTGATTAAATCCCAATTTTTCTCACTGGACTTCGGCTCATTTAACCAAATCTTTTATTACGCTTCTTTATTATCTTTAATTTGGACCAATTTTGATTTTCATAAGATCAATTTTATAAAAAAATGTAATAAATAATTTTCCAATTAATAATCACTAACATTCTCCCCATGGACAAATATTAGTTACAGTAATTGTAACAATAATAAAAACAGTAAAAGTGGTTAAGTAAAATCAATGTAAAGGGTGACCAATTTTAAATTTTTGATCTAAAGATAAGAAAAGTCCATCATTCAGTTTCGTGAGGCTTTTGATACTAAAAAATATCAAATATATGTGTTATATGTGACTTAGATACAATACAATCATACATATCTAATACCTTACTATTACAAATGAGAAAATAGAGTGTGGAAAACTATGATAATACTTGTATGATATGAAATGTATCATCTTTTTGTTTATTGGTCTCAATTTCTCTAAACTTTATGCTAAACTACATCAAAGAAATTCATTTTCTCTCATTAAATGTTAATTACAAAGAGCTACTAAGCGATCGCAAGGAACTTATTGAGATATTTGTGGCTAAATGGATATGAGAGCATGACATAAAAGTTTTTATATCATCATATTTATCAATAATTATACTCAATATAGTTATATTTATTTGATTTCTCAAAACATGAAACATTATGTTCAAAAAGTATATGAATTTAGTTTAGAATCAATAAGATAAAGTTAATAAACATTTCAGGAACTAATTAAGTATAAGAAGAGTTCTTTGATTAATTCAAGAGATCATAACATGAAAATTGAATGGATAGCTAATGACTATCATATAATTCTAACAAGATAGTGGTACAGAGATGAGAACTAGCACTCTTCTTATAGTTAGGTCTATAATGGCATAGAAAAACTTACCAACCACTTAATGGGATGATGTTTCATCGATGGCTACAAAATATATACTTGATAATGTGCGTATGAAATCATATCCTCAAACAATATAGTATATAGATAGGTAAGAGACTTAATTAACCATATTTGATATCTTTAAAATGTGTTTGTCACTTATATTCATAGGCCCTCATATAAGTATAGGAATTTACATTCCAAAGGAAAGACAATTATTTTTAAAAGATATTTTTGAACATCCTAAGGGATTCAATGATGAACAAGGTAATAAACAAATTTATGTCGTAAGATATCCCAGTCTTAAAGAATGATTTTTTAAAGCAAGAAAAGATAGTTCAAAACGTGTTTGTATATGGGAGATTGAATTAGAATGATCTTTTAAGATAAGACCAACTGAATGATATTCATCCAAGTAGGTGCAATTTAGGAGATGATGAATTGATTTGTAATAAATGACAATAGCAACCTGATGGGAGCCCTTTTCCATTATCTGATTACAGAAGAATTAGTATGATGTAAAGGGATTCATTTCTTGAATTTTTATTATAGCTATTTTTTGAGTAGAGTAGTCCTCATACAATTTTAAAGTTAAAAGGACTAACTTCTATAGTAATTCCCAAAGAAACTAATAAGTCGAGAAATATGAAAAGGCTTTATTTAGTTTTGTTTAGGATAAATGAGTTATAACAATAGAAGAAAAATAAACTTTAATGAATTCTCTATAAGAAGAATAAACTTTAATGAATTCGATCTAAGTATAAGACTTAGATCATCTTTCGAAAAGATATGTAGCCATCAATAATCAATGTGTTCTTCAAATGTTAAGTGAAACACTGATGAAATCTTTAAAAGATACAAAGCATGTTCAGTGGAAAAAAACATACACATATTCAACGAGATTGATTTTGAGAAGAAATTCTCATTTGTTATGAAGTTTACATCATTTGGACTGATGTTGGCCTTAGTTATTGGAATGGATCTTAATATACACTAAGTGGATGTATAAACTATGTTGTTAAACAAACCATTAGATGAAGGAATCTACATGTTATAACCACTAGGTTTTATTCAAAAGGGCTAAGAGAATTATATACTTAGATTATTAAATTCAATATATGGTCTAACGTAATCTCAAAGTAAGTGGTATATTACATTAATACTATAGTCATGTTGTATGATTTAAGTATGGTTAGGAAAGACCACTTAGTATATATTACCAGATCCAATAATAAATGTGTAATTTTATCATTTCATTTCGAAGATAGTTGTTGATAATTAGTGATAATAAGTAATTTGTTAAGTAATAAACAAATCGGCAATCAACCATTATCAAAACAAGGAATATGGCCAAGGATGCATACACATTTACAGTTAAGATTGCTAAGGGTCATTTAAATAGAGCTTCCTTACTACCCACAAATGCCTTAGGAAGAACAAGAGATAAAGATGGTTCTTTGTTTCAAAGAAATCAGTAGTCTCATACACTTTATGTTATGTATGAACAAATTCATTGAAAATAAGTATTAGAGACCTCAAAGATCAATATCAAATCAAACATAAGAAGTTTGTAGGATAGATATGAGATGTCTTCCCACACAGGTGATATATGTCAGACATATACGATATGGCTTCCCATATGGGTGATCAACTCTATTATTTTATAAGAATGAGGATAAGACAAGTTTTAAACAATTTATCTAGGTGATAAATGAGAGCTCAAGGCTTAAAACACTAATATGGATATGACGTATATTAAATGGTGTAAGAGGTTATTAGTAATGATATAACCTAAAGAAATTATATGTTCCACAATTTGTCTTAATCAGGCATTCCTATATCTAAATTATCATTTGTGCAATATTTTAGGAAAGACATAAGCTTTAATAAAACAAAATTAGTTGTGTAACACGTAAATCATACCATATGTGCATTTTATTCTAATAAGGATAACATAATTGATATTCTCAACTTATATTATGCGAGGATCCTTTAAGACTATGTGAACCACAAATTTAAGTACTTTTTTCTTCTAAAGTTTTAATTTCAGATAATTGAATTAATATTTGCTACCTTAAAATATTATTATAAAATAATGAATGATTTGACATACTGGGACGTTTTATAAAAGTGAGTTAATTTCATTCAAAGGATTGAGAGATATGGAAGTTCGTTTCAAAGTATTAAGAAATTAGAGATTGAATTAGAATGATCTTTTAAGAGAAGACCAATTAAATGATATTCATCTGAGATAAATTTAGGATATAATGAATTGATTTATAATCAATGATAATTGCAAGCTAGTGGCAATTATCTTATTCCAGTAGAAGTAATATAAATGTAAATAGATTCGTTTCTTTGAATTTTTATTATATCCATATTGTAAGCAGATTAGTCTTTACACAATTTTAAAGTTGAAAGGAGTAACCCTTGTGATAATTCCCAAAGAAATTAATGAGTCGAGTAATAAGAAAAGGCTCTATTTATTCATGCTTAGGATAAATCAGTTCTAGTAATAGAAGAAGAGTGAACTATATTGAATTTGATCTAAGACTTGGATAATCTTTCAAAAAGACGTATAACCATCAAGAACCAATGCGTTCTTCAAATGTTAAGTAAAATACTGATGACATCTTTGAAAAATGCAAAGCATGTTCAATGGCAAAACAATTCACACAATCGAAGAGATTAATTATAAGAAGAAATTCTCATTTGTTATAAAGCTTATATCATTTTCACTTATTCTAGCCTTAGTAATTGGAACGGACCCTAATGTACATCAAATAGTTGTATAGACTATGCTCTTAAACAAAGCATTAAATAAAGAAATCTATACAATAAGACCACTAGGTTTCATTCAAAATGGCTAAGAGCATTACGTGCTTAAATTGTTAAATTCAATATATGATCTAATGTAATCTCAAAGTTAAGTGGTATATTACATTAGTTCTATAATCATGTCGTATGATTACAAAAGACCACTTAGTACATGTTAAAAGATCTAATAGTAAATGCGTAATTTTATCATTTCAATTGGACGATAATTGTTAATTATTAATGATACTAAGTAATTTATTAAGTAAAGAAACAAATTGGCTATCAATTATGATCAAAATAAAGAATACAACTAAGTATGCATACACCTCTATGGTTAAGATTGCTAAGTGTCATTTAAATAAAGCTTCCTTACTATTATAAGCTATATATATCAACATAATACTTGAACATCTTTGTATTTAAAATATTAAAGCATCTTTTTTGTTGGACCCCACTTTCGGAGCCCAACATCGAAGACGTTAGAACGTGAGCATAATACCTTGTAGTTTCTGGAGTCATAAAGCATGAGTGGGCTTCCTGGTAAGGTTATTTCAATGAATCCTCATTAGCCATCATCCTATAAGGGTGATGTGCCCACGCCATTTAAAAACCAAATCTCAATTTGACTTCTTCAAAACAATTGTACCTCTCAGCCTCTTGTTTATTTTGAAACAGGAATCACCTCATTCGGAGCTCTATAGCTCAAGATATGCCTAAAAATCCAAGTATGTTCATAACCTAATTATGCCCATCCAACTAATCCCTCATATTCTCTACATCAATATTTTCTAAATATACATCAAAAGTTACCAATTAATTTTTATAGAGCTATCAAAATGTATTAGGAATTTATTCCTTCAAGAATCACTTCATTTGGAGGTTGAGTGATGAAGTTATGGCCAAAAGAATCAAGTATGCTTATATCCTCAATCATATTGTACCTCTCCTGTGAGAATTGGCATAACTTTCTCGACAACCCTCAGATTGGGATCATTATTAGACGGTTTGAAAGATAACTTCTAGATATACAACTTTTGTGAAGGATATAAAGTGAAATTCTATCGTCTACAAGATCAAAAATGTGACCAAAAGATAAGGTCAAATGAACAGTGCACCAGACGATATAACGTCATCACCAAACGATATGACGTCACTAGACGAAATGTCCTCACTAGACGAAGCGTACTTACCAAACGATACATCCTCACTAGATGAAGCGTCCTCACAAGATGATATGTCCTCACCATATGAAGCATCCTCACAAGACGATATGTCCTTACCAGATGAAGAATCCTCACAAGACGATACTACCTCGCCAGATAAAGTGTCCTCACAAAATGATACGTAGATGATGCATCCTCACAAGACGATAAGTCCTCACCAGACGATACGTCATCACTAGATGATATGTCATAACTAAACAATACTTCTTTACCAGACTATACATCCTCACCAGACGATACGTCCTTACTAGACGACACATCAACACCAGACGATACGTCATTACCAGATGATACGTCTTTTACTCCTGAGTATCACCATTATAAGGACCATAACTTTTAACTTCGATATCTAAAAATTGCATACTTAATAACGTTAGAAAGCTAGAAAGACAAGCTAAAACTTCCATGAAGACAACTTGTCAAATTCATCCTAAATCAATCGAGATTTTGGCCTAAAGTTATAACACGAATTTTTCCCTTATGGAAGACTTGAAATTTTATACTATGCAAACTTGGAATGTTCTCAGCATAACCATTCAGCTACCAAAATGATTTCATTAAACTCTCAAATCTCAACTCAATTATCTCATCACCTTCAACTACATATAATCAGTTATAATTCCTATCTTCCTTTCCATAGTATCTTCTTTCCCTCTTTTTTTATGTTTCTCTCTCTTCTCTCTTTTCTCATCCACGCATCTAGCTTCTTCTAAAATGCAAGATGACAAATTTTCCTTTTCTCTCCCCTTTTATACCCTTCAATGCCTTAAGACTTTATAACTTAAGTAACCTTCCAAAAATTTCCCTCATGCAACTTACCACCTTAACACTTTAATTCCCTTAACCTATATCATATTATCTTACTCAAATTAACATAATATTTAATTCCAACACAAATTAATCTAGTAAGACCCCAAAATAAATCTAATCATGCTTCTTCATCACTAAAAAAAATCGGGGGCCAACATTTCTCTCCCTCTTAAAAGAATTTCATCCTCAAAATTCTTACCTCAATCGTTAAAGTGGTGTGGGTACTTCTCCTTCACGGTTTCAAAAGGTTCCCACGTGGCCTCTTCCACATAATTGTTCCTCTACAGGACTTTGACTAGCTGAACTATCTTGTTCATGAGGGCCTTCTCCTTAGTGTCCAAGATCTCCACTGGAGTTTCCTCATAGGTCAGATCATCTTTCAACTGAACCTCAGTGGTCTGAATAATATAGGAGGGATCCGATCTATACCGCCTTAACATGGACACATGAAAGACGTCATGTATCTGTAACAATTTTGGTGGCAGTGCCAACCCATAAGCTAGCAGTCCGATCCTCTCTACAATCTCATAAGGACCAGCATATCTCAGACTCAACTTGCCCTTCTTGCCAAACCTCATGACTACTTTCCAAGGAGACATCTTATAAAAGACTTTCTCACCGACTTCATACTCCATTTCCTTCCAGTGTGCATCAATATAACTTCTCATTCTATCCTGTGCTGCCTTAAGCCATTGCTTAACCAAATTAACCTTATCGACTATCATCTAAAGCAACTTTGGCCCTATCAATTTCGTCTCTCCTTCTTCGTCCCAACATATTAGAGTTCTACATCTCCTTCCATACAGTTCTTCATAAGGAGCCATTTAAATGCTCAAATGATACGAATTATTATAAGCAAATTCGATCAATGGAAAGTGTCCATCACACATGCCTTAAGCATTCCTTCAAGGGTCCTAATGGTCCTCTCAGATTGGCCATCTGTTTGAGGATGAAAAGCAGTGCTAAAATTTATCTTGGTTCCTAGAGCCTCGTGTAAGCTTCCCTAGAATCTCGAAGTAAATCAAGGATCCCTGTCAGAAACTATAGAGTCAGGAATTCCATGCAATCTTACTATCTCATCAATATACTTCTTTGCTAGCACATGCAAAGAATCAGTCTGCTTAATTTCTGGAAAATGGGCTGACTTCGTCAACTGATCAACAATGATCCATATAGCATCATGCTTCCTACTGGTCTTGGTCAAACCCATCAAAAAATTCATGGTCACCTGTTGCCACTTCCACTCAGGAATGAACAATGGCCTTAACTTGCCTAAAGGTGCCTAGTGTTCAGCCTTGACTTGCTGACACACTAGACACTTTCTTGCATATTCTGCTATATCCCTCTTTATGCCTTTCCACCAGAAATGCTCTTTCAGATCTCTGTACATCCTGGTGCTACCTGGGTGCATGGCATAAGGCGCATTGTGTGCCTCATCCAATATTTTATCCTTTACTTCCTTGACATTCGAAATACAAAATCTGCTTCCAACAACCATAAGTCCATCATCCCTCACTACCACTTGAGATTTCTTTCCATTCTAAACTTCTTCTTGGAGATTACTCAATTATGCATCCTGTGCTTACAACTCCTTAACTTTTTCCCTAAATATCGGTCTCACTTTGAAATTAGCAAGAATAAAATTTGGTTTCTCCTGTTTCAAGCTTAGCCATTTCTTCCAATAACGATAGATAAGCTGTTTGAACATTAGCTATAGAGGATTTCCTTCTCAGGGCATCCACTACTACATTCGCCTTTCCTTGATGGTATTCAATTAACAAGTCATAATCCTTGAGCAATGCAATCTACCTTCTTTATCTCAAATTTATCTCTTTCTGACTCAATAAATACTTGAGACTTTTGTGGTCTATAAAAAACTTCATCTGGACCCCATACAGATAATGTCTCTAAATCTTCAGAGCAAAAATTACTGCTGCCAATTTTAGATCATGGGTCGGGTAATTCAGTTCATAAGGATTTAGCTGCCACGAGGCACAAGCTATCACCTTGTCTCCTTACATCAACACACAACCCGAACCCTTTCTTGAAGTATCATTGTAAACTATATAACCTTCATCTCCCATAGGCAAGGTTAGGATTGGAGCACTTGTCAATCTATGCTTAAACTCCTTAAAGTTCTTATGATATTCATCACTCTAGATAAATTTCTGATTCTTCCTCAATAACGTAGTCATCAAAGTAGCTATCATAGAAAATCTTCTAATGAATCTCCTATAATAACCTGCCAGACCTAGAAAACTCCTCACTTCTGTCACTGTCTTCGGTGTATACCAATTCACCACTGCTTCAATTTTCTTTGGATCAACATGCACCCCATTATCACATGTCCAAGGAAAATTACTTCATAAAGCCAGAATTCACATTTGCTGAATTTGGCATAAAGTTCCTTCTCCCTCAGTGTTTGCAAAACTATCTTGAGGTGCTCCTCATATTCCTCTTCACTCTTGGAAATCATTTAATTCCATTTCTTTGAAAGAAACTTTAATGGCTTACTAACTAAATTATAAAAATGTCACCCACCTTAGTCTTCTTACTTGAAAACTTGCTAAAGGATGTCTCTCTTCTTACTCCTCTTGCCTCTCTTGCCTCCCTTAAACATTGACAAAATCCCCCTTCAAAATGAATTCCAATTGGAAAACCCAAAGAAACTTATGCATGAAATCGATCCTAGAATACTTATACCTATGCATTTTCTAAGCTCTTTGAACCCAAACCCTTCCAAAAATCCGAAAGATTTAACATAAGCTTACCTTGAATCTTCACCAATCAATGAGTTTCTTGGCTCTAATGGAAGATCTAATCTTCCTCTTCCTTTTTTCCTTCTTGATCACTCTCAAAATCCCTCTTGAAGACTAAGAAAAATTGAAACCTAGATGACCTCCCTTCTTTTCTCTTCTTTCTCTCTTTTT
>JANSVA010000218.1:42920683-42940642 GCA_025504915.1 Erythroxylum reticulatum | reverse complement strand
AAATTAATAATAATAATAATAATGATGAGTTTAATAATATAATTAAGATAAAAAACTGATAAATTTAATAATAAGTACAAATTTATAACAATATTCAATAATAATAAGCATAACTAGATTTTGTTGGGGGGAGAGGAATGAGAGAAGTTGCTTATTTATTTTGTTTCTGTCACAGGGACAAGGTTAATGCTATTTAATGTAGCGGAGACTTTATTCTTCTTCACTTCTCATCCTCGTGTCTTTAGCATGGAGTCTATTTCCTTACAAAGCTTAGTCTTCACTTTGTCTTCACATCACTTCTTGTTATTTAATGTAACACTTTATCTAAGCCTTTTTTTCACATCATAGCAGAGATTTTATCAAAGGTAAAGCCTAATCTTTACCTGATTTATTGTTTTCGTAATAGTTTTAATTTATAAGAATAGCTTAAACTATGGCTTCAAAGCCTTTTCCACATTAAATGATGTGAAGATTAACAAACTTAAACATTAAATTTGATATATATTAAAAAATAGAAAAATGATAATAAAATTAAACATATTTTTGTTTTCAGTTTTTTTATTAAAAATCTCAACCAAACAGATTTTTATTTTCAGTTTTTATATTACAAATTTCAATCAAACAAGCTTTCATTTTTTTAAGAAAAAAATAGAAACCAAAAACAGGAAACAGAAACTAAAAACAACAACAGAAAAATAAAAACGGAACCAAACGGTCCCTTAGTGTTAACCTACAAGTAACAAGTAAACTAACATAGATTTCATTGCAGAATATTGTTACTGGAATGAACCTTTTATTCTGTCTTTTAATTTGAAGGGTTCAGAATTTCAAATTTCTCTGCCAATGAAGTCACTAATATGAAAACTTTTCATGATTTCTTCTAAGAGATAAAGCGATCACTTGAACTGAGTTCAGAATGAAAATTAAGATTTATTGGTAACGCGGTATTGAACATATAATGGTGACAATGAAAGATGCAATTTTATACTTCGGCCTGCACGTCAGGGCTTACTTCACGCAAGAAAAACACCAACCGTGTCATGTCCTGTTATGCAATAATCCAGTTTAGGTGGGGCTCCAGTATTTTGTCCTCAACACTGTTGAATGAGCAGGACGTACGACGTGAATCCCGAGGCATCCTTTCTTTTTACGCATGAAATAGTTGAAGTCCACAGATTCAAATTAGAAAAAGTTGGAAACTTCAATTGGTTTGAAAAGAAGGATTTACGGCCAACAAAGCCCTGTATTCTGTAAGCATGATGACATGTACTTCCCAAATAAATTAGCACACAGTAGGAATGTACAAGGTAATTTCTAACTGTCACAAGTTGATTAATTTGAGACTTTGATAATAATGAAGACAACTTCATTGTCTTGGTATCATTGTAAATATGTAAAATAAGAAATAGTCAAACATCAAGTAAAATTATATTCAATAAAGGAACTTATTTTAAGATTATATAAATAATTATTTTAACTATTAATACTGCTAAGCATAGACAATAGCATTCATGACGCAGAAATGAATTTCTTCGCTTTGATTACAATTGATAGGTCTTGTTGTCATGTTATTTAAACAACATTCAAATGCACTTTAATGAATTACGCTTCTGAGGTGAAAGACTATAATAGTTAGATTGCAGAAAAAGTTCCAGCATGAAATGCATCTAAAACTAAAGAATCTTTTTGTTTGAAATTTTACCTGCAGAGTACAAACCATGCAAGTGCATGCTCCACTCAAAACGAATGGCGCACGACTTTTAAGTTCATGCTATGCCCATGACTCCCCTAAAGATAACTGATGAGTGCACATAAAATATTGTATTATTTTTGGGATGCATTTACTTGCAAGAGACAAACGTGCAATCACTGACTAGTATCACTATATCCTTCTTTCTTCGTCCTTGGCGTTCTCGTCCATGGCATCCACTAATGATCCTGAAGTTGCCGAAGATTACCTCCCCTTCCTTCGCGTGTACAAAGATGGTCGTATAGAGAGACTCATGGGCACTGCTACCGTGCCACCTTCTCTTGATCCTCAATCCGACGTTCTCTCTAAAGATGTTGTCTACTCACCACGGGAAAATCTTTCATCCAGACTTTACCTTCCAAAACACATTGCCAGTACCTGCCGGAAGCTTCCTCTACTCGTTTACTTCCATGGTGGAGGCTTTGTTATCGAGACCGCCTTCTCTCCCACTTACCATAATTACCTTAACTCCTTCGTCTCGAATGTTGATGTTATCGTGGTGTCTGTCGATTACAGGAGAGCCCCAGAGCACCCTCTCCCTATTGCTTTCGATGATTGCTGGTCTGCTCTCAAGTGGGTTGCTTCTCATGTCGATGGAAATGGCCCTGAAGAGTGGCTGAACTCTCATGCTGATCTTTGTAAGGTTTTCATGGCTGGAGATAGTGCTGGTGCTACTATAGCACACCAAATGGGGATAAGATATGGTCAAGATAAATTATCTGGGTTTGATTTGTTGGGGATTGTTTTGGTTCACCCATATTTTTGGGGTGAAGAACCAGTTGGTGATGAGGTCAAGGATCACAAGTTCAGAGAAGGAATGAGTCGTTTTTGGCGGCTTTCATGTCCTACTACTGGTGGCTGCGATGACCCTTTTATCAATCCCGTTGCTGATGCAAAATTTGCTAACTTGGGGTGTTCTAAGGTTCTTGTGACTGTTGCTCAGAAGGACATATTGAGAAATAGGGGTTGGTATTACTATGAGAATCTTAAAAAGAGTGGATGGAATGGTGAGGTTGAGATTATGGAAGCAGAAGAAGAGCCTCATGTGTTCCATTTGTTCAAACCTTCTTGTGACAACTCTGTTGCTATGTTCCAGAAAATGACTTCTTTCATGAACATCTAACCTAGGGCTTGAGTGGCTTTGTCTGGAAGAGCAAAGGTTCGAAATAAGCTTTGTGACCTTTACCACTTTTTGTTGATTGTGTCTTGAAAAGGGCATCGAACTGTTTAGAACTCATGGTGTCCATTATAGACGTTTAGTATGAAACAAAGATTGAAGCTTTCTTGCTCAAAGCAACAGATCACCACATTTTAGTCTACAACTAGATGGAAATTCTGTGTCAAGCTATTACTCTGCTACTTAGTATCTACTCTGTTACTCCATATTCATTAAGATACCTACTCTTTCTTTCACTGGTACTTCCTGTGTTTCCCTGCACTGGCTCGTTGAACTCACTAAAGGTGAACTCCCACTCTTTCCAGGTAGTCAAAGTAAATCGTAGGGAAAATGAAGAAAACTTATTAAGACAAGATGAGATTTGCAAATGACGAAGTTGAAGTAATAACTGAAATGGAAAGGAAAGAAAATTCTAGGCATTGTCATGATTCAGGAAAGTAAAAAGCTTTCCTAGCGTGGCCTTTGAGTCCTCAGACTCACTGTACAAATGGAAACAATGATCATCTGCTTTAGACTCCAGAATCTCCAGAAATATATGGTTGTGATTTTGTCTTAATGGTAAGCAAAATGAGGCATTTTTGTAAACAATTTTTCAAAAAGTTATATTCGATATGAACCTTAACGGTATCCTCAACACTTCAGTCATCTAACATAACGGACAACCTTTTTAGAATAACTATAAAACTCCATGTTGATTTTATGGTTTTCTAATGGATGTTTTAAAACCATAGATAAATAATGTTAGTGGGCCACTAGGTAATTATGTGATTAGTGTTACTTCAGTACAGTATTGTATGAAAGGTAGAGTGTATTGTGTTAGCTTTATGTATCATGTTTTGTCACTGGGAGGAGGGATAGCTTGACGATCAACAAAAATTATGGGAGAACAAATTATTCAAACAAGGACACTCCAGGAAGCTGAAAAAGAAACAAGGTAAGAAGAACATAACCATCTAAGAGGCATCCTTATTCAGGGGAAAAAAAAAGTTTGTAAGCATAGCCTCGGAATTTTGGGAAGTGTAATCCTGGAAATGAAAGCAACGGTCCTCTACATAATCTCCACTTCTCCCCTTGGTTTCCATTAAGTTTGTACGAGCAGTATCCTTCAGCTTCTCTTCTTCAACAGCACAATGAGTGATCGACGCATTTTTGTCCTAAGCTTTATCCCGAAA
Source organism: Erythroxylum reticulatum (assembly GCA_025504915.1). Taxonomy (NCBI): domain Eukaryota; kingdom Viridiplantae; phylum Streptophyta; class Magnoliopsida; order Malpighiales; family Erythroxylaceae; genus Erythroxylum; species Erythroxylum reticulatum. Next base: position 42,936,543 of record JANSVA010000218.1, on the reverse strand, counting down.
AGTGTATGTGATAACCAGAATACCAAACACTAATGGAAGCATATTTAGAGCTTAGTGAACTATACAAGCATCAGGAATACAAATATTTAACGCCCTTAGCTTACTCCGAAAGTGGATCATCCTAATTATGTACTCCCTCGCTCCTTTGCTGTTATATATCTCATAGAGTATAATTTCTTTAATAAGTTATTTATTTCAGCATTAGAAGATACCTTATATCTTTGTGAGATGTTATTGAGGTAATCCCTTACTATGTTCATTTCTGGAAGTCTACTTAATAGAAGATACCTAGGCTGTATATGTTTCTCTCAGCCGTTGAACTGATAGATGTTGATGCTAATGGCCTATCCTTGATCGTGGCCATATTGATATTTGTCATTTACAATGTAAATTCCACATCTTGCTTCCATTTATTAAAATTGAAATCAATAAGGGTTTCAATTGTGACATTTATTATTCACATAGAAGGGGAATGCAAAATTAATAATGTAATGATCAATACAAATGTAGGATAACATTGATACTCAAAGCCATAAAATAATATATATAATAAGAATCTTATCGCATATATCATTAAACACCTGTAAGTTGAATGCATAATACATGTAAATAAGACCTCCACATAAAACGACCAAAGTACACACCATTAGCTATTATGATTCAACCACTTGTGAGTGAATATATCATTTAAGTAATAACTTTCTTCCATCTTATGCTTTTATGCACATTTAAAAATCTCATTTAAGGTCAATATATGTAGGCAGAATAGCCAAACAAAAGACTAAAGACATTCCCAAAAATGCAAGTAGAACAATTCAAATATTAAGTTGAAAGGCCATTGTGGTGACTACATTTTTATTAATGTCTAAATGGATCCATAAGGACAAGGGATATACAGGTATATTATCCTCACATTCTTGTATATAAGCATAAAATATATGACAATTTATCATTTATAAATGCAAAATCCTCATGTACATACTCATTATCACATATCATTACTAAAAACATTATCAACAAACTTTAATTAAGAATTCATTATAGCGAAAATCTCAATCAAAGTGACAATCATGTTATATCGAACAATAAATATACCATATGAGATGCCAAATCCACATATATCTCTTTTATTTCAAGTTACATGTATGAAAATTCACTCAATCATGATTTAATAACCTTATTTGATTTTTTTGGAGTTAAAACTTATTTATTATCAATGTGATAAATAAAAAAACTCACTTTATAAATTTTCAAGTCCCCAAAAACTAAACCAAATTATTTTGAAGGATCATTGAGTGAATTTTGAAATTTTTGAGATTTTATAATGTAGCATGTTGTAGATGGTGTGTATGGCACACGCCAGACCTCACACATCTTTGGATAGGTAAGGGTCATGCATACCATGTGCCAAATGCGTGCCATCTTCAATAGGACACATGTCCAATGTCTAGTTTCCATATGCACCAGTTGTCTAGCACGTGTGTATCACATAAGTCAGATGTTGAACGCATCCCAGCAATAGTCGCATGCTTCTTCATCTAATCTCCCTTCAGTCAATGGAAAAAGGCAATTTTGATGACTTTTTCAGTAATTTTTTTTTAATTTTGGCAATATTTCGTCAAAAAATACTTTAAAGTTTGTTTTTGACCTTTTTCACTCAATGTTTATTCAAAATCAATTCAAACAACAAATATGCAATGTGTATAAGCAAAAACATATTAATTTCTTCGATTTATTGCAAAGAAATTTGAAAATCTATGTTCAAATTCATACAATCATGGAAGTACTCTGATATCACATGTTAGTCATAACACAAGCTTTAATTATAAACCCATGATTAACCATAAACTTGTATTAACGGAGAAAATGTGAAAATATACTTATTATGTTGTCCATTAAACGATGAATAAGCTACTAAATTGCTTGAATAAGCTTCTTAATGCATGAACAAACTCCTGAAACTTTCAATTAACCTTTATAAAAGTTATATATCCTTATGTCACTAAAATATTTATGTGCCTTTCTTAATATGTTGGCCTCTTAACTAATTAGAAAAACTGAATGTCCATAAACTCTTACTTAAACAAGCAGCAGGAGACCTTAGCAACTATTTATGGTAACCTTATTTGGCCTCCTCATCATTTACTCAATAAATAACTTATCCACACTTATTAGGACTTATTGTCCTCATTGGAATTAGCTTATATAACTAGATCCTTTAAAAAGTCACTAACCTATCTAAGATTTATTTTCCTCATTGGAATTAACGTATATATCTAGATCCTTTAAAAAATCACTAACATATCTAAGATAACACAATTATACAAATATAAGTGGTTGCTTAGTTATTTTTTGGTAGTGGTATAAATGGCTAAAAGGAAATTGTTTCTTTTACCAAATTTTATATACCATGTATAGCACACCACAAGTTGTCTTCAACTCTTCGCGCTCTAGACTAGAAATTTCATTTGTAGTCCATGACAATAAAGTCACAACCTATTTCTCTTCTTCTTTATCTAAAACCCAAACCATGTGCTTCGAGAAATAATATTGTAGAGATTCACAATGTAGAAAACAGAGAATGACTTTAATAATTATTTGGCGCCCACAAATATTACAATCTTTACTCAACAAAGAGACATTGTAAAATGAAAAGGCAAAAAGGTCATGTTTAACCCCAATGTTTACATCCTTTGACAAATTGAACCCTAACGTTTTAATGAGTACAAACTAAATCCTAAAATTTGGAAAACATTAAAAATTAACCCTAAATTAATAGAGAAACCAACGAAATATGACATCATCAGTTTTATGACAGATCAACAATGACCTGATAGACGCTTACAATACTTTATTGTGTAACATGAGATCCACGTGATAGCGTGGGACCTATTTTTTAAAATAAAAATTAAATATTTTATTAATATTTTTATATATAGGACCCACTATAATTTTATTAAAAATTTTATTATATCAAAACAAGCTTATGATTAACGACAACCAAATCTATCCATGGTGGTGGCAGGTTTTATGCGGTGGATATGCAATCGGACAACTTCGATGTGTTTGACATGCGCAAAAGAAAGGTGGTGGTGACAACAAATCCTAACATGATAGTCGAATTGTATATGAAGGATTTTCTAGGTGGAGACAAGTTTTACCAACAAATGCCAAGAATCCTAATTTTTGTCAAGAATTCTATCAAAAAGTCAGCTTGCATCCCTCATACTTACACATTTTCCATACATATCAATCAACTGATTACTTAACTGATCATCATTTGCAAATGGAGACTATCTCAAAAACTCATGTGCCTTTTTTCCCATTTCAAGTGACTTTAAACTGTCATAAGAATCGAATAGAGTAACAAAAACCGTATAATCTGCAAAAACACCTTAACCCATATACTCAATAACTTCCTTAACCCTCCCTTCCTTTGCATAAACTCATTAAATCAACATTTACATCGACATTAGAGGTACTTCTATTTCCGAGTAATGGTTCATTTTCGTACCTATTCTTTTCACCAAAATTATGTTCCTCGTATGGCTTATTGTATCTTTAACAGTGATACAACTTAGTGGAAGATGTCAGGGGAATGGGATTCGTGTATGTTTAACACGTATCATAAGCCTTAGTATGTGTCCCGGATCAAACATGAAAGGGAAATAAATAAAGAAATGTGAAAAATACCTAATTTTGGTTCCATAACTTCAAACAAGCTTTTGAAGGTTGTAACAAGCATAAATCCACTGCAACCTTCACGAAATATACTCACCGAGACGTGATAAAGCCTTTCTATACCGTTCTGTATACATGAACCTTTGAATGGGTCAGAGTATCCTTACGTTCACGATTTGCTACAACAGCTACAAGAGACCTTAACGTTCTTTATATAGCATCCATATTGAGCATCCCCATCACAGGCTCAATATAGGTCTGGTCCTTATTAATCAAGGTCAATTTTTCTCCTAAACTTCATTCCATTAATCCAGTTCATTTCTTTATCCAAATCAAATTATATAACTTAACCAATAAGTTATTAGAAAATCAAAAATTGTAATTAACCATTGTCCACTAAGTAGGAAAATTTATAACATTCTCCTCCTTAGACAATAATCAATTACGTTATTGACTTAACTTTAAAAACTAGTTTCAAATTTGGTTAACTCACGCTATTATATTGATCGATCAAGTTTGAAAACAAAACATTTAATCCAAAGATAACGAAAGTCCATCATTCGGTCCGACAAGGCTTTCAATACCAAAAGATATCAAATACATGTGTTATATGTGACATAGGTCCAATATAATCACGAATATCTAATACCTCACTAAAATAAATAAGAAAATGGAGTGTGAAAAAGTCAGATGATACCTTTATGATCAGATATGTATCATCTTTCTATTTGTAGGTCTCGATTTCTCTAAACTTTGTGCTAATCTGCATAAGAGAAATCTTATTTTCTCTCACCGAATGCAAAACTGCATTAGAGAAAACCTTTATGTTCTCTAATCGAATGCTAAACTGCATTAGAGAAAACCTTTATGTTCTCTAATTGAATGCTAAACTGCATTAGAGAACCTTTATGGGATTAAAACTTATATCCCCTATGTCATGTCAAAATCTATGGATATACATATTAAATTGTATGTGTTCTAATTATATAGGCTAAAAGTCAATCTGCATATATGCCCAATGACCTTTTAAATGCTTAAGATTGACACAAATATTAAAATTTTCATATGTATTATGACTATGTATGATAACACATAATATTGAGAACAAATGATGATCATATTTGTTAATGAACCACTATATTGTCATAATACATCAAACTGTATAGATATACAAATGTACATGGAGTAAACATAATGATCCCTAACTAACAGTGTCTAAGGACTTCAAAACACCCATACAGTATACTTGTCTTTCAACCATATGACCTCCGAGCGCTAAGCCCTGTGGTATTCTTATTGTTGTTTCTAAATAACACAACATCAAGATTATCACAATACAATCGAATGGGCCTAGCCACTGAATCTACCACAGACAACTCAAAAATCTAGTTTATGATCCAAACCATCTGTGAAGTAGCCCCACAGCGTGCACTCTTTATGCATGATCGAGGAAGTCACCTATGTCTATTTGACACTCTTCCATAACATTGTACCATTTGCAAATGAAAGCTTTATCCTAATATGGACTTCCTATTTTCTTAACACATAGCTAAAATCCGAATTTGGATTCCCTATGTGGTTCAAACTGTTGACATTTCTATATTTCAACATATAATCCTTGATTCCTTTTAATTATCTCATCAATTGTTTAACTTCATTCCAGAGGTCTATTCTTGGGTTAGCCAAGTGCCGACCCAGTTGTCTATTAGCTAATGCGATGTCTGGCCCACTACACACCTAGGCATACATTGGGTTACCAATCGCACTATAACATAGATCATTTTGTATAGCTTCCCTCTTTACTTCATTCTTGGGATATTGTGCCAAAGATAATCTCTCACCATGAGAGATTGCAATTGGTTTACTTTTATCCATATTAAACCTTTGTAACACATACTCAAGGTATGTACTCTATGAAAGGCCTGAAGAGCATGGAGATCTATCTTGGTGAATTCGAATACCTGAGACAAAAGATGCTTCACCAAGATCCTTCATATCGAAATGCTTGGCCAAAAGTTGCTCAACCTCATGCAACATGGTCAAGTCATTCAATGTGAGCAATATATCATCCACGTAAAATACTAGGAAGATAACTTTGCTCCTTCTAACCTTGTAATACAAGTGCCTTTTAACTTTATTTTCCATGAAGTCAAAAGATTCAAAACCTCGTCAAATATAAGGTACCACTTTCAGGAGATTTGTTGTAAACCATATATCGATTTTCTTAATGTGCAAACCATGTCAATTCTATGTTAATCCTAAAATCCTTCAGGTTGTACTATATACACCTCTTTATAAAGGTCTTTATTCAGGAAAGTAGTTTTGACAACCATTTGATGTAACGTTATATCATCATGAGCTACAATTGTCATAATCACTTTAAATGTATCCTTTGAGGTTACGGGAGGGAAGGTAACAATAATTTCAAACCTTTCTCTATGAGTGAACCTTTTGGCAACTGAGCTACCCCTAAGATGTTAAACTTTATCCTAAGTCCTCTTGGTCTTTCAAACTCATTTACAACTAACGTGTATGCAATCTTGTAACAAATCAACTAGCTTCTATATCTTATTAAACTTTATAAATTGCATCCCATCCTTCATTGCTTTCCACCAAAGATCTTTTGTAAAAGTGACTAGATCCACAACATGTCTAATATCACAGTCTTGTTTACCAAAGAGACCATGTAATTTGTTAAGATAGTGGTTTGTCTCATTTCAGTGGATCTTCGCAACTACAGTGGTTCCTGTACCCCAATAACCTCTGTCTATTAAGGTTATGGGTTCTCTTTCCCATATAGGAATGGTAATAACACCTAGATATACAGGACCTAACTGTATGAGTGGTGGACACTTAGTAATTGTAGTAACCATTCTGCTATCATCTAAAGGGTGAGAGGACAGACCCTCATTATAGATATAGTATTCCAAAAACTTATCTGTTTGTGATTCCACTATTCTAGCCCCTCCTTCTCTACAACAAAATCTGTAGTTCTTATAGTGGTCGAGATATCCAACCAAATAGCAACGAATATAACAAGTTTGCAATTTATTTTCATAAGGATTATACTACCTAAGTAGGGTAACCTTATACACGAATGTGTGTAAGGTTAGGTTTCACCCTTTCTAGATAATTAGGTAGGTTAGTCTTATTCTGCATTGACTTATTCATGTCCTTTAGGATGCGGTTACACCTCCGGCAACACACCATTTTGCTCAAGACTACTCAACATAGTGAACTTAGTCAATATTTTAACTGATTCCATATATTTGGCAAATAGACCCTTTATACATCCTAAATCACCATTTTTCCATAATACTCTCCTGCATAGTCAGTTCTGACTATTTTGATGGATTTCCTTATTGGTTCTCAACATTCAGTCTTAAAGATCGTGAACTCATCAAGAACTTCATACTTTTTCTTAAGCAAGAACACATAAATTATCACAGGAATAATCATTAACAACTGTCAGAACATATCTAAAATTGCACAATGCAATTGTATAACATCTACTAATATCCGTAAGTATTAGACCCAACAAACCAAAAGCACAACTTGACCCTTATTTCCTTATTTTAGTTAACTTACCCTATAAAAGTCAACAAATATTTCTAGATCACAAAATCCAAAGTTATGAGAAGGTTTTCTTAATCAATCTCTCAACCCTAGCTCTAGAAATATAACTCACACTTTATGCCACAACACACTTGACTTATCCTTTATTAGGGTTCTCCTTTTTATGACTTGTCCAACGAGATACAAAGAAACATATATCTAATTTGGGGTAGGTAACATTCTGTATAAACCATATAATAAGAAAGTTGTACCAATATATTTTGTAAACGACAACTATATAACCAAAGCATTAATTATAAAACAGTAACTTTCTTCATCTAAAATTGATAAAAAGATCAAATATAAAATGTGCCACATTAAACCAAAATGAACCTTGCAATACTTCCCTTATAGATATAACATCCACTTCTTCATTATTGATAACCACTAGCTGCTAGTCCTCTTTAGTTGGCTTTCTCCTATATATGAATCCCTACATTGTAGAGGCAACTCAGTTAGATGCTCCACCATCTAACAAAAAGTCTTTTATGGCTATAACATAATTGGATTCATGAATTGATAAGCTAAGGAGTTACTTGATGGTTTCTGTCTTTCCTTTTAGGCCTTATATTGCTTGCTTCTTTATGTCCACAGGACCTTTACTAGCACTTGATTGACTAGCATCAACATGTGGAGAAGATATAGACTTTCTACCTTTGAACTTAGCAGGCTTCACCTTTGCCTTCCCTTTAGCTACTTCGAGGGCTGTAAGAAAAACAACCTTGAGTTTCTCCTCCTCAACAATACAATGGGCAATCAATGCATTAAAGTCCTATTCCTCATCCAGCTAGTAATATTTGTCACCAGATTTCTAAACTCTAGAGGGAGTGTGTTCAGAGTCTGGTGAACTATTAAAACATCAGGAAGAGGATTATTCAACATCTTCAATCTATTGTAAAGATGGACCATTATTGATATATACTATATCACTCCCCCTTCCCCAGTATACCTCATGGAGAATAATTCTTTCATTAAGGCACCTATCTTAACATTAGATGAAACTGTGTACCTCTAAGAGACATTATGAAGAAACTCCTTCTTTATGTCTATTTCCAAAAATCCACTAAGTAGATGGTCAAGTATGGATCTTTTAATGGTCATGCATTTTTTTTTTACCGATCTTAAGCTTTATAGGCTACTTTATGAGCTCTTAAGCTTCTAGATGTAAGTGGACATAGCCTATCTGTACGTATGGCTATATCAATTTCAACCATCTCTATAGCATTCAATGCATCCTCTATCTACTTCTTCAAATTGAACTAATAAGGGTTTCAATAATGACACTGTGATTGTTGATCGAAATGGTGACTGGAAAATGACAATGTACAGATCAACACAAATGTAGGATAACAACAATACTTAAAGCCATTAAATAATATATGTAATAAGAATCCAATCAAACATCTTTGGGTTGAATACATAATATATGCAATTAAACCTCCATATAAAAGTGATCAGAGTACAAACTATCAACTCTCATGATACTACCACCTTTGGGTGAATAAATTATTTAAGCAACGATTTCCTCCATCTAATGCCTTTATGCACATCTTAAAATCTTATGTAAGGCCAGCACCTTTGGGCAAAACAACCAAAACTAAGACTAGAACATCCCCTAATGTGCAAGCATATCAACTCAAAATATTAACTCGAAAGGCCACTTTGGTGACTACATTCTCATCAATACCTAAAAGGTCCATTAGCACACATTCTAGTTATCACATACTAGTATTGAAAACATTGTTACTAAACTTTATTTAAGACTTTTATGGTGAAAAATCTTAATCTAAGTGACTATCATGTTATTCCGAACAATGAATGTATGGCTTAAGACAAGCAAACCAGAAGTATCTCTCTTATATGAAGTTTAAATAATGAAAACTCACTAAAAATTGACTTTAGAATGCCTTATTTTCTTTTCTGGAATTAAACTTTAATTTATTACTAATGTAATAAATCTAGAAAAATTAAAATATTCACTTTATAAATTCCCCCAACTCAAAAACTAACCCAAAATGACCCAGGTTACGCTTACAAGAATTCTAAAACTTTTTAGTTTTTGTTTATTTTTCACCCATACGATTGACGTCTATGTTATTATAGCACTAGTCGAGTCACCATCTGACGTAATAGTGATGTCATCTTACACATTTTGACGAGGCATGCGTATGTTCCATGCTCTTGTTTAGTCAAACTTTTTTCATATTTCTGGCACATGTATGCAAAGCTACTCCTATTATTGTTCACCAGTCGAGTGTGTGTGGTACACGAACCCGATAGTAAGGGGCACCTTATTTGGAAAAATGATATTTTTGATGAGTTTTTTGCACTCTTAGGCTCATTTTCCACCTGTTTTTCAAGGTTAAACACATGTCTACCACTTTCATACAATAATAAGAAACAAAAAATTGAAAAATAGAACTTTATTCTCCAAGAAACCTTATGGAGAAAAATAAAAAAATCTTCATTTTCAACCACCCAATCACGTAACCGCTCTGATATCATGTGTAACATGTATCATAAGCCTTAGTCTGTGTCTTGGATCGAACGTCAAAGGGAAAACTGTCTTGGATCAAACGTCAAAGGGAAAAAATGAAGAAAAGCAAAAAAACACCTAATTTCAATTTTATAACTTCAAATGAGCGTAACAAGTACGAATCCACCATAAGCTTCATAGGATTTGGTCATCGAGATGCATTAAAGCTTTTCTATAGATTTTTGTAAACTCTAAATGGTTCAGAGTATCCTTACGTTCACGATTTGCTACAACAATTACAAGAGACCTTAACCTTCATTATATAGCATCCATATCGGGCCTCCCCATCACAGGCCCAAAATAGGTTCGGTCTACACTGATTAGGGCCCATTTTTCTCTTAAACTTCGGCCCATTAATTCAGTTCATTTATTGAATTATTTTATTATCTTTATCTGGATTAGATTAAGTAACTTAATTGATAAGTTATTGAAAAACTAAAAATTACAATTAATTGCTATTACTAAATGGGAAATTTTAAGAGTATGAACATAAAACATTGAATTTATTGTGTTTTGAAGAAGAAAAAGATGTGTTTGAAATCCGTGGGAAAGATAGGAAGAGTGTTAAAGTTAGGTACTGACCAGAGACCTATAGGTGGGAGAAAATATGATAGTGTTGCCTGCACGTTGAAGAGACACTAAGGAAACCATCATAGTTGAAGATGTTGGTGATTTTAAAGGAGTTCAGAGATGAGTCTCTAGATCTTTGAATCAGAGACTATGAGCTCAATCATGACTTCATATTGATTTGTAAGAATTGTGTTTTGTTTTTTCCAACTTTTAATCTTATCAATAGTGAAACAGTAAAAGCAGAAAGCGATGATGTAATTAAAAATATTGATATTTTTAATTTTTAATTTAAAAAATTGGTCCCACACTGTCACATGCATCTGATGTGACAATATAAGACTCATCTATATAGTAAAAATTGACGATGTCCTATTATCGTCAATTTCTACTTTAATTTAAGATTAAATTTTAACAATTTTCAAGTGTTAAAGTTTAATTTGCATACTATGAAACGTTATGGTTCAATTTGATAGAGGATATAAACATTGGAGATAAAAATGACATTTTGACCAATGAAAAACCCAAAATAAATTATTGGCCTAGGAACATAAAGTAGTCATTGTCATTGAATAAGATGCCTGAAGCCTAATTGCTCGCTGCTTATGGCTTCTTTCCTTTGCTCCATTGTTGCGTCTTTTCTTGTGGTCTGGTTATGTTCCCTTTTGTTATTTAGGAGCAATTTAGGAGATGATAAATTGGTTTATGATCAATGACAATCACAACCTAATGGGAGCTCTTTACAACTATCTGATTCGAGTAGAATTAATATAAATGTAAAGAGATTCATTTCTCGAATTTTCATTATATCTATATTATGAGTAGATTATTCCTTATAAAATTTTAAAGTTGAAAGGAATAACCTTTATGGTAGTTCCAAAAGAAAGTAATAAGCTAAGGAATATCCTATTTAATCTTGCTTAAGATAAATGAGTTGTAGCAATAAAAGAAGAATGAACTTTAATGAATTTAATCTAAGACTTGGACAATCTTTCAAAACGACATATACTAATTAAGAACAAATATGTTCTTCAAATGTCAAGTAAAATGATGACATCTTTGAAACATACAAAGTGTGTTCAGTGGCAAAAGGATACACACATCATAAGAGGTCAATTATAAGAAGAAATTCTCATTTGTTATGAAGCTTACATCATTTTGACTAATTCTAACTTGATTGATTGGAATGAGTTTTAATATACATCAAATGAATGTATAGCTTATGTTCCTAGAGGAAGCATTAGATGAAGGAATCTATATAGTACAACCACTAGGTTTTATTTAAAAGGGCTAAGAGCATTACATACTTAGATTGTTAAAGTCAATATGTAGTCTAACATAATCTTGAAGTAAGTGATATATCACATTAGTATTATAATCATGCCGTATGGTTTTAGTATGATTAGAAAATGCCACTTAATACATTTTAAAAGATCCAATAACAAATGTACAATTTTATCATTTCATTTGGATTATATTTGTTGATAATTAATGATAATAAGTAATTTGTTAAGTAAACAAAAAAATTGTCTATCAACAATGATTAAAATAAAGAATATGGCTAAGGATGCTACAACTTTACAATAATGATTAATGTAATGTGTTTCATATCGTATTGGCTGAAAAACTGTACAAAGTTGGCCTCATGGGTACCAGTAATTAGTACCAATTGGTACTGACGATTTCACATGGTATCGACTAATATTTAAATTACCGATCAAATATCGACCCAAATCTTATATTTAGAAATTTGAAGGACCATTTTGTAAAAAAAAACTTAATAACCCCCTGACTTTGCAACTCTCTCACTCTCTCTCTAGGTTCTCCTCTTTGGCGACTCTCTTCTCTAGCGATTGTGCTCTTTGGGGACTCTCCATCACCGTCTATTCCTCATGATCATGAGTAGGTCTATTTTTACTCTCTCGTGCTCACCATGCCACCATCGATCACCCACTGCCTAACCTCTCTCCAACCTCCACTTCCAACCATCCACTAGTTTGCCCAGTGCATGTAGAGTGCAGCAAAATCTGTAGATCTGGAATTTCAATTTTCTAGATCTAGATCCAGATCCAAACCTGACCCAATTTTTAATTGCATTTTTCATTTTTGGGTGTGTTTTTTGCTATGAATTGCAATTGCATTATATTTGGTTACGTACGTGTGTTTTGTGATGGTTAGAATTATTGGAAAGATGGAATTGTTTGTCTCAATTGCTTTAATTTCAATGTAATTTAGGCATTGTCATTTTATGAAAAAATTAATGCATTGGAAAATTTGAATTTAAAACTTGAAATCATTTGTATGGATTGGTTCAAGTTAATATAATTTAGACATTTTCAATTTATGAAGAAAATTAATGCATTAGAAAATTTGGATTTAAAACTTGGAATTGTATGTATAAGTTGGATCAATTTCAATACAATTTAGACATTATCAATTTATGAAGAAAATTAGGGCACTGGAAAATCTACGTAAGAAACTAAGAATGTTAATTAAAATTGGTGAATGAAAGATGGTTAAACTAAAGTTAAGAATTATGATTTTAGGAACAATATTGATTAAAATTAGTTACGACAAAAAAATAATTATAAGCATCATAAATTGAATTATAAAAGTAAACAAAACATATTAGCTTAAAGTTGAATGATAAAATTGCATAGAGTAAGTTGTAAACTTATAGTTGTGGGTTATGGTTGAAGTTAAATATGTTATAGTTATTAGGAATAGCAATGGGCTGGGCTCGGCCTGGGTCGCTCTTGGCTTAGCTGAACCCAACCTACGGGCTAACTATTCAGGGCCCAGTTCAGCCTAACTTTTTGTTTTTTAAAACATTAAAAAATAATATATTTTGTACCTTCCCATCGAGCCAAGCAATCTTGGCCCATGGCCAGGTCAACCCGAATTGGGTCGAGCCACATTTGCCATGCCTAATAGATGTATATGTGTATTATGTAATTGTGTTAGTTTGGAGTTTTAAGTTAAACAATATATATTATGTGAAAGTAGTTGATAATAAAATTATGTGTTCTTTATTTTGATGTATGTCTTCATTTATTTTTACAAATAAATGGAAGAAACTTCAAGTACTCTTGATAACTCAACTACTTCAAGAAGATACAATGATCCATCTTGGACTCATGCTACATTGGTCCTTGATATAAAGAACCATACCATAAAGCATTTAAAAGGTGGAGGAATCACCAGATTAAAGAAGCATTTAGTTCGGGTTAAAGGAGATGTGGAACCTTGTAAAAAAGTGAGTCATGATGTGAAATAGCACATGAAAACTTTGTTTAAAGAGTATTAGCACGAGAATGATAAAGGGAGAGATTGAAATCTGAAATTGGTAGCGGAGTTCATTTGTTAGTGTTTAGGATGATAATAGAAATGTTGAAGGTGGTAGTACTCCTACCAACAAGTAGTTAATGTTACATATGGACTTGATGTTAGGAAAAGAATAAGGTAGGTGTCGAATTTTTTTACATCGCAAACAACTCCTAGAGCTCAACCTTCAATTTGTAATGCCTTATAATCAAGAGAAGCGGCTCATAATATGGATATGGCAATGGCTAGAAGGTGATATGATTCTGGTATAAGATTTAAGGCTTTCCAATCATATTATTATTACCCTATGATAGATGTTATTGCATCTTACAGTCTAGGATACAAAGCTCCTTCAATTGATGACTACAAAAGTAAACTTTTGAGTAGCTCTATTTATGAAAGTAAAAGTCATTTGGATGAAAGCAGAATGGCTTGGGCTAGTTAAGGGTGTTCAATCATATGTAATTATTGGACAAATAGGACACATGAGCCTATTATCAATTTTTTGGTTTATTCTGCAAAGTGCACAATGTTTTTGAAGTCTATTGATGCATCTAGCCTTGTTAGGAATGCTAATACTTTATTTGAAATATTCGATGAAGTTGTGAATGGAATAGGGCCAAAAATTATTGTTCAATTAATTAGTAATAATGATTTCGCTTATAAAGTGGCTGGAAAAAGATTACAAAGCTAGTATAATTCCTTTTTTAGGACTCCTTGTGCTGCACAATGCATTGAATTATTACTAAAAGTATAAGGGATGTTAGGTATTTTTCTATTATTGATGAGACCGTATAGAAAGCAAAAATGGTGACCAAGTTCATCTATAATCGTGCATGGGTCTTGAATTTAATAAGAAAGGATTTTACCAATGGTAGGAATTTATGTCATCCCACTATTACAAGATTTGCAACAAATTTCTTATCACTTTAGTGTTTTATTATGATGAAGAAAGAGTTTAGACAAATGTTTATAAGTGATAAGTGGGTTACATCTCAGTATACTAGGTCTAATGCTAGATTAGAAGTTTCCAGAATTATACTTGAAGATACTGAATGTTGGACCCAATGCCAATTTGTTATTTGATTTTATGAGCCTTTGATGATGATACTTCATTTGGTTGATAGTGATGAAAAGGCAATAATAGGTTATTTTTATGATATCATAGAGAAGGTGGTGGAAGTAATCAAGACTAATCTGAAAAATAAGCCTTCTTTTGTACATATCGTATCTTACACTCATCAATGAGAGATGAGAAAAGCTATTTTACTTTCCGTTGTTTACAGCTGGGGCATTTTTTAATATGAGCGTCTATTTCAAACCAGGTTTTACAAAGAAAGTTCAAGTTAATAAGGGAATGTTATTAACTATTACAATAATTGTTGCCCATAAGATGATGTAAGATCTCCTAAGCTCACAAATGGAGATTTATAAGGAGGCTTCTGGGGATTTTGGGATGCCAATTGCTATTCCTCAAAGAGAAAAACTTAATCTAGGCATATATTTTTTCACTTTTGTTATTTGTTGAAAATTACTTATCACTTTAAATTAAATTACTTGTCACTTTATTTTATTTATAATGCTACTTTTGTTGTTTTACGACCTGTAGTTTCTTAATGGGACCAATTCTAAAGTGGTGTTCCAGAATTACAAAGGTTTACAATTTGAATTCTAAGTCAATATATGAGTGCAACAGGCTGTGAAAGGAATTGGAAAATATTTGAATTTATCCATTCTAAGAAAATGAATAAATTAAAGCACAAAAAATTGAATGACTTGGTCTTTGCTCAACACAATATAAAGTTTCGAGAAAGGCATATTATTATCATTATTAAGTTACATATAATTTCTTATAATTTTTTAATAATTTAATTTTATTATTTATTGGAACTTTTACTAGAACAAGTAGTTCAGTAAATCCAATTTGCATTGATAATATTGATCTTTTAGAGGATTAGGTTTTTAAGGAATCGGGATTGATAGATGAGAGTGACTTGGAAGATAATCTTGGATGGAAAAACATTGACATATCATTTGGTGCAATGAATTTGAATGATGGTGATGGTCAGGCTCCTCTTAATGATGAGGATTTTGTACCAAATTAGAATTAGGGTCAATGCAGTTATAGCAGGCGTCC
>JANSVA010000218.1:42910114-42920583 GCA_025504915.1 Erythroxylum reticulatum | reverse complement strand
GATGGTCAGGCTCCTCTTAATGATGAGGATTTTGTACCAAATTAGAATTAGGGTCAATGCAGTTATAGCAGGCGTCCCGCATCCGATTGAATAAAGTTCCAAGTTTTTATTTCTCTTGTCCTTTTAATTTTACTTATATTTGATGTATATGTTAAATTCTATATATGCAATGTAATTGTAAATACTTTTGTTTTCTGTTTCACTTCTAGTTAATTCTTCAGCACAAACTCTTCTTGTAAATTGTAATTGTTAGAAAGTAAAAGATATTTATTATTCTTTTTATTTGTTGTTTTGGTGTAATTATTATTTATAATATGATGAAATTGTAATATTTAAAGGGTTAATTACCAAAAAAAGCCTAAACATTCGTCATATTTTCAATTATAGCTCGAACTTTAAAAAGTAGCAATAAAATATCCAAATTTTCAATTTTTTTAAATTCTAGCTCAAACATCAAAAGTTGGCAATAAAATGTTCAAACTTTTATTTTTCTTCAATTCTAGCCCGATGTTATCTGTTGTTCAAGCTAGATTTTAAAAAAATTGAAAGTTTGGGCATTTTATTCCTACTTTTTAAAATTCGAGCTACAATTGAAAATTTGACGAAAGTTTGAGGTTTTTTTGGTAATTAACCCTCTTTTAAATACTTTGCATTTTCTTAATTTTATATTTGTATGATGATTAAATGATCCTTTTTATATTAGTTTTAGTTATTATTTATATGTGAAAATTTTTGAAAATTAATGTTAATAAAATAAATAAATTGTTGCTATTTGAATTTTTTATTATTATGACTTTTAGAGATAAGGTTGATGTAAAATATAAAGTATACAGTAACGATACATAGATGGATTTGCAATTTAAAAAAAATCAAGGACTATTTCATAAATTTAAAACATTACCCAAAATGGTACTCAATATAGACTAGTAACAACATAATACTGGTACAGTATTTATAAAATAGGTTAAGATTACTAATTTTCATTTAAATAAAGCTTTCTTATTGTTATAAGCTACATATATATTGACATAAAAACTTGAACAATTTTGTAGACAAGATAGTAAAACATTTTTGTGATGCCTAAAGGTGAGCACCTAAGCAATATATAGTATCCACAAATGCCACATGAAGAACAAGAGATCAGTGTGGTTCTTTATTTCGAAAAAATCAGCAGTCTCATACAAGTACATTAAAAAACAAGTACTAGAGACCTCAAATATCAATATCAAATCAAACACACAGATATTAAGTATAACCATGTCAAAGACAAAGTAGCGCAAGAAATGAATATGTTTAGTGACTATTCTTAACACTTATTATCGATGATGATAGTTTGTTTGTTATCATATTTGGTGCAATATATGTTTAATTGAGAATTAAACAATATTTTCTATGATGAATTTTAAATGAAAATTAAGTTTCTGAGATATAGGAATGGTTGATTTTGAATTAAGCTTAATATTCTAGAATAAGTGTTAAACATTCATTTCTAAATACAACAAGTATTGGACAAATACGAGATGCCTTCCCACACAGGTAATTGCTTCCATTATTTTGTGAGAATAGAGTTGAGACAAGTTTTAACTGATTTATCTAGGTGATAAATGAAAGCTTAAGGCTTAAAACAATGGTGTGGATATAAAGTGTCAACTATGAGTTTTAAAGGGGGATTAAATAAATAAACAAGTGAACTTAGGTTAGGCATTACGTATGCCTAAACTATCATTTGTGCAAAATTTGAAGAAAGACATATGCTTTAATAAAAAACAGTCGATACTATAACATGAATCATAACATATGTGCTTTATCGACCAATAAGGATAACATTAGTCATATTCTTAACTTAAATTGTGTGAGGATCCTTTGAGACTATATGAACCTTAAATTTAAGCGCTCATTTTACTCGAGTTCTAATTTTAGGTGATTGAATTAATGTTTTCTATTTTAGAATGTTACTGTAAAATCATAAATGATTTAATGTAATGGAACATTTTAGAAAAGTGAGTTAATTTGATTGAAAGGATTGAAAATTAAGGAAGATCATTTTAATTCTAAGTTTGCATCAAGATGTATTCAAAAGAGCCTTCCTTCTTTGTAGAAGGTAGTATGAATATAAAATATTATATAATGAGGAGACAATCATTGAAGCAATAAATGATCTATTGTATAACTTACTAAATCTACTTAAAGGTCAATTTATTAGTAGAGAAGTCATATATTCCCAACAAATGTATGATAATATGCCCTCATGGTATGCTGGTTACACTGGTTATTGGACAAATATTATGCATGAATCTTATTAATTAAAGTCATAATGTATAAGTTGGAGATGATAATAGGAGGATACACCTGATAAGTTTAAAGGATGTGACCTTTATGCTAGGAAAAAAAGAGTTTCTTACCAAGAGTCCTTTAATTGATAAAATAATAACTCATGATGCATAGGAGATGAAAGATCCTATATATATCTATATGTTTGATATTTTTCCTACATTTAATATCTTTCTTTTTTGTCTCCTAACTTCTTTCCTATTGCAGGTTGCATTATGGCTAGTCCTATTCGTATTGTGCTTTTCAAATTGAACTCTATCCATATGTTTGTCTATATTTTAAGAAAAATAATTAGAATTATATCTAATATAATAACATTGCGTTATAGATGATAATTTTTAAAAGAAAATGAATTCTTAATTACAAAATGAAATTCATGTTTTTTTTAAGAAGAAGACATTTCAAAAATGATACTGCAAAATTTTAGCTTCATACTTGAATTAATGAGTTGTTTAAGCTATTTTTATGATTGAATAACAATCTGCAAGTGTATAAGGTTTAGCATTAGATATGACAATAGGTTGGATTTGTCATTAATCCAACTTAATCTTATACTTAGAACATACAGTTTAAGCTTAACCCAAAAGTTTCGATGAGTTTATATTGTGCTTATCTGAGTCTGAATAAACCTCCCAAACTAATATTATTTTGATCAAGATTGTATCAACTCCTTAAATTTGATGTCAATATAAAATTTGATCAAATCAAATCAAATTTATTGACTTTAAATAAGGCTAAGCTTAAACTCTATTATGTTTAGTATAATTCTCTTTGTTTAAACTAGTATGTTAAAATGCTTAGTCTTAACCTAAAATTAGACTAACATAGAATCCATTGCAGAATATTATTAATTGTGTGAACCTTTTTATTCACTCTTTTACTTTGAACAGTCATAATTTCAAATTTCTCTACCAACGAAGTACTAATATGTAAAATTTTTCATGATTTCTTCTAGAGAAAAAACAATCAATTGAACTAAGTTCAGACACTACAAGAAAAGTATTAATTAGCGACGCAAAACTACTGACAGAAAATAAACCATTGCAAATTAGCAAAGAAAAAAAGAATTTTCGTTGCTTTAATCATCGAGAATAATTTTGTTTTATGACAGTTCTGATATCCGTTGCTAAAAATGGAGGGAAACTGTTCCTCCAAAATTGCAAACGGAATTTAGGGACGGTCAAAGCATCAGTCGATAATGATAATGAAATTAACGACACCGACAGAAGAGTTTTCATTGGTAACTACTAACAAATTTGTTAGTTCAGTCAGTAAAGTTGGAAAATTAGTGATAGTACTGTTACCCTCTATAAATAATACGGGAATGACGAGGGAATAATAAAATTTTAAAATACCGACAGATATAACCGATGGAAAATTCCGTCGGTAAACTTCGTACATCATCGTCTGGCAAATGTTAAATGTTATATTGATTTATATACACTAATTACATAAATATTATTACATTATAGTGGTTTTAATTTTTTCTTCTTATTTCAGAGAGAATTTTCTGGGATTTTTGTTTCAACGCCATCATATATAGACTGTGGGAGAGGCGAGCTCGTACATATTATCGCGACTTTATTGGTGCGATACACAAGGCTGGTGTACGACCACCTTATATTTTAGAGCAATATGGAGTCGATGGTAGGAGTACTGGAGAAGCCCTGAGGCAATGTTCATCTCAGGGCGTAACTCCAATAACAGATGTGGAGGTCTGGGGAGAGAAAGTCTTCCCGTACATACGGGAGGATCAATAACCCACCATGAGCATACACAGAGACTTGTAAGTATCTAAACTTTACACTTATTTTATAAATTTTTTACTTTTTGTATTATAGATAATGGTAGTGGTATAAATGTCTGATGCCATATATGGCTATGTTGAGTTTTTTATTTGTTCAACAGGGAGAAATATCATAAAAATAGAGAAAACTCTGCCGAAATTTTTATAAAATGTAGTTCACATCTAACAATTTAGGTTAAATATGCAAGAAAAGTCTTTGGGTATTCCTCTTACACCTACTCAGCTATTTTTACACACTTACACAAAGAAACATGACAGTGTGACATTCGTCAACGGTCAATGTAGAGAACTGAATGTATGTGAAATTAATGCATTAATATTATTTCTTAATAATAATCCCTTACTAATGTAAACTTGCTTCCTAATAGGACCAAATATAACAAACCATTCAGCGACAGTCTCAGAAGGAACAACTTGTTGATCAGACTCAGACGTATCTTGATGTTGTCGGTGGTAGGGACCGTCATAGATAGATATTTGAGCTAGGTTCATTTGTGAATACGTGTTATTCGCAATCCTCCATGTCTAGTATAGTAATGTCTACCAGATCAGTGCAATCGTCGGAAGTCACTGAGCTTCGGACCATAGTGCAAGCACTGATGGAGTAGATAGCTCAGCAGAGACAGGAGATAGAGCAGTTGAAGGGAAGAGGTAGCACCTTAGAGCACCCACCATCATCAGAACATTAGAATTGTTGTAGTCATTGCCTTTCAATTACAAAGACTTATCATGTACATTGTAATGTTTTTATTATCAATTAAGAAAATTTAAACTTTATATCATCAATCAATTTCTATTTAAACAAATTAAATATATAAATAAATAAATTTATTATGCACAAATAATTCACAACTGTTGAAATTAAGCATTCTTGATAAGATCATCAAACAAAATTTAATGTCGGAATTTTTATAAAAAATTTCTAACTTCTAATTACCAACGGAATATACAAAATCGTCATAAAAATATTTCAATATTATCGACGGAATACGAAAAACTGTCACAAAAACGTTTCAATATTATCGACGAAACATATTAAACTGTCAATAAATTGTTCATTATATTTATCGATCGTTCTTCTTACTCTGTCGGTATCCCAAAGACGGTTTACCGACGGTCACTTCTTTCCGTCGGTATAGTTTACATATAAAAACACATGAAATTTTCATCGTTATAATTACTTACGTCTGTATTAATGATGTCATTGTTCGTAGTTTTATTCTGACAATAAATATTATTACCAATAGAATACTTCGATTTAGCATCGGTTTTGACCTTCGGTAAACCTTTTATTTCTTGCAGTGAGAATGAAAAATTTAGTAGTCAAGCATTATTGGTATCGCGGCATTTTACATACAATTGTGACATTGAACCATGCAATTTTACAGCTTGGCGTGGACGTCAGGGCTTACGTCACGCAAGAAAAACCGCAAACGTGTCACTTCATGCCATGCAAGATTCCAATTTAGGTGGGCCTACGGTATTTTGTCCTCAAGATTGCTCGCTGAGCAGGACATACACGTGAATCCTGAGGTATCCTTTCTTTTTCCAGTTTAATAGCTGAAGTCTTCAGATTCAAATAAAAAAAAGTTGGTTACTTGAATTGGTAAATACTGTAGTCATTGGCCATTGAAAAGTAGGGCCAACAAAGGCCTGTCTTCTGTAAGAATGATGACATTTGTTTACCCAATAAATTAGCACACAGTAGGAATGTACAAGGTAATTTCTAGCTTTCACAAGTTGATAAGTTTCTGATTAATTTGAGACATTGATAATAATGACGACCAAAAATTTAATTGTTTTGGTATCATTGTAAATATGTAAAATAAGAAATAGTCAAACATCACATAAAATTGTAATATATTCAAATATATTCCGATTATTTTAATTATTAATACTACTAACCGTACACAATTTCCAATGAATTTATTCCCTTTGGTTGCAATTGATATGTCTTGTTGTCATGTTATTTAAACAACACTCAAATGCACTTTAAAGAATTATGCGTCCGGGGGAAAGAATGTAAACACTACAATAAACTGTTAAATTGACTACTTTTTAGCTAGGAATTTAAAGGTCACTTTTTGGTTATGAAATTTCAAAATCATAGCCAAAGACCACCTTTATCGCCAACTTCCATCAATTCACTACTTATTTAACACTATTAGCTATGTTTAGAATATGGTACGTTTTATGTTTATAGCTAAAAACATTTGGCAATGCTATTTTATTGTGAGCTATGTTTCATATAGAAAAGTTTTTAGCTAAGAAAAATGTTTTGTAGCTAAAAAATTTATTGATGTTTATAAGTTTATAGTTAAAAAAATGTCGCCAAATTTTTCTAGCTATGAAATATTTTTTGTAGCTAATAATATTTGGCAACATTTTTAACTATTAACTTATTTTCATAGCTAAAACAAACAGGTCCGTTAACTATTAGCTACATAATTGAATTTTCCTAAGAAAATATTTTTCGTACAAAAAAAAAGATGAATAATGAAAACGACATCGCTTTGATACCCTCCTCTGTTTTTTTTTTCATCTTTCTTTGTCTACCAACAGTTCCCTCGTCTATTTTCTCCAGCAGCTCCCTCTTTTGTCTTATCCAGTGGCGTGTTTTCTCCAATAGCTCCTTTGTCTATTTGTCTATCTTCGTCTGTTTCTAGGTATATACCTCCAAGCTTCTGGTCTCTTTAGCGATTTTTGGTGAATACTGAAACCTAAGTTCTTTCATTCACTTATAATAATGAAATTGAGGTCTTTGTTGCATGTTATTGATCAGTGTAATTAAACATAAGCTTCTGGTCTCTCCAAGCTTCTAGTTATGTCTATTATGTGTTTTTATTTCTATTATGTGTTTTTATTTCTATTGCATGATGAATATTAAGTTTTAATTGGTCTTTGGTCACTTGACTGAAAAAGCATAAGCAATAGATGGTCACTAGAGCTGAAAGAAAGAAAGATTGATTTAACCTACTGCTTCTTTGTCAGTTTTTGAGATTAGGCCTACAACTTTGTAAACTTAACTTTTATGAAAGAGCTAGCTCTAATTATGAGAATGTAAGGTTCGCAAACTAAACACACTACATTATATCAAAACTTGTGTTCAGTTATAGGACTAACGTATTATGGAAGGTGAGGAACATCCAGATGTTCCAAAATACTCATAACTCTCTAGAAGTTCACTAAAAACACTAGTTTTGATATCAAACCTTATACTGGATCAGGCAAAGGATCTTTATCCAAGATATCAAAAGGAAGATGAGTGTAGATATTGCTTGCGACTAAGGTGTTAAATATTGTATTTTTCTGAATATGTATAACTTTAAACATATTAGTTACTCCAATTATATTAGCTTTCAATTTTAGCCTTTAACTAGTCTTCTTGATTTTGCTTAGCAAGTTGAAGCTTAAACTTTGTTAGTTAATAGTCTTGAGTTAGCGAGTCATGTAGGAAACAATTGGATATGAGGAAGGGAAGTCCTAAGTCAGCAAGTCATGTAGGAAACATCACCATAAAATATACTTACCATAGGGTTTTAGTAATGTCTCTTTTAGTTCTAGTCTAGATGGAGCTTATGGAATAGGGTGAATCATAACCTTTCCTATAGCTTGATTTGTTTCAATGTAAGAGAAGGCCTCAGCAGCCTAAGAAAATAGGAATGGTCCCTTGGGATCGACTATTACCTTGACCTTTCCACTCTCTAAATAGGGATTTAGTTTCTTCATAACTGCTCCATTGGAGGTAACCACTAATTTGAAACTAGGTGGTGTAACTACACTAGTTAAGGCCACTACACTTCCTCCTCCTTTTATAGCTTTCATCGCTCTATCAGATTTGCCCTGCCATTTATTATATCACATTTTCCCTACCATTTATTATATCACATCAATCAAACACAATAAGGATTCAAGACCTAATTTATGTACACTATGCAAGAGGTGCACATCTAACAATTTTTTGCAATTTATATTATATATCCAGCTAGTGCAAAAGATATTAAATTTTCACATTCTACTAATAATAAACTTGCTTGGACCTAATATTTTTAACTTTTATCAATGTTGATACATCATTGACATCATCTTATGTATGTTCAATTAGAAATAAGCTTACCAATAGCATCATACTCAACATCAAACTTTTCTGGCAAGTCTTCAAAATTCTCCTTCATGTAGTCAATAGCCAAATCAGCTCTTAAGCTTTTTAGGAGGTCTAACTTTCTATTGCTTGAAGTTGCTGCAACTTTGGAGGCATAAAAAACATGTTTCGCCAACTGCATCAGTACTATCCAAGGAAAAAAATTAATAAAGAAAATAGCTAGCAAGTGTCCATATTGGACGGACATGCTTCTTTATATTTATACAGTAAACAAAGATGTCATTGGTAAGTAGCTTCTAATGCTTAAAGAGATGAACTAGTGAGGTCAATCTGGTTGTAAGGCATGTATATATAGAGATAGATATGAATGGAGGAAAAAATGTCTGCATATTGCATAGAATTACATACCTAAATCACTAGGCTTCCAACTCCACCAGTAGTATTAAGAACAAGAATGGATTTACCAGCAGAGAAAGATATCCTTTCTAGGTCTTCATATGTTGTCTCAATTGTAAAAAGAGCCCAGTAGCCTCGACAAAATCCAAATAATTAGGTTTCAAGGCCAATAACTTCTCTTCAATTATAGTGTACTCTGCAAAAGATCCAAACTATTTAGGTCCTTCCAATGCCTTCTCATTGATGTTACCATATACTTCATCCCCCTCTTTAAGCTCTTTCACTTGACTGACAACCTTTACCACTAGACCAGCAGCATCATACCTTGGAACAGTCTACATGCAAAAGTTGAATGAATTATTTTAGCTTATATACATTTCTCATTGTTTTCACTTCTAATTCCAACCATTTACTAAATGGAAAATAGATTATTCCAAAAAGAACTTTCTTTTCTAGCTCTTATGCTAATGCATGGTGGATAATAAGTTGGTTAGAAAAAATGACAAGCCACTTCTGAAAATTTTGGATAAAATGTGTGAATAAGTTGATAATCACCACGTTTATAGTGAGAATTATATTGAAGGCCAGAAGTACGATAATGATTCTTCATTTATAGTAGTAAACCAAATTATTTTATTTCTCCACTTGTTTACAAACAAGAATCAATTTAGATCACATTTTCTTAGTTACTAATCAAATCCAACACTAAGATACTTCAAATGATAGAGAGGTGATACTAAAAATGGAGAATTAGTGGCCTTGAACTTACCCTGCCTTCTCTTGTCATCAACAAGGTTAAGAGTAGTAGCAATAAACTTGATCAAAATTTGGCCCTCTTTCACTTCAAGTACCAAAACTTGATCATCAAACTTCAACACATACATGCCACCATATTCACCATAAACCTATGCCTTCATTGTTAGCTATAGAGTTGGCTTGACCTATCTATCTTTTAATGTGAGATCGTGGCTTGAGTTAAATGGAGTGGAGAGAGATGTCACTTGGAATTAGTCTAAGGTATAAGCCCATTTTAAAAGTTTTATGTAAAAGAATTTTCTTCAAAACTTAAGCTTTCACAAAGCAACTGTAACATCTCGTTACCCATGTTAGAGCTAGAATTGTGATTTCTGGGAAACTTCTGAGAAATTAAGAAAATGCATATTATGCATGAGTTAATTGGGACATATACATTTTTTCATATTTATATGATTGTATATGCATTCATTGACATTTTCTGGGTATAATTGAACAGAGTTGTGATTTTTGGAAAATTGAGAAATTGGAATTTAACTATATTGGAAACTTTCTTGATTAATGGAATCATATATTGGTGAATTTCGATGAAATTAGGATTTATTTCAGAATTTATAGAGTATTATGAAAAATAGGAGAAAAAAAGATAGAAGATTTGGAGATAGTTAGATTGCAAGGATATAATTAATGGAATTAGTTTCAAAAGAAACATAGTTAGAGTTAGACCTTAGGAAAAGTGACAAGTGTAAAGTTAATTTTATTATTTGTCAAAAGTAAGTTTGAGTAATCTGAGAGTTAAAAAGGGATTTGTTCTTTTCCTAAGTTGTTTCCTTCTTATCATCTTC
Source organism: Erythroxylum reticulatum (assembly GCA_025504915.1). Lineage (NCBI taxonomy): Eukaryota > Viridiplantae > Streptophyta > Magnoliopsida > Malpighiales > Erythroxylaceae > Erythroxylum > Erythroxylum reticulatum. The sequence continues at coordinate 42,910,349 of JANSVA010000218.1, read as the reverse complement.
TCCGAATTTCTCCCCATACATAGAGTTTTCCATCAAACTCTTTCTGAGAGTTAACTTTATCCTTTCATATCTCTCACCACTTTCTCCACTGTTAAGTGTTTCTTCTACCCCAAGAGAAAAACCAGAAGTTGGTTAGTTTTCACAATAGTTTACGTAATTTTGTATAGAGTTAAGGCTTGAAGATAGTTGAAGCTTTTGAAGTCTTCAACAAGTAAGTAGTGAATAAAAATTGTTA
>JANSVA010000218.1:42899179-42910014 GCA_025504915.1 Erythroxylum reticulatum | reverse complement strand
GCAGAAGGAGAGCGTCATGTGTTCCATTTGTCCAAACCTTCTTGTGACAACTCTGTTGCTATGTTCCAGAAAATGACTTCTTTCATGAACATTTAACCGAAGGCTTGAGTGGCTTTGTCTGGAAGAGCAAAGGTTTGAAATACGCTTTTGCCACCTTTCCAACTTTTTGGTGCTTGTATCTGGGAAAGGCCATAATCTGTTTAGAACTCATGGTCTCCATTTTAGACTTTTAGTATGAAAAAAAGGTTGAAGCTTTCCTGCTCAGAGCAACGATTGTAAAGAAACAGATCACCACGTTTTAGTCTACAACTAGATGGAAATTCTGTGTCAAGCTATTACTCTGCTACTTAGTATCTACTCTGTTTCTCCATATTCATTAAGATACCTACTCAATTGTCTCACTGATACTTCCTCTGTTTCCCTGCACTGGTTCGTTGAACTCACTGGAATTTAAACTCCCACTCTTTCCAAGTAATCGCAGTAAATCGTAGGGAAAATGAAAAAGACTTAGACAAGATGAGAATTGCAAATGACGAAGCTGAAGTAATAACTGAAATGGAAAGGAAAATAAAATTCTAGGCATTATCATTATTCAGGAAAGTAAAAAGTTTTCCTAGCATGGCCTTTGAGTCCTCAGACTCACTGTACAAATGGAAACAATGATCATCTACTTTCGACTCCAGCATCTCTAGAAATATATGGTTGTGATTTTGTCTTAATGGTAAGGACATGAGGCATTTTTTTAAACAATTTTTCAAAAAGTTCTATTCGATATGAACCTTAACGGCATCCTCAACACCTGTCATCTACCATCACGGATAATCTTTTTAGAATAACTATAAAACTCCATGTTGATTATATGGTTTCCTAATGTATGTTTTATAACCATAGACAATAATGTTAGTGGGCCACTAGGTAATGTTGTGATTAGTGTTACTTCAGTACAGTATTGTATGAAAGGCAGAGTGTACTGTGTTAGCTTTATGTATCATGTTTTGTCACTGAGAGGAGGGATATCTTGACGATCAACAAAAATTAAGGGAGAACAATTTATTCAGACAAGGACATTCCAGGAAGCTGAAATAGAAACAAGATACACAAGAACATAACCATCTAAGAGGCATCCTGATTCAGGAAACAAAAAAAAATTTGAAACCATAGCCTTGGAATTTTGGGAAGTGTAACTCTGGAAATGAAAGCAACGGTCCTCTCCTTGAGACTCCATAATCTCCACCTCTTCCCCCCATTCATTGTTCCTCAACTTCTCATAGTATAACTGTTAAGAAATATTCTATATATTTTTTATATATTTAATTTTGACATCTTATTTATTAATTAGACATATAAGACATTAATTAGAATGTGATTTAAAAAGATATAATTGTTACACTTATAATTGTGAAATAATCTTACACAAAACGGAATTTTATTCTCTGACAAATTTGTAGTATATGGCATTGGTGATTAAGATATATACTGCTGGATTTTTGTGAATAGGAGATAAGGAAATTTGTTTTACATGTTTATTAAGGGCTCTTGCTGGTTAACATCTTGTAGGTCTCTATCCCATAGAAGAAGTGAATCTTGTGTGGGTGTGGTATTAAGTGTGCACTGAGTGTTAATTATATATGGGGTAAAACACAGCTCATGTGATGCACATGTTCTGGGTTTATAAATAATGTGAGTTAACTTTTGATTTTCTAAGAGTTGTTCTTTTAGGATTTTGCGTGAAATATACATATTGTGTAGTGTTACGTATGGTTTCCAACATTCTTGTAAAGAAAAATTCTAACATTTTTCATAAAATGTTAAATAGTCAATTATTAGGATTAGTTTTACTAAATTTAATTTATATTTAGATTATTTAAAATTTAATCAGATGCAGACTATTTAGCCTTAACCTAATCAACACATCTCAACTCCTCAGCAAATTAAGAGCGTCGGTGAGCTTATTAAAAGGCAAATTTCTACCCCCATGAACTGTACTTTCACTGTTGTTTGCATTTTTTCTTTTTTCTTTCTTTTTCAACGTTTCAAAGAAGAACCGAAGAGAAGAAGATGTTGTCAATGCCTTTTTCCTTTCTTATTTTAAAAATTGCAATGTTCATGTGTCAATGCTTCCTTCAAAAATCATAGATTACACTGTTTACGCGTCACTTCAAAAACCAAAATTTCAGCAATTGAATTAAACATAAATATATACATGTCTTAACTTCTTCATTAAAGCTCTTTCCTTTTCAAATTCTTAAATTCTTTTTGAATAAATCTAAGTTCGTCAAACTTCGTAATCTAGAGAGGGCATGAGTTGAGGTCGCAATGAGCCAATCCGCGACTAAGAACAGGTCAACTCCATAGGTGGACGACCCCTACGCGGGGCTCTATTTTTTCATGCCACGTAGCAGTTTGGTTTAATTTTGAGAGGATAAATAAGTATTTTTTTACCACGAAAGTTATTTTTAAAAAAATCAAATATTTGACTGTAAAATTTAAAAATATTTTTTTACAGAAATGACTTTTTTTAAAATTAAAATACAATTTTTTGAGAAGTTTAAATTTGAAATATTAAAAAAATATACTTTTTAAGGTAAAATTTTCAAATTAATTAATGAGCTTATTTTTTAATCTCATTTACCTTTATGTTTTATACATAAATTCTCACAATACCCACAAACACATCTTTACATTTATTTTGAGATTTATGTAATATTATTTGACTTTTTTATATATTTTAATATTTTTGTTTGATATTAGTTTTACTTATATTATAATCCATATAAAAGATTTTGTTAGATATATTTTATTTATGTTTTATATAGTTTAAAATTATATAATAATTAATATATTGTGATTTATATATTGTTTAATATATTTTAAATAATATTTATATGCATAAATAATTTTTGTTACAAAATCAAATATAATTAAAATTAAAAGCGTTTTTCTTTTTTATGTTATTAAACAATCTATTGTATGAAGTTATTTCAAAAAAAATCTTTTTTAAATAATAGTCAAACAGTTACGAAGCTCATTAAAAAAAGTTCTTTTTTAAATGATAGTCAAACAGTCAACTAACTTCTTTGTCAAACAGCCAACTAATTTCTTAAAAAAATTCTTTTGATAAAAACTCACTAAAAGCAATAGCAACATTCCAGATTTGTTAGGTGAACAATTTCAGAAACTTTTCTGGATTGTAATAACTTCGAGAAGCTTTCTAATAAGGATTTTAAAAACCTTACATAGATATTGGACAGCCGAGCATCCAATCTTACGATAAATTGATTGGATTTGATGTGCAATGTCAAGGAAGTAATGTCCCTACTAGTAATTTTGCCCAATAGGGCAAGGATGATTGCAACGATAATCGGTCGAGTCATATTAAGTCAAGACGTGACTTTAATGAATGTCCTTTAGACGCCTAGTTTGATTTGTAATTTGATTTCCATACGACAGTTGATTACTAAGTTAAATTATCATCTTCTGTTCACTAATGAATTTGTGTGATACAGGATCGTTCCTGGAGAATACCGATTGGAGTGGGTGAGTTTAAGCTACGTTAGTATGCGAGGTTGCATTCAGCTATGAACATAGAGAGAGTGGACTCCTTTACAGTTTGAAATTGATGTCTCGAACACCAGTCACGTCAGCACTTATCTTTTAGTAAGATAGATTTTAAGAACAAGAATATTTATGATGCCTGTTTTCAAGCTAAACAAACTCGTTCTCCTTTCCCATTGAGTACTAACAATGTCGTAAGTTGCTTTGATCTTAAACGTTGGGATTTATAGGGTCATTATCTTAAGGTAACATCTTATGGGACACATTATGTTATTACTATTGTGGATGATTATAGTCATGTGATTTGGGTTTACTTATTGAAAGAAAAAAGTGAGGCTAATCAATACATAATATATGTTTTTTGTAAATTTGTCAAGACTTAATTTAGGAAGATAGTTAAGCCTACATAGAGCGGTAACGTGTTAGAGTTCGATTCGAGCTAATGCCAAAATTCTATGGAGAGAAGGGCATTGTCTACGAAGCTGGTTACACGGATACGCTATAACAAAATAGGAAGGTAGAACGTAAATATAGGAATACTTTGGAGGTAGAAAGGGCACCGTATTTTGAAGCTACCTTAACTATTTGTTTTTAGGGATAACATACTTTAATTAGGTTTATCTCATTAATAGAATGCCAATTGTTAAAAACGACCACCTCATGATATTTTGTCGTTTTGAGGTCATCCTACGAACACATTAAGGTGTTTTGTTACTTGTGTTGTACGCACAATAATCTAAGACTGAAGAATAAATTTAGGCATCTTTGTAGGATACTTGTATGGGAAGAGAAGTTAGAGACTTTAAGATCTCGAAAATGGTGATTTCTTTATTCTCATGACATTTCATTTCATAAAGACAATTTGCCTTTTACTACAAGTGATAAATATATCGGGCATCGAATTCAGGATGTTAATCACTACTTTGAGGAAAGTCTTGATATACCGGAGATGGGTGATTCGAGCAAAGACGAAATCAGGAGTAAAAATTTAGAGTTGAAGTGCAGTGCAAGTGATTCTTGCAAGGAGATTACAAGAGATTAAGAAGTGGAGAGTAGACTGTAGCAAACGACTCGTCAATTGGCTCAGTTAGGGGACTATAATGTTTATTTTGTTGTTATGAGAGGTTTAGAGACATTTCGGCCAAAATTGAGCCATAACCAAACCCTTATGACTACTTGGGATAATAGCATGTACCACGAACCCGCGCAACTGTACATGGATATATAGAGGGGTTTATTCGAAATTGTTCTCATTTAAAACAAAAATTCAAGGCCCATAATATGTCGTTCAAAAATCTTTTAAAGAACAATCAAATGAAGATTGGTTTTACCCCCTCCCTCGAAGCCACAACAACATAAAAGCTCTTTACGTACTCCTTGTCACTTAGTGAATTACGTGACATTTAATAAATTTCTCAAGGTCATCGGGTGTTTTGGTGACCATAACCTCGAAGGTTGAGCCTAGGTGCTACGCAGAGGCTGCGAAATCCTTAAAATGGTGAGATGTGATGGCTTGAGAAATTTCGAAGAGAATAAAACATGACCTTTGGGGACTTTACTGCCTAAAAGGAAGCCAAATATAGAACGATGGCTGCAAGTACCAGTGAGATGGTATGTTGAGGTCTTTCTTGACTTCTTTATGTGCGGTTTGTCGTGAACCCAGACCCTTTTCTGTGATAATTAGTTTGCTATCCATATATCGGCTAATCCGATGTTTCATGAGCACACCAAACACATGGAGATTGATTGTCACTATATTAGAGAGCAAGTTCGAGTAAGAACCATCACTACATCACATATGAGGTCATAGTTTCTCAAATGATCGCATTTTTAATACTTACTTGGCAAGTTGAGCATCTACGATATACGTGCGCCAACTTGAGAGTGGCTATTGGAAATACAGTTATGTTATAACTAGGAGTTAGTGTTTTAACTTATTTAGGAGCTAGTGTTTTACCTTATAGTATACTAGTAATTTCTACAGTTTTAAAAACCAGACCGGACCGTCCAATTCGATCAAAAAAATTTTGAATTGATCAGAGGTCCAGTTCGCTTTTACCTAATAACTTCTATGTATAAAAACTGATCGGTTCAACCTTTTCTGGTTGGACCGAATGGTCCAGTCTATTTTTAAAACCTTGAATTTCATTAACAATTGCTTTGTCTCGCTAGTTTTGTGGTTCCATTTATGGGTTAGACCATACAAAGCTACCAGCTCTCTGTATCAGTCTTAAAACTCTCAGTCTTTGGTATTTGCCTCTTACTTTTTTTGACTTAAAACTAAATATAGATATTTGTAAAATAATTATTAATTATAATATCTTTTATTGTTATGATATAAAAATTATTAATTCTATATTATTAAATTTTATATTGTAAATGAATATTAATATTAAGAATTAATTTTTAGAAAATTTAAATATTAGAGAAGTATTTCAATTTTTATGAGAAATTTATAATTCATTTTATTTTTTATATATTTTACTTAGATTAATTTAGATATGAAAGACAAAGAAAATCATATTCCAAATTATCATTTTAATGCTTATTATAACATGCGTTTATCAATTGGTAAATGAAAATTAAAAAAAGGAGGCCTTTGTTTACAACATGAGCAATTGTAATTATAGTAAGATGATATTGGATTAATTTGCAAGAATTAAGAAGCTAATTCTGTAATAAATAATTTAAACTATTGGATTAATTTGTAATATTATGAAATCATATGCTTCAATAGTTTAAATTATTCATTACAAAATTAGCTTCATATGATTTCATATATATATATATATATTGAATAAATAATCCAAATATAAGTACTAAGCTCGACCTTAGAAATGAGAAAAAAATTCTTACATATCAAGTATCTCCCGTGACCTTACTATAATTTTGCGAGAAACATTATATAAATCATATTGTCACCTACAAAATGATCCAATCACATGCTTCTTCTCAACATCGTCTACTTTATTTGAGTTGAACATCATTATCTCTCTTACTTCTGGTTACATGCAACACCACCACCAATACTCATTTTGAAGTACATTCATGAAACTTACAAACATAAACATATTAAATTTTGAATTATTATCTTAATTATACTTTCAAAAAATATTCATTGCTCGTATATAAACATAAAAGAAATATACATACCTGGTTAGTTATACATGTATTAATGCCAAACTCTAGATCTTGGTCAATTTTCTTCTATAGGCAAAAGATGCAAATTTAACTATTATTTCATAAAGTTATAAGTTAATTTCTAATATTTTGAGACATTTAAATGAATTCTAACATTTGCAACTGTTCAAATTTGACCGCAAAAATTTAAATAGAGTAAAACCTTGTTAAGACGATTTATGAAGAAAATGTATTTGTCACAACGAATGAATTAAAAACATCTACTGATGATCAGCTCATATCTTATTTTGACCATATTTAAGTTAAAATTATACTGTATTACAAGTTTACAATTGAGAATAATTTTATACATTACTAAATTGTAATTTATTTTAATGCAGTAGAAGAAGTTTATGCAAATACTTTAGATGAAAGCGTAATTTACGAATCTTGAGATAGTGTTGGAGAATTTGGAGCTTTTGACGATGATGAGATACAATCTCTTTCAGAAATACAATTTTAATTTTAATTTTTATTGTTATTTTGATATTTAAATTATACTCATATTCATTTATTATTAATTCAGTATATAATAATAGACATTGGTGTATTTTTATTTCAATAAAATATTTTATTTTTACTTATTTTATAAGTTTTATTTCTTATTTAATATATACAGATTTTATAGCGGTTCACTACCGGTTGAACCTTTAAACCTTTGAACCTTAAACCTTTGCTTCGACCGGTTCGATGTCCGATCCGGTCATATTTATTTATTATTAATTCATTATATAATAATAGGCATTGGTGTATTTTTATTTCAATAAAATATTTTATTTTTACCTAATTTATAAGTTTTACTTCTTATTTATTATATACTGATTTTATAATTGTTCACTACCGATTGAACCTCTAAACCTTAAACATTTCCTTCGATCGGTTCGATGTCTGATCTGGTTTTTAAACATTGCTATTTTCCAATACTACCAATAAATAACGTAAAACATTACCTTTTAATTATAATACAACTATATATACTTATATCTTGGAGAAAATTTGTAGAGATTAATTTTTCAGAAATCATGAGCAATAGTTTTCTTCAAAATTTCTCTAATTTTGTACTTTAGAAGAAGAATATTAGATGAGAGGTCTATGCACAGTTTTCAGTTTCTTATTATACTAGCCAAAAAATAGTACAAAACTTGTCCTATGGGTATCAGTCATCGATACCAATCAGTACCCATGATTTTGAGTGACACTGGCTAGTACTAGCCAATATTTAAAGTATAGGTTGAATATAGCCGGTACGGTAAACTTCAAAAGGATGAAGGACCATTTTGCAAAAAGAAAAAAATAATAACTTAAGCCTTCCCCTCCCCCCTGCAAGTCTCTCTACAATTCTCTCTCTTTATCTAACATTTCCATTTATCTCTCAATCTCTCCTCTCTGATGACTCTCCACCACGCACTCAGCACTATCCCACATCCCCATCATTGTCTCTTCCTCACGATAATAACTCACGCATGCACAAAACATATCGTCTCTTTATCCATCTGTGTTCACCACTGACCAACCACCCATTGCCCAAGTACTTTCCATCGCTTCCAAGTTCCAACCATCCACTTCCTATTGCGTCTATAGAATGTAGAGTGCAAAATATGCAGATTTAGCATTTCAATTTTCCAAATCCAGATATAAACCCTACCCGGCTTGACCAAACTAAATCGAACCTACCCGACTTTTAATTACATTTTTTATTTTTTAGGTATGTTTTTTTCTCTAAATTGCTAATTGCATTATATTTGTTTTGTATGTGTGTTTTGTGATGGCTATAATTGTTGGAATTGTTTGTGTAAGCTGGAAAATTTGGGTTTGAAAGTTAGAATTGTTTATGTGAGTTGTTTCAATTTCAATCTAATTTAAGCATTGTCAATTTATGAAGAAAATTAATGCATTGAAAATTTTGGATTTGAAACTTGGAATTTTTTGTCTGAGTTGGTTCAATTTCAGTGTGATTTAAATATTGTCAATTTACAAAGATAATTAATGCATTGAAAGTTGGAATTATTTGTGTGAGTTGGTTCTATTCTAATGTAATTTAAACATTATCAATTTACGAAGAAAATTAATGCTTTGGATAATTTGGGTAAAAAACTAAGAATGTTGTTTAAAATTGGTGAATGAAAGATTATTAAATTAAATTTAGAAATTAGGATTTTAGTAACAATGTTGATTAAAATTAGTTAAGAAAACAAACTAATTATAAGCATTACAAATTGAATTGTACAATTAAACAAAATGTATTAGTTTTTAGTTAAATTATGAGATTACATAAAGTAAGTTGTAAACTTATAATTGTGAGTTACAGTTAAAGTTTAATATGTTATAGTTGTGAGTATATGTCCTTAGTTTATGGTTGAATGATGTAATCATATAAAATGAGTTATATTATATAAAATGTATACGTGTATTATGTAATTGTATATGTTGAATACTTGAATTATTGGTTTTTAACTTATTGATGAATTGTGTTGGATAAAATTCAATTGTGTATGATATAATCATACAGATGAGTTATATTATATAAGATGTATATGTGTATAGTGTAATTGTATTAGTTTGGACTTTTGAGTTAAACAATATATATTTTATGATAGTAGTTGATAATGAAATTATGGGTTCTTTATATTGATACGAGTCTTCATTTATTTTTACAGATAAATGGAAGAAAGTTCAAGTACTCTTGATAATTCAATCTCTTCAAGAAGATATAATGATCCAACTTGGGCTTATGTTGTATCAGTATGAAGAACCATACCATTTGTTTGTTTTGTAACAAGCATTTGAAAGGTGTAAGAATCACCAGATTAAATAAGCATTTAGTTGGGGTTAAAAAAGATGTGGAACCTTGTAAAAAAGTGAGCCATGATGTGAAATGGAAAATGAAGACTTCACGTGAGAATTATCAATATGAGAAAGATAAAACGGATAGATTGAATTGTGAAATTGGTTGTAAAAGTTCATTTGTTGGTGTTCAAGATGATAACAGGAATGTTGAAGGTGGTAGTATTCCTACCCAACAAGAAGTAAATGTTACATCTAAACTTGACATTAGGAAAAGAAGAAGACTAGTGTCTATTTTTTTTACACCATGAACTACTCCTGGAGCTCATACTTTAATTTGTAGTGCCCTACAATCAAGAAAGCTACTTATAATATGGATGTGACAATGTCTAGATTGTGGTATGATTTAGGTAGAGCATTTAATACTTCCCAATCTTATTATTATCAGCCTCTGGTAGATTCTAAAGCCTCTCATGGTTTAAGATACAAAGCTCCTTCAATTGATGACTATAGAGGTAAACTTTTGAGTAGCTTTGATTATGAAATTAAAAGTTATCTGGATGAAAGAAGAATGACTTAGGCTACTTATGGGTATTTAATTATGTGTGGTGGTTGGATAACTAGGAGACATGAGCCTTTTCTTGGGTTTATTCTACGAAGAGCTTAATGTTTTTTAAGTCTATTAGTGCATCTAGTCTTATTAGGAATGCTAATACTTTATTTGAAATATTTGATGAAGTTGTAAATGAAGTAGGACTATAAAATATTATTCAGTTCATTATGGACAATGATTCCACTTATAAAGTGATTGGAAGAAGATTATAAAGAAAGATAATTTTTGTATTAGATTTCCTATGTTGCACATTGCATTGACTTAATGCTGGAAAATATAAGGGATGCTAGGTATTTTCCTATATAGAAGACATTGTATAGAAAGAAAAAAGGGTGACCAAGTTTATCTACAATCGTGCATGGGCCTTAAATTTATTGAGAAAGTGGTCAAATTAATCTGCAAGTGCACAGAGTCATTCCTAGTACTCACACACTAAGTATTCCAAGTTCGTCTCCCTCAAGAATCAAATCAGTCACCGCCAATTTAGTTCTAGTTATTAGAATGATTCGACAATAAACTTTAAAAAGTGATTGGAGTTGAGTTCACAGTGAATTGTAATTAGTAAACAAAATAACAGCAAGGGAATAAATCGGACGTTAAAATTAGTGGTTGGGGTTCAGCAATTTAAAAGATTGATTCATAAATTATGAAATTGAATGAATGCTAGGTTATGAAAACAGTTGCACAACTTTACCCATACCTT
>JANSVA010000218.1:42851368-42898681 GCA_025504915.1 Erythroxylum reticulatum | reverse complement strand
ATAATAAATAATAATAAGTAGAAAATTTATAACAATAATTAATAATAATAATAACAATATAATAAATGATGATGATAATGATGATAATAATAATAATAAGAAGAAGAAGAAGATAATTAATTTCGTATAATAATAATGATGATAATGATGATGATGATGATGATGAGTTTAATAATATAATTAAGAATAAAAAATTGCTTATGTGGGGGGAAGGGTATTTCTAACATTTCTTTACGTATTTTGTTTTTGTCTTTGGACAAGAAATCTTGTACCACAATCTTAGAAGGAACAAAAAATTTCTGTCATTGTCTCTGAAGACGGAACAAAAATAGGTGAGGACAGCAAGCAAACACTATAAAACACAGTACTTTTGCGTCCCTGTCATCTGTCTGGTTCCCTCACCTTATATGCGACTTTCAAGCCACCTGAATCCCAGCCGCCTGGCTGTTGTTAACATTTCACGGCCTAAGTGAACTTAAATAAAAGTCCTAATAATTTGACAATATATAAATATATAAATTTTAAAAACATATTTTAATTAAAATTTAATATTTATAAATAAATGACTCAATTTATAATTTTATATACTCAATAAAATATTAAATGATCATAACATCAGTTAATAATATCTTACAAATATTAATAACAATAAAATCACTAAAAATAGTAACATTAACAACAAAATATCAATAGCTGCAATCGAACAATAATATTAAACTAAAAAATATTAAAAGAATTATACTAACAAATGCACAGTTAATCATGATTTATCAAAAACATTTCTCTGCGCATTTTTAAATACAAAATCGTTAATAATATTATTAAGATTAATATTGTTCAAGATATCATTCTCGATACAAAAATAGTTAAATTATTTAATCTTTCTTGCGATATTGATGACCTCAAATAGGTTTTTAATAATTTTAACTTTGAAAAACTTCTCTTAGTCGATGCTACAGTAACATGTATAATAAAAATTATAATTATTTATTAATATTTAACTATATTTTTATAAATAATGAGTAATCTAAAAATTAAAAAAAGAAACACAAATAAACACAATATTATTTACTATTAATGTTTCGATTAAAATGCTAATAAGCTTCTAGGTGAATGACAAATTACAAATTAAAGAATATATTCAAATATTTAATAAGCTAAAAATAACAAGATTTTTACCTTTAAATTACTATTCACAACTTAAAAATCATAATCATGAAAACTATTTGTTACAAATTTTGAATTGAAATATATTAGATTGAAAGTTAACAATAATCTTGGAAGCTGAAAAGATCATACGGTAATATGGGCATTATCTCAACTTAAAATTATCTACTCGGCCTCTGCAACTATTAAATAGCTTTTAATAATCTCCAATGACTAAAAGAATAAATGTTGTGAAGTAAAAGTGGGCCCTAATCTGGTAGGGCCTGGGTAAGTGCCCTGACTCGCCTGCCGTCCCACGTCTTTCGGCTTCTTTGTTAATTCTATTAATTATTGGTGCTCTATACACCATATATAACAGTTCTAAAGAATTTAAATTAATACAAGAGCCATTGCACACAATCTTAAACTCGTCAAAATCTATGTCACTAACAATCATTTTGCATTCTTTCGATGATATCTATGCAATCTCTGTAAAATTCATGACGAGACAAACTAGAAATCAATGAATTATAACTTAAAAGCTTATTCATCAAATAGTTTGTGAGCTTTATCGAACAGAAGCAGTCGAGCATATGCAAAACCATAACATTCCACGCTCAAATAACCAGGTAGTCGAATTTGGAGTACATATCTATGAGACGATTAGTCATGAAGGGGTTAAAGGTAAGGGCTCTTTCGAAGAAAGGAGTGTGGAGGGTCGTCCCATATTTGATGCTGTTGATGGCAACGCATTTAGAAATTAGTACGTCCATTGTTCGATTGCTGCAACAAGCCCAAAATACACGACCCAAGCTCAACTAACCCGAACCAATCCTTCACATTTGTTTGTCTCCATAGTTATTGCTTGGCTCCTAATATTATGGGTATCCTCACACAAATTGTCCAGTTTTTGATGCATAATAAAACCTCACCCTAAATGGCATTGGTGTAGTACAACAATCAAAGAAACATCTTTGAAAATCGAAATCTTCTTTCTTCTTAACGACAAAGAAAGGAAAGCAAAGTGTAAAGTGAGGAACCCGAAGATGAACAACTTTTCAGAGCCTGGATGTAATGTGTTTCTTGTCCCAAACGAGGAGGAAAGTGGGAAAGAAAAAAGAACCGCACCACTACAGGCGTTGAGAGCTTGTGACTGTTTGCCATGCTATGTCTGGTGGATCTAATTAGGTTGAGTAGGGTATTATTGGTACGAATTAGGTGGTATGTCAATAATTTGTCCAAACACTCTTCCAGCGTTCGGAAGTCCCACATGCCTCTAGTAGTCGACAACAACACATGGTACGAATTGGGTGGTATGTCAATAATTTGTCCAAACACTCTTCCAACGTTCGGAAGTCCCAGATACCTCTAGGAGTCGACAACAACACATAATTTGAAAGTAATTGCATCGAAATAGTACGAATGGTTGTATGCTGGGATCTGTCAGGAGTTCCAACAGTCTATATGCGCCTAAGTTCTCGATGCTTGACGCTTCACAATATTTTGTATAATAAGCTTCAGGGGTTGTTTTGGGAGGTTGGAGAGGAGAGTAAACACAAATTCAAGCCAAACTGTATGTGGAAAAGAAAAATCACGACGATGGGTTTGGTCTAATTGGCTGAAATGAAGAGAATCTAGAGTCTTAAGAAAGTGAAAATGCAGTTTCAAACTTAGAGAATGGTGATTGCCTAAGTGTATTTCTACATGTGACAAGGATAGGTTAACTTTTGAGTCGTCGTTATTTTTAAAAGTAACAAAAATGATATATTTTGTTTTAGGTGCACAATTAGGGAGAGGCAGTTAAATTAATTTCCTGAATTATATTTAAGATAAGTTAAAATTTTGAAAAATTTTAATTTAAAATATAAAATATAATTAAGGCAAGGGGGAAAAAAACCTAAGCTTGTTTTCTAAGGCATCAACTTGTCCACTTTGTTGCTGAGTGATACGAATTGTTTAGAAATAGTTCATCAAACTTCATTTCATGGTTATGAATAATTATTATGGAATGACAATCTTTTACGTTTCACACATCTTTCTTTACATTGTTTTCAAATTTCTCTGCTTCTTTATGTCTACTCTGCTGCTCCATATTAGTTAAGATACCTACTCATCTACTCGTTTAGTACTTTCTCGGTTTTCCAAACCCACTCTTTCCTACTTGATGGAGTGATCAATCGATGGGAATCAAATACATTGACTTATTAGACAAATGTAGTAAACTGGCAGAATTATGTCGGATGAATGTATAAAAGGAACAACTGAAAAGTAAAGGGAAAGAAAAATCTTGGGATTTGTTAGGATAGTGTAGAAATGAACAACGTAAAAAAATTGAAAGAAAGCTGATTTTAGTATACTTGCCAAAAATTCCCAGAACAACTCAGTAACAAGTGCTTAAATACAAACATTTCACCTAGCTGTTAACTTCCACTTTGCCACCACGCATAACTTTGCTAACATTTCACTTACACATAACAACAAACACTTAGTGAACTAGATCACTATTTGACTCCTTTAACTACAATCACAATTGTTATAAACGTAATTGACAATAAAAACAAAATTATAAAGATTTGGTAAATAATTGATTCAACCTTAAATTACTTTCTAGCATTCCTCCCCTTAATTCAAGGAGGTCTCCAATTCTTCAACACCCATTATGGAACGAAATTTCTTGATTTTTGGTTCAACTAAGGTCACTGTGAAAATATCTGTTAGTTGATCTTCTGTATTGATATACTGGAACTCTATAATACTTTTTGCAGCCAACTCCTGTATGAAATGATGCTTGACCTCAACATGTTTTGTTCTGCCTTGTTGAATTGGATTTTTTGACATTGCAATTGTGGATTTGTTATCACAAAATATCGCAATGGCTTTTCTTGCTTCAAATCTTCTAATATTCTTCTTAGCCAAACAACTTGACAAGTTGTTGTTGTTACTACCACATACTCTGCTTCAGTACTTAAGAGAGCTATGCTCTGCTACTTCTTTGAGAACCACGAAATGGCACCTGAACCAAGCTTGATAATATAACTTGTAGTACTTTTCTATCATATGAACAAGGTACACAATCACTATAAGTAAAAGCAATAAAAGTATTTGAATTGGCTTTTAAATATTTGATGCCAAATTTTGAAGTCCCTTGTTCATAAAGAAGAATTCTTTCTACTGCTCCTAAGTGATTCTTACTTGGCTGATGCATAAACTTAGAAATAAGACTTGCGGCAAAAACTATATCAGGTCTTATATGAGTGAGATACATGAGACTTCCCACAATACTTTTCAACAGTTTCACTTCAACCTTTTATGCTTCATCATCCAAAGACTGCTTTTCATTTATATTCAATAGAGTCTTGACTGGCTTACAATTCTCTATTCCTGCTCTTTTTAACAAATCAATTGCATATTTCTTTTAACAAATAAAGATTCCATTTGAAACTTGCCCGACTTTAATTCCCAAAAAATAATGTAAAAGACCCAAATATGAAATTTTGAAATTTTGCATTATGGACCTTTTAAACATTTCCACTATTTAAGATGAACTTCTAATATAAACCACGCCATCAACATATAAGCAAACAACCAGGAAATCATTGTTATGTTGTCTAACATACAAAGCAGGCTCATTAGCGATCTTTCGAAAATTATTTTGAGCAAAATAAGCTTCAATTTTATAGTACCAAGCTCAAGGTGCATATTTAAATCTATAGAGTGCCTTGTGTAACTTGTAAACCTTATGTTCTTAATCTTTTATCACAAATCCTTAATGATGCGCAAAAGACACATCCTCTAATAGATCACCATTGAAAAAGGCTGATTTTATATCCAGTTGACAAACTGCTGAATCGTTATGGGCAGTTAAAACCAAAAGTGTTCCAATAGGGTCAAAATGAACAACTAGACTATAAGTTTCAGTGAAATCAATACCTTGAACTTGTGCATATTTTTTAGCCACCAATCGTGCTTTATTTCTTTGTAAAGAGCCATCTACATTAAGCTTAGACTTCTAAATCCATTTTAGACCAATTGCTTCTTTTCCTTTTGGTAAATCCACCAAGGTCTATGTTTTATTCTTCTCAATTGTTTTAATCTCTTCAACCAAAGCCATATACCATTGTTTTATTTTTTTTATGTCTTCGTAGCTACTAGGTTCCAACTTTAAACAAGAATATTCACATGATTGATATGTATTATCAAGACTTCTGACCCTTTTGTGGTGTTGATTTTCGAGATGATAGTGGTGAATCATATGAGTTGTTGATCTCAAAATTAGTAATCTCAACTTTGTTAGTGAGTTGTGAATCAACCTTTTCCCAAATCTATGCCTCATTTTCCATTAAAGAACACATCATGACTAATAATTAGTTTCATTAAAATAAGATCACAAAGTTTGTAGCCTTTATTTTCTTTGGTATAGCCAATAAAAATGCTTCTTTGCTATAGCCAATAAAAATGCATTTAACACTCATGTCATCAAGCTTTCTCCTTAATTTAGAGGGAAAAAAGGCATAAGAAATACATCCAAATGTTTTCAAATGAATTACATTGGGTTTGCAGCCATGCCATGTTTTATAAGGAGTCATGTTTTCAATAGCTCTAGTTGGAAACCTATTAAGAAGATAGACAGCAACACTTACAGCTTCAACCCAAAACATTGTTGGAAGATTTTTATCTTTCAACACACTTTTGGTTGCTTCAACAATTGATATGTTTTTACACTTAGCAACTTCATTTTGTTGGGGAGTATATCTTGTTGTAAGTTGTCTTTGGATGCCATGATTGTTGTAAAAATGTTAAATTTTGTAGAAGCAAATTCACCGCTACAGTCAATGTGAAGTTTCTTCAAAAGGTAACCACTTTGGTTCTCTATCATCACTTTAAATTGTTTAAAGCATTCTAATACTTCTGAATTTTCTTTCAAAAAATAAACCTAGAACATTCTTGAAAAAACATCAATGAAAGTTAGGAAATATTCACTTCCACTCAAAGAGGGTGTTTGCATTAGACCGCACACATTTGTATGAACCAACATTAGAGGCTTTGAAGCTCTTTAATAGCCCATTTTTGGAAATTTCTCTTTATGGTTTTCCCCACAAATATAAGCTTCACAAAGTTGTCATTTAATGTTGATTTTTGGAAGATCATCCACCATATTCTTCATACTTAACAAAGTCAATTTATTAAAATTAAGATGACCAAATCTTTGATGCCAAATTAAGGAATCATCACTAATTACATTGAAGACATTAATAGGAATTTGGGAATCCATAATAGGATCTGGATTTGAGATTTTGATTTAAGTTTCATGCTTTTGCACTTGTACTCTTTAATATCTATCCCTTCTTGATCTTCAGATATTTCTCTTATGTAGTTATTTTTACATATTTTTTTCCTATTAGTTTCCATGCATGACGAAGATGTCTCAGAATTCTCTGAGTTCAAGGAGGCCTTTAATTCCTTTGATAAGGATGAAGATGGTCTCTTTTTCTTAGATTCTACTCTCTTCTCAAATCTTACGTTCTTCTGCTCTTAACTTGTGTTACTATTTTTGTTTTTGTGTATGTAGATCTTCTCTCTCGTTCTCTTTCTTGTCTTGAGAAATAGATAATGAAATATTATTAGAGAGTGCATAGAGGCTTCTTGTTTCCTTTGCTTAAGGTTGTTGGAGTCTGACCCTTTTAATTTCTGGTTCAAATTGTTAGATCGGTCGAGTTATCTTGTTTTTTCTTTGTTGTGTAAGCTCTTTATATTCAACATTTAGTTATGGATGAGATGAGTATAGTTTATAGGCAGACTTGTTCCCTTTCTGTTATTCATTTGTTTCTCATTTTTTCCCTTTCGTTCTATTTTAAGTTGTGAAGCAAAATAAACATTTTCACATGAAGGCGTTTCTTTTTGTTTTAAGTTGTTAAATCTTTCCTTTTTTCATATATTTGGTTATCGTCTTTTTAACTCTCTTTGTTTTATTTTGTTAACAACGAATAAGTTTGGATCTTTTAGTGATTAATGTTTTGGGATTTCAAATGTAACTTAATTTCAGAGACCCATTTTGGTAGGGAAATCCCATTTTAAAGATGTGGTTCACCGATTTTTCTATCTTTAACTCATCTACAGCCAGTGACAACTTGAAAGGTTAAAAATTTTAGTACTGTGTCTTTGTATGAGTTTTCTATTGTTTCCTTAATGAGGAGTGAATCAAATAATATTTACATTATTAGGGCGTATGCTTTTTCTTTTTTTTTATTAGGGGGTTTGTTTTCTTCAACTCGATTGATTTATTAGTTTCCTTCATTTATTATTTTGGGGTGAAAGTATGCGTAGATTTTCTTCAAACTCAATTTTGACTTTTAACCTGTCTGATTATGTTCCTTCATTAACTCATATTAAATGTTTTCTTATTCTTTCAATGTTTTATTGTTTTTTATGCTCGCTTGAGTTTAGGTTTTAATTCTTCAAGATGTATGCATTTGTTATATATACAAAGTTTCTAAAGTTCACTGGATCTAGTTCTTAGCCATACATTCACTATAGCGCAATATATTTTGTCAATCATTTCAAGCAAATGTCTTACTGACATGTATATGATTCAATGTTATGACTGGCTTAGTCACCTACCAGCAGATGATTGAAGCTGAGTTTAAATAAATAAATCGACTGGGTTTTCTTCGGTACATTACTGCACTTATGCATGTTTATATATTTTTGGATTAGGTTCATCTATAGCTTTGGACGTTCCATTTGTGTCCTTTGTATAGAAAGTAAACTTGGCAATTCTTTTGTTTCATAACAAGTAAAATTTATGTAGACGGGGTTGCATCTCCTCTTAGGTTGAATTCTTGGGAAAAGATTCTTGGCATTGTGATATTTGTGCTTGTAGATTCTTAGCATTATGCAAATTCAGGAGATTTTCGAGTCTAAGGATGGCCCTTATGCAAGGATGACAAGCACAACTCTAAAAATGGTAAGCAGAACTTTACAGCATATCAGGTATAAACAGAACTTTACAACATATCAAGTATATTTATCCTGCAATTTTCTTAAAACTTTTTTCTTGTAAACTTGCATCTCCTAATGAACATTTATATTTATATTTGTATTTGTATTTATATTTATATTTATATTTATTTTTGAAGCTATTATTATTTTATTACTTTATTCCAAGGTTTTTATTATTATATTATTATTATTATCTCTATGTCATATTTACATATAGATCTATTGGAAACATTCTCTCTACTTAGATAGGGGTAAGGTTATGTACTGTCAGACGTCCCCAAACCCTGCATTGGTGCGAGATTCAACTCGTGTTACTGATGATGATGATGACAATAGGAAACATCTCATCTTTTTCCATTTTAGAATAGTAGAGTAAGTGCATACTCTTTTTATCATATACCATGAATCCATCATTATCAAGCATAACATAACAGTCTTTCTTCATCAAACCCACATTGATCAAATTATGTGCTTAGCCAAGAACATACATAACACCATGCAAATATTTTTGTCCAAACTTGAACACGACAATGATAGTTCCAATTCTATATACCTGAACATGATTGTTGTTTCCCATTCTTACTTCGATCTTCAAGGACTCATCAATTTCAAAAAGAATTTTTTGTTACCAGTCATATGATTACTATAACCACTATCAAGATACCAAACATCTTTAACATTGTCATCACGAGCAAATGAGAAAGCAAGAAATAGGTTTTCTTTCGAACTATCCTTTTCATCACGTGAATTATGACTAGGTCTTTTACAATAATAACACTGAAGATAATTTTTGTTTTGCTCATTCTTCTCTTTATACCAACAATCTTTATCTTTATAATTTGATCTTCCACAATATAAGCATTGAGGAGAATCAGAATTATTAGCTCTATTAAGTTTCGTTGTTGGCCATTGCTTCTTCCTCTACCTCTCCCTCTTTCACGAGATGATCTATTGTGACCCCAACTCAAATTTTCACGACTTGAGCTATTTGAAAATTTCTTAAAATCAATCTTTAATTGAAAAGCTTGTTGGAGAAGTGTTTTTGATGTCCTATTCATACATTGCTCATAAGAGTGGAGAGACGCCATCAACTCATGAAGAGAATAGTCAAATAGATCCTTGGGTTCTTCTATGGTAGCAACAATATGAACAAATTTGGAAGGAATGCTTCATAAAACCCTTTCATCCACTTTCTAGTATGTTATTTCTTCCCCAAAGGATCTAATTTGGTTCACTAGTGAGTAAACTCTTGAAAAGAATTCTTGAATGAACTCAAATGGTCTTGTCATCAAATTTTTTAATTCCCGATGCATCGTCTACAAATTTCATAGTTACTACTTGACTGGTTCCTTGATATTCTTCTTCAAGCAAGTCCTAAACTTCCTTTGATCCTGTGGCAGCCATTACATGTGAAAAAAGTGCATCATTTAATGCTTGCTAGATCAAGAACTAAGAAGCACGGAAATAGACACAGACACGGATACGTGACACGACACGAACACGGACACACCAACTTCTAAAATTTAATGGACACGGACACGACATATATATATATATATTAAAATTTAGAATTAAGGAAAAAATTCAGAATTCATAATATGATGTATATTGATTAATGTGTTTCAAGACTTCCAACATCTTGATAGTTCATACATATTTGGTACTTTATAAGCCCCTCTAAAAAAATGGAGCATATGTTCCATTAACCCGTGTTCGAGCGGTCTTCAGACGTATCCGAGCCTTATCCTAGCTGACAAAAATTATTTTTTAATTCTAACATGTACTGACACGTGTCGGACATGTGTCCACCGCGTGTTAATGGGTGTCCAATACACGGACATGGCTCCATTTTGCCGTGTCTTTGTTACATAGATCAAGAATAAAGCTTTGGCATCCTTCTTTTTTTTCTCTTGTAATTTAGTACATTGAGTTATAGTCAAAGTTTCTGTATCTGCAAGATCATCATATGCATTTTCAATAACACCCCACAAATCATAAGACATAAACAAAATTCTCATCTTTATACGCCAAAACTGGTATATAAGACTAGTAAAGACATGAATATTTTGAGATGAGTTTGAAAGAACACTAGTAGAAGCCATTTTTGAAATCGAAACGACCACTAATGACACTCTAATTCGGTGCTGTAATACCAACTTCTTAGGATAATGTAGAAATGAACAACGTAAAATATTTGAAAGAAAGATGAATTTATTGACTTGTGAAAAATTCCCAAAGCAACTCAGTGACAGGTGCTTAAATAGAAATGGTTGTTAACTCCCACATTGCCAACTACTTATAACTTTGCTAACATTTCGCTCACACATTACAACAAATATTTAGTGGACCAGACCACTACTTGACTCCAACTACAAACACAACAACCACAGACGACATTATAAACAAAATTATGAAGACTTGGCAAATAATTGATTCAACGTTGAATTACTTTTCAAAAAGATTGTCATGGTTCAGGAAAGAAACAAGCTTTCGTAGCATGTGCTTTGAGTTATCACAATCAGAGTACAAGTGGAAACAATGATCTTCTGCTTCAGACTCCATAATCTCCACTTCTCCTTCCCATCCATTGTTCCTTAACTTCTCATAGTATAACCAACCCCTATCTCTGAACAAATCATTTCCCGCAACACATATAAGCACCCTGGAGCATCCCAAGCTGGAAAATTTCGGATCAGCTATTGGATTGATCAAAGGGTCATCCATTCCACTTGTGTCAGGATTTGTGAAACGCCACACCTTCTCAACCAGTGCCGTTTCTTTTGGATCCCTACTAGACTCGTTACCGACAGTATCTTTTCCCCAGAAATATGAATGGACCAGAGCAATGCCTTTGAGTTCAGTACCGACCAGCTTCTCCTGACCATATCGCATGGCCATGTTGTGTGTAATGTTACCACCAGCGCTATCTCCGGCTAAAAAGACCTTCTCAAGATCAGCAAAGGAGTTAAGCCACTCCTCAGGGCCATTTCCAGTAGCATGAGAAGCAACCCATTTGAGGGCAGTCCAGCAATCATCGTAAGCAGCAGGAAGAGGATGTTCTGGGGCTAACCTATACTCAATGGAGACAACAACAACGTTAGCTGCCTGAACCAAGGTTTTCTGGTAGTTGTGGTAAGTAGTAGAGAAGGCACTCTCCATGCAAAATGCCCCACCATGAAAGTAAACTAAGAGGGGGAGTTTCCTTGCAGGATTGGCATGTTTTGGGAGGTAAATTCTTGAAGATAGATTTGGTTCCTGGGAAAAGACAACATCTTTTGATATAACGTTATCCTCGGAATATGGAGACGGAGCCACTGGTTCGGTCCCTACCATTCTATTGATACTGCCATCTTTGTAGACTTGAAAAAAGGGAGAGAAATCTATGTAAATTTCGGAATCAGACATGGTTGAACTTGAATAGAAGATGATAAGCTAGTTAGTATTGGGCTATTTTATATAGACTATCTTTGAATAGTCATGTTGAAAAAAGACCATATAAAATGTATGTGAAGTTCAGGGTCGGACATGGTTGAACCAATGCATAAGTAGAGAAGCTACTTTATAGAGGTTATGTCAAACAATAGTTTGGCAGTTGAATGGAAGGTGGGAGGAGGATAGAAAATGAAAAAAAGAGAGCAATCTCTAACGACTATTTTAATTGACTTCAAGATATTGTCAGCATACAAACACAGAACAATGGGACCATATCTATTCTTTAATCCCAATCTTCAACAAAAACAAGCCCACCCAGTAAATAAGTCAGTTAATAAAAATGCACGAATTTGATACCATCCGGAGTCATAAATCATGTATCTACCAATATCCATTACTATTATTCGCATTAAAAAATCGAGATAAAAATAGTAAATATTTTTTACTATTGGTTTGAATCCAAGTTTTACTAGATGAGATTCTCCTACCGCTATCCTACATTAAAGGGGTAGGACACACTCCAACAAGGCCAGGTGATCACAATTCATGAATTCTGTGTCTAATTTTTTTATTAAATTTAAAAATAAAAGTATGTTTTATTTTATTTTTATTTAATGTTCCATCTCATTTTTTTACGTTTTAAATATTATGAATTAAATATAACGAGATGACCTCTCCTCACCCAACAATTAATAAAATCATAGTGATTTCTAGAATATCATTTCATGAAGATATTGTAAAATTATAGATTATTGAAAATGTGATAACTAGATTTATAATCGAGATTATTTTACTATGTTAGAGGGTTTACATTTAAAGGTAGAGCTTTCTTTGAAATGCAAATATAAATGTTAATCTCATGTCATACAAAATGACGAGCTGATTGTGAGTACAAAAAGTTTATTTTTAAAAAATTAAAAGATGAATTACATATACTAATGCATTGTTTTATCAAATTAGTATAAAGGAATCACAAAATAACATGATTATATCAAAATTAATATAAGGGATCCAAAAATAGTTACACTAAATAATAAAGAGAGAGAGAGAAAAAGAGAAACAAATTTGACTTACATTGGTTTAGTCAAGCACCCTTAGACATATGTTTTTTCTGCAAATTTCACTCTAAGAATTCCATTATCGCTCTTTATTCAATAGTTAAAGAGGAGCTTATGTCCAATATCTTATTTGTCTCAAGTGTGAGGGACTCTTTACAAAATTTATTTCTCTCTTAGTTGATCTTAGAAATACTTAGTATAACCCAATAATTCTTTTTCTTGGTCACATAATATACTAGAGGTTTATATCACATTCACATATCTACAAATGCAGTAAAGCTTTCTCAATAACTTCACAAAACTCCCTTAGTATCAACGATTTTAGCTTACAATTCATGCATAGTCTATTTATACTTAGAACAACCAAATATATCAATTACATACAAAATTAAGTCATTATAACAACTAATAATAGTGAGATTTGTTAAAATGTATCAACTAGTGTTCTTGCACAAATTTATGAAATATAAAATATTTCTTTAAAAGAATTTGATAGACCAAAATGTCATACTAGTTGACTAATACAAGTACACAAACCACTTTAAAACCCTAACTTGGGTCTAACTAACTCTATTATAAGTCGATCAAACCTTGTAAAATGATTCTTTTATAAAAATTTTCAAGTTACTCTTTTAATAAAAACTTGATCCAAAATAATTACAAAATTTTCCTAAAAGTATTTTATTTAAACTCAACCAAATTTTCTCTTCATTATAAAAAATTATGAAATTTATAGACCATGAAATAATTTTG
The DNA here is from genome assembly GCA_025504915.1 of Erythroxylum reticulatum. Lineage (NCBI taxonomy): Eukaryota > Viridiplantae > Streptophyta > Magnoliopsida > Malpighiales > Erythroxylaceae > Erythroxylum > Erythroxylum reticulatum. Next base: position 42,885,293 of record JANSVA010000218.1, on the reverse strand, counting down.
CAATATTTGAATCTCTAAACCATTAAAATGACCTAATTAATGTTACTAAAAAGATTATGGCGATTTACTAGTTATAACAAGACACCAATCTTTCTTGTTCTTGGTCTACTTAACTTTAGTTATCTTGAAACTCTTTTGAATTACACATATGCTTTACTTTAATTTTCTTATTCATCATTTGATTGCTCAATCATTCATTTTGTTATTTTACTCATTTTGCCCGTCTATTGAACTTAAATTTTTATAGATTGCCCAATTTCATTATAATAGAGTAATAATATCACTAATATAAATTTAATAATAGCAATATATTTTGTTATTATCAAAATCATAGGTTAGAAACTTAGTATAACAATGAGAATTGATAATGCAAATTAATAATGTTAAAAACACTTTTATGCTTAAATTAAGGATTAAATATGTTAGACCTCTTAGTACTTTAAGTTTTTTTCTTTTCTCTCTAAAATTTAAAAATTGGAAAATACTTCCTCATATTTAATTGTTGATTGTAAGAAGTCTCTAACATTATTTGATGATAGATATTTGTAGTAGAAAGTATGGAATAATATTGTATTCAATTTATTTAGCACAGATGGCAACTTATATGTCTAAAAAACACCATAGTAAAGATAACATCATTAAACATAAAAATACGTACAATATTGTTCCTTGTTTAACATAGAATGCCATTATAGAGAGGGTTATTTCCTATTGTTTAAATGAGGTTTTCTTACTTTTGTTTGGTTAATTGAAAATATTATATTAGTAAAAGTTGTGGTTGTATAAACAAGAAGCTTAAAAATACAAACAAAAATAACTGATTGAAATTTATAATTGGAGGCCAAAACCCAAAACCCAAAACTAAGAAAAATGTGGGTAAACAATAAGAGGAAGATCTATGATAGACACTAAGCTATCAAATTAAGTTAAGGAAGATGTAGCATTCTTATCAAATCCTTGGATAAGCAAACATGTATAAGCATGACAATAGACAAGGCTAGGTCCAAGCTCAAAATATTTATTAGTTTGAGTCTAATATGCAGCCTGGTCAAGTCTAGGCTAGGTTAAGTTGAGTTTGGGCAAGTTTAAGTGGGGTCAGGATGAGCCCTTGAATATGAACCCTAACCAAAATTTTGGTTAAATTATGCTTTATCCATTATCTTTAGACTGAGATAGTCTAGGTCTAGTTAATCTCATACCTTTTGGTAAGCCTAGCCATATATATGCTAATTAGAGATTCCGTGAGGTAATGTTTTGTTTGCTTTTTTTGTTAGGATTATTTTTCTAATCCAATTCTTGATGCTTTAAAGTATCTCCCTATTATCTTAATACTTTCGTTTGAATACACAATTGCTCCTATCATGGAAAAATCCATAAACATAGTTGCTTAAGGTTATTTTGAGGATGATGAAGGCAAGATTGTATCTTTCAAACAAGTTTTAACCTAATTTACAAAGAAACCTACAATTTAGTAAGTGTAGCAGATGCATAAATTTATTTTTGCTATATTTGTTAGACTGGATAATAAACTAATGCATTGATCAATGAAAATTTTTTGTGCTATATAAGCAAAAATCAATTTGTTGATCGAGGTGTATTTTTAATGCTAAATTGGGACATAAGTCAATCGTTGGTCATAAAGAATTTAGGCACCTACCTTGAGCAAGGTATTGGGAATTTAATGATTTATATTGGCATTATTGGTTGTTATATGATGTATCAATGTCATGTATTGTAGATGTTATGTATCATTACATACTTTGTTTTTAACAGGTTAACTAGTGAAAGTAAAGTGATATATACTTAGGGATGGTAACTTCTTTTTTTCTTATGCAGTGGTATTGAAGTACGCATACACTTTATTTTTGTTTAGTAATTTTTCTATTTATGCATGCTAGGACAGCATGAATTATTTAAGGAATAATTTTGAAGAATATTTAGATATAATGACCTTTAGTTGTTACTTAAATATTTTAGGTTTTGAAATTATCTATTTATCCTATCTTTAAGGATTATTTTATAATATGAGATTATATGAATGTTATTATGAGTTGGTAAAGAGGTTTATTTCTTTTACTATAAAGTATATTTACCTATTGTAAAATTGGGTAGGTGGGTGTGCGATCTATCGTATGCTTGGTACAATTAGCTTGAGCTTAGGACGTGATAGATTACATGGCATCAAAACTTATGTTTAAGGTGGGAATAAGATTCTAAGGTGAAATGAGATAGGCAAGGGTAGAATAAATAAGTCATTACTATTGTTTGGTTAGTTAGTAGGATTTGATTCTAGACTTTATGTTCTATTATAGATTTCAAAGAGAACAAAGCAAGCAACTTATACTTGAAATTTCAAATAACAATCTTTGGAGGTTTAAATGAGTTAAAATTTAAGGATGAAACTATTTTGAAAGAGGCGTCCTCATAATTTTGACTTTTGTGTTTCTTAATGGTTTGAAGAAGTTGGAAAGATTGATCAACTCTTATAAATTGATTTGAGTTTTATATTTGATACTTAAAAAGTGGACGATTAATTAATTATATTGATATCACTTAAAGAAATAAGGAAATTTTAGGCAAATAATCATGTTGGTCTAATTTTCTATAAAAATTAAATGTTATTCAATATTTTAAAGATAATTTTTATACAATATTATAATAAAATGATTAAAGATACTACAAAAGTTAAAAGAATTTTTTATTATTCTTATAAAGATACCATAAACATTCAATCCACTAAATGGCCTATGATGCTATCTTTGTAATTTTTAACTATTCCATCAACCCATCCACCTTGTATATAAATAAAATACCCTAAAATGTCAATATAAAACAATAATTTTCATAAAAACAAAAGACGAAAGTGTGAGAGATTAATAAGAGAGGCAAAGAATAAGGAAAGAGTATATTTAAAGTATATAGAAAAGAGATTATGATATTGAGGTTTACAAATTGTACAGGAGATTTGGATGAGGAAATTATGCGAATCTACAACAAGATGAACTTAACATAAGATCCATATAGGTAAAATATAACATATATTCAATTAGACTTTTAAAGTTGTGTGATTGATTGTTTAAATTTTACTGATTGTCTAATTGTATACTTTATAGTTTTATACATGAATCAATTCATTAGAATTAGGATATGCCTACTGGAACCCTAAATAGTGGTTATCGTAGAATTATGGCTTCAATTAATTAAGCGTCTAAGAATTTTTAATCATGATTGTAAGTGTGATGATCGGCATATCATCTTAGGTAAATAGGTAAGTGTTTAGTGCATGTTTTGGGTTTCATAGAGACAACAAAAAAGCATATGTGCCTATGTGCTTATTATTCATTATAGTATTAGTGCCTTATTTATGATTGATACGTGTTGTGATTGTTGGATGCATAATATGATTGATTTAAAGCTCATAATTTTTGTATTTGTGTATTTTATTTGGAATGTGAGTATGTGGACTGATATCTAGTGCAAGAATAAAGAGAAAACCAATGTGATGATTGGTCAAGTTTTAAATGGTAATTTAGGGGAAGACCAATGCATTAGTAGGGTGAAATTTAATACTAGATTGGAATATAAACTAATTCGTTAGTTAAGGTGAATTTTTAATGGCCATCCTAAATAGGTACAAAAAATTGTATTTTATATTGGCATTATTAGTTGTTACATGAAATGTCATTATGATGTATTGTGGATGTTGTGTGAGCATTGCATATTTTATTTTTGACAGGATCTTCGATGAATGTAAAAGCTAGGGTTCACAATAGGTCACCTATGGTCTAATCCTGATCTAAGGCTTGATTAGACCTGGATTATGTAGCCTATGCTTGAGTGTAATCGAGTTTAGGTTGTCCAAAACTTGATTGATCTGAATATTTCAGTTTGATTCCAAGCTCAATTAGGTTTGCTATGCTCGAAAAGCCCAATACGAAAAAGATAATCTTAATAAATATTAAGCTTCTCTATAACCAACCAAAAACAGAGGAGAAGTTCATATTGGAGTAACTAGTTTATCACTAATAACCCAAGACCACAACTTTTCTAGTTTTTGCTCTTTAAGCACTCGCAATTATTAATTCATAAAACTTTAGAATAGAAGAAGACTCTGGAATAAAAAAATATAAAAATTTTCATTAATGAACTAAGATCTCGACTTATAAGAATTACAAAAACATACTTTATGGATGACAAAAGTAAAAAAATTATGTAATTTCTCTCTCCTCTCTAACATTCTTTGATGTAGCAAAAATGAGATAATATCTTTTAGAGAACCTAAAAAATAGCAAATAACAAGAACCACAATAAAAATCAATGGAAAGAAACATAAACAAAAGAAAAGTTGTATTTGTTAATGGAACTTAGAAAAGGTTTGTTAGTGGAGACAAGAGAAATGTGAGAAATAGAGAGGTGAAGCTTTATATAGAGCAAGTTTTAAGTAGAATGGTCATCACTCTTCTTATAGTTACCAAAACTATTAATTTTGGTTCCGACTTTGATAATATCTATATAACCTACTTTGCTTCTTCTTCTTCTTCTTCTTCTTCTTTTATGATTAATCGGTTCTCCATTCGAATTGGTTTACTCCAATCCTCACTATGCACTAGCTATTAAGTATTCATCAAGATACAAAATGACATCGTTTTATTATTTAAACAAAACACACAATTTTATATATAGAAGGAGTCTGAATTTTGGGCTAGGTTGGAATGTAAAGCTTAAGATCAAAAAAACCTAAATTATCCCAAATCTCAATCCATTCAACTCGAACCCATTGACTTTAGTAGGACTCGGATCCTTTTCCCAAGCCTAGTGAAAATGATAAAGTTTTAGCTCATTTAGTGGCAATGGGGCAAGTTTTTAGTATATTTATATTTATTCTTTTTCTTAGTGGATATGTGCTATTTTAAGTAAAGAGATAAAGAAAAATAGACAAGTAATGAGCATAACTTAGTTAAGTATTGATTTTGAAGAGCATTTATATGGGGATAATTTTAGTTGTTAGTTAATTATTTTTATATTTTGATATTGTTTATTTATGACATTTATAAGGATTATTTTATATAGTAATATTAGATAAATGTTATTGTAAGTTGATGAAGATGATTATGTTATTTATTATGAAGTATATTAAATTATCTTTGGATTAAAAAAGTAATTACTTTTAATCAATGGTGAGACATGTATATGTCTCCTTCTCACGAAGTGATGATGTATCATAGATTTAATAAAATTGGCTTGGAATCAAGGCATGATAAAAATTATAAAATTTCAGAGAATTAATTTGATAGCTCAGTTGAGTCTACAAAAAAAAAATACTTTTTCTCTATTTGATTGAGAATCTAATAAAAATTCGTAAATCTTTTAGTCCTTCTTAAAGAATTTCTAATGATGTGGAAGTTGCATGTGTAAAGAAGAGGAGATTAAGTGTAAAGAGACATTTAATAGTTTTTAAAATTCAAGGAACAAACTGAAAAACACTTAAATGAAGTGGATGAATTTAACCTTTAAATTAAATAGTTATAAGAGAATTTATACCATGTATTAATAAATTTAAGTTTGTAGTATCTGATTCTTGCTGTCAAATTTACAAAAACATTTTTTGTAATATCCCGTTCTCATAGTAAGGGTTAGAATCCTAAAATTTGACACATGTGAGATCAAAGAGATATTAAGAAAATTGCATTTCATGATCATGCATAATGATAGCATACGCACATGTGAGTTTGAATTTTTGCACACATTATAATGGTTGTACATGCACTCATTTGACATTTTCTGGGTATAATTGATATTTAATGTGATTATATTTGGAATTGTGAATTATATGTGTTAAAAATTGACTTGGAGAGTATATTTATTGACTCAAAGTTTTTTTGGTGAAAATTTGAGAATTTTCTGAAATTTTAAGGGTATTTTTGGATTAAGAAAAATGTTAAGTGGTAGAACAATTGATGAATAGTGGTAGAAATAAATTTCAAATGGAAGTAGAAGTTTTAATATGTGACATTGAGATTTAATGACTTATGTCATTGAAAATTGGGAGACAATTGGAGTAAAAATTGGAGACAGTTGGAGTAGAAATTGGAGACAAATGGACTAGTTAATAAAAGACTAAGAAGAGATCTTGAGAAAGTGACACGTGGCAAGTGACAAGTGTCATTTGCAACACCACATGTTAATTCATGAATTTATTAAGTGAAAGACGTCTTTCACTGGCTAAATACGAAAATGCTTCTCTCATCTGCATCCTCTTCATTTTCTTCACCTTCCTCTCCTTAATAACGACACTCACTTATCCAAGCTTCAACGTTGAACCTTACCTTCTTCCATCACTATCCACTTAAATACTTTGCTAACTTCTTCTTGTTGCTAAAGGAACCTAACCTATTCCACCCTAAAATTTGATAATCGTAAGATGCTTGGAGGCTAGGGTTCTTGAAGACTCTTGAAGAAGCCATGGATAAACAAGCAAGTATAAGCATCACTCTTCTTGAATTGATGAATGAAATATGTTTTGATGATGGTTAAGCGTTAAATGTTCATAAAAATGAGAATGTTACATGCTAAAACGTGGATAAGAAATGTGGATAGATTCATTTCTTAATTTTGTCTTTTTATGGATAATAGATTAGGGAATGACATAATGTTGGAATGAGTGAGTGAATGGTGTTTAAAGTGTGCTGGAGAAATATTAGCTGTGACTTTTTCCACTGAATACGCTTTTATATTTTAGCTATAACCTGTTCTGTAGTTGTCCAAATGAGATAGTTTTTAATTTGTATTAAATTAGAGATATATGGATACATTTTTCATGAAGACATCGAATTCAAATTTTCTCATTAAGAGTTTTTAATTTTGACTTGAAGTTGAGTATTGGGTGTAGGAAAAAGTACAGAAAAACTAGATACATAATGGATTCTTGTTCTGTTTTCTTGTTGAATTAATGTGAATCTATTTGGGTGTTTTTGTGATGAAATAAAATGAGTATAGAGATAAAGAAAGGGATTAATGTGTTTTCTTGAAGTGTGAAGGATCAAGGTGATAGTTAGAAGTGAATTGAAAGTGAAAATGAAGTTGAATATGTGCAAAAAATTGATGATGAATGCATATATATATATGTTTTCACTTTCATTTCACTTCTAACTATTATATATGTGTGTGTGTTCTATTATTAGTGTTTATGATCAATCATGGGCTATAATTTGTTTATAGATGAAATTGAATTGAAATGGAGTTAGAATAATGGATAAATGATGAGTAATTGAACTAGAAGTGATAGATCAAGCATATGATGTTGAATGTAACAAGTAAAGAGATAGAAATATGGAAAACAAGATGCAATCAGACATACTTTAGTTCAAGAGGCATAACTTTTTTTGTAGAACTCAGATTAAGGTCATTTAAGTATGGTTTTAAAGAGGACTTCGAGATATACAATTATATAAAGATATTGAGAAGAGAATTTGATATCTAGATGGTCAAATTTTCAAGTTTTTGTAAGTGACTTGTAAAGGTCTGTTTAACAAACATAAATGTCCACCTAACGGACATTCATGGGTCAAATTATCCTAATTAAGGCTTAAATGGGTCTTAAATTGAACCTAGAATGATCCTTGGTTTACGTGACTAATGTATGATAGGTTTGAAGTGAATATGAAGGTTATAACATAGTTAATGAAGGGATAATATCAAAGGACCCAAGGTATGAGTGTAATAGGAATGAAGATGTTCATATAATTGTAGCTATGATTCAAAGAAGTTAGTTAATATGTATTAAGTGATTAATTGTGAATGAGAATGGGATATTATGAGATCATGTAAGGTTAGAAAATAGATGACGAAAAATTGAGTTATGATATAGAGTAACCAAGTGTTCTTGAGGTGTAAGCTTATGAATAAGCTAGACATATATAAAGGGTAGATATTGAATGGAGAATTTAGAATGATCATGTGCAAATGAAGCGTAAATCGAAGTTAAATTAGACAAATATGAATTATGAGAATGAGAATGAGCATAAGATGTGAATTTAGAAAATATACCCGGGATTGTCATTGAGCATGCATTATACATTACACATATACATGTGTGAAAAATTGAATGTTTATGTGATTGTGAAATTAACAATGCGTGTGCAATATGTGTTTTTCATAATGATGATACAGGATAGAGCGTCCCCAACCAGACGTTTCTGGATCATGGAAGCTAATGCTAATCTGGAGCGTACTGTGAGTCGACCTAGATGATCTCATTTCATTGTTTGTTCTGTTTTGAATTTTTACATTGATTGACTACTAAATGATCATATGAATGTGATTTGATTATGTTGATTCTGGATAATGAAGGTCTAATGATTATGATGCCTAAATGAGATATTGAAGTTCTCATTGAATGTGAATTGGATGGAATAAGTATTTTCTCAACTTAAATGTTGAATGTCAGACTAAGATCCGATGACAATGTGAATGAGAATATGATAGTGAACATGATTGTGCGATATTAAGTACTTTCAATGACTGAATATATGTGATGCATTTCATTACATGAATACATGAAACATAAAGAAAGTTGTGACCGAAGTAGCCATCGAAAAAGAGCTTACTGCTCAAAATGTGAAAACGAGCCTAAAGCTTAGAAAGTGATTAAGAGCCAAGGCTCACTATGTAAAATGAGCCCGGTATCCCCAACGGATAAGAGACAATTATTAATGAGCCCAGTATCCACAATATATGTGGGACAATAGTAGGCACTCGGTCACAACAAAGTAATAAAACGAAAAGTAAGGCTCATAAGTATTGCATATGCATAAGATATGTATAATTTGAATTGTTTGAATGATTTCTGAACGTAAAAAGTGTTTGAAGGATTGAAGTGATTGTAAATGAAAATATGTGAATTATGTGATTTGTGATTAAATAAGTCATCGAGGATGGTTACTCACTGAGTTTGCAAAACCTCACCTAAAATTTTGCAATATTTTTCAGGTTTAGAAGAGTTACCTAGTTGGGCAAACGGGAGTAAAACGTCTACATTCAAGTAAGAGATAGAGGTCGGGATTGATTGGCGCATGTATATGTATTTCATTGTATTACATTAAAATGTGTATTCATAAATGATGTGCAATATGTATGTAAATGATTTTAAAATGTAATAAGATTATGATTGTAAGTATTTTGTATTTATAATGGGCCCGAGTGGAAAGTGAAATTTCGATGATTTATGTAATGGTTGAAATGTTGTAAATGTAAATGTTTATGAAATAAAGGTTTGGCCCTAAATTTGGTTGTTGATTTCGGTTTACGCGTATGATAAATTTGAAAATTTTGTATTGAGTTTTAAGTGATTGACTGTTCTAGCATGCCATCCTTGTCGGATTCGCACTCGAACATCACTTAGAATGTCGAGTACGTGTCTTACGAAGGTGCTACAATTTTGTATCAAAGCCCATAATTACTATCTTATATGGGTGTTTTCTGAAATATGTGTCAAGGTATATGCATTTTAGACATGTCTTAAAATACAACAGCAATTGATCCCTAGTCTGAGTCGCATTTACATGAGTCACACGCATGAGCATTTGTTACAAGCTTGAGCTGATAGAAGATGATCTAATAAAAAGTGAGAAAATTAAAGTTTGTGGATATATAGAAATGAGAAATAGTATATGGTTAGATACGAAAGATAAAAGTTCAACACACTTGTATTGGTGGATATATTATGAATATGATATCAATATTGTACTGTGGTAATATATCCTCAAATGTGAAATATATGTGAATACATTGTTGTGGATTGATTAAGGAAAACAAATATGTGGTAGAAAAGACAACATTTAAAGTGTATAAACCTAGTCAGATGAAAACAGAATTTTCTATGATCTTGAGAGGCAGAAATTGGGCTTGGAATGGTTGTTTGATTATCGTGATAAGAGTTTATGACTTAGTGTAAGAATATGTTAGTGGGATCGAAATCAAAATTTCAAGATGATTATGCATCTATGATTCCAAATTGATTGTGAACATACATAGGGATGACGAAATAATGGAAATTGGAAGGTGAGATGATGATAACGATAGATGAAAAAGATGTCAAGGTTAAGTTGATTTGCCTGTGTGAGTGCACATCTGATAATGGGATCACCATGATAAGTGAAAATATTAAGCATATGTATATTATGTGTGGAGATGATATAGGAAGCAATCGGTGACTTATTAAATAATTGTTAATCATAGTTCCTATAGTTTAAAGTCTAAGATGAGTTAGAGTAAGATATGAAAGTGCTTATAGTGATCAATTGGGAATGAATTGAGATTGTTAATGATGGTACCATATATGATGAATTTAAGGAAAAAGAAGAAGGACACGATCATGGCATAATCCCCACGATCAAGGATAGGTGCAAAAGGGGAAGTGTTGTCCAGAATCAAATGAGATCAAGGTATCCTTAGCATATGCTACTAATTGGTGAGTTGTCCTAAATACGTCTCTAGATAAGATGTAATGATTTTGATAGTATATACCAAGGTACTAGAGAAAATAATTTGCTTAATGCTTCAATGAGCTTTATTAAAAAGGATGTTCTGATCATGTAAGTTGTGGAGCAAATTGGTCTTAATGAGATATTATGAATAGATGAAATTGATCTTCTTAAGGTACAAAGAATGGCTGATAAGTAATGGTAAAAACAATTGATTGATAAGAATTTCATGAGCAGTATCGATGAAAGTAGCAAGAAATATTCTTTCAAGGAAGAATTTCCCTGAATTAGGTTAAGTTGATCAGATGACTCAATTTAAGAATGATCAATGAAGGAACAAATACGAAATGAATATGCAATAAATAAAAAAGCGAGTATTAGATTCATATCCCTAGCGGAGACTCAAGCATAGGAGGAAGAATATGCCACTGAGAATGTGTGCATTTTGTTTGATGTCAAGTATCCAACTATGTGATTGGATTCTTGGATTTGAGGTGACATCCTTGTTAGTGTGAGGAGAATATAGTTCCACGTTATATTCTGTGTAAATATGTTCGGGAGATACAAACTCGATTTGATGAATGCGTTTCCAACGCAGGAAGTTAATATTGCAAATAAATTGAAATGTGTGGAGAAACCAGTATAAATGAACAGACATTAGAATTAAGTCAATGTGAAATCAGAGCAAATTGAATGAATGGAGAAAATCATTCGAGAAAAGAAGTTAATTAAGGAAAACCGAAATTTACATAAGATAATATTACCTCATCGAGGAATTATTTACTTGAGGAATTGTGATAACTAATCATGGGCATATAGAGTTTCAGCAATATCTATTGGAGTTAACAATGCCCGATAGTATCATAATATTGAAGAATAAAGTGTCTCAATTTTGTTTGGATTGATTAGTGACTATGATCATAGATGATATATCGAATGTGTTTGACAAGTGAAGAAGAATATTTTGAATACTTGAGAAAATCTTACATATCATGAAGGTAGAAACCATTATTTGCCAAGTTCAATAGGAGTGAATCTTAGCTTGATTGAATAAAATGTTAGGTTGTATAGTATTTGAACATTGCATATTGGGAGACCCAAAGAAAATAGAGGTAATGATGGAGAGAGAGAGAGAAACTCCAGGGTATATATGAGAGATCTGAAATTTTCTAGAATTGGATAGGAATTAGACACTACCAGAAGATGTTAAGGGTTTTTACTAATCTTAGCTCTTTGACAAAAAAATGTTTGAGAAAAAACGTGTAAATCGTATGAGTGATGAATGTAAAGAGAATTTTGAGGAAGAATAACATCAATGATAATTATATCATTTGGATTTGGAGATTTTGTAGTGTACAATGATGTTTGTATAAGAGATTAGGATAAAATCCAATACAACATAATAAAGTGATTTCATATGCATGGAGACAAATAAATATTAAAATCTCATGAGTTGATTATTATATATATAAATTAAAGCTTGCTATAATGGTGATTGTTTGAAAGTTTGGGGACATCATGTATATAGAAACATTTCGGAATTTATAGAGATCATTAAAGTTTGGAGTATTTATCGAGTTTGAAAGAATTAAAAATGAAACTGAGGCAATGGATAGAGTTACTGGAGATTTTGATGTACAAATGAGTATTTCTCAGTAAAGCTAGTGTTGTAATATGAGATACTGAACAGACAATTCCATAATAGTATATTACAAATTTTGATATTGAGGTCACCAATTCTAGTGCAATAAAAAGCGTAAAATGTTTAGTTAAATTTTGGTCAAATCAAAGTACTATTAGCTATTGAATTTAGGATCAGCTTCACATAAAAAGATTAGCGAAGCCCAAGTTAAGGATTCAAAATTTGTGAATCCTATTGAGAAATTGAAAATGAATCCGAATTTGAGTTTGATTGAAAATTGATACTTTGTGATTGAAGTAAAGAGTATGTGTACCTAATAAAGACGATTAAGCAAAGAGATTACTAGAGAAAATATAAATAACAACCTAAGCTATATATCCTAGTAGGAATACACCGAAACAACATTTCACAAATAAGTATACAGAAACAAGTGACTGTATATATGAGTTGCCAACAATTTTAACTATTGGAGACATGCTTAAAGCTTATAATTTGGAGTTTATAGGAACATGGGGTCAATGTATAGCTTAACAATCATTATCATAGCGATATCATCATAATACTATATGAGGCGTTATACGACAAAAAGAGTCATTCGCCCTTACAATGAAATAAAGAGGGCCTAAAAATAGATAAAAGCCAAAATCGATTTGAGATACTGTTGATTAGTGAAATTGATCTGTGTCAGAAACTAAGTGATTTAAGTAAGATAAATGAAATTGGTGGATCAATATCAAGGTTATGGAACATAATGAGATAGACATAAGGGTTAGAATGTCCTGTTCCCATACTAAGGGTTAGAACCCTAAAATTTGGTACATGTGAGATCAAAGAGAGATTAAGAAAATTGCATTTCATGCTTATGCATAATGTTAGCATACACATATGTGAATTTGAATTTTTGCACACATTATAATGGTTGTACATGTACTCATTTGATATTTTCAGGTATAATTGATATTTAATGTGATTATATTTGGAATTGTGAATTATATGTGTTAAAAATTAATTTGGAGAGAATATTTATTGACTCAAAAAAATTTTGGTGAAAATTTGAGAATTTTCTGAAATTTTAAAGGTATTTTTGGACTTGAAAAATGTCAAGTGGCATAACAAATGATGAATATTAGTAGAAATAAATTTCAAACGGAACTATAAATTTTAATATGAGACATTGAGATTTAATGACTTATGTCATTGAAAATTGGGAGACAATTTGAGTAAAAATTAGAGACAAATGGACTAGTTAATAAAAGACCAAGAAGAGACCTTGAGAGAGTGACATGTGGCAAGTGACAAGTGTCACTTGCCACACCACATGTTAATTCATGAATTTATTAAGTGAAAGACCATGTTTTGGGTCTTTCAATTTCTAAATATGACAATGCTTCTCTCATCTCCATCTTCTTTATTTTCTTCATCTTCCTCTCCTTAATAATGACACTCACTTCCTTCTTCCATCAGTATCCATCTAAATAATTTGCTATCTTCTTCTTATTGCTAAAGGAACCTAACCTATTCCACCCTAAAATTTGATAATCGTATGATGCTTGGAGGCTAGGGTTATTGTAGACTCTTGAAGAAGCCATGGATAAACAAGTAAGTATAAGCATTACTCTTTTTGAATTGATGAATGAAACATGTTTTGATGACGGTTAAGGGTTAAATGTTCGTAAAAATGAGAATGGTACATGCTAAAACGTGGATGAGAAATATGGATAGATTTATGTCTTGCTTTTCTGTTTTGATGGATAATAGATTACGGAATGACATAACGTTGGATTGAGTGAATGGTGTTTACAGTGTGCTGGAGAAACATTAGCTGTGACTTTTTCCACTAAATATGCTTCTGTATTTTAGCCATAACTTGTTCTGTAGTTATCCAAATGAGATGTTTTTTAATTTGGATTAAAATTAGTGATATATGGCTACATTGTTCATGAAGACATCGAATTCAAATTATGTCCTTAAGAGTTTCTAATTTTGACTTGAAGTTAAGTACTGGGCATAGGAAAAAGTGCAAAAAAACTGGATACGTAATGGATTCTTGTTCTGTTTTCTTAATGAACTAATGTGAATCTATTTGGGTGTTTTGTGATGAAATAAAACGAGTCTATAGCTAAAGAAAGGGATTAATGTGGTTTCTTGAAATGTGAAGGATCAAGGTGATAGTTAGAAGTTAAATGAAAGTGGAAATGAAGTTGAATATGTGAAGAAAATTGATAATGAATGAATATATATGTGTATGTTTTGTTATTAGTGTTTATGATCAATTATGGGATATAATTTGTTATTGAGTTGAAATTGAGTTAGAATAATGGATAAATAATGAGTAATTGAACTAGAAGTGATAGATCAAGCATATGATGTTGAATGTAACAAGTAAAGAGTTAGAAATATGGAAAACAAGATGCAATTGGACATACTTTGGTGAAAGAGGCATAACTTTTTATGTAGAACTCAGATTGAGGTCATATAGGTATGGTTTTAAAGAGGACTTCAAGATCTACAATTCTATGAAGATCTTGAGAAGAGATTTTGATGTCTAAAGGGTCAAATTTTTAAGTTTCTATAAGTGACCCATAAAGGTTTGTTTAAAGGACATGGATGTCCGCCTAACAGACTTTCACAGTTCAAATGATCCTAATTGAGGCTTAAATGGGTCTTAAATTGAATCTAGAATGATCCTCGGTTTATGTTACTAATGTATGATAGGTTTGAAGTGAAAATTAAGGTTATAACTTAGTGAATGAAGGGATAATATCAAAGGACCCAAGACATGAGTCTAATGGGAATGAAGATGTTCATATGATTGTAGCTATGATTTAAAGAAGTTGAGTAATATATATTAAGTGATTAATTGTGAATGAGAATGGGATATTATGAGATCATATGAGGTTAGAAAAGAGATGATAAGAAATTGAGTTATGATATAGAGTAACTAAGTGTTCTTGAGGTGTAAGCTTATGACTAAGCTAGACACATACAAAGCGTAAAGATTGAATGGCGAATTTAGAATGATCATGTGCAAATGAAGTGTAAATCTAAGTTCAATTAGACAAATATGAATTGTGAAATGAGAATGAGAATAAGATGTGAATTTAGAAAATATACCCGGGATTGTCATTAAGCATGCATTATAAATTACACATATACATGTGTGAAAAATTGAATGTTTATGTGATTATGCAATTAACAACATGTGTGCTATATCTGTTTTGCATAGTGATGATACAAGATAGAACGTCCACATCCAGACATTTCTGGATCACGGAAGCTAATGCTAATCTGGAGCGTACTGTGAGTCGACCTAGATGGTGTCATTTTATTGTTTGTTCTGTTTTGAATTTTTGCATTAACTGACTACTGAATGATCATATGAATGTGATTTGATTGTGTTGATTTTAGAAAATGAAGGTCCGATGATTGTGATGTATGAATGAGATATTGAAGTGCTCATTGAATGTGAATTAGACGGAATAATTTCTCAACTTAAATGTTGAATGCTAGACTAAGATCCGATGACAATATGAATGAGAATGTAATAGTGAATATGATTGTGTGATATTGAGCACTTTCAATTGACTGAATATATATGATGCATTTCATTACATGAATGCATGAAACATAAAGGTAGTTATGACCAGAGTAGCCATTGAAAAATAGCTTAATGCTTAGAATGTGAAAAAGAGCCTAGAGCTTAGAAAGTGATTAAGAGCCAAAGGTTCACTATGTAAAATGAGCCCGATATCCCCAACAGTTACGAGATAGTTATTAATAAGCCCCGATCCACAATGGATATGAGACAGTAGTAGGCACTCGTTCACAACAAAGTAATAAAACAGAAAGTGAGGCTCATAAGTATTGCATATGCATAAGATATGTATGATTTGAATTGTTTGAATGATTTCTGAACGTAATAAGTGTTTGAAGGATTGAAGTGATTATAAATGAAAATATGTGAATTATGTGATATGTGATTAATTGAGCCATTAAGGATGGTAACTCACTAAGTTTGCATTAAATGTGTATTCATAAATGATGTGCAATATGTATGTAAATGATTTTGAAATGTAATAACATTATGAGTATAATTATTTTGTATTTGTAATGGGACCGAGTGGAAAGTGAAATTTCGAAGATTTATGTAATGGTTGATATGTTGTAAAGGCAAATGTTTATGAAATAAAGGTTTGGCCTCGAATTTGATTGTTGATTTCGATGTACACGTATGATAAATTTGAAAATTTTGTATTGGGTTTTGAGTGTTTGACTGTTCTAGCATACCGCCCTTGTAGGATTCGCACTTGGATATCACGCAGGATGTCAGGTACGTGTCTTGTGAGAGTGGGGTGCTACATTTTTTTATTGAAGATAGTGTTCACTTTTTTTGGCAAGCTTAATGGAAGAGATTTGTGAGCTTCCTATATAATTGAGTCAAAGTTTAGTGGTTATTTTGTTCATTATTAGGCACGGGGGGGGGGGCTATCATTTACAATTGGTGACAATATAATCTTTCATTTTCTATCATTTAAATTAATTGATATAGTTTCATGAATGTTAAAAATAAACCCTACGTTTACAAAAAATATTGACAAGAGTGTAACAATGTCAGCATTTCTGCTATATCATTGTTGAGGTAACGTAAACTAATAATATTTTAATGTTATTGTAGGTCTCACAATGCCACATAAGTGCCATGTGACTCTATAGACCCACTTTTTAAAAATTAATTATTAAATTATTAAGTTATTATTATAAATTTTAATTTCATTTAACCTAAATTAATTAGCCTAATTAATCAACCTATTAATTTATTAACTGAAGTAAAAAAAAAACCAATCTAAAGCCCTAAGTTATTTCAATCGTAATCCAATTGAACTCATTGTCTCTGTCACCTTTTTCTGTGAAGCCCTGAAGTCTTCATCTTATTCTACTTTATAGCGTCTTCACATAATCTCTTAATCACAACTTGATTGCACTATCTCCTTAACCACACTATTGCCTCCCCTCACCGTTAAGAATTTGTGGTAATAAAAAAATTGTCTGTTTTTCATTCTCTACCTACTGTTTTATGTTCATGTGTTTGTGTTTATGTCTTTTTTCCTGGGTTGCTTCCTGTTTTGTTTTGTTTATGTTTTATACATTAAGGTTCCATTTTGAAAAGATCCCCTGCTTATCCTTTAAGGTATTTTGTATAACTAGGACCTTACTATGAGGGGGAAGTTGTTGGGCAACCTAACTATAGTAAGGTGCATTTTACACTTTTCAAGGCCTAACATCTATAAAATAATTGCATATTTCATGCTGCTTCCTTCCTTCCTTTCTTTCTAGTTTTTAAAAATTATTAGGAATTATTTTTTAGATTTAGGAGTTTATAGGCTATAACTATTATTCAAATTTATGTGAACAGTTTATGCTATTTAGGTTTCAAAAACATGTTTCTAAATTCTAGGTGGTAAACTAATTATTGTTACCAAAATTTTGAGAATTTTGATGCCCTTAATTTTTAGAGTGTTCCTCTTACTACAAACTTGAGGCTTTCCTTACTTTATCCAAAGCTTGCAGATTTCAGTTACATTCACCTATACACATTCCAATTGATTATTCTAAGGTAAGACCAAACTCTTAGTTTTGTGGAAACAGAACTATAATATCTTCCTTTTACGCTATTTGGTAATTTCTTCCATAAAAAAGAAAGAGAAGTAGCTCCAAGATAAAGAGGCTGAATTGAGGAGAGGAGATTGATATCTTCATTTAAATGTGAAGTTTTACAGTCCTTGCTTACATAATCATATAGTCAATTTACACTTGCACTTTTGTAATGTTTCTATGCTTAATATCGTAGGTGGTTCTTGATTGATCTTATAATGCCTTTTCAAAAGTTAGATCATATCAGAGTTTTGTCGTGTTCATAGGTTAAAATTTTGTTATTGGAGATTTTAAAAAAGTATTAATTTAGAGGTTTTAGCTTTTAGAAATTGAAGAATATGGTAATAATTATCAACTTTCCACTATCTTTGCTAATATGATGATACATAAGTTCATTGCAATGGTATGATGGTAGTATATTCCTTACTTAGAACTGATGAATGCTACTCAGTTGAAAGATTATATTGGATCTAGTTGACCTTATTACATAACAATAATTGCAACACTAAATATTTCTAGTAATAACTCTAAACTTCTTAGATGAAAAATGGTTAATTTTGTTTTCTTGGCTGATGTTTTCTTTCCTGACAATTTTATGTTTTAATTTTCTTTAGTATTTATGTAAATGGAATTGTCATCATCTAATAATACAACAATAAGTCCAATTATAGAAAATGTGGTTTGCTATTATAGATTAAAAGCCCTATTAAGGACTGTATTAAGTGATCATAATCTTAGTCAAAGTTTTTATGGATGCCCCGATTACTTAGTGAGTATTTATTTATTATTAGATAAAAAACTTGCGTTTAAGTTTTATATAATGAAATAAAAATTTTCAGGTAGGGAGATATAACCTTTTTAAATGGTACCTATAAAGATGCCTATATGATATTGAAAAAAGTCTTTTTACTAGTTAGAGGTAAAGCTATATACTATTAGACCTCTCTTAACCTTGTATCTTAGTAAGATTCTAATGGGACATTGTCAGAGATGTCTTTGTGTTAACTTGATTAAGATAATGATAAACAATAGTTATTGCAAGGTTTAAAAACCATATTCATATTATTAAAATAAGGTATACTTACCTGTGAAGAAGCCTCAAAGTGTACGGTTGAGTTGTCTTTATTGCACTTTTTTTAGTCATGACCAGAATTGCCATATTTTCAACATTTTTTCACTTGTCCTTTTTTAGACAATTTTCTTAGATTTTTAATTCTTTAGCTCATTTTGGTTCCTCCTTATAATTTTGGATCTACTGGGCATAACTCTTTTAGCTGGAGGATTTATCGCCTCTGCATCGATTAAAGACTATAAAATTTCACCCCTAATAGTTTGTAATACATATTCATACAAACTTATGAACTGAACCTTCCTATAACATGAATCTATGAATGTCTTAACCCTTTTTTTTAGTGATGGATTGCATTTAATCGCATGTTTACATGGGTATCTATATAAGTCCTATCCCTAACAATTATATATTTGTTGTCTACCAATGCTTACAGTATGCCTTCTTCTTACATTTTGAAATTTCATTAGCTCCATCTCCAATCCAGACATTTCTCTACTGCATTGCATCTTTTTTGTTCTTCTCCAACTTCTTTACTATATTTGGTGCAATATCTGACTTCTATCTAACAACAAAATGTCTCCTATATGTATGCCTCTTCATCATCATTATTCTAATTGTTTCAAACATGCTAATCACTAGCCTATCCCTAGCTAGTAGGATCCATCCATTGAAAGTTTCATTTATATTATTATCAACTATCAGACATTTTGATTCAAAGGATTGGTAACATCTTGCCCACCTCTCCTTGGGATATTTAAGTAAAGCTGAAGCACATCGAGACCTTAATTTATCTAACCTCTTCAGTTGTTCGTTGAATTCTTCAACGTAAGTAGACCATGCGGAATCCCAAAATTGTTTCTTGAGGTCTTTTTCCTTCTGATTCCCATGCCAATTGTGATATATGTATCTAGTACACATTTGGTGAGCTGTATTTGGGAAAGTCTCCTCTTTAGCCATGACTAATCCTTAAATCAATTTAGAAAGATATTAATTAATATTTAATATTGTAATCAAATCAATTATAAGTATATAAACATGATGTTACCCTTTACATATCAAATATGATTGTCAGTCTTTCATCATCATTAAATTCCAAATCAGATGCTCACAAATTCATAAACTAAGTCTATGAATATGTGTTTTCTACCTCCATTACTACCGAAGCCAATGGATACATTCCTCCATCACCATCCTTACCTACTATGCTCAGTAATTGGCCTTGAAACTCAGTCTTAAGGAAGCAACAATCATTCCTAAAAATTGATCTTAAAGACTTCCATCCTTTTTTCATGGCATCAAAACAAATTTATAATCTTTTGAATTGCATCAAAATATAAAGATGCATCAATATGATATATAAAGTACGAACATGAAGTATTTATAAGTTAATGAAATTTTTTTCATTACTTATAGCTGAAAATTTTATCATTACCTATAGCAATGAATTCTCCTAATTCCTTGATAGTTTTATATCCATTATTGATCTATGATTGCTTTTCTTCAACTTATATACATAACCTTGTAGCTTCACGTATTCATTAACATAACATATTGCTCTCTCTTTCATTAATCTTCTCTTTGATCTCCAACACATGCTTGGATTAACAAAAATATTGAGTTTTTCTTTACGCTATTTAACCATTTTTTAGAGATAATTAGCTTCTTAAGAATTTTATCCTTGAAGTGTCTTATTAAGAATTTAGCATAACCAATTTTGATTTGTTATTTATGAAACACCTATGATTAGGATTGTAAGTTTTTACTTTTGAACATCTTTTATTCTTTATCATATATAGCATACAAAACCCATGGGCATCCATCAATACATCCAACCCTAATTTGACTACTTTTATTCTTTTTTCAGCCTTATATTGTATCTAGTTTGTACTGCATAATTGATAACAGTATCTTTAAATTCTTTTGTAGTTTTACACTCCATTGTCAATCTCCACTTATGTGCCACATTTGTACGATTATGCTTAACACTTGAATTGGGTAACTAAAAGCTTCACATAACTTCTCTTTACTAGGATATTCATCAGTAACAAAAGCACCATAATCATTTGGTTCAATTTAAACTAGTTGATGATCATCCTAAATGTCTATATAGAAGTGTGATTGAACATGTCTATATGTTCATCCACATACGCATCCTATTCCTCCACATTTTCTTTCATATGTGCATCTGGTTCCTCCATAATTTCATATACATGTTCACCTTGGTCCTCCACATTTACCATGTTCATCCATGTCTCCTATTCATCATCATCATATTCCTCTCCTCTAGTTATATACAATATGTCAGAAGCATGGAAAGGTAGGTCTAAATGACAAGTTATATACACATTAACACTCCTATAAAATTGCATAATGTTTGCTAGCCTAATACCACTTTGATTTGACTTAATAAGTGGCTCTTTGAAGTTAAAGTCGAGTACTCTATAATATGCCTTATCAATTTGATGATAACATAAATCCTTCAACATCTCATATATTTGTCTATTGCTAACATAGTCAATATCAACATTCTTAAAGGTCACAATATCCCTATAATATATTTAAATTCAAGTTGTAACATCAAATTCTCACCATAAAAACTCATATTGAGCCATTAAAACATATGTACCAATCATTAGAGAATAATGAAAGAAATAAATTTCAATAAAACAACGAATAAAGACCCGAGCATAAAAGATAATTCAGATAGTTTCTTTTCTTTTATTAATCCATTCATAATAAAAAAAGCCAAATTGATCATAAACAAATTCTACTTTTAAAGCCAAATAAATGGAGGTTCTTCCATTTCTTTTTATGTCAATAGTTAGTTATATACATATCTACACATTTCTTAATACATCGAAAACCATCTATATGAAAGAAAAGATGGTAGGTTAATGCCTTAGGTCATTTTTGAAGGAAGGTATATAAAACTACATTCTTGAAAAGAGACGAAAGAGCATGCATTAACCTAGTTAAATATGGATAAAATTTTAATTAAAAAATTATAAAGAAGAAGTAAAATGACGATGATAAGTTATTTATATGTTAAGTTGTCCTAACAAAGTATCTGCAATACCACATGTATTAACCACGAAGAGCAAGAGAAAAATTGTAAGAATAATCAACAATCGACTACATAGGCCATATGTAGAAGTTAAAAATTTTACTATTAAGAGTGTTCCTCTTTAGGTTTTCTTAAGTTTAAAAGCTTACTTGTTTCTCTTTGATATTATACTTTTTCAAGATCTTCTTCCTTTATAGTTTTGTCAAGACATGAGCTTTAAATTTATAGAGTATGTCTTATAACGTTAACAAGTAAGTCAGTGAGGCGACGAAGGGACTTTCACCTACTTCTCTGCATCCATCTTTATATTGCTATGTCTAACCTAACTCGAAAGTAAGATTATATGTTGTTTTGGCTTCATTCTTAAAATTTTATTTTTTCATATATGCAAGGATGAGTAGGTTCTACAAATAAGGTTAATTCATTATCATGTAATCAATCTATACACTTTCTCTCATCTTTTATCAACGTTGCATCATTATCATATTAAAAATTAGCCATTAAAATAACGTTGATAATCTATAAAATCATAAGGGACCATAGAGGAGGCAAACCAAAACATTATGTCTTCATATAGGATTGCCTCCGATGTCTAGACCATAATATGAAGCCAGTAGAGTATGAAGCAAACACGAATAAGAAGTAACCAAAAAGACACAAAAAATGAAGAAATTAAAAGTAAATATAAAATCAAAACAACCAAAAGTAGCCAAAAAAGGAACATATAGAGTTAAAGAAATGGATATTACTATAGTGAAGTGAAGACGATATAAAGTTGAAGAAGAACAAGACTTTAGCAGTGTGCGATGATGGATGCTGTAAAGACATCAAAGTGAAAGATGACAATGGCGATTGGCATTTTTCTATTTTTTATTAAATGTGGTTTTTTATTTTACTATGGTTAATAAATTATGTTAAATCAAATTAAATTTTATACTAATAACTTAATAATTTTAATAATTAGTTTTTAAAAGTGGATCTATAGGGGGTCACACCACGCGTATGTAACATTGGGGACTCACAATAATATTATAATACTATTATTTTCTAATCACGAAGATCTAACATAATTCTTCGTCTCTAATTTCTTAGGGAATGTGATCATGCCTTCGAAAAAATCTTTTTTAGATAGTAGAGGAATCAGTAATTTATTAAAAGTTAAACAAATATCTAGAGTTTTTTTTCCTTAAGATTAATACCATAAAATATATGGAGTTTTATAGGTTTTAACCCTTTTTTTAGTAGTCAAATTAAATATATTAAACAACCTATTAAGAGAGCTTACATTTTGCAAAAACTGTAGAAAGTTGTTGACTGCGTCCCAATGAACAATTCCCATGAAGACAGCAGAGAATTCATGCTCGTTTCGGCATCGGAAAGCTCATTTGAAGTTATGGAATTGAAATCAAGTATTTTCCACATTTCTTCTTTTATTGCCCTTTTACGTTCAATCTAGGATACGCAATTAAAATATCATTACGTGTTACACGTAGTATCAAAGAGGTGACATGATTGGGTGGCTAAAAACGAAGATTTTTGTATTTTTTCTCCATAAGGTTTTTAGAGAGTTAACTTCTATTTCTCAATTTTTTCTTTCTTTTTATTGCATGAAATTGGTATAAATGTGTTTAGCCTTGAGAAACAGGTTGAAAACAAGCCCATATGTGCAAAAATCTAACCTAAAACTTGTTTAAAATACCTATTTTTCGTCGAGGGTATGCTTCATCGTCAGGCGCATGTGGCACACGTGCCCGATTGGTGAACAGTCGCATAGCTGGATGACGCATCTGGCTTCAAACATGCGGAGAAATATCGACTGGATGTATGTTTGGAGCATGCAGAGCACGTGCCAGGGTCGGTGGGCTTGTTTGCTCGTCGCTGCTCGTGCTTAACACGCGTTTGACATTTATACCATATGTGTAATGCACACGTGCCTAACACACACCTCTCGTACTACTGACGCTTTGGTTGATGTCAATCGTACGAAATTACTACAGTAAATTAAAAAACGCATATAAAAAATTCACATTTCCTGTAAAAGTGCCCTAGGGTATTTTTGGTCAGTTTCTAGGTCCGAGAAATTCATAAAGTGATTTTTTTCGATTTTTTTGGATTTATTACATTAGTAATAAATTAAAGTTTAACTCTAGAAAAGGAATTAAGGTGTTCTGAATCTTATTCCGAGTGAATTTTCTTGCTTCGGACATCATATGAGGGAGATGCTTGAAGTTTTCATGTCTTGGATCTCATGTTCAATGTTCAAGGTTACATGATAGTTACTCAAAAAAGGAATTAAGTCATTATGAAGTCATTTTTTAGTTCATTTTTGTGCAACGAACTTACCATAAAGGAGATACATGAGGTTCTCGTGTCTTGGGTTATCGGTTTAATGTCTGGTAATACACAATAGTCACTCTATTGAGAATTTTCCTTTACGAAAGTCTCAAATGAAGATTCAGACAATGTCTTTAGCACAAGGTTGTGACAATGAGACTGTGCATTCAAGTTTTTGCATTTATTGATGTTACATTGTCACATACCATATGCCCATAAAGAATGTGAGGATAACATAAACATGTATTCCTTGTGTTTGTGGACTTTTTGAGTACTGATGAAGATGTAGTCACCAAAGTGGTCTTTCAAGTTAGTATTTTAAATTGTTCTACTTGCATATTAGGGGATGTCTCTGATTTTATATTTGGTTATTCTGCCCAAAGGTGTTGGCCTTACATAAAATTTTGAGATGTGTATACAGGCATAAGATGGAGGAAAGTTATTGCTCAAGTGATCTATTCGCCCAGAGGTGGTAGT
The DNA here is from genome assembly GCA_025504915.1 of Erythroxylum reticulatum. Lineage (NCBI taxonomy): Eukaryota > Viridiplantae > Streptophyta > Magnoliopsida > Malpighiales > Erythroxylaceae > Erythroxylum > Erythroxylum reticulatum. Next base: position 42,860,571 of record JANSVA010000218.1, on the reverse strand, counting down.
GTCATAAGAGTTGATGGTTTGTACTCTGATCGCTTTTATTTGGAGGTCTAATTGCATATATTATGTATTCATCCCAAAGGTGTTTCATAATATTTGTGTTCAGATTCTCAGTAAAGATACTATTTAATGGCTTTGAGTATCACTATTATCCTACATTTGTGCTGATCTACAAATTTTTACTTTGCAGTCACCATTTTGGTTAACAATATCAGTATCATCATCCAAGCCCTGACCAGTTTCAATACGAAGAACTGGTTAAGAGGATGTATTGAATGCTATAGTGATAGCTAAGGTTGATATGGCCATACTGACGGATAGTCCATCTCCACCTACATTCATGAGCTCAAGAGCTCATAAAGCAGCCTATGAAACCTGGGATTGGTCTAACAGATTATGTCTTATGACCATTAAGAGATCCATACCTGACTATTTGCTTAGTGGGAAAATTCACTAAGAGTTTCATATCTGATCGTGAAGGAGAACATAATGGCAAACATGGTGTTTCAGGACTTTAAAAGGTTTGTTTGCCACATATATGGAATCAATTGGAATAGTGACTTAATTCATTATGCCAAGCAGTTCTGAGCAAAATGGTGTGTTGCTGAAAGGCATAACTACACCCTAAAGGACTTGAAAAATTCGATGCAGAATAGGACTAATCTACCTAATTATCTGAAAGTGTGGAAACTCGGCCTTGCACACATTCTTGTATGAGGCTACCCTACTAGGATAATCTAATCCTTATAAAGAAAAATTGCATGCTTGTTACGCTCATTGTTATTTAGTAAGATATCTCCATCATTTTAAGGCTACAAATTTTACTATAAAAAAGGAGGGATCGGAATAGTGGAAATGCTAATAGCTAAGTTTCTGGAATACAATGTCTATAATGATGGTAGGCCCTCTGATCCTTCAGATAATAACAGGATGGATACTAAAGTTATTATGTACTAGATATTCATACAGTTAGATCTGGTGGATCTAGGTCTTTGTACCATACCTGTATAGGAACAGGAACCCATACTTGTACACACAGAGGTTCCTAAGGGTACAAGATCTAATGTAGTTGTGCAGATCTGCTAGACTGAGACAACCTGTTATCCCATCTGATTACATAGTCTATTAGGTGATAGGACTATTCCATTAGACGTGTTACGAATCTAGATATTTTTTCAAAAGTTGTTTCTAGACCCAATGTAAATTTGTCATGGGATGCAATGACTGATGAGATGCAATCTATGAAGAATAGTAAGGTTTGGGAGCTAGTTGATTTACAACAGAACTACAAACTCATCAGATGTAAATTAAGTTTCAAGACTTACAGGATTTTAGGATAAAGTTCAGCAATTTATAGGCTCGCTCAATTGACTGATGCTTCACTCAAGGAGAAAGGTTGACTTTAATATTACTTTGTCTCTCGTATCCTTGTAGGATACATTTTGAGTGATTATGGCAATTATAGCTCATGATGATATAGAGTTTCATCATATGGCTATCAAAACCGCTCTCTTGAATAAGGACCTTTATGAAGAGGTCTATATGGTACAACCTGAAAGATTTTAAGATCCAGATGGAACTGACATAGTATACACGTTAAGCAGATCAATATATGGTTTATATCAAACCTCCCGAAAGTGATACCTTACATTTGATAAGGTTTGACCTCTTTTGACTTCATGAAAAATAAAGTTAAAAAGATGCTTGTACTACGAAGTCAAGGGGAGCAATGTTATCTTCCTATTACTGCATATGGACGATATATTGCTCACGTTGAATAACTTGACCATGTTGTATGAGATTAAGTAACTTTTGGTCAAGAACTTTGGCATTAAGGATCTTAGCATAGCATTTTGTGTCCTAGGTATTTAGATTTATCGGGACAAATTTTAACACTTATTAGACCTCTCACTGAGTGCATTCATTGAATATGTATTACAAAGGTTTAATACGGTTAACTGTAAACCTACTGTAACACCAATCTCTCATAATGAGAGACAATCTTTTATGCAGTATCCAAAGAATAAAGTAAATAGAGAAGTTATGAGAAATGTTCCATATTCTAGTGCAATAGGTAGCCTAATGTATGCTCAGGTAAGTACTAGGCAGGATATTGCATTTATTGTTATATTGTTTGGTCAATATCTAGTTAATCCAGGTGTAGACCATTGGAATGTAGTCAAGCAAGTTTTGAGATAATTAAAGGGAATCAATGATTATATGTTGACATATAAAAAAGTCAACAGACTAAATCTCGTAAGGAATTCAAATTCAGATTTTAGCTATTTGTTTGGATAATTAAAAGTCCACTTAAGGTTACAATTTTAAGTTTACAGATGGTACAATGTCGTGGAAGAGTGTCAAATAGACATAGGTGATTTTATCAAGCCTACATGCAGAGTGTATGCTATAGGGTTGCTTCACAGACAGTTTAGCTCATAAACTTGATTTTTGAGTTTTCTGTGGTTGATTCAATGGCTATACACATTTAGTTGTACTGTGATAATCTTACTGTTGTGTTGTTTAATAACAACATTGAATATCACAGGGGTCTTAGCATTTGGAGGTTGATTATTTAACCATAAAGGAGTTGATACAAAAAGGCGACATTAAGGTTAGGAGCATTTAAGGACTAAGGAACTGTATGTCAATCCTTTAGCTAAAAGACTTCGCCCACTTGTGTTTGAAAGATAAGTATACAATATGGGTGTTTTAAAGTCCTTAGACCTTGTTAGTTAGGGATCGTTATGTTTTCTCCATGTATATCTGTACATTTTTATGTATTATGGTAGTATGGTGGTTCATTAATAATGATGATCATCATTCATCCTCAGTAATACGTGTTATCGTACATTATTATAATATGTATGAAAGTCTTAAGATTTGTGTCAATCTTAAACATTTAAAGGTCATTGGGCATATATACAAATTGACTTTGAGCCTATGTCATTTAGACATATACAGTTTTATATGGATATCCATAAAGTTTGATATGACATAGGGGATATAAGTTTCAATCCCATAAGGGTTCTCTAATGCCGTTTAACATTTGGTTAAAGAACATAAAAGTTTTCTTTAATGCTGCTTAGCATTCGATGAGAGGAAACGAGCTTTCTCTAATGTAGTTGAGCATAAAGTTGGAGAAATCGAGACCTACAAACGAAGATGATATAATTAAGATCATACATGTATCATCTTAGTTTGCCACACTCCATTTTTGGTATCGAAAGCCTTGCAGGACAGAATGATGGACTTTCGTTATCTTTGGATCAAACGTTTTTTTTTAACTTAGTCAATTAATACAGCTGTGTGACTTAACCAAGTTTTTAAAACTATTTTAAAATTGAGTCAATACCATAATTAAGTATTGTTCGAGGGGGAGAATGTTGGATATTTTTTACTTTTTCTCATAAAGTTGGACAACATTTAATTGTATTTTTTAGTTTTTCAATAACTTATTGGTTAAGTTACGTAATTTAATCTATATAAAGATAATAAAGTGGTTCAATAAATGATCTAAATCATTGGGTCGAAGTATGGATGGAAAATGGATCCCGATCAGTATAGACCGAACCCATATCGGGTCTGTGATGGGGAAGCCTGATATGGAAGCTATATATAAAGGTTAAGGCCTCTTGCTATTTTTGATATCATTCGTAAGCATAAGGATTCTGTAACCTGTTAAGAGAGCTTATGTTTTGAGAAAACTGCAGAAAGACATTGACCGCGTCCCGATGAGCAGCTCCCATGAAGATTGCGAAGGATTCACACTCATTTCTACTTTAGAAAGTTCATTTGAATTTATGGAACTGAAATCAAGTATTTTTTGCGTTTCTTCATTTATTGCCCTTTCACATTCAATATGGGATATGAAACTAAGGTATCGTTACGTGTTACACTATAAGCACTCTCAGGCCCCTATAACTGGCTAATTTTGAATTAACAAATGGATTAATCAAAGGGTCATCTAACCTACTAGTAGTATGATTACTAAAATGCCACAGTTGCTCAATCAACGACTTCGTATACGGATCTCTAGACTCATCTCCAACACGATCTTTTGCCCAAAAATAAGGATGTACTAAAAAAATCCTTTTAACTCAACATCAAGCAGTTCCTTCTTTTCCTCAAAATGTCTCAAGGCCATGTGGTGTGTGATGTTAGCAGCAACAATGTCTCTGGTGAGAGACATGTCATAAAGATCAGTATGAACATTAAGCCACTCCTCTGGGCCATTTCCATTAATATAAGAAGCAACCCATTTGAGTGCAATCCACAAATTGTCGTAAGCTTTTGGGAGATGATGTTCTAGAGCTAACCTGTACTCAACAGAGACAATAACTTTCACAGTAAAAACTAAGTTGTTGTGGAAGTTATAATATATAGGAGAGAAGGGAGTTCCGATACAGAAACTTTTTCCATGAAAGTACACAATGAGAGGCATTTTCTTGCCAGAGTTAAAGCATTTTGGTATGTAATGTCTTATAGATAGGTTTAGCTTAGGTGAGTAGACAACGTCTTTTGACAGAATGTGGGGTAAGATTTGTTTATTTTGAATAATCAAACATTAAAGACATAAATCATACATGAATTATACGTAAATCATTAATATCTGTATAAATCTTGAATATAATAATAACCATACAGATGATGCAAATAAATCAGTTCCCTTGAGCAGAATTTGTCATAATGGAGAGAAGAAAACTTTTACCAATTACGAACTTATTTCTATCTCTTGACCCTCTTTCTGTACGATAACTTGATAGATAGCTCAATGAGCAAATAACTACTTCTTCTGTATTTGTGTTTTATATGTACTTAATTAAGGTAGAGAGAGGACTAGTTTATATACACTTCTTTATTGACATTAAATCTTGTATGTCCATAAAGTACTAAATTAACGTTTAAGATTTAATATACTATTAAACTAAAAAAACCCTAAACCAAGTTTAATATAGGCTTATAAAAAATATGGGCCGCAAATCAAGTCATATTTCTTACATTCTCCCATTCGGCCGGATGTTTCATCATTTCATTTAATAGTATAACATAAGGCTAACAAGAATTAAATCTTTTAAACCGTTAACATGATAAACACCTCAACATAACAAATCACATAATGTGGGTTATGACAGTCATACATAGTATAGTCGTATACTCCCTTCCATATAACTTCATTAAGAACTTATTACGTGAGGTTCATAAGCTGTATATAAACAACATACAATCCATATACTTATTATAAAAATACATACAAATTTCTTATTCAAACAACCATGTATACATAAACATAATGAATAAGAAAAATAAAATTTAGAAACATATTAATATTAAGCTTAAGAGTGCTAAAATATCATCGTCAAACATTATTATCAATCATCAATACAACCAAGACCCATCCTAAGCATATGTTCTTTAAATGTCTTTGGTTGTTAACCCTTAGTTAGAGGAGCTGCTACTATAAAATCCATCCTAATATGTTATATATGCACTCTTTGTTTCTAAATCTCTTCTTTAACAACAAAATACTTTAATTCCATATGTTTTGCACCTCTAGAGTATTTGCCATTTTTAGAGAAGAAAACTGTTGCAGAATTATCATAATAAATTTTCAATCGCTTGCTTACTGTGTTGATAACCTCAAGCCCTGCAATAAAGTTTCACAACCATAATACATGAATTGTAGCCTCATAACAAGCTACAAATTATGCTTTCATAATGGATGAAGCAATGACAGACTGTTTGGCACTTTTACATGAGATTGCTCTTTCAACTAATAGGAACAAATAGCCACACGATGACTTCTGACTATCAACACACCTGGCAAAATCTAAATCTGAATATCCAATCACTTCTGAATGATTATAATTTTATAAGTGAGCATGTAATCCTTTGTTCCTTGAAGATATCTCATCACTTTCTTTCAACCTTCCAATGATCAATACCATGATTACTTTGATATCTACCCACCATCCCTACTGCAAAACTAATGTCAGGTCTAGTACAAGTTTGTAAGTACATCAAACTGCCCATAATAGAAGCATATGGAATTGTTTCCATCTCCTTATGTTCCACATCATTCTTTGGACATTGCATAAGACTAAACTTATCTCCCTTTTGACTAGAGACTATACTTGCTGAGTACTTGCTTATGTTAAATTTCTTAAGAATTTTCTCAATATAGGCTTTATGAGACAATCCTAATAAACCTTTTAATCTCTTACGAAATATTGAAATTCCAATCTCATAAGATGCCTCTCTCATATCTTTCATTTCAAAATTCTTAAAAAGAAATTCTTTAGTCTTATGCAACAAACCCAAGTTATTAGGAGCAAGCAAAATGTCATCAACATACAAAACTAGAAATATAAACTTGCTAGCTCTAATCTTTCGGTAAATACATGATCAATAGTGATTTCCTTAAAACTGAAAGAAGCAATGCTATTATTGAACTTAATATACCATTGGCTAGAAGCTTGTTTAAGTCCATATATTGACTTCTTCAATTTACATGCTATACTTTCTTTACCTTCAATGGAAAAACCTTCAGGTTGATCCATGTAAACTTCCTCTTTAAGATCCCTATTCAGAAAGGATGATTGAGCTACTAATGGTAAAATTATTCTCAATGAATCTTTCTTTGAAACAGGTGAAAAAGTCTCCATATAATCAATGTCATCTTTTTAAGTGTAACCTTTAGCAACAAGTCTAGCTTTATATCTTTCAACATTACCATTTGAGTCGCATTTACAACCAACTCGTTTAGAACCTTCTGGCAAGTCTACAAGATCCTAGACATTATTCTGAGCCATTGATTTCAACTCTTTTTTCATAGCGTCAATCCATCTTTCAGACTTATCAATATCTATAGCTTGTGAAAACAAAACAGGATCATTATGAATGTCAGAATCAAAATTTGACTCTTACAAATAAACCACATAATCATCATAAATAGTTGACCTTTTAACCCTTACAAGTTTATTTAAAGCTATACCAACTTGTTCATTTGCATGAGCTGGTGGTAAGTTAAGGTCTTCATGGGGTGCTTCTTCATTATTTAAATGTTGTTCTTGATTATTTTGATCTTCAAAGTAGGAACAACATTTGTTGTGAACATCAACCCTTATTTTATTAATATCCATAACTTTATTTTCATCACTCCCACTAACCTCACCATTCTCTAAAAATTTGGCATTGGTTGTTTCAACAATTCTAGAACTATGGTTCAGACAGTAAAACATGTACCCTTTATGTTGGCCACTGAAAGCAGGGTCCAATAGTTGTGGTATCAGAGCAAGAGTTGAGTTCCGAAATCGGTGCCCAACAGTTGTGATATCAGAGCAAGAGTGGGGTTTCAGAATCGATGCCCAATAGTTGTGGTATCAGAGCCCAGAATTAGGATCTTACGTGGGCATTTTTGAAAATATGTATTAAGTTACATGTATTTTGACATGTTTTAGCATGCAGCAGCAACTGATACTTAGTCAAAACGCATATGTATGAGTTACACTCATGAGTAATTATTAAGAGTTTGACCTGATAGAAATAATAAGAAGAGAATGATGATCTGGCAGAATGTGAGAAATCAAAGTTTGCGGATATTACGTAATTCGATATGTTAGACATAGATGCAGTATTTGTGATCATGTAAAAGAATATCGTGATGAAATTTTGTTGTGAATATATACTTGAATTGATATGGATTTGAAAATATTTGCATGAATCGACTGAGAAGAAATAGAGACATAAATGGAAATGACAAGATTTAAGGTATACAAGCAAAGTGAAATTGAAAGGTTGAACTTAAAAGTTAGAATGATTGTTTGATTGCTGTGATAAGAGTTATGATCCGGTATAAGAAGATATTAGTAGAATTGAGATTGCTAATGAAGTTACAATGAGTAATGAATTCAAAGATAAAGAGAAAATATCGTCTAAGATCAAGAGATCAAAGTATCAATTGTGTAAGATATAAATTAATGAATTGAGGGAGATAAATATGTGGACAAAATGAGATGAATTTGATGATACCCACCCAAGCATATACGACAATATGTATGTTCATTACTCCATTGAGATTTGGTGATTATAACATTATAAGCTTGTAAGAACGATAGAAATTAGTCCTCTTAAGGTATTAAAGATAGCTGATAAAGTGATGATGATAACAGATGATTGATAAAGATTGCATGACTAGTATTGATGATAGTAGCAAGAAATCTTCTTTCTAAGAAGAATTTCACTGGATTAGATTAAGCAGATCAGATATTATATTAAGGATGATCAATGAAAGAACAAATCATAAATGAATACGTAATGATTCAAAAGTAAATATTAGAGTCATACCCCTAGCAAAGACTTAAGCATAAAATGTAGAATATGCTACAGAGAATGTATGCATTATGGTTGATGTAATGTATCCAACTATGGGATTGGATTTTTGAAATTGAGGTGACATTAATTGCTAATATGAGGAGTATATACGTCCATGTTATATTCTGTGGAAATGTGTTTGGGAGATACAAATTTGACTTGATGAATGTATTACAACCACAGGAAGTTAAGTTTGCAAATAAATTGAAATGTGTGAAGAAACTAGTATGAATAGGCAAACATTAGAAAAATTCAATGTGAAATTAGAGGAAATCGAATGAATTAAGAAAACCATTCGAGAAAGGAAGTCAATTGAAAAATTGAAAAATGACATGAGATAATGTTACCTCATTGAGAAAATTAGAACTAATCAGGGGGCACATGGAGTTTGATAATAATTGTTTGAGTTAACAATTGCCCGACGGTACTATGGTATTGAAGATTAAAGCGATCCAAGCAAATTTTGATGATGTATTAAAGGTGTTCAAAAAGTTGAGAAGAATAGTTTGAATACTTAACGAAAAAACACGTAAATTGTATGAGTAATGAAAGTAAAGTGAATTTTGAGGAATTATACTGATATTAATTATATCATACGGATTTGGAGATTTTATAGTATACAATGATGTCGTACAAGAGATTTGGGTAAAATCCAATGTAGCATAATAAAGTGATTTTACATACTAAAAGTCCTATGAGTTAACTATTCGATACATGATTTAGAGCTGCTATAGTAGTGATTGCTCTAAAAGTTTGGAGACAATATATGTATAGGAACATCTTGGAATATATATATATATATATATATACATGTACAGATCATTAAAGTTTGA
>JANSVA010000218.1:42822488-42834598 GCA_025504915.1 Erythroxylum reticulatum | reverse complement strand
GGTTTTGTTATTTCACTTCCTCCTCTCCCATTTTCGTTTTTCCCCCTCTTAAGGAAGGAAACTACACTTCTTTCTTCCCATTTTACCCTTAATGAATGATAAAGGTCCATGTTGCCCTTCCTTTAAAGACTAATGGTTTTTAAACTTAAGTGACTTGCCAATATTAGTCTTACACTCTCCTAGTAGTTTAATAGTTCAATGTCCTTAACCTATACCATATTATCATACCCACATTAACATGCTAATTAACTCCAACATAAATTAATCTAGCAAGAATCCAAACTTAATATAATCATGCTTATATAAAAAAAATCAGGGGCCAACACAAGCGAATATCTTCCTAGAATTTTTGACTCTAACGTAAAGAAGGTAATCCTAATTGCTACTTGTGATTAATGAAACTAAACGTCATATTTCATTAATCTAGCTATTAAACGAATTAATCCCTAGTTGCACACCTATAAATCAACTAATCCAATTATAAAAATTAATTTAGAAGATACTCAATGTTCATCAATAACATAAACTTTACTAAAACATCTCACACATAATAGTGGATAGCATAGATTCCCTCAACTAAGAAAAGAAGTTTAGCTATTCATAACAAAAGTAGAAATCAAAGAAATAATAACATAAAAAGTCTCCATCCCTGGTCTTTCTTAAAGTATACGAAAATATAGAAGAAAAAGTGTAGAAAAACGTGAAAACAACCAAGAGCCAATTTGCAAAAAACGAAAATCTATTCTAAAGTAAAGACTGATGCGAAAAGTCACATTTTTTCCCTTTTAATGCCTCCCGATCTGTTCCTTTTTCATCCTATCTTGCAAATCATGTTTCCTCCATGTTTAGATTGTGAATCTCCATCAATATTATCTTAAAAAATTACAAGAATCTCAAAAGAATTAGATTCAGATTTTGAAAGCAGATCTAGAAATTAATTTCATCCTTGCACGTGCCCATGCTTAGTGATTGAATTGTTGCCAAACTTGGAATTTTAGGTTTTCTTCATTTCTTTTTCATCTTTTTTATTCAATTTCGTCTCTAAGGTGTTGAAAATCATCTGCAAATAATTATAAGACAATTATATTAATTTTGAATAATAATTTCAACACATTAAACAGAATTAAGTACAAAACAAGCGCAAATTGATAACTTAACAGAATATGAGTGCTCTAGCATGCCACCCTTGTAGGGTATATATTCGGATATCACTTAGGATGTCGAGTACGTGTCTTACAAGAGTGAGATTGTAACACCCCACATTAGGGGCTAGAATATTGAGGAATTAGTAGTGCTTTTTATGCTTTGCATATTTGAGTATTCACTTATAAGTGTATATGTATTTTTGACATATAAAAATATTTATATATGCATTCATTGACAATTTCGGGTATAATCGGTTTTAAAATTTTGACTAAGATGAGAATTGCGGTTCTTAGGTGTCAAAAAATTATTTGGAGAATGCTATTATTATTTCAGAATTTTTGGAAATTTTAGGAAATTTTCTAAAAATTTTGGGGTATTTTTAGATTAGAAAAAATAGACAAATGGCATTATAAAATGTGGTAGCCCTATATGCATGACATGTAGCACTTCTATATGAATGACAAATGGCTCACATGCAGTGGGGCCACGTCTTAGTGAGTTTTTAAAACACGATATCATAGTAGTGTAAGGCAAAACTTTGTAGCTCCTTACTTTTCTTCGACTTTGCTTTGTCTTCCCGAACTTTGACCTTCACTTTCACTGCTGATGATTTTCCGACTACAAGGTAAGTGAAGTTTAAGTTTCTGAGTTCTGTGAATGAGTTTGATGATGTTGTACATGTTGGAAATGAATACATACATGAGTTGTGAATGAAGTAAATTCGGTGATAGTGGTGAGAAAGATGAGTTGATAATAATGTACAGTGGAATGTGCAAGAAGTGAAATACCAATTGCATGGGGTTTGTACAGAAAGTGTTTATAGGATTTTGGTGAGACCTTAAGATAAAAAGGACTTAAATGAAGTGATAGTGTAGAGGAAAGTGAAAAGAAATGCATCAGATGAAAGATAGAAAAGTGCAGAAAGTTTAAAAACACAATAGAGAGAGAAAATGTTTGTGAAGTTTCAGTTTTGATCAATTATTATATAAGCTTGCATTTGATGTGTTTAGAAGTTTTACTGGGTATAGAAATACCAAATATATGAGTTAGGAATGAAGACATTGTGGAAAAAAAATGGAGAGAAAATGACTCTGGAGAGTTGGTGAAGCACTCCCGAGCATGAGTGTAGTTGCACACCCGTGAGAAAAGAAATATGGGTTATTCATGAGTGGTAAAACTCACGATCGTGAGATGAGGGAGAGGAATAAGCTATTTTTGGATGCCTAAAGTGATGAGGGTGACTCTGCTGAGGGGGCTAGCAAATCGTGTAGGGGCACAATCGCGACTTCCATGGATTCTGAAGGGGGTGGATTTCTAAACATCCTTTATTTGTTTTTTGGTTATAACTTATTCTACAGACATCTAATTGACATGGGAATTGAACCAATAGACTCATAAGACATTGATCTTCATCTCCATAAAAAATTAGGACCATATGAAATGGATTGATTGAAGAATTTAAGATGAAAGTGTGACTGCACTGAAGTATGATAACTGGGATGATTTTACTGAACATACTTTGGTATTTTTCTTATATCTTGTTCTGTAGATTTTCAAATGGAGTGATTCTTAATTCAAATTAAACTAGAGACATAAAGATATAGACTTTATGAATAGATTGAATTCTAATTATACCTCTAAGAATTTCAACATCTGATTTGAAGTTGAGATAAGAATTCTGTTGAAGCTTAAGAACAGTTTGAAATCTTTTGAGTATAACTTTCAATATTCTGAACCAAATTGAATGAACTTGGTATCATTGGAAACCTAAGAGAAAGGGAGACAATTTTCTATAAAGAAGTGTTGCTTAATTATTCCATTTTACTAATCTAAATGATGGTGCAAAGTATACCCAAAAGTTTTCTTTGAAGAAAAGCTAGAATAGTGAATGAGTGTATGAATTCTGGAACTTTTGGAATACAATTGATATGTATTTCAGTTTACTACATAAATATACCCGAGAACATGTCATTGAATATGCATGTTACATGATGCATTTATATAAATGCTTATTCAGTTACATGAACACTTTGATAATATGAAAATTGTGTTTCTTTGTATATAGAAGAGCAAGTAGACCGACGATCTTCAGATATTGCTAGAACTTCAAGGCATTAAGTGAAAAGGAGCGACTGTCAGTAATCTCTAGGATGCTCACACCTTACATTGTTCTACTTAGTATTGAATTGGATGTGTTTTATGTTGATTGTGTTCTGAACCCCGGACCATGAATGTCTGAATTGTTTGATGTATGATATATAAATGACTAATTATTATGCATATGAAATGAACTTGTTTGGTTTTGTAACCGCCAAGTCCTAATTGTGGGAAAATAGGCATGCCTAGAAGGGTCTACAGCTACTTTTGGACACTTTGGTGTCGAGACTTTGGTCTCTTCCATTTAGTGATGCCAATCATGGTATCTTCTGTATACGTCTGGTTATCCACTTATGTTTATGGATTAACAATCCAACTCGTTTTATATTTGATCTCTGATAAGTTTTGATAAGAAACAAACCATAATTTGATCTGATGGATTAACACCCGATTCTAAAAATTAGTTTTGTATTATGTATATTCTAATATGTTATTGAAGTGATTGACTTTAGCATGCGAAGTGTTTTTATTAACAAATCATACCCTATTTCCTGAAATTGATTATGATTGAGATGCTTATGATATCACATGATTCTATATTTGTTGTGGTTAAACATAGATTAGATATTACTCACTAAGCTATATGCTTAGCATAGTGGATTTGCCCCATGTAGGTTCAGAGCGAGGATTTTAAAGACTGGGATAAGTCAACTGTAATGGCCAATGGAGTCTAAGTCTTATTTTTCAAAATGTACTTTTGATGTTTGATTTTGACTTGTATTTGAATTTGTATGAAGGTTTGTAATAACCATAATACAGGGTAGTTTCTGAACTTATGATATGTAATGTATGGTTAGTTTGAGTTTTTGAGAATGCATTTGATGAATTTTTTGTATGAGTTGGAATGTTTTGTTTCGATTCTGTTTGTGTATGGTGTGGCTCCCCTATATCCTCCCAGGGGGTATTGGGGCGTCATAGGGATGCTACAAAGCCAGACCTAGATCGGCCACAATTGTGATAGAGCCAGTTGGAGGAAACCACAATCGTGGCCTAGTTTGCCACAATCACGATAGAGTGCTAAATAAAATGTCATGATCATAGAACTATGGGCCATAATCGTAGCCTACGTGATAGATAGCGTGTATAGCCTCCCAAACACTACTTATCAAGGGACATTTGGGACTTTCTGGACCTAGGAAAACCCTAGGTTTTAACTAAAATAGAAAAGACTATATAAAGAAAGAGAGAGAACCCTAGGGGGAGCTCCAATTTCTATCTCTTTGGGAAAACTTTAAGAAGAAATAAGAAGAAGAGAGAGAAGAGGAAGAAAAGGAAAGAGAAGTAGGCTTCTGCAATTATTGCTATCCCGAGCCATCCCTATCCTATCTAAATGACATTTTCTTTTCATCTTTGTTATTTTTTTTCTTTAAATATGAAAGATGGATATGATCATGTTAATGGATTTGGGAATGATGATGATGTTCTAACTTTTCTTTAGGGACTTAAACAAGATTAAATGTTAATCTAGTTGTTTTGTGTTAATTCATTTGGGTGTTGTGATTATTTGCTATAGCTTTATGTTTTGATAATAAATCAAAGGAGTGAACTAAATCCAAAATGATTGGGTTGGTTAATGAGAGTTTTATGACCCAATAGATCACGCAAATAATCAAATCGGTAATTATACAAAGAGAGATCTCGTGTGAGACCCGGTTGTTTATTAGAAGGCTTAACAACTGATTAAATTTTGGTTTATTGTTAATCGAGAGATGACATTTTCGATAACTCGACTTAATTAGGGTTTATTAATTAGGGCTTAGTGATTATAACTTAAGAGAGAATAATCTACCCTTCGATAGTCTAAAACTGACACCACATCAACACAAAAGTGATTAGGTCAGCATTGATGATAGGATAAATCTCTTTCTTATAATTTAGTAATTTTTCTTATGTGATTTTCCATTGTGAATTTAGTGGTGCTCAATATTCAATTTCTTTTATGTTAATTTTACAAATTAAATTACTGTCAATCATCTTCATGTGTTTAATTTTCTATTCAGTTTTTATTTTCATTTTAATAATTCTTTAGGCCTTAGATAACATAGAATTAGATTAGTTCGACAACTTCTCGAGGGATCAACCCCTCATACACCACACCGATGACCTGTGCACTTGCAGCATATTGAAGGTTTTTAATAGATTAAAACTTGCCTCAACAGTTGTTGCTGCTAGCGAGCGCCTCTAGTATCTTGAAACAATCACCATCTTCTCTGATAGCCTAACATCGATGGCTATACTTCTCTAGCCATAAACTGTACCCCTAGCATATCACTGAGGGAAGCTTCCTTGCACCGCCAATAACTACAACTACTAGCAACCACAAACTTATTCCAACAATATCGATAATCGAAGGCCAATAAAATTTTCCTACAACTACTTTTCCAGCAATCACAATACACTTACTGGATATGAGTTTCTCAAACCCAAATTTTTGAAAAGTAATCTTCCACATTCAAAAACACACTTCAGCTTCGTGATATTTTGAGAAATAATCATCACAATATAAGGGATTTGTATTTCCATAAACAAAACAATAACAAAGGTGCATGTTGAATTTTTAAAACACAAACAACCAAGATAAAAATATAAAAAGGAAACACATTATGATTTTTCTTCACAGTAATTAACTTTCTATAACAAATTTGAAGAAGCAAGAACAACAAGACGAGGTATAATATTTTCATAACACTATTTTTGAATTAATTTGAAATATAAACCTTAATTTTTAGTATTAATTTTTTATCAAATCAATAATAATCAAATAAGTTTAATCAAATTATAAAATTAAAATTTGCTCTAATACCACTGTTGAGAAATTGAGATAGGATCATATCTCGACTATAGCAAAATAATTATATAATTTTTTGTATTTTGATTTTCCAAAAACCAAGATCACTTTAATGCTATAAAATGATTAACACATAAATCATAATAAAGCAAGATCTTAAATCGTACCTTATTTCAAAGCTTGTTCCTTTTCATGTCATATCTCTTGAACCATTTCTAAAATTGGCTCATCTCAACCACTATAATTGCACAAATTTTCAGCCTCTAATGGTATCCACAGAACTGGTTAACAAAACTCTATAACTCTTGTAGAGAGGGTTATAAATAAAGTCCTAGCTCCATTAGAGCTTAAGTTTATTTATAATAAGTTTTGGACATTTTAGCAATTTAATTGACATTAAATTATAATTTAATTAAACTTTAATTAGAATTACACATAATTATACTTAAATACCAATTATGCCCAAATAAGATCCAATATCTCATATTGATCCTTATATATTAAATATCTCATTTTTAATCATATAGTTTCTCAAATTTTACAATTAAGCCCAACTTGATTTAAATATCTTTGTTGTCTTCAATCTGTTCTTTATATGAGACCTATTAAGTTCTCAAATATGTTGCCAATGGATACAAATTATAACCCTAAATAATATTTAGAATTAGATAATTAAACTTCTTTAATTTATCTTTAATTCTCTAATTAGACAATTTATATCTATAAATCGAGATTGACATTTAGCAACACATCATAACCACCCAAATATTTAGAAATTTCAAAGTGGTTTTGACTATTTTTATATAATTCAATCATTTCATCATACAATGTTTCGATTAGATATAGAGTATGAAATTAATGTCTACTCTATTTCGAATCCAATCATATTAGTTCTTTAACATTAGCTATTGATTCAATTATTGATATTTGTAAACTATTTACAAAGGTCCACATTGTTCAAGGATTTCTCAAATCAATACCAATTGAGAACAAAAGAACATTCTCTCTAATAACTTTAGGGTAATGAATCCTATCTTGATCACTTAACTACCTCCATATAGTTGATTCTATAGCCAATGACTACCGACTGAACTACCTATTATTTGAATAAGTTACAAGTAGTATCAAAACATAGCAATTCTTATACAAGATAACTTTGGAAACCTGAAGTCAAAGCATTACTTATACAATCTTCACAATGAGAATTTCCATAGACATACAAGTAATGTTCTAAATTGATTTCTCATATCAGATCAGTTCAGTGAACTTGTTCTCTAACAAAAACCCATAAGTTTGTTTAAGTATCTTCATACTTTAGTTTATGAAGTCGAATACTTCCTTTATAAAGAAAACATATGCTAGTCTTTTTACATTATATTAATGCCCATCTTAATAAAACAATGACTAGGAACAATTTAAGGATAATAAATAAATGCAATATGAATCTCGTAATAATAATCTCATTATAATTTTATTTGCAATGCATAATTATCTCGTAGACTTCATCATATACATCCAAACATATACAAGACAAAGAATGTCTTTAAAATATTTTGTCATTAATCTATAATCAATTGATTGACTACAAATGTAACATCTTGTTCTCATACTAAGGGTTAAAGCCCTAAAATTCAGTACATGTGAGATCAAAGAGAGAGTATAAAAATGCATTTCATGCTCATGTATAATGTTAGCACACACACATGTGAATTTGAATTTTTGTACACATCAAAATGACTGTAGATGCATTCATTGACAATTGTCAAGTATAATTGATCTATAAATGTGATTATAATTGGAATTGTGAATTATTTTTATTAAGAATCAATTTTGAGAGTATACGCATTGATTTAGAATTTTTGGTGAAATATTAAAATTTCCTGGAATTTGAGGGTATTTTTGGACTAGGAAAAATGCCAAGTGGTAGAATAATTGATGAATAGTGATTGAAATAAATTTCAAATGGAAGTAGAAATCTTAGTATATGACATTAAGATTTAATGACTTATGTCATTGAAAATTGGGAGATAATTGGAGTAGAAATTGGAGACAAATGGACTAGTTAATAAAAGAGCCAAATGGAGACCACTAAAAGGTGACAAGTGCCACCCACTCACAAATTTCTCCTAAATTAAAGACCATTTTATGGTTTTTCAAGTGCCCATTCACGATATATGCTTCTCTCATCTCCATCTTCTTCATTTTCTTCATTTTCTCTCTCTCCATCTACGACACTCGCTTCTCCCAAGCATTAGTGTTGAACCTTATTCTTATCCTTCACTTGCTACTTCCATTTTTTATTATCTTCACCATCTTACCACTAGAAAACCTAACCTACTCCACCTCCATTTGTGATGATCGTGTACGTTAGAAGGAATTAGGGTTAAGAGAGATCTTGAACAGTTTGAAGAATATCGAAGCTAAACAAGTAAGTTAAACATTGTTCTTCATGGGTTATGTTAAATGAAGCATTTATGATAATAGTTAGAGGTTAATAACATGAAATGGTGTTTTGTGTATGTTTGTGTCGTGAATGGTGAAGAGTATGTAAATTTCTTGTTTATATATATATGTTTGATGAGTAATGACTTATCGAGATGTTTTAAAGGTTGAGTGATCATGACAAGCAGTTTTGTATATGCTAGAGTGTTGGTGAAGATATGAACATATATATATGTATATATATATATATGCTAGAGTGTTGGTGAAGATATGAACATATATATATGTATATATGTGTGTGTGTGTGTGTATATATATATATTGACGTTTGTCTCAAATAAATGCTAAATAATGGGTTAGGAGTTGTTTTATGGAGGATTGATGTTATATTTGATGAGTAAGAAACTATGAGTTATACTACACATGTAGGGTCTAATTGATCATGGAAAATAGACCCGAAGGTCTGGAAATTTGGTGAAATTTATAAGAAGAAAGGAAAGTTTGGATAATGTGTGATCTTGTAATGTTGGAATAACCTTAATGAATGAATTGTTGATATCAAAGTTCCAAAGGTATGAATTTGTTTGGGAATAAAGATATTCATATGATTGAAGTTGTCATTCAAAGGAGAGGAGTAATAGGTATCAAGTTAAAGTGAATGAGATATTGTTAATTGTGAGAGAAAAAAGATTCTTAACTTGATTGCTAAATGTCGAACCTAGTTTCGAAGAAAAATGTGAACATGCATGTGAATGAAAGAATGATTCTCAATTTAATGTTGAATGCCAGACTAAGGTCCGATGACATGTGAAAGTGACTTATTAAACATGTGTGACTGATGCATTCCACTACATGAATGCATGAAAGATAAAGACAGTTGTGATCGAAGTTACCAATGAAAAAGAGCTTAAAGCTCGATATGTGATAAGAGTCGCAGGCTCTGTTATGAATGTAACCGGTATCCACTAAGGGATATGAGACCTTACCTAATTCAGCTCAGTATCCACAAAGGATGTAGGCCAGCCCAGTATCCACTAAGGGATATGGGCCAGTGAAAAAGGCATTCATTCATAGCAAAGTAACAAATTGAAAGTGAGTTTCATATGCACTGCTCATGCATGATATGAATGATCATAATGATTTCAATGACTTCTGAATATGATAAGTGTTGAATGTAAAATGTGAAATGATTGATCAAGTGTATGTGATTTAATATGATTATTAAATAAATGATGTGAAATATGTGTTATGTGATTGAGTGAGCCATCGAGGATGGTCACTCACTAAATTCACAAAACTCACCCAAAATTTGCACTATTTTTTAGGCTCAAAAGAGTTACGTCGTTGAGTAAATGAGAGTATAGCCACTGCATTCAAATAAGAGGTAAGAGTTGGGATCAGTTTGCGTCCACATTTGTATTTTCTTATTTTTGTGTAAATTTGTATATTCTGCAATTTCTGTACAATGTGTATTCAAGTATTTTTGTGTGTAATAACTGGTGAAAATTGGAAATGCTTTATAAAAGAGATTGATCAACGTGTAATGACAATTGCGATTTCAACTTTTATAAAATAAAAGTATGAGTCCGATTTGATTACTAATTTTCGCATATGCGTATGATAAATGTGAAAACAAAATTTGTACTGTGTTTTGACTGTTCTAGTATGCCGCCTTTGCAGGATTCGCACTCGGATATCACTCAGGATGCACGTGTACTATAAGGGTGGGGTGCTACAACAAGGCATAAACTAACAAAACTCACTTGAAATAAGAAATTGAGGTTTTATCTTGCTTTTATTAATTGCAATCGTGGTGTTACTTTAACTGACAGGTCTAATAGCATTATGTTAGTTTATGCCCTCACAACCAATCGGTTGGTTATAATTTAATGTATGACACTATTATTTAATTAATAAAAAGATATTCTTTATCTTTTGTATTAAATTAATTACATTTGATGTTTTAATACTAAAGGTAAAATCCCTGTAATAATTATTATGTAATTAAAATTATGATGAGATCATAATTGTGATATTCAATTTACATTTGTGCATTGTTCCTAATTGTAGTTTTATTAAGACGAGATATTATTGAAATGGTAAACCTAGCACACATTATGTTTCTTTCTTATGCAAAAAGTAATTGATCTTAAAAATTAAAGTATGGAGATACTTAAATTAATATGTAGATAATTATTAGAGGATAAGTCATTAAACTGATCCGACTATGAGAATCCTAAATGAAATATTACTTATTTGTCTATAAATTACCTCATAATGATGGTTGTATAAATGATCCTTAGACTTAAGATTATCAAGTATCTCGTGTAGAAATTATGGTGATTTGATGCTACTTATGAATTGTCCTATGATAATTCAATCAGTAGTACTTTGATGCAGTATGAACTATATAGAGATAGTTGAGTAAGTCAATAAATGATTCATCACTCTAAAATAATTAAAGAGAATGTTCTACACTTCTACTATTCTTAATTAGTAGTAATTTATGGAATTCTCTGGTAAGAATAAATTGACATTTGAAAAGGTATTTTTAAATATCAATTATAAATCAATTACTATTTAGCAAGAACGAACATAATTGGATGAAAAGAGTAAATATTGTATTCGTACTTCGTCCAATTGGAACATTAAATGATGAAAAGATTAAATTATATATCATAACCATGCATGGATAGGTTAAGTCAAACTACTTTGGCATTCCTGATATTTGGATGGCCATGACATATTGTTAGACGTCAATCTTGATCTATGATTATAAATTGTTTAATTAGAGAATTAAAGATAAGTTAAAAGGAGTTTTAATTTATCTAATTTTAATTATGAATTATAATTATAATTTATAACAATTACCAATATATTAGGAACATAATGAGTTTCACATTAAAGAATAACTTGTGAAGGAAAAATAATTTTAATTAAGTTGGATTTAATTATAAAGTTTGAGAAATTTTAGGAATCAAATAGGAGACATTTGATTTTGTTAAAATTAAATTAATTATAATTAGAGTATGACTTTAATTATAATTGAGGAATTTAATTTAATAAAAATTTTAAAACCCTAATGTTTTTTTATAAATAAGAGTAATTATAATTATAATTATAATCAGAGAGCTAGCACTCTTGCTTATTTTTCCTCTCAAACATTGAAAAGTTGTTCTGTAGATACCGTTAAAGGTTGGACTATTAAACCGCTTGTAGTTGACAAATGAAAAAGCATTTAAAGGATTTCAATGGAAAAAGCAAATCAAGTACAATTTTTTACTTTAGGGATGGTGTTTTTATTCAAATTATTCAAGACTCCATAAATTTTTTTGTTTTCTATTGTACCCATGGTTGGATTACAATTGACTTCTAACACATTCCTTCCATGATTTGGGAAAATGTCTAAAACGGCATCTCGATGTTCCCCTCCATAGTGTTATAGGAATAGGTTGACTTAAACTAGACCTTCTTTCTCCATTTTTTGTGCTTAAAATGGTCTCTTTTGTGATTACAATCTAAGTTCCTGTTCTAAGGAAAAGGATGACAGAGAAATATTACCCTTTAAGATTTTACT
>JANSVA010000218.1:42796279-42806717 GCA_025504915.1 Erythroxylum reticulatum | reverse complement strand
GTTCTACCCTAAGGGGTAGAATGGGCTAATTGTCTCATTATTAATTGGATGATATGAACTATAGTTTAATGGGCCAATATATAGTAATTAGGGTACTACCATGTGCCTTAAATGCAATTAGCAAATTAACCATTCCATTATGGTTATTAAATATACATTAGGCAACTTAATTGTGATTAGGCATATGGAATTAAGTTGTAATTATATTAGTCCACAAGCATGTATTTCTAGCAGCATCTTATATTATGCTCCCAATTGTTAGATGAAAAATAAGTCCGCAATAGAGAGACATAATCTGTTGTATCATAGAGGGAAAAACTTGCTCAAACTAGTATGACATCAAACAGAGAGCAGTGGGAGAATTAAGTCATACTCAAACAAATCTTCACCTTGACTCAAGTACTCAAAAAGAACATGAATGGCCCTTCATTCAAATAACTCAAAGATCTTGAACACGAACAATGTCAGCTAAGTTCAAACAATGAATGAACTTAGCCAACGGAAATGGTTTTGTCAACAGGTCAGCGTGATTATCCTTTGTATAGATTTTTTCCACAACAATCATAACTATAGCAACATTAACCTGAATAAAATGATGCTTCACGTCTATATGTTTACTTCGCTAGTGATGCTCGCTACTTTTGCGTAAATGCAAGGCATTTTGACTATCACAAAAAACCACAAGAACGTGTTGCTTCAGGCCGAGTTCAATAATCAAGCCATGAAGCCAAATTGCTTCCTTAACACCTTTAGTAGCTGAAATATATTCTACTTCGATAGTAGATAAGGCAGCGATATGTTGTAAACGAGAGTATCAACTAATGGCCGAACTACACAAGGTAAAAATATAAGTTGACAAGGACCTCGTCTGTTCAAGATCACCACTAAAATTAGCATTCACACACCCAATCACACCACCTAGATCAGTACTACTCTTATCGAAACTAAACCAACATTTTTGGACCGTTTTAAATACCTTAGAATCCACTTGACTCCTTCCCAATGTTCCTTACTAAGAGCGTGCATAAAGCGGTTCACAACACTTACCGAATAAGCCAAGTCAAGTCCAATACATACCATAACATATATGAGACTCGCAACTCCATTATTATAAGGAACAAAGGACATGTGAGATTTACCTTCATTTGTCTCAGGAAACCTTAGACTCCCAACCGCACTATCATAAGGAATAAAGGACATGTGAGATTTACCTGCATTTGTCTTAGGAAATTGATAAGATGATAAATGGATATGAGCGAATAATGGAATGGTGATAAGCTTACAATGGCTCATATTGAACCTATTTGGCATCTTTATAATATAACTCTTTTGGGATAAGAGTAGTTTCCCTGCCTGACGATCCCTACTTATCTCCACTCCAAGAATCTTCCTTACAAGAACTAAGTCATTCATATCAAATTCTCTACTTAATTAGGCCTTCAACTTGTTGACAAAATCAATGTTTGGTGTAACAATTAATGTGTCATCAACATATAAAAGTAAATAGATAACTAACCCATCATGAATTTGCTGAAAGTAAAAATAATAGTCATAGTTGCTCCTAGAGTAGCCTTGCTCAATCATAAAAGCATCAAAGCATCAATACCATTGTCTAAGTGATTGTTTCAAATCTTAAAGGGACTTCTTCAACCAGCAAACATAATGCTATTTTCCAAGGACTGTAAAACTCTCAAGTTGCTGAATATAAATCTTTTCATCAAGATTACCATGGAGAAAAAAGCAACCAAAGACAAGGAATTCAAATAGATGTGTGGCGAACAACAGGAGAGAAAACTTCATTAAAATCAACACCCTCTCTCTGGTTAAAACCACAAACTCTGTATCTTGCCTTCTACCATTTATTTTCAACCTCAAGAAAATATTCCTTGATCTTGTAATTCCATTTACAACTAATGACTCGCTTGCACTTAGGCAATTTGACTAAATCCCATGTCTTGTTCATATTAAGACTCTCAACCTCTTCTTACATCGTAGCCAACCACTTATTAGAATCTGCATTAGAGATGGCTTCGAAATAGCTCTTAGGTTCATTATAATCATCAATCTCCTGTGTAGCTATCAAGGTGTATGCAACCAAATCACAATTATAATCAAAAAATTTGGTAGCCATTTTTTACTGTTTATAAGTAGGATCTCTTGCTATAGATGATTGAGGTTGAGGTTGAGATTACTGTGGTGGACTTATTTAAGTTGTCTCTTCCACTTGATCTTTGCTAGACTGAGAGGTTGAAGATGATGGAGTATCATCATCAAATGATTGGGTACCAATTTCAAACTCCACTTTTCTCTAGTACCCTCCGAATCACCTGTAATAGAAAGCGAAAGACAAACATCTTTTCCATAAGATAACAAATCATTTTCATTAAAGGTTGCATCTCTACTAAGTATAACATTATGAACACCAAGGTTAGGACACCATAAGTGACAACCTTTAACATTAAAACTATAGCCCAAGAAAATGTACATTTTAGCACAAAGAGATAACTTTCCTTTATTGATATGAACATAAGCAGGACAATTAAAAAATTTTACATTAAAATAATCAATAGAGATGTCCATACTTCCTTTGAAATTTTTCCATCAAGTGAATTATGAGGCGAACGATTTACTAAAAAAGCTACAGTAGAAATAAATTCAACCCATAGATCACATTTGTGCGAGCATACAAGGAACTTTTTCTAGTAATGTACAGTTCATCCTTTCTGCAATGCCATTCTGCTGGGGCTTACCAACTAAAGTCTTATGTCTAGCAATACATTCTTGCTTGCAAAAAACTTTAAACTTATGTTCACAAAATTCAAGACCATTATTAATAGGAAACCTTTTTACCTTTTTGCCAACTTGGTTCTTTACCAAGATCTTCCACTCCTTAAAAGTGATGAAAGCTTCATTCTTATATTTCAAAAAACGAACCCAAACTTTGCATGAAAAATCATCAATTATGGTCATAAGATATCTTTTTTCTCCCAAAGAGGCAAACTTAAAAGGACCTCAAAGATTGGAATGAATGTAATCAAGCATGCCCTTAGTCCTATGAAGAACTGCAAGAAAACTAACTTTCTTTTGTTTTCTAAAAATATAATGTTCACATAAATCAATATTAGTAGTGTTTTGGACATTGAACAAACCATGCTTGCTTAAAATTACATGCCTTTGTTACCCATGTGACCCAAATGCAGTGCCAAAGTTTGGTTACATCAAAGTGAAGAGTAGAGGATACAATTGCTATCGAGCCTATAATGGTAAAACCTTGTAAAATGTATAAACTACCACAATGAATACCTTTTAGTAACACAAGAGCTCCTTTAATTACCTTTAAAACTCCACCTTGAGCATAGTACTTACAACCAAAAGATTCTAGTATGCCAAGCAAGATGACATTCTTTTTTAAATTAGGGTCATGTTTGACTTCGGTCAAGGTACGAATGACATCATCATGTGTGTTAATTTTGACTGTACCTTTTCTAATAAGCCTACACTGAGAATTATTACCCATGAAAACAAAACCACCATTACATGGCTAATAGGTTAAAAACTAGTCCTTATGAGGAATTATATGAAACGTACAGCTTAAATCCATTATCCACTATTCTTAGACCTTTGCTTATTGTTAGCAACTAAACAAACACCACCCTCAAAATTTATGCGAATAATGCTAGCCTCAATAGGCTTTCCTTATTGCTTGCCTTTAGCCTGCTCTTCTCTCTTATTTTCAACTTATAGTAATTAGAAATTTGATGCCCTTGCTTCTTATAATAACAACATGTTTTACTCAAATTTTTGTCTCTAGATTTTGATTTGCCTTTCTTCTTATTCTTACCTTTGTTTTCCCTCTCATGGTCCTTCCCCTAGCAATCAAACCTTCACTTTGAGGGACTAATGAGATTTTAGTGTCAAATTTTTCTTTAGATAACAAGTTTATTTTAACATCCTCAAAGAACAAACTATCACGATTGCCATATAACATGATTTCTTTAAAATACCTATTTAATGGGGTAAGTGAGCAAACAAGCAAAACAACTTTATCCTCATCATCAATATTCACATCAAGATTTTTAAGATCAATCAAGATAGAATTGAATTCATCTAGGGGAGATTGGACGATGGTACCTTATTGCATTTGGATGGTCAAAAAACATTCCTTAAGACGAAGCTTATTGGCAAGGCTCTTCCTTATGTAAAGTGATTCCAATTTCAACCATAAACTAGCCATCGTAGTTTCGTTAATCACCTCGAGCAGAACTTTTCAAGAAGGGCATAGCTCAATTACTAAAAGGACTTTCTTATCGAAGTCCTCCTATTATTCATCATTCATAGTGTCTCGTTTCTTAGATTTTCTGTTCAAGACTTTTTTCAATTCATATTGTATAAGAACAACCTTCATCTGGACACACGAGATTGCAAAACTAATCTTTTTGTCAAATTTCTCAAATGGGGTAGGAGGAGTAAGTGTGCTTATAAGTCAAGGTATCTTCAAAATATAAGTAGTTATTGTAATAAATACGATAAGGTACGGGTTCTATCAAATCCCTTGGTTGATTTAATGATAGGACCCATAATTAGGGTTGGATCTTTCAAAACTCAATTAGATCATATAATGAGCCATCATATATCATTTTTCCTATAAGTTGTGAGGAAGATTCAAGGTTACATCGAGGTGTGAGTGTGATGTTACCATTGATAAATTGTTGTGTATCAATGCAAAAGGCAAGAAGTTTGCTTTTTAAAGAAATTTTTAGTGAGAGGTCTCAAAAATTACAAAGGTTTCATGATCTCAACCTTCCATCTTACTGTGATCTAGATCAGTGGTTACTCTATATAATCTCCTCGATAAGAGTTTGAAGAATCATATTCTTATCATAAGATTTTAATGAGAGTAGTGTATAATTTGTAATAATTTTAACTAGTTTTTCAATAACTTACATCCTACAAAAGGTACATGTCCCATTCCAATAGTAGTGATTGTAATAGTGAATCCAGTAGTTCCTTAAGATCCTCATATAATGATATATTTGGGCGCATAGAATAAGTTAATAATAGATCTATAGAGAGGAAGGAAGAGCGCACTTATCCTTTATCCTTAGAGACAATTTTAAGGAACATCTATAGTACGAGGCTGAGTGGTATGTGGGAAGGCTAAAGCTTAGAGCTTCTCACTGGGTTTAAAATTCCTTCATATTTTAGAGTATGTTAACCTTCCAATATGAGGAGAATATGCTTTCTTAGGCTCGAACACATCAATGCATACTTTGATAAGTTCAAGAATGGTATACAACTATCTTTCTTTCGGCTATGTTTGGTTGAACGTAAGGTTTCTAATGGAATGTAATGATTTATAATAGAATGGAATGTAAATGAATGTAATATTATAAAATTATTTTTTGGGAGGGATTGAAGGGTTCATAATATAATATAGTGAAATGCTATTTGGAAGAGGGGTTTATAATGTAGTATAGTGAAAAGTTGTTTATCATTTTACATTCCATCCTAAACCCCCCAACTCGGAGGTTTATCATTTTTACTATTTAGGATGAAAAGTGATATAATATGAAACCCTCCTTTTTCATTCCATTCTGTTTCATTCCATTATAAACCTGCCTCCCAAGTAATGTAATAATATTACATTCCATTATATTCCATTAATAAACCCCCAACCAAACATAGCCTTAGTGTGGTCCACAATATCATCAATGATTTAAAAATGTGTCTGATCTAACTGCATCCCCATTTATAAGAATAATCACTTGTTATATGGTAGCTTGTCACCTTCGGGACGTTGTACCATTTAAAGTTATTATGACTTAAACAATAAGTTAGACATGTTGAGAAATATTTTGGATAGTATAACCTAAATTTTATGCAAAACATAGGATTATTCATGTCTCTTGAAGGGAACATAAGTAAAAGAATAAGATTGTGTTTCTTAACCTAGAGGATGTTGGAAACTAGTTTCTTAAATAAAGAAACACATATATTATCATCATTTTTTACTTGTAGTTTCCCTTAGAATTTGATTCGTCAACTTTATTGTGGTGCAATAGATTGATTTTATAAAGTTAATAAAATGCATTAATAAGAAAGGGACTAGCAATAGTATTATCCCTAAGAAGAAGAGGAAAACAAATTCTTTAATTGGCCAAAAGGTTATCCTTGTAATCGAAAATATTTAACATGACATCATGAGGTAATGTAACCAACTCTCATTCTTGCTAACTGTATCGTATAGACTAGTAAATTGAGGGAAGAAGTCCTCTATCTTCAATAAGATATGAAGATAATCGACTCCATCTTTAGCACTAATGGTGTTGGTTTTTAGGTTTTTTTACAATATCGTCCTTCCTAAGGATATGAAGTATTTGAATGAGGGGGGCATAAAAAACCCTTTACGCTTTAACTAAGCATACCCTCTACACTTTAACTAAGCATAATACAGTGCAAGCAAGTTTATTCAAGATTAACCTTAATTGCTTTCTTCATTTTTTTATATAATGTAATTCCATAACTTGAGTGCTCAATTTTCTTTTTTTTAGATCAATCAAAACAATTTTAAGCATTCAGTATCACAAAGAAATAATGAATCTTTCAAGATTTTCAAGTTTTAAACAATTAAATAATGTAAATATCCTTCAGAGTTCAAAAAGATAAAAAAAGACTTCAAAGAAAATAGGATAAAGGTTAATATGTGGGTAATATCAATGAAAAAGGCAAAGACTCAACTTAGTAAATCCTAAAGACAAATTTAAGGTAAGATAATTGTCAAAGAAATAAGTTAAAACAAATTGTTGAATCTAAATGTCTTTGTCACTTCAATGCTTCTAATTTAACAAATGTGGTCTCAATATGTATAATAAAAGCAAGTTCTATGATTGTTTAACTATGCATGATAACACAAATTAAAGAAATGAAAGAGCTTAAAATTTTTGAAATTTTGGCTCTTAAGCTTAAAATTTAACAAAAAAGATAGGTATATATGTGTAAATAATATGTAATTGTCATTTAAATTGACTATTTCAATGAATACTAAAAATTATGACTTATAAAAGCAATTTTATCCTAACTATCATCTTTTTGCATACTAATTAAATCAATATTTATTAATGAAATACAGTATTGATAGAAAAATTTCAATTAAGTCAAGATATTAGTTTATAAAATTTAATAACTAAGATTATAATAAGTTGAAGAACAGCATGAAAATCGTTAACCCTTTCCTCACACTTAAAGTTGTACATTGCCCTCAATATACATAATATATGCATTTATGAACAAGTGAGAGGGTTGAGTTGGTATTTTCCTGAATAAGACGATTTTCTAATTCTGATTTATCCAATATTAGATTGACATCGTTGCAAGATATAAGGAAAAAAGGATAAAAATATAAAATTAAAAAAAACTAAAAATATGAAAAATAAATAGTATAAAATAAAATCTATCCTAATTCATTAGTTACCTCTCATGCAACACTTATTTAACGTCTATA
Source organism: Erythroxylum reticulatum (assembly GCA_025504915.1). NCBI lineage: Eukaryota > Viridiplantae > Streptophyta > Magnoliopsida > Malpighiales > Erythroxylaceae > Erythroxylum > Erythroxylum reticulatum. The sequence goes on along the minus strand of JANSVA010000218.1, from coordinate 42,799,216 downwards.
GCTCGACTTACCCTACATGTTACCCTCATTCTTGGTCTATAATCAATGGCACGTTTCTATCCAGTTATCCACATAAAAGGTTTTCTAGCTTATAAGTAAGTCACATGTTGCAAGATAATAACACAAATTTATTTTTATCAAATTAATAAATCCAATTGCATGCATTAATTCACTTTTTAATGAAAATTGTTAATAAAATAGAGAATAATAAAACTACCTAAATCATCAGTTGATCGAACAGTTTGTCTTTAAGGAAGTGGGAATTCTCTGTACTTAATGTAGCTACCAATGCTTCATCAATAGTTTCCTTATTTGGTTCCTTCGTCAGTTCTTCCTCAACCACCTATGTCCACTCTTCTTCTTCTTCTTCTTCTTCTTCTTCCTAGATAAAGGTCTTTGACTCATCTTCTTTAAATACCTCCTGCTATATCTCTACTTCCTCTCCTTGGATAAAGGTTTCTTCTTCTTCTTCTTCTTCTTCTGGAAGCTCATTTCACTCCTATGAGTGATAGTCATTCCAAGTTCTTTAAGATCTGTTTCAGTAGTACTAGGCAAACTCCTAAATAGCTCATATGACAATATCTTTATTAGTTAATCGATCCAATTCACCATATTTTGTATACGAGCCTTTGTTTCCTAATGTTTCATGTTTGATTCTTGAATAAAATTTTCCATTATATCTTTCGAAGCAGCAGTTACCTCCCGTCATCTCTTCTTCATTCTAAAACATTAAAGAGCTTAGATAGTATGAGGTATTATGCTCATCATATTTAGGTTAAGAAAATCTCTCCTCGGCTTCACGTTGGTTAACTACACACTTAACAAGGTATCCTATTAATCTATCGGTAATACTTTAATACTTTCATATCACTTTTATTTCCAATATAGTAATGCTATATATTGCGAAGACGTACCATAGGTCCTATAAGAGTACTGTCTACTACATCCTTCCATTATGAGTTATCACCACCAATACACTGTCAATGTACAGAAGTTCAAAAGATACTTAAATGAATAAGTCACATATAAAATAAAATACAAGAAAAATAAAATAAGTACAAAAATTCAATTAAAATAAAACAAAATAGAAAAAAATAAAACAGAATAAAATAAAAATGGCTAGAGTAATAAATAGAGGTTTTCCTAATATCACCATCCCCAGCAACGATGCCAAAAACTTGATTGAGATATTTTTTTACAATGTTTGAATTAACCACAAGTGCATAATGTAACTGCAGCTAGTAGGACAAGTACGAGATGATCCTATGAAGACAGTGATTACTAGTAATTACCTTTCTCCTATTATCTACATACTAGATGTTGATTTTTAATTAAGAAAATAAAACTTAACAATTAAAATAAAATAGGTAGCAATATTGAAGACATAAATGAAACAAATCACTTAGAAGACAATCAATATCAAGAATTAGTGTCTAGGTAATGAATCCCTCTAAAACCATTAGATAATTACCTTTTGTCATGCAATTGTTTTATTAACTATTAGGCTGTAGAAATTCCTATCTTATACTAATAGCTCTCTCGAGCCTCCTCACAACTAATCCTAAGTTTATCAACATAATTACTCAAGTTAAAGGATATAAAATTGCTTTATCGATTTGTGACTTTTGCTATTAAGTTTGACCCTAATCTAAAGGATATATGTAGACCTATATCTAGGTTTATTACAAAATCCTTTTAATTATAGTAGATCTATTTATACAGAGGATTTCTCAATATCTATGTTGTGAAATCAAATTATGTAGTAATATTTCAGATCTATTATAACATATGTTAAACACATAATTGAGCACAATAAATCAATCAAAACTATTGCATTAAATAAAAAAATCAAAACATATTATAGCATAAACTATCTCACCTAGACACTAAAGATGTTTAGTTACACAAAATAAAAAACAAAATCAAATATAAATAAAAAGAAAAACAAATAGAAAAAAAGAGTTCATAATTTTAAATCTCCCTTTATCTCCTATCAAATGTTCTTATAAGGTAGATGTTGATTTTATATTCTGTTGGATCTTTTGATGATTTTCTCATATTCTCCATGTTCTTGGGTCAATATCATCCTTTCTAGACGTTCTCCACGTTTGGAATCATCTCTAAAAGTCTGCTCCCCCTATTTGCCTTCGTTCACGTCCTTTTATGGCAAATTCTATATTTCAGGGGTATACACATTCTAATACACAGTCATGTATCTAACCGTGTATCTCCAAAAACACTTAAAATCATGACTTTACACGTTTTGAGAGATACACATGACCACATACATGGTCGTGCATCTCTAAATTTCTTTAAATTTTCATTTTGTGCTATAATTTCACTTGAAATACTCTCCTTTTGGCCCATATCAAACCATGTATGTCCAAAAATACTTAAAGTCACGACTTTACATATTTTGAGAGATATACGCGGCCATGTATATCGAAATTTTTTCAAATTCTCATTTTGTGCCATGATTTAACCTCAATTCCTCATCTTTTGGCCCATGAAGGTAATTATCACTTATTAATATACTTGGAGTGAATTAAGTACCAAATATATAAGAAAACTATAAAATATCAAGCAAAATACATTTAATATAGTTGTACAATTATAATCAAACTTGCATCTATTAGTAGATGAGAATAAAACTTTTAATGTAAGAAATCATTAACAAATATAATGATATTTGTTTTAGAAGAAACACAAACAAATGTTAATACTTTAATTGGGGTTCAAATCATTTGTTCCTACTATTCTGTTTCAAACTTGTTATGCGCCCAATACGACGTAGTTTTGTAGTAAAAACCTATATAGTAATATGTGCATAACCTACAAAATGCCCTTCAGATCCTCTGGCCCAGGTACTCTGGCCCTACCCTGTGCCAGAGGATCTGGTCCATCCATTTAAGCAGGCCCAGGTACTCTGGCACAGGG
>JANSVA010000218.1:42760097-42770320 GCA_025504915.1 Erythroxylum reticulatum | reverse complement strand
CGGTTGCTAAGATGAATACAATCAGAATCTTACTCTCATGTGCAGCTAACTTGGATTGGAACTTACAGCAGTTTGATTTTAAAAATGCATTTCTTCATGGGGATCTGGAGGAGGAGGTGTATATGGAGATTCCTCCTGGGTTTGAAGATGAGAGGACACAAGGGAAAGTTTATAGGCTAAAAAAGGTCTTATATGGGCTAAAACAATCACCATGAGCATGGTTTGAAAAGTTCAATCAAGCTATGATCACTTTTGGTTATCAACAGAGTAATGCAGATCATACCATATTCATCAAGCACTCCCACGGTAAGATCACACTTCCTATTGTCTATGTTGATGACATTATTGTAACTGGAAGTGATACCGAAGAGATGGCGAGTTTGAAGAAACTACTTGCTCAAGAATTTGAAATTAAGGACCTAGGAAAATTGCAATATTTCTTGGGAGTTGAGGTCGCTAGATCAAGAAGAGGAATCTTTATCTCCCAGAGAAAATATGTCCTAGACTTATTAGAAGACACCGGTATGATGGGTTGTAAACCAGATGAATCTCCCATTGAATGCAATCACAAACTACAAGCAAGAACGGGTACATCAGTAGACATGAGAAGATATCAAAGGTTGGTTGGGAGTAAAAATGGTTGCTTTGGTGAGTAAAAATGGTTGAGCTGTTTCGGTGAAGGGCTGAAGTGTTGTGTGGAGGTTGATGAGTAGAGGGTTGTTTGTGATGCAATAAATAAAAATAAAGCTCCTGTGTTTTTCGTTAAAGAAAATGGGATGAAGGTTAAGTGTGTATCAAAAGGAGTTGCATTGGTAGGTTGAGAGTTTTTTCTGGAGAGGAATTCACAAGGTGCGTCCCTCCTTTGGAGGCTTATAAGTGGCGTTTATTTGCATGCATCACTGGAGAGGTGTTATTGAAGGCTAGCTATTAGTTAATAAAGGCTACGTCTTTTGATATGTGTAAGCTGTCTTGCGTGAAGAGTGGAAGAGTGGCGTGATTTTGGAGGCTGGTGCATGTTTTTGTGGAAAATGGAGGCTTTCTTTTAAAAGCTTCAACAAAGGCTGCTTGCGTGAATAAAATGGAGGCTATCTTTTATTGGTGTTGGAGGTTGGCGTAATTGCAGAAGAATGAAGCTCTTTTTATCTTGTAGTGGAGGCTATTTTTGGAGTGGGAAAAGAGTTGTACATGGGCTGAATTAATTAAAAGGTGGGGGCTAATGTTGATCCTTGGCTGGTTGGAATAGATTTTCCAAGGTCAAATTCGACAGTGCATAAAAACTAAATGGTGACAATTTAGGATCTGCAATTTTATCAGTATCCTTGTCTTTGAGTTAGCTTCAATATGAGACTTGAATCATGAGATTTCACCATCTGAGTCAAAAGTTATGATCAAAATATCATCAAAAGGTCATTCTGGCAATCCAAAATCTAACGCAAATTTTGGAAATTTGTTTCTCCTAAATTTCAGCTCAGAAAAATCTATAATTGGTCCTAAAAAATCTGTCAATGAGTCAAAAATTTAAGTATGAAATTTCAAAATTTTTGGATAAACCAATCTCGAGATAAAAATCCCACAACAATTAAAGTTCAAATTTGCTAGAAATATAAAAATAGTGCAATTCGAGTCTATTTGTTTCATTTATGCATTTTACGTCAATGAACCTCGAATAATGCTAATTAAACCAGCCATAGATGAACATAAAATGAATGTAAATGACTTTGAATTAAGTTCTAAACCGCCACTCAAAATGTCCATTAACATTAATTTCAAAAGGTTTGTGATTAGCTTGTTTTCAATCACCAAAAATTACATTACTCATCTTTCATTCTTTTAAATCTATTGGTGCATAACCATAAACTAACTAGGGGAGATTAACATACTCTTAACTTGTATTTAATGATTCAAGACTTTCTATTTCTCATTTCTTGAGATAGCATCCTGACTCAAACTTTGATCTATCTAATTATGCTTCCCTCATTCGGATTTCATTGCAGGACATGTTTGAAGCTTCAGTGGACACTTCAACGACAGTAGTTGATTGGGCACTGTTAGAGCTCATGAAAAACCCTCAAATAATGAAGAAGAAAACGAATTGGACGAAAAGGTAACCCTGAACAGATGGGTAGAAGAATCGGACTTCGAAAGCTTGAACTACTTAGACATGGTTATCAAAGAAACTTTTAGGCTCCACCCAATTATACCATTGTTCTTCACATGTCAACTGAAGATATCACCATCGAAGGCTTTCACATACCCAAAAACTCTCGCATGTTCATCAACACTTGGGTAATTGGGAGATGCAGAAACGTTCATTCCAGAGAGGTTTGTGGGGAGTAACATAGACTTCCGAGGAAAGGACTTTGAGTTACTTCCATTTGGATTCTGGTCACAGAAGATGTCCTGGAATGCAACTGGCCACGACCATCGTGCGTCTAATCCTGGCAAGGCTGGTCCATAGTTTTGATTGGGAACTTCCTGATGGTATGTTGCCGAGTGAGTGGGATATGACTCAGGAGTTCAGCTTGATGATAAGAAGAGCAACAACTTTACTCGCCATCCCCGTTTATCGCCTCACAGTTTGATAACTTTGAACCTTGAATTGCAATGGTGAGATTCCTGAACTCTAAAATGCAATCCATTATTGTGCAATCCGTAATTCGTAACTTTTAATAATATCTTGGTCTATAAAGGATGTTAGGAATAATTAGGACTTGGATAGAGCTGGGTTGCAGCTAAAATGAAACTGAAAATATTGAAGATAAAATAGAAACACACAGATTTTTCATTTAAAACTACTAAATTAGGGTAAAAACTATGTGCAAGGATAGAAAAATTTTATTATAGGAAAAATAGAGAATTACAAACTAGACTCACAAAACATACAAAATATTATCTCTCTCTTCTTTCCTCTCTTTTTTCCCTCATTCTCGTTTCTTTTCTCTGCTAATGGATGATTTACTCTCTTCATCTCCTGCCTATTTATATGCAGGAGATGTGTGCGATAGTTGGCCATTTGGCCAGCTATCCTTGACTTTTATTTATTTATTTCAACTTTGGTAAGCATCGAAAACGGTGCCCACTATTTTTGACAATTCTCCCACTTAAAGATTTGATTGAGAGTTAATCAGATCTTTACATTATTCTTTTTACCTTGCCGCTTCATATTACCTACATCTCTATCAGGCCACACGAGGATTAACACTACATAAACTGGTCACCATTGATTGTTTTTGTCAAAAAATTTGCCAAGTTATCTATTGTATGAATTTTTTATATGCCCATCGTTCCTTTTTCCACTTTTTCACGAACGAAGTGATATTGAACTCGAATGTGTTTTGTCTTTCAATGAAATGATGGATTCCTTACAAGATGCAAAGCACTTTGGTTATCACAAAACAAAATAATGTTCTCTTGTTTGCATTCGAGTTCTTCCAACATCAAATTCAACTACACTGCTTCTTTACTAGCTTGTGTAGTTGCTACATATTCTGCTTCTATTGTTGACATAGCCACAACTGACTGGAATTTTTAAAACCCAACTTATAGCTCCTTTAGCTAGTGTAAACATATATCCTGTAGTGGATTTACTTTTATCAAGATCACCTGCGTAATCAACATCAACATATCATTTGACAGTAAAATCTAATTCTCCATAACATAATGCAATATCTGAGGTTCCTTTGATATATCTGAGAATTCTTTTAATAGTAGTCCAATGCTCTCGACCAAGATTCACCATGTAATGACTAACTACTCCCACTGCATGTGCAATGTCTAGTCTTCTACAAATCATAGCAAACATTAAGCTTCCCATTGCTGATGTATATGATATTCGAGACATCTTGATCCTCTCTTCTTGATTACTAGGCCTCATACTTGAAATAAATAAAGAAAAGTCAAGGATAGCTGGCCAAATGGCCAACCATCCCACATGTCTCCTACCTATTTATAGGTAGGAGATGAAGAGAGCAAGTCATCCCATTAGCAGGGAAAAGAAACGAGAGTGAGAGAGAAAAGAGATTTAAAAAATGAGACAAACTATTTTGTATATTTTGTGAGTCTAGTTTATAATTCTCTATTTTTCCTATAGTAAAATTCATCTATAATTGCCAATGGTTTTTACCTTAATTTAGGAGTTTTCTATGTAAAATCTGTGTATCTATTTTATCTTCAATATTTTCAGTTTCATTTTAGTTGCAACCCAGCTGTATCCAAGTCCTAATTATTCCTAACAAAGGATGACCTTAGGAAGCACCTATTCTCTCTTTCATATGAAGTTTTATTGTGATGAATATAGTCTATGTTTACCTAATAATGGTCTTGTATGCGTTACTTGATACAAGTTATAGTTGGTCATTACTTTTCTATAACTTGCTAAATTCACATAAATAAAAGGAAATAATCGAGTATACATGATTGTCTATGTATTTAGAAAGTTTTCAGAATCCAGGTCCATAAAAATTCACATTCAAACTTGTAAATTTCTCACACTTCCATACTCTGATTCGTGTAAAATATACAAAACTAATATATACTAAGTAAAAGTTATAATAAAATAAATATAACACTGCACTATTTCTATTCTATATATGCTACAGATATTCATTACTATACTTATATGGAATTACCAAGTCTTTTGGAATATATGTTAAATAAATAAATCATGTAATTGTAACATTTCATTATAAACAAACCAAAAGCTAAGTATGTCGTGTCAATTAATACACAACCTTATACCTGCTTAGGATAGGCATTAGTTGATTTGGTCTAGCCAACGAACTCATACCTATTCAAATTTGGCTCAGATAATGTATCTTAGATTTAAAAAAATGGTGCAAGACCTTAAGTAGTGAACAATTTCTTATAAAGCTTCTAGTCCGGTTCAACATTAAAAAAGGAGGGAACATTTTGGAGTGTAATTAGACTTTAATGAAGATGTTACAAATTTAAAGAAAGGGGTCTTATGACTGTAATACATAATATAGACCTTATTACATACCCCAGATCTACATGAAAGGATTAAAAATGAAGGTAATGTGGAATACTAGATTTCGGTTCCATCTATGATTTCGATTCTGATTCTGAGCTCCAAACCATCACGAACCTCCCGAGACCTTTTATATAAAGTGCTTTACGAAACACGAGCTAAGTCGTTCTATAGTTTTCTTAATATGTAAGCTCCCTTATTAGGTCAGAGATTCCTTATGCTTATTGTTGATATCAGCAACTATAGGAAGTCTTAACCTTTATATAGCTTCTATATCGGGCTTCTTCATCACAAGGACGATATGGATCTGATACATACATACTAATTGGGATCCATTTTCTACCCAAACTTTGACCCATTAATCTAGATCATTTATTGGGTCACTTTATTATCTTTATCTGGATCAAATTACGTAAATTAACATATAATTTATTTAAAACCAAATAATGCAATTAATAGTTGTCCAACTTTATAGGAAAGGCAAAATTGTCCAACAATCTCCTCTTTGGACAAGCATTAATTGTAGTTTTGACTCTAGTTTTTAAAAAGTTTAAAAACTCAGTTAAGCCATATTACCATATTGGTCGACAAAGTTTTAAAAAACAAAACATTTAATCCAAAGATAATAAAAGTCCATCATTCCATCCTACAAGGCTTTCGATACCGAAAAGTATCAAATACATATTTCATATGTGGCACAGATCCAATTCAGTCACATAGACCTAATACCTCACTTAACACGAATGGGAAAATGGAGTGTGGCAAACTAGGATGATAACTTTATGATCTAAATTATATCATCTTCGTTTGTAGGTCTCGATTTCTCCAACTTTATGATAAACTGTATATGCTAAATTGCATTAGAGAAATCCTGTTTTCTCTTATCGAATGCTAAACAACATTAGAGAAAAATTGTTTCCTCTCACCAAATGCTAAAATGCATTAGAGAAAAACTTTATGTTCTCCAACTTTATGCTAAATTGCATTAGAGAACCTTTATGGGATTAAAAGCTTATTTCCCCTTATGTCATGTCAAACTTTATAGATATCCATACTAAGACTGTATATGTCTAAATGACATATGCACAAAGTCAATCTGTATATATGCCCAATGACCTTTAAATGCTTAAGATTGACACAAAACTTAAGACTTTTAGACGTATTATGACAATGTATGATAATATGTATTATTGAGGATAAACAATGATCATCCTTATTAACAAACCATCATACTATTATAATACATCAAAATGTACAAATGTATATGGAGTAAACATAACGATCCCCTAACTAATAGTGTTTAAAGACATCAAAACACCCATACTTTATAATTGTTTCATAAACACAAATGGATGAAGTCCTTTAGTTAAAGGATCGACTTATAGTTCTTCAGTCCTTAAATGCTCCAAACCTTAATGTCACCTTTCATATCAACACCTTTATAACCAAATGATTGATCTTTAAATGCTAAGACACTGTGATGTTCTTTGTTGTTATTAAACAACACGGCTAGAAGATTGTCACAATATGACCAAATGGGTCTAGCCTCTGAGTCAACCACAAACAACTCAGAAATCAAAATTTTGAGCTAAACCATTTGTGAAGAAGCCCCATAGCATGCACTCTGCATGTATAGTCAAGGAAGTTACTTATGTCTACTTGACACACTTCAAGGACATTTTACCATCTGCAAACTTAAAACTGTAACCTTAAGCAGACTTTCAATCATCGAAATATATAAATAAAATCTTAATATGAATTCCCTGCGAGGTTTAATCTGTTGACTTTTCTATATGTCAATATACAATCCTTAATTCCCTTTAGTATCTCAATGCTCACTAGATTGTATTCCAACGGTCTATAACTGGATTAACCAGATATTGACCAAATAGTCAAACAGTGAATGCAATGTCCTACCTAGTACGTAGTCGAGCATACATTAGGCTATCTTCAGTACTATGGATCATTCCTTATAACCTCTCTCTTTACTTTATTCTTTGGATACAGTAGCAAATATTAGCTCTCACTATGAGAGACATGGGCTATGACAGGTTTACTGTTGACCGTATTAAACCTTTGTAACACATACTTAATGTATGCATTCTATGAGAGGTTTGGTGAGTGTTGAGATCTATCCTGGTGAATCTGAATTCTTAGGACAGAAGATGCTACACCAAGGTCATTCATGTCAAAGTTCTTGACTAATAGTTACTTAACCTTATACAACATGGTCAAGTGATTTGACGTGAGCAATATATCATCCACATGTAATAATAGGAAGATAACTTTTCTCCCCTTGACCTCATAGTACAAGGCATCTTTTTAATTTTATTTTCCATGAAGCTGAAAGAGGCCACAACCTCATCAAATGTAAGGTATCACTTTCAAAAGGTTTGATGTAAACCATATATTAATCTACATAACATGCAAACTATGTCAGTTTCATCTGGATCTTGAAATCTTTTGGGTTGTACCATATATACCACTTCATAAAGGTCTTTATTCAGGAAAGCTGTTTTGACAGCTATCTTATGTAACTCTATATCATCATGAGGTATAATTTCCTTAATCACTCAAAGTTAAACTTTCTCTCTGAGTGAACTATTAGGCAACTGAGCGAGACCATAAAATGATGAACTTTATCCTGAAATACTTTACGTCTTAAAAACTTCATTTACAACTGACGAGTTTGTAGTTCTGCTGTAAATCAACTAACTCTCATTCCTTACTATACTCTATAGTTTGCATCTCGTCATTCATTGCATGTTACCACACATCCGTATTAGGTCCAGAAATAGCTTCTATAAAAGTAACTAGATTTGTAGCATGTCTAATAGTATAGTCTTGCACACCTGATAATCAGATGGGATAACAAGTTGTCTCATTCTAATGGATTCACTTAACTGTATTAGATCTTGTACCTCTAGGAACCTCTGTGTGTACAGGTATGGGTTCCTATTCCTGTACAGGTACGGTATAAAGACCTAGATCCATTAGATCTAGCTATATGAGTAGCAGGTACATGATCACTATGGTATCTATCCTGCTATCATCTGAAGCGTCAAAGGGCCCACTATCATCATAGACATTGTATTCCAGAAACTTAACTGTTTACGATTCCACTATTCTGGTCCTTCCTTCTCTATAGTAAAAGTTGTAGCCTTAAAATGGTCAAGAAATCTTACTAAATGGCAATGAGGGGAATGTTATAAGGTTATACTCCCTCAGTAAGGTAGCCCCATACATGAATGTATGCAAGGCTAGTTTTTCAATTTTTAGATAATTAGGTAGATTAGTCCTGCTCTGCATTGACTTCTTCAAGTACTTTAAGGTCCAGTTATGCCTTTCTCTTTCGACAACACACCATTTTGCTCAAAACTACTTGGCATAGTTAATTAAGTCACTATTTCAACTAATTCCATATATCTGGAAGATAGAACTTTTAAAGTCCTAAAACACCATGTTTGCCATATTATTCTCCTCTACGGTCAAATTTGACTATCTTGATGAATTTTTCCAATTGGTTCTCAACTTTCAGTCTTAAGCAAGAACACATAACTGTAATGGGAATATTCATCAACAAATGTTAGAATACATTTAGAATTGTGCAATGCAATTGTATAAGGTCTACTAATTTCTTTATGTATCATACTCAATGAGTCAGAAGCACGAGTTGACCTCAATATCCTTATTAGTGAACTTACCCTTGCAACAGTCAGTACATGTTCCTAGATCACCATAATCTAGAATTGAGAAATGCTTTTGTTGATCGATCTCTCAACCATAGCTTTAGAAATGTAACTTAAACTTTTATTCCATACCATCTATGACTTCTCATTCATTAAGGACCTTCATTTCATACTTTGTTTAGCAAAATACGAAGAAGCATTTATCTAATCCGGGGTAAGACAAATTCTATACAAACAATATGAAAAGAAAGATGTACCATTGTGTTTTGCATTAAACAACTGTATAGTATAAGTATTAAATGCAAAACATCAACCTTCTTTATCCAAAATTGATCAAAAGATCACATATAAAATGTGTCGTATAAAACTCAAATGAACCTTACAATAAAGTTCAGTTCATACATCCCTTATAGATACTTCCACTTTTTCATTGTTGTAAACCATTAGTTTCTCCTTCCCTTGATTTGGCTTTATCCTGGATATGAACCACTGCATTGTGGAAACATATTGATCAGATTTTTCATTAAATAACCACCATGTGTACTTAATGCGACTATTGCAAATTGGATTTATAATTGACAAGCCAGAGAGTAACTTGATGGTCTCAGTCTTTCCTTTTAAACCTAATACTACTAGTTTCTTTATGTCCCTAGGACCTTTATTAGTATTGGTTTGACCAACATCAGCAAACCATTGTCATGGTGTCCCACCAATAGACCATGAACTGGAATTACCATATTGAAAAGCTTCAAACTACGATTACACTGCAATAGATTACATTTGAAGTTTCAAAGGTATCAAACTGTGAGGTGATAAGTAGGGGTGGCGAGTAAAGATGTTGCTATTTGTGTCACCAAGCTGAACACTTCAGTCATATCCCACTCACTCGGCAACATGCCATCAGGAAGTTCCTAATCAATACTATAGGCCAACCTTGCCAGGATTAGATACACAGTGGTCATGCCCATTTGCATTCCAAGATAGCTTCTGCGACTAGAACCAAATAGAAGTAACTTAAAGTTCGTTATGTTGAAATTATGTCTATGACCCAATCATTATGTAATAGATTGAATACTTTAGTTTTGTTATTATTAATTTAGATTAATAACATGGCAAATGATTTTATTATCATATTACATTTATTTTTTTATTCTAATATGATAAGTCCTTGATTAAATTTATACACTTGCTATCATAATGGAAATTATGATAATGAGAGTCAAGTCTTTAGGATTTAATCTAAAAATGTTCTTGATCATAGGATCATCAAATAAGGACTTTAATGATCCAATTAGATTAATATATATGTAATAGTATCTATTGGATAGATATTATAAGATCTCATTTACTATTACATACAGTGGAACCTCTTTAAATTGATACTCAGTAAATTAATAAACTCTCTAAGATAATATTTTTCTCCGGTCCCAACTTGGGCCAGTTGAAAATTTAACAAATTTTGATAACATAATAAGATAATATATTTTCAAAATACCCCTATGTAAATATAGGGTCCTATTAATATCATAAATTAATAATTATATAAA
>JANSVA010000218.1:42736029-42748149 GCA_025504915.1 Erythroxylum reticulatum | reverse complement strand
ACAGTAATGATAGCTCTAGTGTTTCGCATAATGAATACAGTGTTTGCTAAAGATCAAAAACTTTTTAAAATCTCTAACTTTTTAAACTTCGACTCCGACTTGTATTTATAGCCTTCGTCTTCAATTGTTTTTTGATAACTACTTCTTTCTTCTTGCTTCTTGATTCTTGATTTCTTGATTCTTGTAGAAATAGTCATTTAGTTGAGTCCTGTAACTAACTCAAACTAGTTAACCATTCGACGTAGTATCGTTTCTTCGTTTTAGTTTTTCTTCCGTCTTACTTTCTTTCGTCTTACTTCTGCTTCCGCTTCGTCTTATTTTCTTTCTTCTTACTTTTGCTTCTGCTTCCGTCTCACTTTCTTTCATATTACTTCCGCTTCCACTTCGTCTTACTTTCTTTCGTCTCACTTTTGCTTTCGCTTCCGTCTCACTTTCTTTCACCTTGCTTCTGCTTCCACTTCATCTTACTTTCTTTCATCTCACTTTTGCTTCCACTTCCGTCTCACTTTCTTTCTTCTTACTTCTACTTTCGTTTCCACTTTGTCTTACTTTCTTTCGTCTCACTTTTGCTTCTGCTTCTGTCTTACTTTCTTTCATCTTACATCTACTTCCGCTTTGTTTTACTTTCTTCCAGATCAAAACGGTTTAACAATTTCTAATATTATTATTATGTGAATGTCATCCAAATTATTAGATCTAAAGTCATTTTGACTTAACAATAGATTGTTCTATAGTAGCTTTAAAGGTATTTCATTTTGTAATGACATCAATATTATAGATTTAGTTAGGTATTCCCTGATTGTAACATCTCGTTACTAATGTTAAGGCCAAAATACTAAATGTGAGAGATTCACTAAGAGATTATAAATGTGTTCCATGCTAATGCATTATGTGATATGCTCATGCACATGAATATTGAATTATTGCTCATGAAAATGACTATACATGCATTCATTGACATTTCGGGTATAATTGTTTATAAATGTGAGTATATTGAGAAATGTTGGCCCCCAAAATTTTCTTCTTTATGAATAAGTATGATTTATAGTAACTATGAGTTCTTTATGAAATTTGGTGGAAATTAATTATTATATTGAAGTTAGAAAGATTATATGATACAGGTTGATTGAATTAAAGTGTAAAGGCTATAAGAATGTTTAAGGGGTGTCTTTGGCAAGACACTTAAGGTTAAAAGAGATAAGCCTATAAGGAAGGGTAAAAAGGGATTTTTGAGCTCATTAAGGGTAGAAATGGAAGAAAGAAATGTAGTCTTGCTTTTTAAGAAGGGGGAAACGTGAATTGAAGAGAAAAAGAGATAGTGTTATGAAGAAGGGAGAGAAAACAAGAAAGAAAGAGAAGATAATTAATGTGGTTGAGAGAAAAGAAGAGAGTTGAGCTAGAGTTTCATCATTTCCTAGTCTTGAGAGAAATTTTGAGGTTGTTTAAGAAGGGTAAAAGGAAGAGGAACATAAGAGCTTCAATTTAAGCTAAAGATCTCTTAATTTGGTGAAGAATTAAGGTACGATTGTTTTGAGTCTCTTGGATTTTTGAAAGGGTTTTAATCCATGGAGTTAAAAAATACATGGGTTTAAGTATTCTAGAACAAAATTTTAGTGATTATGCTTTTGGGGATTTTTGAATTTGAAAAACCTTTTGGGTTGAGATTTGAAAGTTTATTGAAGCCATTTTGGTAGCTGAATGGTTATGTTCAGTACATTCCAAGTTTTGCGTAGTGTAAATTTTCAAGTCTTCCTTAGGGGCAAATTTCTTGTTCTGACTTTAGGAGGAAAACAAGATTGATCTAGGCTAAATTAGACAAAGTTGTCTTCTAGAAAGTTGTATCTTATCTTTCTAGCTTTCCAACGGTATATACTATGAAATTTTTGAACATTGGAATCAAAATTTATGATCCTTATAAGTGGAGACACATCAAGAGTATAGATTATACTGTCTAGTGATAATATATCGTCTATTGATGACATATATTGTTTGGTGATGATGTATATCATCTGATGACGTTTATCATCTGGTGATGACGTATCGTCTGATGATGATGTGTATATTTTGTGCATTGTTCATCTTATATCTTCTGGTCCAATTTTTACCTTATATATGACATAATCTATCTTCAAGGTCTTCATAAAAGTCACAGATCTTGAAGTTTTCTTTTAAAAAATATAATAACGACCTTGATCCAATATCTCTAGAGCAAGTTATGCTAATTATTCCAAATAGGTCTTAGACTAAAACTTCTTCTAGTCACTGTTCATCTTGTATCATCTGATCCAATTCTGACCCTTTAGACGACAAAATCTCACCTCAATGTCTACATTGAAGTTGTATATCATGAATTCTTCTTTCAAACCATCTAAGAATGACCTTGATCTGATGTATATAAAGAAAGTTATGCTAATTGAAAAACATCTTCTGTGCAGTGTTTATAAACTTCTTCTGGTCACTGTTCATCTTACATTGTCTGGTCCAATTTTGACCCTTTATATGATAGAATCTTGATTCAATGTCTTCAAAATTTTATATCTCTAAGTCCTCATAGAAACCGTCCTAAGATGACCTTAATTCGAAATCTATGGACAAAGTTATGCCAATTGTTCCGAAACAGGTTCAATATGATTAAGGACAAAACCTTGTTTGATTCTTTCAGCCATAACTTTGTTATCTGACCTCCAAATGAATTGATCCTTGAGCTAATAGATTCCTAAAACATTATTATATCTCTCCATAAAAATTGTAAGCATTCCTAATTGATTGGAAAAGGTTTGATTGAAGGAAAGTGAGAGAATCTGTTGAAATAGTATGAACTGGTGTTATTTTACTGAATATGCTCTGGCATTTTAAATATATCTGGATTTGTAAGGTTCCAACTGAGATTAATTTTTTATCTGGAGTAAACTAGAGACATAGGTTTAAAAATTATATGAAGAAGTCAAATTCTGATTCAGCCTCTAAGATGTTCAATTTCTAGATGGAAGTTGTGCAAAGTATACTATTTTAGTATGGAAGTTGTGCATAGTATACTGTTTTAGTATGAGAATAGTCCGAAAATATTTGAAGTATAACTTTCAAATTACTATGCCAAATTGAATGATTGTGGTGTCATTAGAATTTTCTAGTAGAAAGTGTTACCAAATTACTTCATTTACTGATAAGAATGATCAAGGAAGATTAACCCAAAGGTCTAGATTTTTGGAAGTGATATAGGACTGAAATGGGAGTTGGATAATTGTTTGATCTTGTAATGCTACAATTAAGTTAATGAATGAATTGTTGGTATTAAAGTACCAAATACATGTGTAAAATGGAGATGAAGTGGTTCATCTGATTAAAGTTGTGATTCATAGAGCAAGTAATGTAAGAAAAGAAATGATAAGTGATTGAATTATGAGATACAAATGAGCATAAGATACGAAATTTAATAATATGCCCAGGATTGTCATGAACATGCATTGTACATATTTCATATACTTACATGTGCATAAATTAATGATAATAATGGTGCAAAGTTATTAATGTGAATATGCAATGTGTGTATTGCACAATTGTGATGTCCAAGTTAAACGTTCGCATTCAGACGTTTTCAGATCATGGAAGCTAATGCTAATTTAGAGTATACTATGAGTAGACCTAGATGGTATTACTTTATTGTTTGTTTGTTTACATGATGTATTGAATGATTATGAATGTGATTCAATTGTTAAATTCTGAACAATGATGGTCCGATGATTATGATAGATGAATGGGATATTGAAGCGCTACTTATATGTGAATTTGATTGAAATAAGTATACATAAATTGATTGTTAAATGTCGGGCCATGGTTCGACGATAAATGTGTTCTAAATATGCATTTTAATATGAATGAAAATGTGAATTCTCAACTTTAATGTTGAATGCCAGAATAAGATCCGATGATATATGAATGTGATTGAATGAGAATATGTAAATGTGGTTGATGTATTCTATTTCATGAATGCATGAAAGATAAAGGCAGTTTTGACCAGAGTAGCCAATATGAAAAGAGCTTTAAACTCAGTTATACACATTGGACCCTCAAGCTCAACGTTTAATGAGCTCGGTATCCCCAATAAATACAGGACAGTTATCAATGAGCCCGGTATCCACAATGGATATGGGACAGTATAGGCACTCGGTCACAATAAAGTAATAAATGCAAATGAGTCTCTCGTGCATTGCATATGAAAATTGATATGTATGTTTCAAATGAACAAAATGAACTGTGTGACTGCTCTAAATATGAATTGTGAAATAAGTGATTGAAATGATATATGATGCAATGTGATTGTTAGATAAATGATGTGAATTATGTGATATGTGACTGGATGAGCCATTGAGGATGGTCACTCACTGAGTTCGCAAAACTCAACCAAAATTTGCATTTTTTCAGACCTAAAAGAGTACCCCCATTAGACAAACAGGAGTATACCTGTTGCATTCAAGTAAGAGGTCGAGCTCGGGATCAGTTGGAGTCTGCATTGATACCTTCTTATTTATGTAGTGCACAAATTTTGTATAATGTGTAATTGAATACGTTTCTGCATGTAATAACTTCCCTTATTGGAAAGGTTTGTAAATGAGAATGAATTGGAGTGTAGGGTTAACGAATGTGATTTTTTTTATCTTATGAAAGAAAATTTGGGTCGATTTTGATTACTGATTTCTGCATATGCTTATATTGTTTCCAAAAAAAAAAGGGATTTGGTATTGAGTTCTGAGTGTTTGACTAGTCTGGCATGTTATCCTTGCGAGGCATGGACTCAGACATCCCTCCGAATGTCAGGTGCGTGTCTCGAGAGGGTGGGGTGTTACATTGATCATATCAAATGCAATATGATGTCTTTTTTTCAAATGGAATTCCTTGAAATTCTTCAACTTTAACAGATCCAAGAATTCTTTTATTTTTCATACCATATTATTTATGAACCTTCTTAAAAAGTTCACCTAGCCTAAAAATCTTTAGAGTTTAGTCTTATTTTAAGGTGGTTTTGCTTCAAGAATGATTTTTACTTTATTTTTGTCTAGTTCAATTCCTCTATTGTGAATCAAGGAATCCTATGAATTTCTCAATTTTACTCTAAAAGCACACTTTAGGAGATTTAACTTTAATTTGTATATCTCATCCTATTAAAAGCTTCTCTTAAATCTTGGATATGGTATGTGCTCTTTTTTATTTAAAAATGATATCATCAATATAAACTTCTAATGTACGACCTACTAAATCATGGAAGATGGCATCTATAGCCCTCTAATATGTGGCTTCTATGTTATTTAAACTAAATGGCATTGCAACCCATTAAATGTCCCAATTGACTTCATACATATAAAAATTATTTTGGAAATACAATTTTTCTATTAAAATCTAATTATAACTAAAAGAATAATCCGTAAAAGAAAGAAAATAAGGTCCAGTCATTGCATCAATCAAAGAATTTGCAATTGACATCATGTAAACCTCTTTGGGAGTGGCTGCATTTAAATCTTTGAAATTAACACATACTCTTATCTTACCATTCTTCTTAACTACGTGTATGACATTGGCTAGCCACTCAGTATATTTAGTTGGTCTAATGAAAACAACCTTACATAATTTTTTTTCCTTTTCTTTAATCTTTAACTCGACTTTCTTGGACCATTACCTAGGGCATTAGTGGTAAGGAGGGAATTATGGTTTATAATAAATGTATGTTCCACCAACCTTCCACTTAACCCTCACATCTTGGTATATTCCTAGGAAAAATAATCTTTTAATTCCTTTAAGAGCTTGACTTTTAATTCCTTTAGGAGCTCAACTAGCTCTAGCTTTATTCTTAGATCCAGATTCTTGATAATAAACACTTCATAGAATTCTCTTGAATTGCCCAAATTTACTTCTTCTAGTGATTCTTGATTTTGGCTCTTAAAATTGTCAACTCCTCAATATGACCCTTGTCTACCACTTTTGATTCCTCTACTTCAAAGATCAGCTTAGTCTTTTTATGCTTATCCACTTACTTAGAATCCTTTAGAATTTGTTGCATTTAAAATTTTGATCTCTACGGTTGCAGGTATCGCAACTTCACTTTGTAAAAATTTAGTCATCTAGTTCCTCTATAATTAGAACCTTCATTGACCTAATAGTAAGCATGATGATAGTCATTATACCAACATTTCTAACTCTTTCCCTACCTTTTTTGGTCCTTTTTTAAGACACTCACCCTAGGATAACATTCTAATTTGAAATAGATTTGCATGATCTCCATAGAATTTAGCCACCATAGTGCAACTTTAGTAGGAAAGGGCTACGAATCTACCTAAATAATTTCTACCCCATTATTTTTCCCTAAGAGCAGAAGTTGATAAAGACATAAAGGTATTCAAAAGTTAGAATGAATCTAACCTCATCTTAATAAAATTTGATAATTTACATGTGTATCAATGACAAAGAAAGCATTCAATAAAGACTTTGCTCCTACCATGATATTCACAAGCAGAATTCCCCACACTTTAGCAATCTCACTAGTAAATGTAACAAAATATATTTCAGTTAAGATCAAGTCTTCATCATCTTTATCTAAAAATTGTATCATCAGCATAATTTTTAATATTGATGCATTACCAACCAAAATTCCTAAAGTTAGTTTATTGTTGATGTGGGCCTCAATGTATAAAAGTCGTATATATTGCATTATGATATTAACTGATTTTTCTATCATCACCTTCTTTGGAATTTCTAGTCTTATAACTAAGACAAAAACTTTGCATTCTCTATTCCTTGGCAAGGATTCCACCTTCTTCGCACAATATTTGACAAATGAAATAGGGATTTTTATGGAAGAAACAACACCAGACACCTAAATAGAAATTTCTCTAACTATCCTGAATTCATCATAATCCTCATCTTGACTCTTAAACTGGGCTGACTTCCTATAAAATTTAGGATTGTGTTTCTCCTTTGTCTCAATTTACCTCTCACTAGCAACTTCTACATATCCTTTCTTATTATTTAGGTTTGAGGTACTCTCTAATGACAAAGGCTTCCTTCTTTTAAACCTAAAAAATGCTTTCTATCATTAATGCCTTCTCTTTTGAGTTTGAGTTAAAGTACTAAATTCTTGGGATACCTTAATCACTGCCACTACTAAGATATTGGCATCAATGGTGGTATTACAAATTGAGGATATCTAAGTTGAAAACTTTGAATTCTTGGATCATATCTTTTTCTGAAGATTTGAATGAATTATGTTTTATGACTTTATCCTACAACTTTTACTTTTTGCTAGATTATAGGAATATGCCTAATTTTCAGTTTAAGTATTAGCATTTGAACTACACTCGAGAATAGAAACAATCTTACTTGAATTTGTAGTTGATGCAAAATGATCTTCTACAATCTTTAACTTCCTACTGACATCTAGCAACAAAGGTAGATTGAACTCAATCGTATTAATAGTTGTAGCTAGTAGGAATGGGCCTTTACTATCAATATGATTTTGTCAGCTTCAGTGAAAAATAGAATTCCCCTACTGATTCCCCTATTGATTTAATCTTAGATAACATTCTTAAACCCTTAGCATGAATTTGTTGGATGACTCTATATAATATGTTATTTGCGGTAATCTCTTCCTCTGATTTCTTACTTTGTGAGAATTCCATGCTCTAACGGTAAGGTAATGAATTTTTCTTATAACAAAAAAACTAAAGATCTCCTTTATTTTGGAGGTGACGAAGGTGCTCTAAATTTAGGTAGTTGATGCCAACATTTTCCTTTTGATTTTAAGAGATTTATGCTCTAAAGAGGTGTAAAAACAAGTTTCAAAGATGTTAATTTTAACCACTACTGAATCATATGAATTTTTTTCTATAACGTAAATACCTACTGAATTCTTTTTTCATTGTCTTTATTTCCTAAGAAATACTTTACACTCGAACGCTTTTGCTGTCAATTTTATAGAATTCATAGAAGGATAGAATTCCTAGGTGATAAAGCATACTATAAGAAGGATGTGTATGTTAACAAATTTGGGAATAACCTAAGGATGAAGTTATTGAAATTTTCATAATTGGCTAATTTTGCACAGTGAATGTTGAATTTATCAATGTGCTTAATGGTTGATTGGAAATTTTCACTAGAAAATAAATTAAATTAAGGAATTTTATAGTCTTGCAGATAAAAATTATCATGGTCAATATGCTCTGAAAAACACTTATAAAATTTCATATGAACAATTAGCCTTAAACTAGGCCTAACAGCTTCTCTAATAACTCCTATATCAATTTACAGTCTCATTTGCAAAAGATCAATAATAGGATTACAATTTATATCCATAATATGACCACCTAAACCTTATTGTAGGCCATTAGCTTTTGCTTCCAAATCCTTATCTGCTAAGAGCCTAAAGCTTAACCACTTGTCAACCATTTCTATGATTAATGCATATAGGTGTAGCAAGAACATCTTCTCTTTTATAAGGATGAACATTTCTTTCATCCATAAATGAAGCAGATAGGAGGCAATTGCATTCACTAAGTTCCATCACATTTGGTGTTGGATGCTCCCTAAGCCCTTTAAAGATCTACTTTGCCAAATAAGGAGAATTCTACCCTATGACCTATACTAGAGCGACAGAAAGTTTGTTTACGTTCTCTGTCAATACCTTGATTGTCTTAAATATTTAGGTTAAGTTGGATTTTAATTTTAGAATTTTTTTAATATGAACAATGTCATTTTGTGTTGATGATTCTGAAAATTTTATGTTCTTGCCAGCTAGAGACGTAGCTAAAGGTAATGCTACCTTCTCAAGATTCTTAATCATTTGGGATACAAAACGTTCATTCCTTACTGTATTAGGGACTTCTTCCTCCAGGGATGGAGGCATAAAGATTTTTTTTCCATTTCTTGTACAAAAGATGGAGTCCTATTGGGCATGCCAAATTATTGATCAGTTTTTATGATTAACCTAGAATTCAGATGTCCTAGTGAGAAATTGTCCTAGGACTTATTCATGACTTATTATCAGATATAAGGATTGAACTAAAGAAAAAATTTGACCTAAAGAGATTATTTGATTTAGGAAAAGAAAAAGAACAAGCTACAACGTAACACCCACTCCTGCAAGACCTGAACCCAGCATCGATGGGTGATATCCGGGTCCGTTCCTCGTGAGGGTGGCGTGCTAGAACAATCAATTAGTCAAAACTTGGCTTCTTTTTTTTTGAAACCACAAACATAACGTACGAAAATCCATAACAAAATTAAGCCCGATTTCATTCATAAACACTTTCAGTTACATGTAATAATCAGTACACAACTCATCAGACATTCACTAATCTCTTGGGGCCCATTACAAATACAAAACATTTCCAATTCTAAAAGGTATTTCATACCACAATATTCACTTACAAATGATACAAAATTTGCAGAATATACAATTCATTACGAAAATAAAGAAATACAATGTAGATGCGAACTGATCCCAACCTCTATCTTTCCCTCACATGCAGTAGGTATACTCTCGTTGCCTAATGGGGTATTCTTCTAAACCTGAAAAATATTTTCAAATTTTGGGTGAGTTCTGCGAACTCAGTGAGGCAACCATCATTGATGGTTCACTCAATTCATGCAACACTTCATTTCACATAACAAATATTTCAAAAAAATTGCACTTTACATCAGTGTTGCATTTACACTTAAGCATAGACAAATTTGGCATTTCAATCCAGCCAACATTCTTAACAAAATGCATATGTAATGCTCATAAGACACTTTTCCAATTATTACAATGTTGTGACCGAGTGCCCAACTGTCTACCGAGATCATTGATAGTTGTCCCATATAGGGCTTATTGATAACTATCCCATATATGACTCATTGATAACTGTCCCATATAGGGCACATTGATAACTGTCCCATATAGGGCTTATTAAATGTTGAGCTTGAGGCTCTGAATCACTTTTAAGCTCGAGGTTCTTTTTCACACATTGAGCTTTAAGCTCTGATCGGTCGCTACTCTGGTCATAACTCCCATTATCTGATCATGCATTCATGTAATGAAATGCATCACGTCTATTCAATCAATCATATTCACTATCACATCTCATTCACATTGTCATTGGATCTTAGTCTGACATGCAACACTTAAGTTAAGAAAACACTTGTTCTGTCCAATTCACATTTAATGGGCACTTCAATATTTTATTTATACATCACATTCATCGGATCTCCTATCCGGAAACTAACACAATCAATCACATTTATTTATCATTCATAACAGCATTTAAGCAAACAATAATTGAGAGAAACCGTCTAGGTTACTCACAAGTTGCTCCTAAATATAAAGCCTAAAAGTGTCATCAACGTCTGGAGGTTGATGTTCCAATTTCTCCTCTAAATCAAATAACATACACATATATCACAATTTGTACAATCATAAGTGTTTAATAATGCACATGAATGAAATGAAATATGCACAATGCATATTCATGACAATCCCAGGTATTTTTACCATTAATTTCATCACAAAGTCATTCTCATATTAAAACTCCTCTAAATATAGTTTATACTTAGGTTTGTGCCTTACCAAAACTATTAAATCTTCATTCCTTTCTCATTGAATCACTTCAGAATTTTTTCCAAGACACCCCTTTCGGGTCTACGGTTTACGTTCAATCAGAAGGTGAACCTAATATAATTTGGGCATACTATCTTCTAAAAAAGTGTTCCTCTATGTCTTATCGTTCCACTGACACCAAAAATATTTAATTTGATTGAGTAATTTGGAAAATATATCTCAAACATTATCGGGTTATCCTTATTCCAAAACAGTATACCACACACAACTTCCATCCAGAAATTAAACATCTTAGAGACTAAATCACAATTCAAATTTTTCATATGATTTATAGTCTTATGTCTCTAGGTTCATCCAAATTAAAAATCATCATATTTGGAATCCTATAGATCCAGATATAATCAAAATACTGAAGTATGGTAAGTGAAAGAATACCAGTTCATATAATTTAAGAGCACACTCACTGTACCCGACCTAGGTTTTTCACTCAATCTTTCTCAATTCATTTCATAATCCTACCGATTTTTATGGAGAGATAGAAAACTGTCTTTAGAATACAATGGTCAAGAATTAAGTCATTTGGAGGTATAGAGAAGAAGTTATGGCCAAAAGAAGCAAGACTGTTCAGTAAAAGACAAAATCCCAAATGCACGATCGTGCATTTGCACGACGGTGAAAATTTCTCTTCACATCCAAAGTCACCATCATGCTTTTGCACCGTGGTGCTTTTTGGCTAACCTTCAATGTCACCGTCGTTCTTTTGCCTGATGGTGCTTTTGGCCTATAATATTAAAAGTCACCGTCGTGTAATCCACTTCTTCTTCACCGACATCACAACTTCTAAACTACATAACTTTTGATCCCAAACTTCAAAATTTTCAAACTTTATATCAGTGGAAAGATTAACGAATGATACAAGAATTTCAAGAAGACAAGTTTAACTTTATATCAGTGGAAAGATTAACGAATGATACAAAACTTTCAAGAAGACAATTTTATCTAAATCTATCTAGATAAATACAGATAATTCATGGAAGTTTCAGCTCGAAAATTCAACACTGTTACTATTCATTCCCATAAAATTTCCAGATGATTTTCATTTTTCAAATCCAACACTTCTATTTTTATTTTAGTCATTTCAACTCCATTTCATTTGAATCATTCACCACAAATTAACTATACCCCTAAATATGCAATTTTATTCAAAATTCTAAAAATCATCAAAAAGTCAGATATCAGATATTCAACTCTGCATTTCACCATTCTATACATTTACCTATATTTTCATGCTCTCCATCTGCTTAAATCTTTTCCTCTTACTATCATTTATACACTCATTCTCATCTCAAACCATCATTTTACAACTACCCTTCAACTCAAACACCACTTTTTTATCATCTCTAAGGAGCTCATCCACTCATGTATACGCATGCATATATATAAACATGCACAGTGAAAAATAGAGCATGACAACATATCACCTTTTTCATACTACAATTTTCTATACTAGTCCCATACACCATTTCATTTCTATTTCA
>JANSVA010000218.1:42717990-42728357 GCA_025504915.1 Erythroxylum reticulatum | reverse complement strand
TATTCTAAGCTAATATGTGCATACACTTTGTATGTACATTATTAGAATATGGTACTTAAAAAGTCTATGTATGATGTGTGTGTACGTACATATTAGCTTATATATGATGTGTGTGTATGTACATATTAGCTTAGAGTATTAGAATACGGTACTTAATATAAGCGTTATATCCTACTCCCACGTGAAATACCATGTTTAAAAACCAAATGAAATGAATAAAAAACCGACCGAGTTACCATTGTCTTCCGTGAAAGTAATGAAATTGTTTAATGAAAATGAACACTTCAGGCCAATTTTCAACCCCAGTCAAAGTAGAGAAACTTCATGGCAATAATCCAAAGGAAAAGTGGAAGTAAAAGAATGCTTTTAAGTCATCGAATTGTCAAAAAAAGGGACTCACCCGAGCCACCACCATTACACAGAAAATATAAATCAAATATGGTAGCAATTGACCGGAAAGTGTCGAATGCATAAACTAATGCGCACGTTATAGGAATCCCTTCTCTTACGTTTGTTATAACTTCCCACGTGAAATTGCTAAACCAAGGAAACCTAGCCAGGAACCATCCTCGAACCTCTGGTCTGTCTCTTATTGCTCTTCACGTGGAAAAGTTTTCTTTAGCATTATAATAAATGACCAGACCTCATCACCTCTTTTGTCCCCAAATGGACTTTTGACTTCTAGCCCAAAGACCATTTGTTGGTTTTCACTTTCTACCCTCTTTCCTCCCCTTCATGTTTGGTCCACTTTCATTATCCCTCATAGCCTATAATTCTCTACATAACGACTCACTTGGCAGATATAGACATGCAAATATGCGAACGGGTACTCGTATGATAACAACATTGCGGTATGAAAAAAAAATGGATTTCTATTTTTAAAGAGCCACAGTGATAAGTCTTTCCATGAACATTCTATGAAGTTGTCAATTCCTTCGTAATCTCCAAGTTGCTGATATTTAGTATGGCAAGCCCCCTATGGCCAGATAACAGGATACAGTATCTCTGGTCTGCAGCTTAGCTCGGATCGTAAGCAACTGTGTGGGTACATACCTAGGAGAAAATAATGGGACTGAAATGATAATGTGTATACATTTCGTGATAACCTAAAAGTAGGTTGGATTTTTTGGTTGTCCATGAAGGTGACATATCTTTTCCTTGTCTAGTGTTTCCACTCTTTATATTGTTTTCAAACTCTTACTCTTCTTCCGGATTTTTTTCCTCACGATCTGTTAATGTGTTTTTGTAGCTCGTGTTATATTAATTTATCAACACATGTACATGAAGTATCATTCAAGCAATTCGAAGTTTATAAATACACTCTAAACAAGAATAGACTCATCGTCGGCTGCTGTGCATGTGACATCTATCTAAACTCTTTGCTTTCCTAGTTTTATACGTACTTTCGCTTCTTTCCAAGGGGGGAGAAGCTCCAAATTTTGTTTCTCTTCTAGATGATTACCACCTCATTAAATTGTAATCACGGTTTTTTAATTTAAAACGTGAAACAACTGTTATTGACAAAGACGGAGATACTTATGACGAAAGATACCTTGGCTAAAAACTATTATACATTTAGTAACAATGAAACTTTCAGTTTTTAAAATTTTGCTCCCATCGTACTGATTATTCTTCCCCTAATTATTGTAATGATCATATAATAACAAAGTATGGAAAGGAATGAAAAAAAAGCTATTTCACCATACAAATAAAAAGTAACTAATTATTATTCTTAGAATTCTCATCTTAATTATTAACTTGAGTTCATATTGACACTTGATACGCTAACTCAAATACTAAGTTGATTATGCATGAAAGTCCCGAAAAAGTAACCAAAAAATTATGAATTATAATTTGTACTTAATGATTTGCTTATATTGTTGATGAAGTTGCCCTCTCAATTTTCTTTTCATCAAAGAGCACAGCAAGAAAGAATTGTGTAATATGTAATGAAAGACTGATCTTATCCAATATCTAATCATTTCACAAGTAGTCATGGAATGGTGATGTGAGGTATAACTTTAACCTAATTTAATTACTAACCTAAAAATTCTGTCATTAGATGAGTGGTCCACTCGACCACACAAGAAAGAGCAAACAAAAAGGAGGGAGACTTTACATGTCCCCCCAATGTTCTGTTAGGCACTAGTACAAAAGTCGCCAAGATTGTCTACATATATTGATGATCTTTCATTTTCTTCCCAAATAAAAAATCGACCGTTCACTTGCCTAATCCATAGCCTCCAAAGTTCAAACCCCTCAGTTGACTAATCTGAATTTGTGTTGGAGAAAGCATCAAGTGACTCCAAAATTTGACCTTAATTATATATATATCACACTCTTCCAAAAGGGCAAGAAATTTTATGTAGCTGACACGTTACGACATAGTTAATATATATTTTTCTTGTAATTTTTGTCACTAAGTGATGGAATAGTCCCCGAGAATTTTGGTTTTGTACCTGCCTTTTGCAAAGCACGGTTCCATTATTACGTGTCGTACTATAGCAAGTTGATATAAGATTAAGAGTTCGTTATAGTTTAGTCATTCCAACATAAGTGAAATTGAATATAAAAAAACAGGAGGAGTTGATGTGATTAGAAATATGAGTAAGGCATAGATTGGAAGAACATGAATTGATGAGAGATAGCTAGGTTGTACGGTGACCTCACTACCAAACATCAATTTTATAGTTATTAGATGACACTGACAGTGTCCGCTCGGTGGTGTTTATAAAACTTAGATTCTTGTTAGTGACTATTATATGTATTACGAAGATGGTTACTATAACAATCTTCCTGTCTTTATTGTAGCAGTTGTATAACTAAAAAAACTGGTAAGCTAATTTTAGAAAACCGATTATGGAATAACTCACCGCTTTATCAAAAAATTCTTTTATCTAAGTCTACCCAGAGAAGAGAATAAGAAATATATATGATGGCTGAGTTACACTCTATGAAGAATGATCTTATGTCTAGGGTTAAAATTTCAAGTTGAAGGAATCCCATATTTTTATCAAATTACGAAAAGAACTAAACACACCCAATTTAAACAAATTATAAGATAATAAATAAACGAACATACAAGAATAAACTTGTAGAGAACAATAAATTTTCACTAATTTTTCTGGTCTAATTAGAGTTCCCATTGTAAGGCAGTTGCTCTAATAATTATATAGGTTAGAAAATACCAAGTACTCGATCAAATTCATTCCATGGAACTTAGGAGCAAGATATGCATGGAAGATGATATTCCTTATCATTCTTGATCCTCCAGCTTTTCAGGGCAAGCTGACAGACAAAACTATAATTGCAAAGTTTGATTTTAGCATCTATTGCTAATTTCGATCCCAAGATATTGCTGTTGCTAGACTTCCTACTCAACGATCCGTTAATATACTTGATCTTTTAGGTGCTTATCTCTTTCAAGCGTTATTTTCCATTTTTTGATGCCGTTTTCAATCGTTGGACCATATATTTCATTTCTTCACTCTCATTGTAATTGCAGCCAAAAACTACCTAACGGGATATACTAATTATTCTTGCTGTTCTCGATTTAAACCATTTTTTCAGAAGGAAAATGGAACATATATACATGCTAAGCTTACACAAGATTAAAGCAAAAAGGGATTTTGAAGTGCAAAATCCTCATAAGTGGAGTAAA
The DNA here is from genome assembly GCA_025504915.1 of Erythroxylum reticulatum. Classification (NCBI taxonomy): domain Eukaryota; kingdom Viridiplantae; phylum Streptophyta; class Magnoliopsida; order Malpighiales; family Erythroxylaceae; genus Erythroxylum; species Erythroxylum reticulatum. The sequence goes on along the minus strand of JANSVA010000218.1, from coordinate 42,724,696 downwards.
ACATAAAACATAAAAGAAGAGAAGAAAATAAGAGTTGAGTTACATTGTGTTTAGGTTCATCTACTAAGGGGCAAGTTGGATGTCACATTCATAAAATATAAGAATAGATGGTCCATTAGAATAAATAATTAAGTTCTTCCACGAGCGACAGAATTCATGTGTTCATGAAAAGAGCCCCATGTTTCTTTTGTAGTTGTAAGTCTCTTTCACAGAGCAGCAGCCAGGGTGTATGCATCTATATCCTTCCTTTTGTAATTAAGCGTAATATACTTGAGGGCTTGTGTTTTTATAAGCCCCCGAGACGTTTCCAGTCATTCAGGTAGACTATCAAACCAATTATTTTGGGTATTATTCCACTTCTTTTTTACCACATAAATAATGGCATTGCACTTTTTTTGTTAAGAGCTCTACTCTACTCCCAACACACACTACTTGGCATTATTCTACCCTTGGAAATGGCGAATGTTGAGCGAAGAAGCTCATCCAATTAGATTTAATTTAAACAATATTTTTCCCTTCTAGGAAAAGTGTCTCGTAAAGAAAAGGTAAATTAGTAATTCATCCATTAAGTGTGTAACCACCTACGTCAATATAATTAAAACAAGTTCCAATAAATTTGGAATAATTGTAATAGCGATCCAATTATTTTTCCAAAAAAATTTTACAAGTTAAAATATCATTCAACCTTGAGGAGACGCATTTTCTTAAATTGGATAACAAATATATATTAAAATGTTTTAAAATTTTGGACTAATGACAAGTTAGTTTGTTATGTCATTACGTAACACACACAAAAATATGAAAAGTATTGTTATCTAGTCTTTTCAGGCCACAACTCAAATTTTAGAAACAACAATTCAAAAAGAAAACCATGGGAAGTGCTGCTGAATTATACTGCCGCCGTCTATCAAATGAAAGCAAAGCTGTTAATAACGAGTTTGGTACGGATTGATTTGAATAAATTCAACCGCTTCAGTACATATTTGAAATTTTGTAATTACATAATTATACTTGACTTGTACCATCCGACCGAAGTGTTTGTTTGTTAGGCAATAGGCAGATAGCGGAGATCAGAAAACAAAAAACAGAAACTCAGGAAGGAAGGGGTCCCAAAGTTAATAGTTTAGATGCATGTCTCACGTGGAAGAGGCTGTAGCAAACAGTGAAAACTGCCTCGCACGCCGGCAGCCCATCCCCATCAATCCCCAACAAGCTCACCCCAATACCAGCCCTCCTGGTCCTCCATCTCTTTATTTGTTTAAAACGTTATACATAAAATTAATTAACCAAATCAACGTCCTTTAATTAATAATTAATTATAATATGAAAATTATTAAAATATTTAAGTAACCAAGGAGATGGTCAAGTGATGCGAGGTTGGATCCCTAAAACACATTGCTAGTAACAAGGTTCAAATCCCTCTAGTGAGATTAGTTTGATCTATATTTACTAATTTATGTACACTCTATATGTATAAAATATTTTATATGTTATATAATCTATTTAATACATGTTTAATAAATATTTATTTTTTATTTTTATCGCTAAAAATAAAAAGAGACGTACACAATTTAGGTTAAATTAAGTCAAATTTTACTTCATAATAATTCTAATATATATGTATTTGAGAAAATGAATTGAAATGCCATCTTATCTAACAGAAATGATGTCTTACTCTCTTTTTCTTTGCCTCCCTCGCGTCTTGCCATGTCTACGTGTTGTGGACCAGCTTTGTCCCCCCTTTGCCCTACTCTTATTAAGACAAACTTTTCGTTTGGTTTTTCATTTTGTTTTTCACTTTCTACCACCATTACACGCCTACATTGGTCCTCCTTCAGCTTCCTTCCTTCCAATGTCCTCTATGGGCTGCTGAAAGCCGGAGACTTCCTTCCTCCACTATATAAACAGCAATATAGCAACCTGTTATGCTCACAGCATAAACACTTTTACCAAGTTCTTTCTTACTCAAAATCTCTTCAAAACTCTGAACTCGTAAAAATAAAATTTAGAGAAGAACATATTTTTGTTTTTCTTCTCATTTTCCCGGCTGAAATGGCTGTTGAAGATGCCTTCTCATCTCCTTTGGGTCCTCCAGCATGCGAGAAAGATGCAAAAGCCCTTCAATTTATCAAGGAAATGACTAGAAATGCTGACTTCGTTCAGGAAAAAGTTTTGGCTGAAATCCTGAGCCGTAACGCTCAGGTCGAGTACTTGAAAAGGTTCAAACTTAATGGTGCTATCGATCGCCAAACTTTTAAGTCCAAACTCCCTATGATCACTTACGACGATCTTCAGCCTGAAATCCAACGTATAGCTAATGGCGACCGCTCTGCCATCTTGTCTTCTCACCCCATCTCCGAGTTTCTTACCAGGTGTGTTTTAATTATTAGCTGTTTGTTCTTCTACTTTTTTTTACTAGCTACAAGCTAATTGTAAATATTTAGTTTGAGGACTTCAATTATATATTATCCTATTAATTTCGTTTTCTTTAAAACCCCAGTTCCGGGACATCTGCCGGTGAAAGAAAGCTGATGCCAACAATTCAAGAAGAGCTGGATCGTCGCCAATTATTATATAGTCTGCTCATGCCAGTGATGAATCTGTAAGTTCCGATAGATGCCTTCGAATCAACTGTGCTATCACATGCAAAGAAATAATCTTTTTTCTCTGATAAAGACGCGCTTTATGTGCAACAGTTACGTCCCTGGCTTGGATAAAGGCAAAGGTCTCTACTTTATGTTCGTGAAATCTGAGACCAAAACTCCTGGTGGTCTCCTGGCTCGCCCAGTGCTCACAAGCTACTACAATAGCGACCACTTCAAGACTCGTCCCTACGACGCCTACAACGTCTACACGAGCCCGAACGAGGCCATTCTTTGCTCCGACTCTTTCCAGAGCATGTACACACAGATGATCTGTGGTCTCCAGGAGCGGGAACAAGTGCTCCGTGTTGGCGCAGTATTTGCCTCCGGTCTGCTCCGTGCCATCAGGTTTCTCCAAGTTCATTGGCAAGAACTTGCTCATGACGTAGAATCCGGAACTCTAAACAGCAAAATCACCGACCCTTCTCTCAGAGACTGCATGACTAAGATCCTAAAACCTAACCCAACAATCGCAGAGGTTATCAGAATGGAGTGTTCGAAGGAGAAATGGGATGGGATCATCACCAGAATTTGGCCCAACACCAAATATCTTGATGTGATCGTAACTGGAGCTATGGCACAGTACATCCCAACCCTGGATTACTATAGTGGAGGGTTACCGTTGGCATGCACCATGTATGCTTCGTCAGAATGTTACTTCGGTTTAAACCTGAACCCCATGTGTAAACCATCAGAGGTCTCCTATACAATCATGCCAAACATGGCATACTTCGAGTTTTTACCCCACGAGCCGAGCAAGACTTGGACCTCCCGTGACTCGCCACTAAAACTCGTTGACCTTGTCGACGTTGAAGTGGGAAAAGAATACGAACTCGTGATCACAACCTATGCAGGTTTATATAGGTACCGAGTTGGTGACATCCTCAGAGTCACCGGGTTTCACAACTCAGCACCTCACTTCCAGTTTGTAAGAAGAAAAAACGTGCTACTCAGTATTGACTCGGACAAGACCGACGAGGCCGAGTTACAGAAAGCGGTGGAGAACGCGTCCCAACTCTTACGTGAATTCAACACTAGCGTTGTTGAATACACGAGTTATGCCGAGACAAAAACGATTCCGGGTCACTACGTAATTTACTGGGAATTACTAGTGAAAAACTCTGCCAACTCGCCCACTATGCAGGTACTGAATCAGTGTTGCCTTGCCATGGAAGAATCATTGAACTCAGTTTATAGGCAAGGCCGTGTTGCGGACAACTCCATAGGTCCACTAGAGATAAGAGTGGTTAAAAATGGCACATTTGAGGAGCTAATGGACTACGCAATATCAAGAGGAGCGTCCATTAATCAGTACAAAGTTCCAAGGTGTGTGAACTTCACACCAATTGTCGAGTTGCTTGATTCCAGGATGGTAACGACACATTTCAGCCAAGCTTTGCCTCATTGGACAGCGGAAAGAAGACGGTGACTTCACGAGTCAACCGACCAAAATTTAGTTCAATGGATTTGGCAATGCAGAAAAGAAAACCAATAGACTCTTGATTTACTGTCTGTTTTTTTCTTTTTAGCTTTTTGTCGAGTGATTTTCGTAGCTTTACAAGAAAAAGGTTAAAAGCGTATGTTTGATTAGGACTTCTCAGGATAAGGTTTTGTATTGTGGTTGAGTTTACCTGTGGAAAGGACTGTGACATCATTACATATATATCTAATGCAATGTTTCTTTCAGTGAATCTGCGACGAGCAAACTTTCATCCCTTTAAATTCTTCTTTTTTATCTTTCCAATAATGATTTTGTCAATGCCATAGTGGATTTTGTCGACACTTTGAGAAAAAGAGACTATGGCGACCACACGCTTTTCAGCAATATTAATGGATCAGAAAGAACAGCATTAAGTAACAGATAGAATGAAAGAGTATTGATGAGATGGCGTATCCGTGTTCATAGGAGAGTTTTCTGAATCATTTCACCGTCTTCGAGGTCAACAAGTAAAAGATAACGGAGAAAGGTGGCTGAATTATGATGCAATATGTTGGGATATTGCTCTTGTTAACGGATAAAAGCTTGGTTATTTTTGCAGAAAACGTAAATGCAAGAAAAATAAAGCGACAAGATTTTTATTTGGTTCGATAATATAAAATTATCTATTTCTAAGGTTTCTACCTATGGTGATAAAGATTATCACTAATCAAGAAGGAATTAAAAAACAAAATATAGAGATTGAGTGTTACGTGGAACACTTGCACTAAGAGTCCCTCAAACTCATCAGTACCCAAAAATGTTACTCTCGCACCTTTTGAATTTTTCTTCTCACTATTCTTCACTCTCACCGCTACTGAGTACAAGAAAATTGAAGCTATGAAAATCTGTGAATGAGGTATATATCTGTGTCTGATGTTTCTGTCTTCTTTCTTTTATAGCTGCTGGAGAAGAAGAAGGCTTTGGACTGTTTTTGCATGTATCAGACAAGCCCCATGTGCCTCACGTGAGTCACTTACTTTCTTCAGCCTTTGGTTTGCGTTTTATGTTATCTGAAGCTGCGTTTGTATTGATAAACCTGCATTTTTCCTTTTGTCTTCTAAATATGTAAAACGGTAATGTTTAGCTGTGTTGCTTTGCTTCAAACATGTAGTGAAAGACTTCACTTTGGCTTATATAACATGACACTGCTTAGAACTATTTGCTTCTGACTGAATGAATCACGTGGGAGTGACTTAAGTCACTTAGGCTTTTGACTTCAGCTGTAAGATGTTTCCAGAATGTAGCTATCTTCTCTCTTCGACACACCCACAAACACCATCACACACTTCACTTTTTTTCTTCAATCTTTGCTTATTTTTTGGTAAATCTGAGTGAAGTTGGTGGAGTATGAGTGATTTTCATCACACTTTCCCTCCTACTCTATCAATCTTAGCTCAAATTAAAAAACTAGAGAAATTCCCAAAAACCCGAGACCCTAATCTTCACCCCCTTTGTGAGATCTGCTGGATCTGACTTCGGTATCAAGGGGCTTCCATGATTTGTAAGTATTTCCTACAAAAATTAAACTTCTTTTGTGTTAGAATTTTTGTACTGAAATTAGATGGACTTTTCTCACCTCATTTTTTTTCCAGATTTAAGGTTCCTTTGGAGATTTGATCTCTGACGAAATGCAGTCGCACATCTATATACTTGGATCTTTCATGGAGGACTGGATCGCTTCTCAGGTACCATGCGCTCTGACTATCTGTATATAGTATTGGTGTTGTAATTTCTGTGTTTATTTCCTTTAATATTCCTGATAGTCATGCTAATTCCTTTACACCTTCTGTGATTGTATAATATTCTGTCTCTATAGTAGATAGACTTACCACTAATTGTTGTTGTGATTTTGAACATATTGTGTTTGCTGATAGTGTAAATATATATGCTGAGATTGATGATGGCGTGTCAAACCAGCAAAAATAAATCCCTATTCTAGAACACTTAAGAGAGCAAAGTGGTGAATAGGGTCGAACCACAGAGACCAATATAACATGTTTATTTGTGTTAACAATAAAATAAATAAATAATACAAAATAAAAATGAAAAGAATTGATTTAGGATTGATTAATTTTAGAACAGGAAATCACGCCAAAGGAAATTAAAAATAAAGATTGAAAACAATATAAAGAAAAGTCTAGCCAAGGTACTCTTCCGTTTGATACCGTAATTCGATCATAGACTCAAAAATATAAATTCTGTTCATTCTTATGGACAAAGTTATAGCAAACAGTGAACAGTACATATCGACCAATCCATTCATAATTATTTGATAACCCCGAGTAAAGCTCCGCAGATTATTACCCTAACCAATTAGACTATTCCCGAGTAAAGCTTCGCAGAATATAATTTATGGCAGCAATAGGCTCTAATGGACCTTTTTCTTAGCCAACAGAATCGGAAAAGCCGCAATCTAATTAGACTAAATTATTTAATCTCATTAATTTCTTAATTGAAATTAATTCGCCACTTCGATAGACAGCAATCATGGATTAACTAATCTATTTGGCAATTTATCACCAAGTTGATCAATTAACAGGCCTCATTAATCAACAAACACGGCGATAATAAATCGATTAAAGCG